>CM057347.1:547454929-548654929 GCA_030015575.1 Agapanthus africanus | reverse complement strand
TCTATTCTTCATTCCTTTCTCTCATCTAAATTCCAATCACATACCCCTACGTGTGTGTATAAGTCACCCCTACACTTGGAAATTCAAATTAAGCAATCAACCCCTTGTCCGTTGTCCAAAGTACTAATTAGTGGTGAATTTAAATGAAATTTGCTTACACATCCTTCATGCGACCGTTAATACTTCTTGAGGTACCAACGACCGATTACAAAATGCGTTTGCACTTTAAAGCGTACTTCCTAGTCTTTGCAACACCCAAGACTTTAGCAGTGACTTCCAAACCAGTTGGTCTAAGGCACTAGGTGATGAAGCACCCTCGCTAAGTATTTTTCTATTTTTGCAGTCTTAAGTAATCACAAAAAACCAGTGTCCATTTTTTTTTCTTTATCCACACTTTTTCATACTAAGGACTTTAGACAAGAGCCTTTCAAGGTCTCTTCTACTATTCCAAGTTTCAAGGTGCGTGATTGTGTAAATTGTAGGGTATACGTTTTCAGATTCTAGACTTAAGCTAGGAGCTATTTTTCAAACTTATACTCTAATAAGAACATCAATACTCTTCCCTTGTTTCGACTTATCCCAAAAAGTGAACCCAAAATCTGCCTATTTCTAAATAAACTACAAGGCATATACTTTCTACCGTTAAACTTTAAGGAATGTTATTTTTAGGGTTTTTAATTCACTAAGTCTAAGATCTAGTTGTTCCTAGCCAGTTAACCTATTTGTCAAACTCTAGTCAATTAGCCAAATTGAATACAATAATTTTTATAATTTTTCAAATTTTTCAAATTTTTATGGATTTTCAAATAAGTATGCAAATGCAAAAATATGTACAAATGAATGCGAAGGAAGAAGACGTACCGAGCATACCCCCAAACTTGAACTTGACAGTGTCCTCACTGTCATGCTAAACCAAGAGGGTCAAAATACCGATACTCCCCTGTTTATTTATTTATAATTTTTTTTATGTTTGGAATTTTTTTTTTTATTTTTTTTTAGAAAAAGAAAACAAAAGGATATATACATATATACAAAGGTTCCCCCCAAACTTAAGCTTGGCCTTACACAAGCCAAAGGTTAGCACCAACCATTCAAAAATCTTATCATGGTAATGGTAGAGTTGGTGCAAGAATGGGATGGAAAGAAAAGAGATGTAAAGCACGCGAGACCGTGTTGAGAAAAGAATGGTAGAATAAGGTCTCGGTGGGGAAGAAGAAAGACGGAGTGGAGTGCGGTCTTGAGGGTGTAAATTGAGTGAATAAATTAGCACAATATGTGATGACCGATGTGTTAAAAGCGATTGCGCTAACCTACCAACTCGTCGGGAAATGGGGTCAAATCCCTCAAGATTCGCAAGAAAACATGGGTACGCCGAACTTGGTATAGGAGATGAAAGCGTAACGGTCATATTTTCGGTCGGAACAATTGGAAAGACAAAAGGGAGTGAATTAGGGATAGTATAATTCTCACCGTAGTAAACTGTGTCGAACTGGAAAGATTCCATCAATGGCTCGAAACGACTGTAAGCAACCGAGTCTGAAGGATTAACTAACTCATCTGAAAATGTAAAGGACTCAAACTCGGGCGGTGAGACTTCAACATCGTCCGAAAAAGTGAAACACTCGTAAGTGTCATCGGCTGTGGGAACTGTGTCAGATTCAAAGGAAAAGTTTTCAAGCTCACAGTCGTCAGGCGTGAGATGAGGCGTGGTCGGAACGATGGAAAAGAGGGAGGGTGATTTAGGTAAAGGTTCAAGAGGATGAATTGGAAAATCCGACACATCAAAGAAAAATGGTTCAACCTCAATATGATCCTCACTACTCTCCTCAATATTATCCTCATAATTCTCCACAATATTCAACTCATCCATGCCATTATCATCAAAATCAAGACGCATATGAGATTCGGGAGAAACATTTAATAACTCAGGATGATGATTTGAACATAAAATTTCTATTAAATCGACAGGTTCATCATCCGAAATATTCCCGGCGTCTATATCCTCAATCAAGTGAAAATCAATTTCTTTAGACACTTCATCCACAGCATGGATATTTATCAATGTAGGTTTTAGAGTGGAGGTGTAAAGATCGAAAGGATTAGGTGCGGTTTCACTCGAAAGGGGTTCTTCACAATTTGGCAAATCAAGCACTACAAAATCACACAACTCATTTTTATTTTTAACTGGTGAATCATTTGGAACAATAGATGGAAAACCGGAGTTGTGGGTTTCAATTGGGTAAGGGTAGGTTTGATTTGAAAATCCTCTCTTATTCTCACTCTGTCCAACTACCGCCTTACACATTGAAAAATTCGGAGCTAGCGGGACACTGGCTACCGGTTCACTAGGTTGCGTAAGGGCGGCCATGGATGCTTCCATTATCCTCATCATTTTATTTGTTGCAGCAATATATGCTTCCAACGACTCTTCCAAGCTAGACTTAGGTGGTGAGGGGGTTTCAGTAAAAGATTCAAAATTTGTTGGATATGTGAAACTCCCTAATGGCTGTGAAGAAACAGTGTCTAGTGAAGATGGAAAAGTCGGGTAGGACTGATAGGAAGTGGGTGGTAGGACAGGGGTAGGGTCAACATATGGATAAGAAGGTGAATAATCGTGTGGATCCCTAAAACTAGATGAGTGGAGAGAGGTGAAAGATCGACTGCGAGATTGAGCAATATGCTCAGCAATGGACATCGGCCTAGGAGTTACAGAAGGACTTGAAGAAGTGGTGTCAACATATGTAGGTTGTAAAGGTTGACTCGGTTGACACAAAGTGGGTTGAAAAGTCAAACTGTTTTTCCTAGACTCCTCTATGTGATCTTTCAGAGATTTTTTAGGCATGGAGGGATCATTTTTAAATTGACCGAACACATTGACAAACGACGCAAAGTTAGGTTCGGGATACCAAGATTCGGCAAGCGATTTGTTATGTGGAGTACCCATGATAGAAGAATGTAAGGATTTCTTAGCGACAAAATTTTTTTGCAAGTTTTTAAAAGATTTCCCCCCCCTTTTTTTTTTATTTATGTGAGAGTTTTGCAAATAGGTTTTAGAACATAGGACTCGTTACACAAAAGTATCAACCACACATGCACAATCAGACCTAGATCTAGGGTTGCCTAGGTCTACTAGACAGCTCCTAACTAGGGCTAGAGATAGGACCTCAAACCGCCTCTTCACGGACAAATACGGCCAGGTAAGTGGGAAGGAACCACCACTACAGTGGGCCTAATTAATAACCACTAGCCTAGACACCGCAATGTCGGTTAGGATAAACGGCCGATGCCTACCCTAGTCCTTTTCCTATTGAGCTCGCTGTCCTTAGGTCTGAGTCTAATATTTTTTTAATTAATTGTGGTTGATGCAAAATGCTTAGGTGTTTTCTGGGGTCCTGGGAAGGGTGATGAAATCCCCACCCAATCTGAATTGGTCAAAAAGCCCCTTAAAATCCAATTAAAGATATGCAAAACAGTAAATCACTTGCAATCAAATATTTTTATTTTATGCGCAGCGCAAAGAATCCTGCACAAGATCGTTATTTGGAAGGAAAAAAAAAAATTTGAGCGCAAAGAAACCCTGCAGGCAAATTTACAGAAGATATATCAAGATTTGCAGAGGAGGAGAGAGAGAAAACTCACAGAAATTTCCAGTGGCAGAGCAGTTTTTTTTTTTTTTTTTTTTTTTTATCGCGCTTCTGCAACTTTTTTTTTTAGCCCAGATTCGACCAGACCGCGGCGGTTCCGCGGCCAAAAGAGGGCTAGCGCGGCGGTTCCGCCGCGCTTTGGTGGGATCGCTAGTTTTTTTTTTTTTTTTTTTTTTTTTTTTTTTTTTGTGAACCAGATCACCACGGTTAACTTGTAGATTCGGTCCTCCAAATTTCTTCTATTTTTCGGTTGTTGTGATCTTCTGTTGTTCCGATCTGTTTTTTCCTGTTTTGATCTCTGTAGATTTCCAGATCCGGTTTTCGTATATCCTGCAAAATTCAAACAACAAAGTATCCCTTCCAAAAATAACAAATGATATATATTTTTATATTTTATGATTTTTTTCAGATTTTTATGATTTTTTAAATTTTATGATTAACCCGAAATTACGAAAAGAAAATTCTACGCCATCCCCGGCAACGGCGCCATTTGATTGAATTGATTTAGCGTGCTTGCGCTTTCTAAAAGATAGATCAAAAATATTTGTAACCGCAATCAAGAACGGCGTCGCATGAAGCTAGCCGGTGAGTACGGGTCGGTCCACAGGGATGTTGTGAATTTCCTAATCGCGCTAACGAGTTAATTCCGAAGGGTGTTCGGATTGATTATTAAATCTAAAAATTGAAGTTGTATGATACTAGGATTAGAAACTTGCTAGGATTAGGTTTAGGAAAAATTTGGTAAACAAAGATATACATCTCTTTCCATTGCCTTTAATTAAAGATATCATATTAATGTTATGGTAAATCTTAACAAAGGGGATTAGGATGATTGGGAAGATTGATTCTTCCTCTAGATCCTTGTCCTTCCTTTCTTAATCTTTACCCTAACCTCCATGGAAAACCTTAAAATCCGGGCCTTTAGACTACGGAATCACCGTTACCTCGAGGGTAGAGTGCCGTAGGGAGCGGAATAAGAAGGTATGCATGGAGTTCTAATTTTCATAAAAGATTGGCAAAGAAAAGAGATGAGAGATCTTTGTCTCTCAAATCCTTCCCCATTCCTAACCCTAACAAGCGAGGAAACTACTCATTCATTAGGGAATTGAAGAACATTTATCTAGGGCAGAGAATAAAAATTACCTAGGGCAAGAATTGAAATCTAAACTAGAGCAAGGAATTAAATCTACTTACAGATGCATCTCTCCAATCATCAACGCAGGGTTGTCAGATCTGAATTCATGAATTGAAAAGAAACACCGATGCTCTCCATAAAGAACTCTAAAATTTATTAATGAAGGGAGGCATAAAGTTTACAATGAATTAGAGTCCCTATTTATAGAAGATAGGAAACCCTAGGGTTACAATGACTTGCATGTTTGCATTTACAAAAATAGCCCTCTAGGAAGACCGGTCAAAGCTGCAAATGAATTTTGATAAAATAAAATCTTCCTTTTGTCTTCTTAAAAAGGAAGTATTGGGCCTTTCCTTTATGGGCTCTTCTGTCTTTGGGCTTCCTGGGCTACTTAATTCTTTAATTCTTTCTTAAAATAGCTTCTGTTCTCTTTCAGATTTTCCAGTGAATAATTGTGGTGGACAAGTTAACCGTGGCTTCGAAATCTTAGACCTTGCATTGCCTTGTACTTTGTGAATTTTATCTTTGATGTAGGCTTGATCAAGAGTCTTCTGTTTGTTTGTCAAAAGTCCCTTTTTGTATCATCTTTTGTCTTTTTTCACTGTTTTCGCTCCAAGAACCTGTAACCTGTAATATGTAGCAGACATGCGTCAAAAGCACCCGTTTATTTATAAAATGAATAAGAATGGGGAATATAATAATGCAATATTCTAGTGTGAACAAGCGCCTAGGGAGCAGCCGGCCGAAATGCTACTCAATGCGCCCGAGAACCAACTGCACCGTGTCCTCGGTGCGGTAGGGGTCATAAAGATACACATCTGCAGAACTGACGATTTCGGGGATAGTGAACGGAAAATCCTCCATTTTTCGATGGCCTGTCTGCGAAGGGGGAAGAACCAGTACTCCTTATATAGCCCGCTGTGCAGCCCAACAGCCGCCACGCGGCGTCTATCGAACGTTACCCAGTGGAAACGAAGCGATGCGCCCATGTCGCTTCTCCTCCCTCCGCATTCCATGCACTAGCTGCGCGCGCCGTTGCCCCGACCGTTCCCATTCCCCGCACCTACAGCGGAACGACCAGGCTGCACCTCGTCAAGGATTCAACTCAGCAGCTACCCTGCTCAGGCATCCCCGGCCGGCAGCTCCCCTGCCACAATGCCGGGGATCAGAAAGCCCTCCCAGAGGCAGCCGAGCCCGAGGTTCCCTTGCTCGGCTATCCCCAGCGGGAAGCTTCCCTGCCACAACGCCGGGGATCAAAAAGCCGTTTCAGAGGCAGCCGAGCCCGAGGTTCCCTCGCTCGGCTCCCCCCGCGGGCAGCTTCCCTGCCACAACGCCGGGGATCAAAAAGCCCTCCCATAGGCAGTCGAGGCCCGAGGTTCCCTCACTCGGCTATCTTTCAGGACAAAAGCCCTCGCCAAGAGGCACCGGGAAATAACCCTGCCCAGCCAAGGGTCCTTGGTGGGCTTCCTACAGCCTTATAGCTTTCCTCGCGCCAGGGCCAAAGTCCTTCCAGAGGCAGTCGGGTCCTTGCCCGGCTATCCCCGGCTGGTAGCTTCCTACCACAACCGACAGGGATCAAAGTCCTCGCCAAGAGGCACTGGGCAGTAACCCAGCTCGGTCCCCGTCCTGAAGGATCTGAAAGCCCTCCCAGAGGCAGCCGAGCCCGAGGTTCCCTCGCTCGGCTATCCCCGGCGGGCAGCTTCCCTGCCACACGCTGGGGATCAAAAAAGTCCTCCCCGAGGCAATCGGGTCCTTGCCCGGCCATCAACGGCTGGTAGCTTCCTACCACTGTCCTTAAGGATCAACAGCCCTCATACAGAGGCACCCGAGCAGCTACCCTGCTCGGTCAAACTCCGGCTCCTACCCTCTACGCCAGGGATCAAAAGCCCTCACAAGGGGCATCAGAGCGGCTACCCCGCTCAACCACCCAAGGCTGGTAGTCGCCTACCCACAACTCTAAAGAACCAAGCCATCGAAAGAGACGACCGAGCAGCTACCCTGCTCGGCCATCCCTGGCGGGTAACCCCCCTACCGCCGCGACAGATGCATGAAGCCTTAGCAGGAGATGACGGCGCAGCTACCCTGCCCGGTCACCCCCAGATGACGGCCAATACTCTAAATCAGGAATGAATGTCAGGTCTGTCTAAGCCTAAACGATCTCCCCTCGACCCCGGGGCCCAGGGAGATACCTCCTCGGAGATGCTCGTCGGCAAGCGATTGCAGTCAGCTCGACGGACGATCGTTAGACAAAGGGCCGACCTGACATGAAAGCACAACGGCGCAAGTAAAAACATCCCAAACGAGCATTCTTCACAAACAAATGGCAGAAAGATAAACTTTATCACAGTTTATCACAGCTGAAGAAAAACTTTATTACTACTGCCAAAGATAAGTTTTTTTTTTACAAAGGTATTTTTTTGGGCTCCTCGGCCTTACAAAAGTCAAAAGAGAAACAAAATGAAGGTAGGGGAGCGGGGGCACTACACCTCAGGCCCAGGCGCGACCTTGGGGTCCTCGACCTCCACCACCGGGGGTGCTGGGTCCTGGGCCCCCTCCTCGCCGGGAGCTTCTCCCCCTTGCTCGTCAGCGCCCACGAGGGGGAACTTAGCCCGCAGATCCGCGTCGTCGAACTCCGGCATCCGAGACTTGACGGCATCAAGGGCGTCGTGACAGATGCGGGTCGTGGCCACGGCTAGGTCGTCATAAAAGTCTCTCGACCCCTTGTAGCTTGCCACGGCCCTCGATCCAGCCGACTTATAGGCCTCGGCCGCCGCCCCCAGCTCCTTCCGGAGGGTCTTCACCGTCTTCTTCAGGTTGCCGGCGAGCACCTGGGAGTCCTCGAGCTTGCCCTCGGCGATCGTGGCGGCCTCGCGATGCCGGGAGACCTCCCTTTTCCCGGCATCCACCTCGCCCTCCAGGGCGGCGATCTTCGCCGACGTCGTCTCCTGCTCCCGCCTGGAGCTCTCTTGCAACGCGGCGAGCTGGCCCGCGGCCTCCACTGCCGGTGCTACCACCTCGGTCTCCATGCGAAGGGAGAGGGCCACGTGCTGGAGAGTCTGGGAAGGCATAAAAAAAGGGAGGATCAGAAAAATGAAGGAAAACACTAAGCGCGCTGGGGGCTTACCTCCACAGCTTCATGGGCGATCGACGCCAGCTGAGCCTTGAGGGTTCCCCCAGGAACCCGACCCCCGGCCGAGGTCGCTATCTCGTGGAGGAGGCTGTCCACGACCGACAGCCCGGACGGCACCGCGAACTGGAGCCCCACTTCCTCCACCACGGTCGGCGAAGACCGACCCCGGGAAGGTCTCCGGGAACTCCTTTTGAGCGGGTCTGAGGGGGAGCCGATCTCCTCTTCTGAGGCCGTGTCCTCTACAATCAGGGCCCGCTTCCGATCCGGCGCTCTGCTGGGGCCCGGGGCGGGATCCACCGCCGAGCGTCCTCGGGGCACCGCCACCGGGGCGGAAGGAGCAGGGGCAGGCTGCGCCCGGGAAGAGCTGGTGCCCCCAGCCCTAGCAGGCTGCTTCGGTTGGCGCATAGCATTTCGGAGAACGCCGAAGTCCATGGATGCTGCACCAAACAAACTGTAAGTCCGCGGGGGCGCCCCGGCCATCGATCCGACGCCGGAAACGCGGAAACAAAAAAAAAACTTTGCAAACTAGCAAACCGGCACCACCGCGCACTTTTCACCCGGATCGGGCCATTAACCTAGCAACTAGCAAAGTAAAATACGGGTAGAGAGTTATACCAAGCGATCCGTGTCCTTCGGTCTTCGTCTCCACTCCGATCTCCTGCGGATACTTCGTCCGTCACCTCCTCGTCGAAACGGGCACCACGTAGCCGGAATCTTTTACGGGCTCCCACCTCTTGACCGAGGCAACTCGGGCGCGAAGTTGGCTAGCCGACGCGTCCAAGGTTTGCTGTAGGCTAGTGTAGAGTCTTTGTCTCCTTGGGTTTTAGTTGCCATGGAAGATGGAGGAAGAGGTTAAGAAAATTGGTGCTTTCAATTTTCTAGCAAGAAAATGATATGAAGAATAATGCTAGCACTCCCAAGATGAAACTCTCTCATCTCTCCCTCTAGTAGTGGCCGGCCCCTCTCAAGAATGGAGAGAGAAAAAAGCAAGAGAAAAACATGTGTAGAAATGGTGTGTATCAAAAGGGAATATATGTCACAACCAATTTCAAATCTCATCATAGCACTAAACCATCACATGAAAGCAAAGAAAAGACCATCAAGGAATCTCATGATGATAAGAGCACTCATGATGCCTCACTTAAGCAAGAAAACCCCTCCACAAATGTTATTTGCAAATGTGCAAATAACCCCCTCTATCGAAAGTCCGGTCGTGAAGGAACAAAAGAAAACCGGCCGGAACGGAATGCAAACTGGCAACTACAGAAAACTGATCCCGTAATAAATCACAGGAAAACCCCGCTGCTGCAAATACATGCCCGCATTTGTATTCCCACTGAACACAAATGCAAAGAGACAAAACTACATTATCCAATACTAGGATCCGGCTTAAGCCAAAGCCGGCTAGTAAAAACCGTCCGATCACGATCCGTGCAATACCGCACGTATCTGATCGAACCCTGCCATATCTCCATACGGCCTCTACAGCGTTTCGCCCGAAACCTGAGTAACTGTGTGGTGGACTCTAAAGACTCGTCAATACTATGGCTGTGGATTTAACCACTAGCACGTCAGAGGTATCAGCCATACGTGATGGGCCACCAGCTACTGACTAAAAGGGACATCGATGAGCGAACTCATCCTGACACCCTACTGAGCCTGTCAGTGACAATATCCGTACAGTCCGGTCCGTTCGTCTATGAGCATCGCATGGCGGGCTTAGGGGGTTGGTAAAAGTCAGACCCCCAAAAGCGGTACAAGTCGTGTCGGAGTGTAGCCCAGAACACCCTGAGATACTACTGGAATACCTACCAGCAAATCTCCTGCCTTGGCCAAGGACTTTTCATGTTCTAGCTCTCCTAGACACAGCGCGACCTCACCCCCAATACCGGGAGAGACGAACCCCTGCAGATCCGCTCACTGCCTCCATGTGGATCGGGACTGTACCCAACTAAAACCTGTTTGCACGACTTCTTTGAGCCGTGGTAGGGTAGTAATCAAAGCACAGTGGGAACTCACACGAGACAAATGACGATCTCAGGTCGATGAACTAACCTGTACACATGTCACCAGGGAACTGCTATCTGACGTCTGGTATAATCCCAACTAGCAGGTTCCCGGCGAGTCCTGTCCGGTGTACTCATAACCCAATGAGCACCTGTATACATCTTAGGTGAACCAACTGACACCAGTGGCTTGTGAGACCGGCCACCGCCCCTCGTCGGGGTCTCGACTGTATACACTAGTCTACTCTGGAGAATCGATGCCCTGTCTCGAAACTCTCTCGACTAGGGACCTTTTAAGGATGTGCTTATAGACTCCAGCCCTCACGTATATGATCGCCCTCATACTGCTGGTAGTCAAGCAAGAATCCTAGGGGCTCTATCAAGGTGTAATAGCGACTCGTAAGGTCACCTAAAGCAGTACACGATGATAAAGATAAACCAGATAGCATACTATCATCTTGAGTAAGACTGTCCTACTGGGACAGGTCCTCCCTCAATCATTGCAATCACGTGCCTGTGATCCAATAATTGACTCTGAGGGCACTATCTCCAACAATATCCCTCTTGCACTCAAGGCTAATTATTGCGATGTCGCATACTCACAGCCCGTGTGATACCGAACACCCAACTCCTCTACTAGTCAGTCTCACAAAGCTCGTTTGCGATACTATTGCGTTCGAGGAATAGCCTCAGTGAGTGGATCCGCTTTGGTGTTTCTTTCTATGTCTCTCTATATCTCAAGTTCGCGGAGAAAACCATCTCCCGAAATGAGCAATACCTGTCTTAGAATGTCTGGATGTCTGATGGGACCTAGCTCATAAATGAACTCCAAATCCAAACGTCTTCGACTGTATCGTCAACTGAACTCAATCAGTATCCTGCGCCATGCCTTCCCTCAGTATCCACCTGGACCACCTGTCCAAAATACTCCCCCTCATCGAGGGAAAACTATAACTCTGACAGCCACTCTGTCATCCATGTCACCTTGGAAGCCTGGAATGATAACTGTCTCCCGAAGGAGAATGCTGTTATCATATCCCTAGAACATCAACTTATGTTCTAAAACTGCTTCCGACTGTTTCTCCAGGATTGGATCAATATCAACTTATTGCACCTACTGCAAGAACAACATCTGGTGTGGTACTTGACATCTCATGATTGACTCAATTGCCTAAGCAAGTGATCTGCCAATCATGCACATCCCTCTCCCCTTTAGTCTGTAAGACACCTTTAGAGAGGGTGACTCCATTACCTGCAGGTATACTACCGTGCCAGGAGTCGTCCATTCTAAATACTCATAGAATGCTGTCTAAGTACCCAGATTGGGAAACCACCCAAATCTAGATCTAAATCCATAGATCTAGTAATCAGAATGTCTGATATAAGATCCAATTCCTATGTGGAGAAACTACTGTGTGACAACCAAAGTATAACCGATCGTAGTATAGAAATATCACTTCCTACTCCGTGTATGTCATCAAATACCAGGACATCACACCCTACTACCTTCTTAACAGATCCATCGTCTTATTCTGATGAAGTCAAACCTATGACTATCACATCAGAAATAGATGATCTATCTCCGCTATATCTGCTTTAGTCTATAAATAGACATAAGCCTGATGACCACCAATGCTTCCGCTGCTCCCACTGACTACGACAACCCTCTGGCAGAGTCATATAGACGTGCACTTCTAAAGCTAGTTTAGAACGACGCTATACTCGTCCTCCTACCGGATCTCATAGTCTGGAACAACAGCAATGGCAAGTCTGGGTAAACAAGAACCTCCCTGCCACCGTCCTTGAGCATACCGAAGTACCTCTCGGGTGCCTGAGGTTACCCACCATATCTGCGGAGTGGCCAAATGGAATGTCAAACCAGATTGAATCTTTAGGTTCTTATCAAATCTTCAGTAATCGTTTGCGGTTCTGGAATCACTTCCAGTTCTACCATACTCCCACTTCTGTTTTTCTGAAAAAATCCATTTTTAATTAAAATTGTGGCGAATCAAGAACAATATCACTATTGATCTTCCAGATGGTAGAAAGTCAACCCTCGTCGTAGCCCGGGTCAACCCACAAACAGCCATTACAGAAACGTGCCTTGAGTTATCCGGAGTCTGGTTTTAAGCATAAGCCGGACAACTCCCCGTATCTTAACAAAGTCAAGATATGAACTGTTCTATATCCAATATAGAAACAGAGGCACAGATTTAATTGAACCAGATTCAAATCATGCAGCTGTCTCCAGTGCATGTCTACTAAATGGAAGGAGGCCGATCAGCATTACTCAACTTAGAAATACTTCCAATTATGAGTAACCTGAAAGAGAAGTAAGTTCTCTTAATCATTACTATCAACTGAATACCATTCACAAGTATCTACATCTTCGATCACCTTGAAGAATCCCGATACTTGCAATACTCGGTTCTCTACTTTACTCTTATACCTATAACTTCTCAAAACTTCGACCTTGTGTTTCTACGAAACACTTGTCTAAGAACTAGAGAAGTTATAAGTAAACCGAATATAGTACGAGGACCAACCCCTCTGTCCTAATGGACACTGGACAATATACAATACTCTGTATAAGTCCCCTGAGTCTAATAACTCATTCACTGTGTGTTGTAGGTTGAAAACTGTACTTATGGTTAAGAAGAATTACACCGCTGTTCAATGCCCCTTACCTAACCATCCACCGATATAGGTAAATTTCATAGACATAATTTCAAAAAGGTATATCTCACTCTATTAAAATAGACGTACAGATATATCAATTTGAAATTGGTGCATAACAACGGATATTCAAAACCAAATGTTTGCCGACTGGCAAACAACCCAGGTGACTTCCTCAAATATCACCAATTACAACGAATCCCGATATAATGAGGATGATCACCTAATTCCCAATAACTTACTCCTACTCATCATCTGTAAAACCATACAGATGTGAGAATCATACCTGGTAAATACATACCCTGGAGCAAGTGTCTAATTGGGAAATCAGTTTTCCTTTAACAGTACACAGTGAAACTGAAACATTGAAATGTTTCGATGGGGTATCCCGGTATTCCTAGTAATGCCTCTTCCATTATCCAGATCCACAACTGTAACCGTGTAATTCTTTGCCATCTCTCCAAATCCCTTTATATGTCTTTAGTCATTACCTTCTGTACACCCCTTTAAGCCAAATGGTTTTCTTCCTTCCCTACCGTTCGGCACCAGCCTATGGTTTGGAAGAAGACTATCCAATAAGCATAATGGGTGTACTGTCCTAATCCTAGGAGCACTCGCAACGCGAGAGAAGGTGAAAATAAAAGATACCTGAATGAACTTTATTCCTGTTTCTCCTGAACCAGGATCCATCCCCGAACTGGAACAAGTTCCTTTCGAGTTCGTATATAACCATACGATGGATTATCCAATAAACTTGGGATCTTCGTAGTGATACGGAGTGTCCTGGAGAAATACAAAGGTGATTTAGGATTGGCGAAGAAATACTTGGTTTGGTCGTGAATAGCAGTCGCAATTTACTTTGCCCTCTTACTAATCCCTTGCTTTGTCTTAACTTAATACCTTCTGTACACCGTTTAGGCTAATTGGTTTTCTTCATTCCCTACCGTTCAGCACCAGCCTAAGGTTTGGAAGAAGACTATCCAATTTGCGTAATAGGTGTACTACTCCTAAACCAAGGAGTACTCGCAACCTGAGAGAAGGTAAAAAGAAAAGACAACTGAATAGTCCTATTCGTTTTCTCCAGAACCAGAAACTATCCTCGAATTCCTTCGAGTTCGTATATAACCATACGATGGTTTTGTCCAATGGAAGTGGACGTTCGTAGTAATACGGGGTGTCCTGGAGAAAAGGGTAAAAGTAGGAGTGGCAATGAGGTTTGCAACTCAGACAATCCAAAAGCCAGTGTTAAGAAGGTTCGGTCAACTTGGTCGCTGAGTCATAGTCTGGGGTCAGGTCAATGGTCGCTGCCAAAGAGAGAGAGAAAAGAAACACTCAGCGTGCACTCTAACCTAGATCAGAATGGTTATCACTTTATCTAATCTGGAAACCTCCCACTGTAATGTCAAATTCTTCCCCAAACCTGAAAGAAGAATTAGCCGGGATCACCCGAGAAGTAAACCAACACATCAGTGGGAATCGGGATCCAACTATCATCGCATGATAACGTGACGGAATCCGCTCACGTTATCACACTCCAGAAGGTATGCGCATATCTGGCAAGTTTCAGTTCTTTTGAAACTCCCGATGTGGATTTTTGCCCCATGCTCTTATGACCTTGGCGTGAGGTCAAAATATCATAAGTCACATGTCAAGTTCTACCCGTCATTGTCCAGGTTAATTTGAACCCATCCGTACATACCCTTGACGTAGGCCAAAATAGTAGTACGACTGTCCCAAACCAACGCATCTATCTATGCAACAGATAAATACCCGGCAGCTACCAAACACTATGCCTTGGCGTGAGGTCAAAATACATAGCTTGAATACTACCGAATATTTAACTGAAATGACAGAGGGCTACGAATGGTTTCTGGCGAAACCTTTAACGTAATGAACTTGATATCGTCGAAGGAACGGATAGCTTTGTAAAAATATAGTGACGAAAACCTTTGCTAAAGAGGCCACTCCCGGTGAAGGGATCTCGGCTCTTTCCCCGTAGAATGAGGTGCAGGATATTCCAACTGAATACCACGATGCAAAGCAAAAGTAAACGGCTATAGTGAAGTCATTGCCCTGACGCAAACTTCTGTCCAAGGGGTCATTCCCGGTGAAGGGATCTCGGCCCTTGCCTCGTCAACTGAGGAGCAGGATATTCCAACTGAATACCACTGTGCAAAACAAAAGTGAACGTCCTTGCAATAACAGCTTTTCGAAAAAGTGTTCCAGCAACATCAGAATAGGTTTGTTTATCTTGCATTGATCCGAATCAACGCAGTCCCATCAATTGATCACACCACAAAAAGAACGAAAATAATGATGTACGTATATGCCATCCGCATTCGCCACTGGGTCCCGTCATCACCCGTTAGGTTACTTAACTAACGACAGAGCGGGGACTGGACTACCGCGGATGCAAAACATATACAACATCTACTAGTATATATATAATATATAATTTTCGCTCAAGGCGTGATAAAATGCAACATCACAGAAATGTACAACATCACAGAATAATACAGATATCTGGGATCCCCGGGTTTCACAGAGCCGCTACTGAAACCCGACGTTCCCCTGGTCGTGTGGATAGCCTGTGCAATGAAATCCTAGACCCTTACGGCGCGGCAAGTTACCCGCCAAAACCTGAAGCGAGGCAGCCCCCTTCAGCAACGTGAATGGACCACCCAGCACTTCACGGAATCCGGTAACTTGGGCACTCCTCCTGGGTCAACCTATACCCCCTACGAGTGCGGCGAATAGCCCGCCAATTCTAGAGTGAAGCCCCCTCCGTCTCAAAGCCATGAGATGCGGGCTCGTTGCCCTCTAGAACCCGGCTATCCGTGCACCCCTCCTTGGGGTAATCCTAGTACAGAAAGTAAAATATACATATAACGGGTACATCGACCGCAACCTGGTCGTGCCCCAAAATAATAATACTAACAGGCAGTGACGGCAGTCCACATGTCGGACGCTCGCCTCTCAATAACAAATGTACATATAAAACAAAACTGTACTAATATTGCATCCAGGCTATCCCCCACGACCGATCCGCAACAACACAGCACAATCACAGAACATCAACGTGAATGTCACGTTCGCAAATCCGTCTAACCGCGCTATAGCAGATAGACTGGATTTACCGATCGAGTGACATTCACGGTCGCAGATATAATGTAAATCCTGTGAACTAGCATGTTTAAAATATCCGATCGAATATATTTATCAAAGTGGGCCCCAAGCAGTACTGTAGCACTCACAGAAAATCTGGGCCTAAAAAGAATATCCCAAAACCCCTATTTTTAACTCATAAGCTATCTGCAAAATTTTGATCAAGTGATCAATCAAAAACGCGGCGGAACCGCGGCCCAAGCATGGGTTTGGCCGCCGTTCCGCGGCGGCTTGGAGAGATCGCGCCACCAAATTTTCACAGATTGCTTCTATATCCATGCACAGTATTCTGAGACAACCAGAAAAATTTTTGGAGCCAAAATAATTTTGACAGAGAACACATGTGCATTGAAAATACGGTTTTTGGGGATTTTGTTCGATCGAGTTCTAAACATACTAGAGCAAGCTAGGCATGGTTAATGGCGTGTCTCTGATACCAATGTAAGTCCGCGGGGGCGCCCCGGCCATCGATCCGATGCCGGAAACGCGGAAACAAAAAAAAAACTTTGCAAACTAGCAAACCGGCACCACCGCACACTTTTCACCCGGATCGGGCCATTAACCTAGCAACTAGCAAAGTAAAATACGGGTAGAGAGTTATACCAAGCGATCCGTGTCCTTCGGTCTTCGTCTCCACTCCGATCTCCTGCGGATACTTCGTCCGTCACCTCCTCGTCGAAACGGGCACCACGTAGCCGGAATCTTTTACGGGCTCCCATCTCTTGACCGAGGCAACTCGGGCGCGAAGTTGGCTAGCCGACGCGTCCAAGGTTTGCTGTAGGCTAGTGTAGAGTCTTTGTCTCCTTGGGTTTTAGTTGCCATGGAAGATGGAGGAAGAGGTTAAGAAAATTGGTGCTTTCAATTTTCTAGCAAGAAAATGAGATGAAGAATAATGCTAGCACTCCCAAGATGAAACTCTCTCATCTCTCCCTCTAGTAGTAGCCGACCCCTCTCAAGAATGGAGAGAGAAAAAAGCAAGAGAAAAACATGTGTAGAAATGGTGTGTATCAAAAAGGAATATATGTCACAACCAATTTCAAATCTTATCATAGCACTAAACCATCACATGAAAACAAAGAAAAGACCATCAAGGAATCTCATGATGATAAGAGCACTCATGATGCCTCACTTAAGCAAGAAAATCCCTCCACAAATGTTATTTGCAAATGTGCAAATAACCCCCTCCATCGAAAGTCCGGTCGTGAAGGAACAAAGGAAAACCGGCCGGAACGGAATGCAAACTGGAAACTACAGAAAACCGATCCCGTAATAAATCACAGGAAAACCCCGCTACTGCAAATACATGCCCGCATTTGTATTCCCACTGAACACAAATGCAAAGAGACAAAACTACACTATCCAATACTAGAATCCGGCTTAAGCCAAAGCCGACTAGTAAAAACCGTCCGATCACGATCCGTGCAATACCGCACGTATCTGATCGAACCCTTCCATATCTCCATACGGCCTCTACAGCGTTTCGCCCGAAACCTGAGTAACTGTGTGTGGTGGACTCTAAAGACTCGTCAATACTATGGCTGTGGATTTAACCACTAGCACGTCAGAGGTATCAGCCATACGTGACGGGCCACCAGCTACTGACTAAAAGGGACGTCGATAAGCGAACTCATCCTGACACCCTACTGAGCCTGCCAGTGACAATATCCGTACAGTCCGGTCCGTTCGTCTATGAGCATCGCATGGCGGGCTTAGGGGGTTGGTAAAAGTCAGACCCCCAAAAGCGGTACAAGTCGTGTCGGAGTGTAGCCCAGAACACCCTGAGATACTACTGGAATACCTACCAGCAAATCTCCTGCCTTGGCCAAGGACTTTTCATGTTCTGGCTCTCCTAGACACAGCGCGACCTCACCCCCAATACCGGGAGAGACGAACCCCTGCAGATCCGCTCACTGCCTCCATGTGGCTCGGGACTGTACCCAACTAAAACCTGTTTGCATGACTCCTTTGAACCGTGGTAGGGTAGTAATCAAAGCACAGTGGGAACTCACACGAGACAAATGACGATCTCAGGTCGATGAACTAACCTGTACACATGTCACCAGGGAACTGCTATCTGACGTCTGGTATAATCCCAACTAGCAGGTTCTCGGCGAGTCCTGTCCGGTGTACTCATAACCCAATGAGCACCTGTATACATCTTAGGTGAACCAACTGACACCAGTGGCTTGTGAGACCGGCCACCGCCCCTCGTCGGGGTCTCGACTGTATACACTAGTCTACTCTGGAGAATCGATGCCCTGCCTCGAAACTCTCTCGACTAGGGACCTTTTAAAGATGTGCTTATAGACTCCAGCCCTCACGTATATGATCGCCCTCATACTGCTGGTAGTCAAGCAAGAATCCTAGGGGCTCTATCAACGTGTAATAGCGACTCGTAAGGTCACCTAAAGCAGTACACGATGATAAAGATAAACCAGATAGCATACTATCATCTTGAGTAAGACTGTCCTACTGGGACAGGTCCTCCCTCAATCATTGCAATCACGTGCCTGTGATCCAATAATTGACTCTGAGGGTACTATCTCCAACACAAACAACCAACTTATCAGCAACGCGAGTAAAACATAAACCCAGAAAGCAAGCCTAACTTACCGACGAACTCGACGGGGCTAAGCCCGGCCCAGCTCAAAACCCTCTCGGACAGCAGCACGTCGTATCGAGGGATGGGCTCCCACGACGCCACTCTCACCGCGGCGGGGTCATCGGACAGGTTCCCCGGCAGACTCTTCTCCCTCGACCACTTGGTGGGCACCGACCAGTCCTCGCCCTCGGGAAGGGAGACGAAGAATTTTTTTTCTTCCAGTCGTGAATAGAGGAGGGCAAGGACACGACCCCAGTCCCGGCAGCGACCCCGGGCCGCTTCCTAAAAGTAAAGTAAACCCACCTCTGGTCGCCAGCTCGACGGCCGGGGTGACTCTTGAAAATAAGGGAGGAATCAAGAAGGGAAAGGCTGAAAGGAACCGCCTGCAGCTTCAGGCGGATCAGGAACCCGAGTAGGATCCTCCACGCGTTCGGCACTAACTGGCCGGGAGCCAAGCCGAAGAAATTCAGAGCGGCGATGACCTCAGGAGAGAAAGGCAAGCGCATTCCGCCCCAAAAAGCTTCCAAATACAGGGCAATCTCCCTGCCCCGTACCTGGTCCGCCCTCTCTCCCTCCTCGGCCAGACGAAGCGTGTAGCGCGGAGGAATGTGGAAGCGAGCTCGAGCGTTGGCGAGCTCGTCCTCATGCCTTACCCAGCACGGGGTGCTGGGGGCTACCTCTACCGCATCCTCCCTGAAAGACATCTAACCTGGGAAAGAAATTCTTCAAAGGTTGGGAACGAAAGAAGGGAGACGAGCGCCGAGCAGAGGAAGACATCTAACCTGGGAAAGAAATTCTTCAAAGGTTGGGAACGAAAGAAGGGAGACGAGCGCCGAGCAGCTGGGGCTTGAGGAAGAGAAATATGAGAAAGTGAGGGCCCTAGGGCGGGCCCCACCCGTATTTATTACCGCGTACGGCCTCATCCAATGGCTCCCATCGTCTCCCGCCGAAACAGCACCTTGCGCCCGGCGGCTCCGATCGCACCACGTGGCAGCCCAGCGATTGACCGCGTCCCATCAGACGCCGCAGACCTGCGCGCGTCGTATCAGCTAACTGGCGCTCGACACGTGGACCGTCGCTTCGACTGCAGAGTGCACGAACCGGCGCACCCTCCTTAAATGCAAAGATCTCGCCTCGATTCGCTAGAGGAAAAGACAACTGACGGCTCGAGGACTCACCCCGACATAACCCCGAAAAAGAGCTCACCTCGGGGCGCCCGGCAGTCCACTCCTGACCCGACCCGCTAGTTGGTCAGGGCAAGAGTGGGGGGCTAATGATGATGCTCAATATTGGCGACCTCCAAGGTCAGGACACGTGGCAGGGGGCGTGTCCATAACCCAGAAGAGGACCCACAGGGGGCCGACCCGGCTGCCCTGTACCCGACCTGTAAATACCAGTTGGCCCACCTCGGGGCCCCTGCAAATTGGCTTCCTCGTCCCCGCAGCTCACGCCGAGCTGCCGCAAGACCCGGACTCCTCGGCCTCCCCGCTCGTCCCGAGCTCCTAGCCGAGGCCATCTTCCTCGCCCCGCCCCCCGCCCCTACCAAAGTCACCGCACACAGGCGTAACCGCCGCTCCGCGAATCTCACTATGCGCTGATTCTCCGCCAGCAACATCCCACGTTCCACGCCTCCGCGATCCCCGTTAATAGGCGACCCGCTCTCTACGCGGGCGTGACATCGGGAGCGTAACTGCCGGCAATATTCTCGCGCCCGCTGCTGCATGCCATCACCACTATATAAACTCCCATCACAGAGGGGTCAGGAGAGCATTTTCTTTACACTTTACGCCGTTACTCTGCTCGGATCTCATCACTAACTTGAGCGTCGGAGGGTCCTCGGTGGTACCAAACCACCCCGGGACTTCTTTGCAGGTACTCGGCGACAGCTTTCACACCTCACCTCTTCCTCCAAAAACCCATTGAGACCCACACGCAACGAAGGATAATCAGCTAGGTTCACCGTGAGATCTACGGAGGACAATATCTGACGGAGGCCCGAAAAGGAGCTCCATCGGTATGTTTTGGTTATGATATCTCAATCCTGTAGGTTTTTGAGCTGAATAATAGGATGTTGTTTGTTTTGTTTTTTTTCATGGATTGGATTACCTTTTGTAAAGATATATACAGTATGAGACATGCCTTGCGACTTTAAAAGCCCGGTTCTTTCTTCCGGGGAATTAAAATGACGGTGTAAGTTTAATGATCGTGTGAAATTAAAAGGTTGTTGATTTATCATTACATATGTCCATCTCTTAACAAATGTCACACGGGCTTTCTTAGAGAAAGAGACATGAGGGGGCCGCTCAAATGAGTTTAAAATTTACTTAAATTGCCTTTTTTTCAAAATGAAAGTCCGCATTAGAGCAGAGAATCAACCAATTGAATCATTGTCTACCAAATACATTAGTGGGATTAGTTGAATGCGTTGCCATTATTAATTATTATTTCAATGTGTGCATCGATCTGACTTGGATGAGCTGACCTCTTTTGTTGACTTTAATCTCCATTCAATGTTGACTTTAATCTCCATTCAAATATGTTGACTATCTATAGGAGTCCTCCTGTATGAATATGATATCATCCAAAAATTAATATGTACACTCACGGTTCAGTGTTTTCATGCCAATTCTAATGACAAACTGCTATGATATTGATATTGATTTTGATTTGAATATTATACATACTGTAGGGATTCCATCACGCATATATACATAGCATGCCATGATTGATGATGTTTGCATATTCAGCGCGCGTGCATATATAAATACAGGACTAAATCATCTTTTATAATCTGTTATTATTATTATATATATACTCCATATTAATTACGTAGAGCATCTTCAACAACTAGTTGTCCAACTAACCATTAGAAGCAGCTCAAGTATCCACCCCTCCCACTATAGCAGTTTGCAGTCCTTCGATTCCTTAATCACTTATGTTCCTCCTCAATGTATAATCTTAGTTCATGCTGCGTATTTAGCTTTCATTTGTGGTGTTTCAAAGTCTTGTAATATAAAAATAAATCCCTTAACTCTTATTATTACTTTGAGGCTTTGGTGCGGTGAAAGAGACATTTAAAATGGTGTCAAAACAATCGGAATTCAACTGCCACCAGACGCGTACTAAACACGGAACAGGTTAAATTTCCATGTTCAACTCTTGCTGGCATGGATTTGAAACAGATTAATAAAAAATAAGCTTGGCCCAATAGATTTCAAGTTGCATATATAAAATTATAACCCCCAAATCTTATTATAACTTTAGAGTTTTTTGCACTGACACGGCATTTCACATGGTATCAGACCAATCTAGATTCAATTCATTAATTTTGAACCCACTAAATCAATGGTGATAAAGTTGTAGAATCACATGAAATTTGGTATATCCACATCTTAGATGATAACGATGAAGATGGTGCGGTGTAAATTCCCTCCATTGGCATCTTTATTCCATTATTCTCATATATATATATATATATATAATGGGAGGCTGTAAGAGCAGTTGGGGAGGCATTAATGGGAGAGGATCGAGGTGGGTGTGTAGGTGTGGTCACCTGCTCTCTCCTCCTCTTGTCATTCATTCATTACTTCTCCTCCTACCCCCTTTTATCACTCCCCCTATTGTCTTAACATCTAATTTTTAATTTAATTTAATTTAATTTAGTACGTTTATCAAATACTAGTATTCCAATCAAATCATCTCAGTCAATAGTCGAGGGATGATGCAGATGCACCCTCTCAAAGCTCTAGTTCTTTTGTATTTTAGTTTGAAAAAAGCAGCAGGAGCAGCAAGCAAAAGGGTCAAAAGCTCTTCATTTAAACTTTTACCGGTAGAGTCACCGCATCATCTGAATTAGTCTGCCTATGTGTCTGTTGCTGCATTTGTCTTCTTCTATCTCTTTTTTCCCTTTTTTACTTGCACGCACACACACCCTACGTAGTATTATTTATTATTATTTAATTTATTATTTCTAAGACACTCCCTGTATTTATATTTATGTATGTATTCCACCTCCACTTTGGCGTTTTGTGCCCCAATGCTCTACACCGTCCATCCTCATGACTTCTCAGAATGGACAGATCACATTTGGTGTCAATCATAACTTCGTGTCTCTTTTTATGATTGTTGTTGTTGTGATACGACATGTGACTGCTCATAAATCTGATTTACAGTCTAAATAAACTTTGATGACAATTAATTCTTCTTTTTAATCTTTTCATCTTATAAACATTAACGACATGACTGGCATAATATGTTCACCTTAACAAGGACAGTTTTTAAAAAATTGCTTATTGTATCTTATGAAAAATGTCATGTTATTCAATCCGACAGATTGTTGCACGATAAGCTTTAAACCAGGCGTTTAAGTTTTCTCAATTAAATTTTTTTATCTTGCACTGGTCTGAAATATTGTGTAAGATTTATTTAGCAAGCCAACTTGTTTAGTTTAATTATGTATCTGGGCTTAAATATTGCTAAGAACTTCAGGTGCATAGGATGTGTTGTATGGTTCCTTGTGTTTCAAAATCACTGCCATTAGCGTTTTATATTTCAACAAAGGCTTATTACATTAACTCATTATTTAAGGATATGTTGCAGAGGATTCCATATCCTTCGGTATGGAACCTTGCATACTTTTAAAGTTGTGCGAGTCCTAGCATTCTTGAAAGGTTGAATAGAATGATCGCTAACAAGAAATGTTCTACGGTATCACAGAAGGTATCGAGGGCATTCAGAGTAAACCTATCATGTTTAAAAGGAAAATGCATAGTATAGTGGATGTAAATCATGTAATGCATCCTGATGGAGGTCCTTTTCAGATCTCCTTCAGATGTTGTCTTCCGTCGACCTCCCGGTGGATTCTGGAGGGGATCCCCTGTTGTGTGTGCATCTCAATGGGTTTTGAGGAGATTTGGTGATTGGAGGAGTTTGACGCCAAGTGCCTGCAAAGAAGTCCCGGAGTGGTTTGATACCACCGAGGACCCTCCGACGATCAAGTTAGTACTAGATCCGAGCAGCGTAACGGCTAACTGGAGTAAAAAAAAAATGGCTTACTTGACCCCTCTGTGATGGGGGTTTATATGGTGGTCGAGACACGCAGCAGCAGGCGCGAAAATCTCGCCGGCAGTTACGCTCCCGACGTCACGCCCGCGTAGAGAGCGGATCACCCCATGAACGGGATCGTGAAGGCGTGGAACGTGGGATGTTGCTGGCAGAGAATCCGCGCATGGCGAGATTCGCGGAGCGGCGGTTACGCCTGTGAGCGGCAGAACTGGTTGGAGGACCGAGGAAGACGGCCTCGGCCAAGGGGCTCGGGGATGAGCGTGAAAGCCGAGGAGACTTGGTCCTGTGGCAGCTCAGGGCGAGCTGAAGGGCCGAGGAGGCCAATCTGCAGGGAGCCCCGAGGAGGGCTAGCTTGTGCTGGCCGGTCGGGTACAGGGGTGGCCTGGTCAGCCTTTGTGGGCCCTTTCTTCTGAGTTTTGGGACATGTCATCCGCCACGTGTCATGATCTTAAGGGTCGCCAATATTGAGCATTATCATTATCCCCCCACTCTTGTCCCGACCAGCCAGCGGGTTGGGTCAGGAGTGGACCGCCGGGCCGCCCGGGGTGAGCTCCCTCCTAAGGTTTCGTCGGGCCGCGTCCCCGGGCCGCGTCCCCGGGCCGCGGGCTATCTTTTCTGCCAGCGAATCAGCGCGAGATCTCTACATTTAAGGAGGGTGCGCCGGTTCATATATCTTGCCTTTGAAGTGACGGCCCACGTGTCGAGCGTCGGTTGGCTGACACGACGTGTGCAAACCTGTGACGCCTGAAGGGGTGCGTTCCAGCGCGGGGACGACAAGTGGAGTAATTGGAGCCGTTGGATGCGAGGAGGCGTCTTGGCGGGAGATGAAGGGCACCGTTGGATGAGGTCGCTTATGACGATAAGTAGGGGTAGGGCCCGTTCCAGGGCCCCTACTCCTTCATATGTCCCGTTCTAAGTCTCGGTTGCTCGGCGCTCGTCTTCTTCCTTCCACTTTCGTTCCTCGAGGATCATTCTTCCCAAGGTTAGATGTCTTCTCTTGTCGAGTCAGTAGATGTCGTTGATGTAGGTTCTAGGGACCTTTTAGGTGAGCCTGAGTCCTCCCGGGGAGCAGGGGTTGGCCCCTCTTCCCGGGATCATGTGGCGGGGGCAGCCTCCAAGGAGGAGGCGGTAGATGCTGCCCCTAGCGCCTTGTGTTGGATAAGGCATGAGGACGAGCTTGCCAACGCTCGGGCTCGCTTCCACATCCCTTCACGCTATACGCTCCGCCGGGCCAAGGAGGGAGAGAGGACAGACCAAGTACGGGGCAGGGAGATTAATGGCGAGGAAGTCGCCGAGGACCCAGCTCGCCTCGTGGTGAATGTCGAGGGCCCCAAGGTCGCTCCTGTCCCCGAGGCCTAAAACCCCCGTCTTCCTCCTCTTTTTTATTTTGCTGCGTCTGGAACTTTGTAAGCCTCCGGGCATTTTGTTAGGCTGAGGAGCCAAAAATACCCTCTGTAAAGATCGCCTTTTAGTAATAAAACTTTTTCTTTAATTTCATTGGCTTGCTTGTAAAAAAATTTCTTCTCGCGCTGTTGGGCTTCCATGTCAGGTCGGTTATTTGCCTAGCGATCATCCATCGGGTTGGTTTCGATCACTTATCGAGCATGCCAAGCGTTGCCGAGAAGGAGGCGTCTCCATGGCCCCGAAGTCGAGGGGGATCGCTCAGACTTGGATAGACTCGACGTCCCTGGCCCCGAAGCTGCGCGGTTGCTTCTTGGTGAGGGCCTTTGATCCCTGGCGTTGCGGCAGGGAAGCTGTCCGCCAGGGATAGCCGAGCAAGAAAGATACTCGGCCACCTCTACGGAGGGCTTTGTTCTTTAGCGTCGGAGGGGCTGTAAAGAGCCCGCTAAGGACAACCGGGTAGTGAAGCTGCGCGGTTGCCTCTTGGCGAGGGTTTTGATCTCTAGCGTCGGGGGTAGGCAACTACCAGCCTGGGGTGACCGAGCGGGGTAGCCAGTCGGGTGCCTCTTGCGAGGGCTTCGACCTGTGGCGTCACGGGTAGGGAGCCACCAGCCGGAGATGACTGGGCATGGTAGCTGCCCGGTTGCCTCTTGCGAGCGCTTTTGATCCTTTAGGACGGGGACCGGGCAAGGTTACTGCCCGGTGCCTCTTGGCGAGGACTTTGATCCCTGTCGGTTGTGGTAGAAAGATACCAGCCGGGGGTAGCCGAGTGAGGACTCGACCGCCTCTGAAAGGACTTTGGTCCATAGCGCGGGAAGGGCTGTAAGAAGCCTACCAAGGACCCTTGGCCGGACAGGGTTACTGCCCGGTGCCTCTTGGCGGGGGCTTTTGTCCTGAAGGATAGCCGAGCGAGGGATCCTCGGGCTCGACTGCCTCTTGGAGGGCTTTTTGATCCTTGGCGCTGCAGCAGGGAAGCTGCCCGCCAGGGATAGCCGAGCAGGGAAGCTACTCGGCTGCTTCTATGGAGGACTTTGATCCTTAGCGCTGGAGGTGCTATAAGAAGCCACTAAGGATGACCGGGCAATGAAGCTGCGCGGTTGCCTCTTGGCGAGGGCTTCGATCCCCGGTGTTGCGGGTAGGTAAGCTATCGGCCGGGGATAGCCGAGCAGGGTAGCTGATGGGCTGCCTCTAGGGAGGACTTTGATCCTTAGCGTTGGAGGGGTCGTGGGAGGCCTGCTAAGGATAGCCAGGCAGTGAAGCTGCGCGGCTGCCTCTTGGCGAGGGCTTTGATCCCTGGCGTTGCGAGTGTTGGAGATAGTGCCCTCAGATTCAATTATTCAATCACAGGCACGTGATTACAATGATTGATGGAGGACCTATCCCGATAGGACAGTCTTACTCATGATGATAGTATGCTATCTGGTTTACCTTTATCATCGTGTACTGCTTTAAGTGACCTGACAAGTCGCTATTACACGTTGATAGAGCCCCTAAGATTCTTGCTTGACCACCAGCAGTATGAGGGCGATCATATACGTGGGAGCTGGTAGTCTATAAGCACATCCTTAAATGGTCCCTAGCCGTGGGAGTTTCGAGATAGGGCATCGATACTCCGGAGTAGACTAGTGTATACAGTCGAGACCCCGACGAGGGGCGGTGGCCGGTCTCATAAGCCACTGGTGTCAGTTGGATCGCCTAAGATGTATACAGGTGCTCATTGGGTTATGAGTACACCGGGCAGGACTCGCCAGGAACATGCTAGTTGGTCACATACCAAACGTCAGATGGCAGTTCCCTGGTGACATGTGTACAGGTTAGTTCATCGACCTGGGGATCGTCATTTGTCTTGTGTGAGTTCCCACTGTACTTTGATTACTACCCTACCACGGCTCAAAGGAGTCGTGCAAACAGGTTTTAGTTGGGTACAGTCCCGAGCCACATGGAGGCAGTGAGCGCATCTTCAGGGGTTCGTCTCTCCCGGTATTGGGGGTGAGGTCGCGCTGTGTCTAGGAGAGCCATTACACGAAGCCCTCGGCCGAGGCAAGGGGATTTACTGGTAGGTATTCCAGCAGTATCTCAGGGTGTTCTGGGCTACACTCCGACACGACTTGTACCGCTTTTGGGGGTCTGACTTTTACCAACCCCCTAGGCCCGCCATGCGATGCTCATAGACGAACGGACTGGACTGTACGGATATTTTCACTGACAGGCTCAGTAGGGTTGTCAGGCTGAGTTCGCTCACAGACGTCCCTTTTAGTCAATACCTGGTAGCCCGTTACGTATTGGCTTATACCTCTGACGTGCTAGTGGTTAAATCCACAACCAAGGTGTTGACGAGTCTTTAGAGTCCCCCACATTCAGTTACTCAGCTTTCGGGCGAAAAGTTGTAGAGGCCGTATGGAGATATGGCAAGGTCCGATCAGATACGTGCGGTATTGCACGGATCAGGATCGGACAGTTTGTACTATAGGCCGTATGGGTATATGGCAGGGTTCGATCAGATACGTGCGGTATTGCACGTATCAGGATCGAACAGATATTACTAGCCGGCTTTGGGATAAGCCGGATCCTAGTATAGTACAGTGTAGATTTTGTCTCATTGCATTTGTATTTCGGTCGAAATACAAATGCGGGTGTGTATGCACAGTATCGGGGTTTTCCTGTAATTTATTACGGGACCAGTTTTCTGGAGTTTTCAGTTTGCTTTCCGTTTCGGGCAATTTCCTTTGTATCGTTCATTGGCCAAAGATTGGTGGAAGAGGGCTTATTTGCATTGTTGCAAATAAGCATTTGTGGAGGGGGTCTTTGCATATTTCCTTGTATCATGATGGTGCACCATTCTTTTGACCTTGACTTCTTCTATCATGATTGCTTGACTTTGTGAGCAATCATGGTTGTAGTAGGTAGGTTTTTGGAGTATGGGTTTGATTTTGTGATCATTGCTTTTCATGATAACCTTTCCTCTCTCTCTCTCTTGTATGATATGAGTATGGCTCCTCTCTCACACACCACTATCCCTCCTCCTCCTCTAGTTATGGCCGGCCAAGCATGGAGGAGGGGTTGCCCATTTTTGTAGTGGGGATTTTTGCTCTCTTGATGCTAGAAAAATCCCCAAGTTCCTCCACAAAAGTTCATACCTCATTTCCTCCACCAAAATGGCACCTCCATAAACCCCAAATGAGACACTAGTTCTACCATATTCTACAGCAAATCTTGGGCACGTCGACTAGCCAGCTTCGTGCCCGAGTTGCCTCGGCATTGAGGTGGGAGCCCGTAAAAGAAGTAGGCGATATGGTGCACTTCCGGCAACGAGGTGGAGACCGGAGCTTCCGCAGGAGATCGGGACGACGACGAGAAGACTGGAAGACTTGGATCAGTCGGTATATCTCTCTTCTCCATCTTGTAGTTTGCTAGGACTAGTTAATGGTTCGATCCGGGTATTAGTGCGCGGCGGTTTGCCAGTTCAAGTAAAATTAAAGTTTATCACCGCTTCCGCATTTGGCCGTCGGATTGACGGCCGGGGCGCCGCCGTGCACTTACAGTGGTATCAGAGCCTCGCCATTAACTTAGTCTAGCTTGCCTTAATGTGTTTTTCAGTTCCGATCGATCAAATGTTCCAAAACCCGTATTTCCTTCACGACAGTTTTCTGTTGAAATTTTTTGGTCTCCAAAAATTTTTCAGGTTGTATAAAATTGATGTACTGGAGATTACAAGGCTACTGTAGAAATTCGACAGGGTAAGTCCACTGTGGAAGCGCGGAACCGCGGCCAAACCCCCCTTTGGGCCGCGGTTCCGCCGCACACTGTTGGGTTCCCTGCACCAAATTTCTACAGTATCTTTCTGGGGTTAAAATTGGGGTTTTGGAATATTAATATTGGGCCCAGAATTTCCTGATCTGCTACAGTAATGCTTGGGGGCCCACTTGTTAAAATTTGATTGATCGGATATTTTAAACACATTATTTCATAGTATTTACATTATATCTGCGACCGTGAATGTCACTTGATCGGTAAATCCGGTCTAACTGCTATAGCCCGGTTAGATGGATTTGCGAACGTGACTTTCACGTTGATGTTCTGTTTTTGCTGTGATGTTGCGGATCGGTCGTGGGGGATAGCATGGATGCAATGCTAGTACAGTTGTGGTTGTATTATGTACATTTGATATTGCGGGGCGAGCGTCCGACATGTGGACTGCCGTCACTGCCTGATTGTATTATTATTTTGGGGCACGGCCAGGTTGCGGTCGATGTACCCGTTGTATGTATATCTTACTTTCTGTACTAGGATTGCCCCGCGGAGGGGTGCACGGATAGCCGGGTTCTAGAGGGCAACATGCCCGCATCTCATGGCATTGAGACGGAGGGGGCTTCACTCTAGAATTGGCGGGCTATTCGCCGCACTCGTAGGGGGTACAGGTTGACCCAGGAGGGGTGCCCAAGTTACCAGATTCCGTGAAGTGCTGGGTGGTCCATTCACGGTGCTGAAGGGGGCTGCCTCGCTTCAGGTTTTGGCGGGTAACTTGCCGCGCCCGTAGGGGTCTAGGTTTTCATTGCACAGGCTATCCACACGACCAGGGGAACGTCGGGTTTCAGTAGTGGCTCTGTGAAACCCGGGGATCCCAGATATCTGTATTGTTTCTGTGATGCTGTACATTTTCTGTGATGTTGCATTTCTTATCACGCCTTGAGCGAAATATAATATATTGGTATATATATTAGTAGATGTTGTATATGTTTTACATCCGCGCTAGTCCAGTCCCCGCTCTGTCGTTAGTTAGCTAACCTAACGGGTAATGACGGGACCCAGTGGCGAATGCGGATGGCATATACGTACATCAGTATATTTTCGTTCTTTTTGGTGTGATTAATTGATGGGACTGCATTGATTCGGATCAATGCAAGTTAAAAACAAACCTAATCTGATGTTGTTGGAACATTTTTCAAAAAGCTGTTATTGCAAGGACGTTCACTTTTGTTTTGCATCGTGATATTCAGTTGGAATATCCTGCTCCTCAGTCGACGAGGCAAGGGCCGAGATCCCTTCACCGGGAGTGACCCCTTGGACAAAAAGTTTGCGTCAGGGCATTAACTTCATTATAGCCGATTACTTTTGCTTTGCACCGTGGTATTCAGTTGGAATATCCTGCACCTCATTCTACGGGGAAAGAGCCGAGATCCCTTCACCGGGAGTGACCTCTTTAGCAGCGGTTTTCGTCACTATATTTTAAAAAGCTATCCGTTCCTTCAACGATATCAAGTTCTTTACGTTAAAGGTTTTCGCCAGAAACCATTCGTAGCCCTCCGTCGTTTCATATGAGTGTTCAATAGTATTCAAGCTGTGTATGTTGGCCAAAGTCAAGGCACAGTGATTGGTAGCTATTGGGGCATTCATATGCAGCATAGATAGATGCGTTGGTTTGGGACAGTCGTACCGCCATTTTGGCCAAAGTCAAGGGTATGTACGGATGGATTCAAATTAACCTGGAGAATGACGGGTAGAACTTGACATGTGACTTATGATATGTTGGCCAAAGTCAAGGTCATAAGAGCATGGGGCAGAAATCACATCGGGAGTTTCAAAAGAACTGAAACTTGCCAGATATGCCCATACCTTCTGGAGTGTGATGACGTGAGCGGATTCCGTCACGTTATCATGCGATGATAGTTGGATCCCGATTCCTACTGATGAGTTAGTTTACTCCTCGGGTAACCCCGACTAATTCTTCTTTCAGGTTTGGAGGAGAATTTGACGGTACAGTGGGAGGTTTCCAGATTAGATAAATTGGTAACCATTCTGATCTAGGTTAGAGTGCACGCTGAGTGTTTCTTTTCTCTCTCTCTTTGGCAGCGACCATTGACCTGACCCTAAGACTATGACTCAGTGACCAAATTAACCGAACCTTCTTAAACACTGGCTTTTGGATTGTCAGAGTTGCGAACCTCATTGCCACTCCTACTTTTACCCTTTTCTCCAGGACACCCCGTATTACTACGAACGTCCACTTCTATTGGACAAAACCATCGTATGGTTAGATACGAACTCAAAAGATTTTATTCGAGGATGGTTTCAGGTTCTGGAGGAAACGGATAGGACTATTCAGTTGTCTTTTCATTTTACCTTCTCTCAGATTACGAGTACTCCTTGGTTTAGGAGATAGTACACCTATTACGCAAATTGGATAGTCTTCTTCCAAACCTTAGGCTGGTGCCGAACGGTGGGGAATGAAGAAAACCAATTAGCATAACGATGGTGTGCAGAAGGTATTAAGTTAAGACAAAGCAAGGGATTAGTAAGAGGGCAAAGTAAATTGCGACTGCTATTCACGACCAAACCAAGTATTTATTCGCCAATCCTAAATCACCTTTGTATTTCTCCAGGACACTCCGTATCACTACGAAGATCCACAGTTTATTGGATACTCCATCGTATGGTTATATACGAACTCGAAAGGAACTTGTTCCAGTTCGGGGATGGATTCTGGTTCAGGAGAAATAGGAATAAGATTTATTCAGGTGTCTTTTATCTTCACCTTCTCTCGCATTGCGAGTGTTCCTAGGATTAGGACAGTACACCCATTATGCTTATTGGATAGTATTCTTCCAAACCATAGGCTGGTGCCGAACGGTAGGGAAGGAAGAAAACCATTTGGCCTAAAGGGGTGTGCAGAAGGTAATGACTAAAGACATATAAAGGGATTTGGAGAGGTGACAAAGAATTACACGGTTACAGTTGTGAATCTGGATAATGGAAGAGGCATTACCAGGAATACCGGGATACCCCATCGAAACATTTCAATGTTTCAGTCTCACTGTGTACTGTTAAAGGAAAAACTGATTTCCCAGTCAGACACTTGCTCCAGGGTATGTATTTACCAAGTATGATTCTCACATCTGTATAATTTTACAGATGATGAGTGGGAGTAAGTTATTGGGAATTAGGTGATCATCCTCATTATATCGGGATTCGTTGTAATCGTTGATATTTGAGGAAATCACCTTGGCTGTTTGCCGGTCGGCAAATATTTGGTTTTGAATATCCGCTGTTATGCACCAATTTCAAATCGATATATCTGTACGTCTATTTTCATAGAGTGAGATATACTTTTTGAAATTATGTCGATGACATTTACCTATACCAGTGGATGGTTAGGTAAGGAGCATTAAACAGCGGTGTAATTCTTCTTAACCATAAGTACAGTTTTCAACCTACGACACACAGTGAATGAGTTATCAGACTCAAGGGACTTATACAGAGTATTGTATGTTGTCCAGGGTCCATCAGGACAAAGGGGTAGGTCCTCGTACTTTATTCGGTTTACTTATGACTTCTCTAGTTTTTAGACAGGTGTTTCGTGGAAACACAGTGTCCGAATTTTGAGAAGTTATAGGTATTTGAATAGAGTAAAGAACCAGGTGTAGCAAGTATCGGGATTCTTCAAAGTGATCGAAGATGTAGATACTTGTGTATGGTATTCAGTTGATAGTAATGGTTAAGAGAACTAGCTCCTCTTTCAGGTTACTCATAATTGGAAGCATTCCTAAGTTGAGTAACGCTGATCGGCCTCCTTCCATTTAGTTAACATGCACTGGAGACAGCTGCATGATTTGAATTTGGTTCAATTAAATCAGTGCCTCTGGTTCTATATTGGATATAGAACAGTTCATATCTTAACGATATTAAGGTACGGGGAGTTGTCCGGCTTATGATTAAAACCAGACTCTGGATAACTCAAGGCACGTTTCTGTAATGGCTGTTTGTGGGTTGACCCAGGCTATGACGAGGGTTGACTTTCTACCATCTGGATGAACAATAGCAATATTGTTCTAGACTCGCCACAGTTTTATTAAAAATGGATTTTTTCAGAAAACAGTAGTGGGAGTATGGTAGAACTGGAAGTGATTCCAGAACCACAAACGATTACTGAAGATTTGATAAGGAACCTAAAGATTCAATCTGGATTGACATTCCATTGGCCACTCCGCAGATAAGGTGGGTAACTTCAGGCACCCGAGAGGTACTACGGTAGCCTCAAGGACGGTGACAGGGAAGTTCTTGTTTACCCACAATTGCCATTGCTGTTGTTCCAGGCTGCGAAACCCGGCAGGAGGATGAGTATAGCATCGTTCTGAACTGGCTTTAGAAGTGTACGTCTGTATGACTCTGCCAGAGGGTTGTCGTAGTCAGTGGGAGCAGCGGAAGCATTGGTGGACAGGTGGCTTATGTCTACTTATAGACCGAAGCACCAGTAGCGGAGATAGATCATCAATTCCTGATGTGACAGTCATAGGTTTGACTTCATCAGAATAAGGGATGGATCTGTTGAGAAGGTAGTAGGATGTGATGTCATGGTATTTGGATGACATACACAGAGTAGGAAGTGATATTCCTATACTACGATCGGTTATACTTTGGTCGTCACACAGTGGTTTCTCCACACAGGACTTGGACATTGTATCAGACATACTGGTTACTAGATCTATGGTTTTAGATCTAGATTTGGGCGGTTTCCCAATCTGGGTACTTAGACAGCATTCTAAGAGTATTTAGAATGGACGACTCCTGGCACGGTGGTGTACCTGCAGGTGACGGAGTCACCCTCTCTAAAGGTGTCTTACAGACTAAAGTAGAGAGGGATGTGCATGATTGACAGATCACTTGCTTAGACAATTGAGTCAATCATGAGATGTCAAGTACCCCACCAGATGTTGTTCTTGCACTAGATGCAATAAGTTGACATTGATCCAATCCTGGAGAAACAGTCGGAAGCAGTTTTAGAACATAAGTGGATGTTCTAGGGATATGATAACGACAGCCTCATTCGGGAGACAGTTATCATTCCAGGCTTCCAAGGTGACATGGACGACAAGGAGGTTGTCAGAGTTATAGTTTTCCTTCTGACGAGGGGCAGTATTTTGGACAGGTGGTCCAAGGAAATACTGAGGGTGGCATGGCACGGGATACTGATTAAGTTCGGTTGACGATACAGTCTAAGAAGTTTGGATTTGGAGTTCATTTATGAGCTAGGTCCCATCAGACATCCAGACACATTCTAAGACAGGTATTACTCATTTCGAGAGATGGGTTTTCTCCGCGAACTTGAGATATAGAGAGACAAAGAAAGAAATATCAAGGCGGATCCACTCACTGAGGCTATTCCTCGAACGCAGTAGTTTCGCAAACGAGCTTTGTGAGACTGACTAGTAGAGGAGTTGGGTGTTCGGTATCACACGTGCTGTGAGTATGCGACATCGCAATAATTAGCCTTGAGTGCAAGTGGGAGATTGTTGGAGATAGTGCCCTCAGATTCAATTATTCGATCATAGGCACGTGATTACAATGATTGATGGAGGACTGTTCATATCAGAATATTGCATTTTATACCGCCCATTCTTACGCTCGTGTGTTTATAGGTAGGTGCTTTTAATCCGTGTGTGTTACATGTTTACAGTATACAGGTTTCCAGTACAAATATTGCAAATCAGGACAAAATCTCCACAGTTACACCAAATACAGAACATCTGTTGACAACAGATAAAAGCCGGGTTCCGGTCATCCATATCCGTCCGGTGCTGCGTACCGGTTCCTGGGACAAGACATATGACAGCGGTCATTCGTGTCTCGGACAAGCACAGAGCACAAGAGGGGCTGCACAAGAATCAATGGGTGCACGGAGCTCGAGGGAGATAGAAGTCAAAAGGGAAAAATATAATGCAATCTTGGACTAAGAATCTGAAGATATTCTGGAAGAAATTATCAGAAAATACATGTACCAGACAACAGGGGACAGGAGAACAGGAAAGTGCACAGAAGCCCACACCCTAAGTCCACTATAGGGGCGCGGATCCGCGGCCATAGAGGGGCATAGGCGGCGGATCCGCGGCCGTACAGAGGAGTCAGGGCATGGGCTTTTGGGGGCAGTTTGGTATTTTCATATGTGTTCTGGTGGTTGCCCTAGATCTTCAACCCTCTGCCTATAAATACAGCAGTTTTGAGCTAAGCCAAGGGTCCAATTTTGTGTCCACTCTTTTGTAGTTTTTTTGTATAGTTCTTCTTTTTCTTCTTCATTCTTTTTCCATGAAATTGTAGTGAGAGCTTTTGAGTGGATGTTAATGAAGATGAGGGTTTTTTATCTTTCTTGTTAGTTTGCTCCCCCTTGAGATTTTTGCTTTCTCTTGCTCATTCAACCTCTTCATTGAGCTTGAATGGTTAAGGGTTAGTTATTAATCTCAAGGGTCGTATTTTCTCACGGGACTAGCACTTCATTTCACATGCGTTCTCTACCCTTCCCTTGATCTTGCAACCTCTTCATTGAGCTTGCAAGTTTAAGGGTTGGCTATTGATCACATGCTTGTCTTGAGTCCTAGTTTCGTATTCTTTTTATCGCTTTTTATTACTTGCTTTTTATTACCTTGTCTTTAATTACTTGCATTTTATTCCATGTACTTTAATTACTTGTATCTTTTCTTTTCTTTGTTCTTTTCTTTTTGTTCTCTTTTGTTCATTTTTGTGAATGTTGTAATTATTATTGTTAAGAAGAAATACGGTATTATAAGTTAACAATTCTTTGCCTAATTCCTTTTCCCGTTATTTTCCATTGAACTCCGCCCGAACCATACGCAAGCGCTCCGTTAGGCACCGTACCCTGACAAGGTAAAGGTGATTCCTAACCGCGACCGGTTGCGTTCGGTTTGGCCGGAGGCGAAAGCAAGAGACAAGAACGGAAGGACAAGGGTAAATAAGACGGATTCCACGAATACCGCGCTTAAAACCCCTAATCCACGTTGTTGCCGATTGTCTAGCTTCAATTGGTCAAGACTCGGCTCAAAGGTTTTTGAGTACGGATTTCTTTAGCTTACAATCTCGTATTTTTCTTAACAACTTTATACTTGCAAATAAACACATAGGTTAGAATCAAACTCATACAAATTCTTTATTGACTCGTCTAAGACAAGAAAGGACATAACAACCATCTCCCTGTGGACCGACCCGTGCTCAACCGGCTAGCTGCAAAGCGACACCGTCCTGATCGCGGTTATACTTTAAATCTTTGAACATCCGACACGCCAAAAGCGTGCGATCAAATGGCGCCGTTGCCGGGGAGACGGTAGCGTATTTTCTTTCTTGTTATTCGGGTTAATATTCTTTTTGTATATATAAAAAAAAAATATATTCTTTTTGTTCTTTTTGGATAATTCTTGTGGGCAAGAGTGCAGATTTTTGCAAGTTTGCAAACTGCAATTGTGGGGAGCAAAGTGTGCATTCAAGGCAAAGGTGATTACGGAGTACAGTGCCAAAGATCCGGGTAGTTTGACCCGCGCAAGCGAACTTTTCAAGCTGACCGGATTTGATTCAACGGGGGTTTCCTAACCCAAAACTTAACGGTACGTATTTTACTAACACCTTCTTCTCAAATCCGACGCTTCCAATATACTATTCTTTGCAGGATTCTTTGCAAGTTCGCTAGCAAACGCTAAAAATTGACTAACCCGTATTTGTTGCAGCGCCGCGCTTAAACTAAAAAACGATTGTTTTATTCTTTATAGAATTTTTATTGATTTGCGCATTGCATCAATTAATACGGACTTAAGGGCAAGCGAACCCCACAATATACGGTAAAGGATTTCATCACCTTTTCCGTGGCCCACAAATCACGAACTTGAGCATAACGTTTACCCGCACAAATTTAAAAGAAACTAGACTTTAAGCCTTAAGGACTTCGCGCTCACTAGGAGAAGTTAACTGTATTTAGAAGCTTGCTTAACGGTATATTGTTTACGGGGTGTCTAGGAAAGTGTTAACGGCGAAACCGCCAAAAGAGAAAGGGTTATTTAATTAAGGAACTTCGCGAAAGCGTTGGAAAACCTCCCCTTATCTCTGCACTTACCTGGCCTCGTGATCAGTGTATCGTGAGTCTGTTTCTCGACACAGTTTAATTTCGACAATCAAGTTCTTGAGCAGGTCTAGTTGACCTAGGTGAACCCTAGAACGATTAGGTGTGTGGTATTTTTGTGTCGTGATTGTTTTTGTCCATATTCTTTTTGTGTATACTTCATTCTTTTGTTAATATTTTTAAAAAAAATTAAAAAAAATATATATATCACATTCTTTTTCCCCTCCTTTTCTCTGCCTTTCTTTCCTTCTCTCTTCATATAATGGGTACTCCATCTCGCAAAACTCTTGCCGAACTTTGGTACCCACAACCAGACATTACTTCTTACGGTTCTTGCTTTGGCCGAACTTCGAACGATCCATCCATGCCAAAAATTTCATTGAGAGATCGCATAGCAGCGTCTAGGACAAACACTTGCACTCCTCATTCCACTTTGTATCAACCTTTTCAACCTCCCGCACCCGCTTATGTTGATACCCCTTCTGCAAGTCGTCCTTTATCCATCGCTGAACGTATTGAACAATCCCGTAGCCGATCTTTCACTCCTTTTACCACCACAGATTCTTGGGATCAACAATTCCATTCACCTTCTTATCCAATTGTTGATCCTGCTCCTGTCCAGCCATTCAATTCCTACCAGTCCTACCCTACTCTTGCACCTTCCCTAGACATTGCTTCAGAACCGCCATTTGGGAGTTTTCAGTATCCAAACAACTTTGAATCCTTAACTGAAACCCCTTTTCAACCCATGTCTAGTCTAGAACAGTCGTTGGAAGACTTTAGGGTAGCGTCAAGCCAACAGATGATGGATTTGAATGCGTCCATGGCCGCCCTCATGCAACCTAGTGACCCGGTAGCTAGTTTTCAACTAGCTCCAACTTTTTCAATGTATGATGAGGCAGCAGGACAGGCTGTGAATTTGAGTGGAGAGAGTGAGATGTACCCCCTTCCAAATCAAACCTACCCATTCCAAATTGAATCCCACACCTCCTGTTTCGAAAGTCTATCGAGTATCCCACATGAATTATCAGTTGAAGATAGAATGTTTAATGAGTTGTGCGACTTTGTAGTGTTTGATTTGCCCGATTGTGAAGGAACCTTACCAAGTGAAACCACACCCAATCCTTTTGACCTCTACACCTCCATCTTAGAACCTGAATTGATTAATATCCATGCTTTGGTTGAGGTGTCAGAGAATTTTGATTTTCACTTGATTAAGGATATTGACGCTGGGAATATTTTGGATGATGAACCCGTAGATTTGACTGAGTTTTTCTCTCCAATTCATCATCCCGAGTCATTAACTGTTTTTCCCGAACAACATATGCGTCTGGACTTTGATGAAATATGCATGGATAAGCTTAACTTTGAGGAGAATTTTGAGGATATTTTTGAGGATGAAACAGTTCTAGATGATGAGTCGGATTTTCCAATTCATCCTGTTCCTTTCACTGACTGTGTACACCCTCCAGAACCCTTAACCGATTCCCTTCCTCAACCACTTCCCTCCATCCTTTCCATCGTTCCGACCTTGCAAGAACCCGTCTCACTTTCATTTACTATGTCTGGTTTACCAAGCTCGGCGTACCCATGGCTTCTTACGAATCTTGAGGGATTTGACCCAATCTCTCGACGGGTTAATAGATTAGCACAATCGCTGTTTACACATCGCTCATCACAAATTGTGCTAATCTATTCACTCCATTTGCACCCTCAAGTTCGTACTCCACTTCTTTTTCCCTTCCGCCATTCTTCTTCTTTTAATATACCGAGACCGTATCCCGCTTCTCTCCGCATACGGTCTCGCTTATTCTCCATCTCTTTTCTCTACGCCTTCTTTCACCAACCAGCACATTATAGAGATAAAATCTTTGAATGGTTGGTGCTCACTTTTGGCCTGTGTAAGGCCTTGTATAGCTTGATACTGTTCTTTCCCCCCTAAACCTGAACTTCAACGCTTAACAGTGGGAACACTGTTTTACTTAAGTTTGGGGGGGGCACCTTTTTTGTATATATCTTTTTGGTTTTTGTTTTGTATATAATTTGTTTCTAGGGAGCACCGGCAATTTTGACCCTCTTGGTATAGCCTGACAGTGAGGGCACTGTCAAGTTTAAGTTTGGGGGTGTGCTCGGTAAGCTTTCTTCCTTCGCATTCATATGTATATTTTGCATCTGCATATTAAATCCATAAAATCCATAAAAATCTGAAAATTTTCTAAAAATATAAAAACTTTTTGTCAAGTTAGATTGTGGAAGAACTCTGATTCAACATTCGACGGTTTTTGTTTGAAAAAATAGGAATAACTAAATCTTATGTTTAGATTTTGAAAACCTGAAAGATAACTCTCCTTTGAAGTAACTATAGCTGATATACGTCTTTACATCACACTACACGTGTCGTGAATTTTGGGAATTAGATGACAAGTCTTTCATGTTTAAACTTTTAAACAGATAAATGATTTTCTGAGGATCAAATAGGTTTGTTCTGAAATAAGTAATGTCAAGAATAGTTTATGAAGTAAAGCGAATATGAAGGAATGTTATTGATGCCTTAATTGGAACTAAGTCTGAAAAATAACCCATCTGAAACTTGATTGGAATGATTACACACCAAACCCACTAAACACGTCTTTTATCCAAAAAATAATGGAACTACCGGTTATATCTCCGTTCGTATTGAATCATCATGTTTTTCACGCCAAACTGTCTTTTGTTTTTAGACCTAGGTAACTTGAGTAATTAAGTCCGCTGGGGTGTTTCTACACCTAATGCCCTAAAACCAACTGGTTTGGGTGCATTGGCCCAAAGCTCGCTAAGAAGCCTAGAAAGTCCAGATAAAAACAAAATCAAGCAAGTGTTCTCTCCGAGTTAAAATTCCTAACGGTTCTTTGTGTGAGAATAATCTTGATAAAAGACAGGCTTTTATAAAAAAAAATTTAACGGAGATATGAAGGTTTTATTCTATGATAAAGACTATTGCACGTTCACAGTGGTGTGTATGAAATGAAAACAAGAAAAAAGTGGAGTGAAGAATAAGACCTAGTTTCCTGTTAGGGAAGATAGAAATTCTGAAGTTGAAACTTTACTGGAAAACGAAACTTGAAAAATGCTTAACTCTTTATAAAACTTATGTGATCCTTTTAAAATTGTTATCTGGGCTTTATTGTGTGACATAATGACTTTATTCGACCTTTCGGAACTTAACGACACTATTTGCACTGCACGTAAAGACATATAAAATCTGTAGTTAAATAAGAAGCGAGGTGTGAAAAATAAAGGTTCGATAGTCTAGACTTAGGATAATAGAATTGTTATTTTCTGAAACAAAACTTTAGGGGGTTGAATCTTAGTTATTTTACAAAACTAGCTTGACGGGATTTTGTGGGTAGTATCCGCTGAAAACCCTCAGGAGACAACACTCCTCCTACTAGGGACACCTAGAGGTTTAACGGCTTGTTGCACATGCTCAGTGCAATCGCGTTCCCTGCGAAAGTGTGGTTATCATTTTATTTTTGTGAATAATTGGTTTTGCTCGGGACGAGCAAAAGTTAAGTTTGGGGGTATTTGTTCATATCAGAATATTGCATTTTATACCGCCCATTCTTACGCTCGTGTGTTTATAGGTAGGTGCTTTTAATCCGTGTGTGTTACATGTTTACAGTATACAGGTTTCCAGTACAAATATTGCAAATCAGGACAAAATCTCCACAGTTACACCAAATACAGAACATCTGTTGACAACAGATAAAAGCCGGGTTCCGGTCATCCATATCCGTCCGGTGCTGCGTACCGGTTCCTGGGACAAGACATATGACAGCGCTCATTCGTGTCTCGGACAAGCACAGAGCACAAGAGGGGCTGCACAAGAATCAATGGGTGCACGGAGCTCGAGGGAGATAGAAGTCAAAAGGGAAAAATATAATGCAATCTTGGACTAAGAATCTGAAGATATTCTGGAAGAAATTATCAGAAAATACATGTACCAGACAACAGGGGACAGGAGAACAGGAAAGTGCACAGAAGCCCACACCCTAAGTCCACTATAGGGGCGCGGATCCGCGGCCATAGGGGGGCATAGGCGGCGGATCCGCGGCCGTACAGAGGAGTCAGGGCATGGGCTTTTGGGGGCAGTTTGGTATTTTCATATGTGTTCTGGTGGTTGCCCTAGATCTTCAACCCTCTGCCTATAAATACAGCAGTTTTGAGCTAAGCCAAGGGTCCAATTTTGTGTCCACTCTTTTGTAGTTTTTTTGTATAGTTCTTCTTTTTCTTCTTCATTCTTTTTCCATGAAATTGTAGTGAGAGCTTTTGAGTGGATGTTAATGAAGATGAGGGTTTTTTATCTTTCTTGTTAGTTTGCTCCCCCTTGAGATTTTTGCTTTCTCTTGCTCATTCAACCTCTTCATTGAGCTTGAATGGTTAAGGGTTAGTTATTGATCTCAAGGGTCGTATTTTCTCACGGGACTAGCACTTCATTTCACATGCGTTCTTTACCCTTCCCTTGATCTTGCAACCTCTTCATTGAGCTTGCAAGTTTAAGGGTTGGCTATTGATCACATGCTTGTCTTGAGTCCTAGTTTCGTATTCTTTTTATCGCTTTTTATTACTTGCTTTTTATTACCTTGTCTTTAATTACTTGCATTTTATTCCATGTACTTTAATTACTTGTATCTTTTCTTTTCTTTGTTCTTTTCTTTTTGTTCTCTTTTGTTCATTTTTGTGAATGTTGTAATTATTATTGTTAAGAAGAAATACGGTATTATAAGTTAACAATTCTTTGCCTAATTCCTTTTCCCGTTATTTTCCATTGAACTCCGCCCGAACCATACGCAAGCGCTCCGTTAGGCACCGTACCCTGACAAGGTAAAGGTGATTCCTAACCGCGACCGGTTGCGTTCGGTTTGGCCGGAGGCGAAAGCAAGAGACAAGAACGGAAGGACAAGGGTAAATAAGACGGATTCCACGAATACCGCGCTTAAAACCCCTAATCCACGTTGTTGCCGATTGTCTAGCTTCAATTGGTCAAGACTCGGCTCAAAGGTTTTTGAGTACGGATTTCTTTAGCTTACAATCTCGTATTTTTCTTAACAACTTTATACTTGCAAATAAACACATAGGTTAGAATCAAACTCATACAAATTCTTTATTGACTCGTCTAAGACAAGAAAGGACATAACAACCATCTCCCTGTGGACCGACCCGTGCTCAACCGGCTAGCTGCAAAGCGACACCGTCCTGATCGCGGTTATACTTTAAATCTTTGAACATCCGACACGCCAAAAGCGTGCGATCGAGGACCTATCCTGATAGGACAGTCTTACTCATGATGATAGTATGCTATCTGGTTTACCTTTATCATCGTGTACTGCTTTAGGTGACCTGACAAGTCGCTATTACACGTTGATAGAGCCCCTAGGATTCTTGCTTGACCACCAGCAGTATGAGGGCGATCATATACGTGGGAGCTGGTAGTCTATAAGCACATCCTTAAATGGTCCCTAGTCGTGGGAGTTTCGAGATAGGGCATCGATACTCCGGAGTAGACTAGTGTATACAGTCGAGACCCCGACGAGGGGCGGTGGCCGGTCTCACAAGCCACTGGTGTCAGTTGGATCACCTAAGATGTATACAGGTGCTCATTGGGTTATGAGTACACCGGGCAGGACTCGCCGGGAACATGCTAGTTGGTCATATACCAGACGTCAGATGGCAGTTCCCTGGTGACATGTGTACAGGTTAGTTCATCGACCTGGGGATCGTCATTTGTCTTGTGTGAGTTCCCACTGTACTTTGATTACTATCCTACCACGGCTCAAAGGAGTCGTGCAAACAGGTTTTAGTTGGGTACAGTCCCGAGCCACATGGAGGCAGTGAGCGCATCTTCAGGGGTTCGTCTCTCCCGGTATTGGGGGTGAGGTCGCGCTGTGTCTAGGAGAGCCATTACACGAAGCCCTCGGCCGAGGCAAGGGGATTTACTGGTAGGTATTCCAGCAGTATCTCAGGGTGTTCTGGGCTACACTCCGACACGACTTGTACCGCTTTTGGGGGTCTGACTTTTACCAACCCCCTAGGCCCGCCATGCGATGCTCATAGACGAACGGACCGGACTGTACGGATATTGTCACTGACAGGCTCAGTAGGGTTGTCAGGCTGAGTTCACTCACAGACGTCCCTTTTAGTCAATACCTGGTAGCCCGTTACGTATTGGCTTATACCTCTGACGTGCTAGTGGTTAAATCCACAACCAAGGTGTTGACGAGTCTTTAGAGTCCCCCACATTCAGTTACTCAGCTTTCGGGCAAAAAGTTGTAGAGGCCGTATGGAGATATGGCAAGGTCCGATCAGATACGTGCGGTATTGCACGGATCAGGATCGGACAGTTTGTACTATAGGCCGTATGGGTATATGGCAGGGTTCGATCAGATACGTGCGGTATTGCACGTATCAGGATCGAACAGATATTACTAGCCGGCTTTGGGATAAGCCGGATCCTAGTATAGTACAGTGTAGATTTTGTCTCATTGCATTTGTATTTCGGTCGAAATACAAATGCGGGTGTGTATGCACAGTATCGGGGTTTTCCTGTAATTTATTACGAGACCAGTTTTCTGGAGTTTCCAGTTTGCTTTCCGTTTCGGCCAATTTCCTTTGTATCGTTCATTGGCCGAAGATTGGTGGAGGAAGGCTTATTTGCATTGTTGCAAATAAGCATTTGTGGAGGGGGTCTTTGCATATTTCCTTGTATCATGATGGTGCACCATTCTTTTGACCTTGACTTCTTCTATCATGATTGCTTGACTTTGTGAGCAATCATGGTTGTAGTAGGTAGGTTTTTGGAGTATGGGTTTGATTTTGTGATCATTGCTTTTCATGATAACCTTTCCTCTCTCTCTCTTGTATGATATGAGTATGGCTCCTCTCTCACACACCACTATCCCTCCTCCTCCTCTAGTTATGGCCGGCCAAGCATGGAGGAGGGGTTGCCCATTTTTGTAGTGGGGATTTTTGCTCTCTTGATGCTAGAAAAATCCCCAAGTTCCTCCACAAAAGTTCATACCTCATTTCCTCCACCAAAATGGCACCTCCATAAACCCCAAATGAGACACTAGTTCTACCATATTCTACAGCAAATCTTGGGCACGTCGACTAGCCAGCTTCGTGCCCGAGTTGCCTCGGCATTGAGGTGGGAGCCCGTAAAAGAAGTAGGCGATGTGGTGCACTTCCGGCAACGAGGTGGAGACCGGAGCTTCCGCAGGAGATCGGGACGACGACGAGAAGACCGGAGGACTTGGATCAGTCGGTATATCTATCTTCCCCATCTTGTAGTTTGCTAGGACTAGTTAATGGTTCGATCCGGGTATTAGTGCGCGGCGGTTTGCCAGTTCAAGTAAAATTAAAGTTTATCACCGCTTCCGCATTTGGCCGTCGGATTTACGGCCGGGGCGCCGCCGTGCACTTACAGCGAGTAGGAAAGCTACCGGCCAAGGATAGCCGGGCAGGGTAGCGGCTCGGATGGCTCTTCATGAGGTTTTGCCCGACCATCCAGTTGCAGGTATGGGGAACAGGAACGGTCGCGGCGACCGTGCGCGTAGTATGCGCATCGAACGTGGGGGGAGGCGAAGCACCAGGGTCGCGTCGCCTCGATTCCGCCAGAGAAGGCTTGACGATTGCCGCGTGTCAGCGACCTCTTGGGCAAAAGCGGGCGACTGTTGAGCTTCATTGGGACGCAGTGGGCTATGAAAGGCTGAAGGAGTACTGGTCCTTCCTTCCTTCACAAACAGAAGATCGAGAATGCAAGACTTCCCATTCACCATCCCTGACATCATCCACTTCGAAGACGTATACTTTTATGACCAGAACTGTACCGAGGACACGGTGCAGCTGGTCCGCGGGAGCATCGAGGACCACTTCGGCCAGCTGCTTCCCCGACGCTCCTCCCTGCTGCAGCTGCTGATGTACTCCATCTGGAGGGCGTCGCCAGGGCTTTATAACCCCCTGTCCGAGCAGCTCTATGACGAGGCCATGAGCAAGCTGCGGTCCCTGAGGCGCTTCAGCCTTTCCTCCCGAGCCCTCTTCTTCTAGTCGGATCGTTCTGCCCGGGGGAGGTTCGTGTTCACCTCGGACTATAGCTGAACCTCGCGCTCGGTCCACGCCTTGACTTCGGCCATGGTCTTAGGCTTTGCCAACGCAAAGGAGCGCAGCCACTCCATGTGCCTCAGACCAGATTTGAGCGCCGTGATGACGGTCTCGTTCCGGTGCTCGGGAACCTCAAAGAGGGCGTTGTAAAAGCGGGTGATGTAAGCCTTGAACGTCTCCTTGTCTCCGCTCTTAATTGTGAAGAGGTAGTCGACCGTGCGCTTCTGCCGACGGTTCCCAACGAAGTGGCCGTGGAACTGAGTAGCCAGCTCGTCGAAGGTTGAGATTGAGTGAGGCTTGAGTCCCCGGAATCAGTCCCGACCAGAACGGATGAGGGTGGCAGGGAAAGCCCTGCACTGGGCGGCATCGGAATGGTCCTGGAAGCTCATTCCCGCGGTGAAAGCATCCAAATGGTCTTTGGGGTCGGTTTTCCCGTCGAACAGAGAGACTTTCGGGGGTTTGTTGCGCGAGGAGACGTGGACAGCGAGCAGTTCCTCGGTAAACGGTTTGGTGAGCGAGTCGGCGGCGTACCCGGCCCCGTCGACCGAGAGGTGACCTTCCCAGCGCATGCCCTCGATCTTCTTCTAGAGGGCGTCGAGTCGGCCGTGGTACCCCGAGGACTCGGCGCCTTGTGATCCCTGGCCTCTGTTGTGGGAGACCTGCGTCTGGGCACGGCTCCGGTTCCTTTCGATGTGGTTCCTCAGATCCCCCGGGGCAGTGGCTCTCGAGCCGTCGTGGCGGGCCCCTTCTGTGCGACCCCGCCGGGGGGGAGGGTGTCGGTCATGCCTGTGGGCAGGCGAGGTGACCGACATCTCCTCAGGAGGGCAGGGGGGGCGCGGAGGTTCGAGGCGTGGCGCTCCGGCGGCGGACCTTGGGGTGGAGCCGCGAGGTGCCCAACGGGCCTCAGGGAGTATCGGTCCGTGAGATCCGTGGTCAGGAGTCGTAGCCCGCCGGTGGTCGGCCATGTCGACGGGGGCAGAGCGTTCCGGAGGCGGAGGAGCGGCGATCTGGGGCCCATGCCCGGCCATTTAGGCGCGGAAGCGTGCTTCTACAAGGGATTGTAGCCGATCTATTCAGCTGGCGAGAGCGTGGATGATGGTCGCCGGAGGGGGTTCATCCGCGCCTCCAGTGAGGGAGAGGCGGCGGCTGGTACCCAAATCTTCAGGATGGTCGCTTGCCATGTGGACGGAGATCGGAAGGACAACTTTGTTTTTGTGGAGTTTGCGTTCCCACGGACGGCGCCAACTGATGGAGGTCCTTTTCAGATCTCCTTCAGATGTTGTCTTCCGTCGATCTCCTGGTGGATTCCGGAGGGGATCCTTGTTGTGTGTGGGTCTCAATGGGTTTTGAGGAGATTTGGTGATTGGAGCAGTTTGACTTCAAGTACTTGCAAAGAAGTCCCGGGGTGGTTTGATACCACCGAGGACCCTCCGACGATCAAGTTAGTACTCGATCCGAGCAGCGTAACAGCTAAGCGGAGTAAAAAATGGCTTACTTGATCCCTCTGTGATGGGGGTTTATATGGTGGTGGAGGTATGCAGCAGCAAGCGCGAAAATCTCGCCGGCAGTTACGCTCCCGACGTCACGCCCACGTAGAGAGCGGATCGCCCATGAACGGGGATCGTGAAGGCGTGGAACGTGGGATGTTGCTGGCGGAGGATCCGCACATGGCGAGATTCGCCGAGCGGCGGTTACACCTGTGAGCGGCGGAACTGGTCGGAGGACCGAGGAAGTCGGCCTCGGCCAAGGGGCTCGGGGACGAGCGTGAAGGCCGAGAAGACTTGGTCCTGTGGCAGCTCTGGGCGAGCTGAGGGGCCGAGGAGGCCAATCTGCAGGGAGCCCCGAGGAGGGCTAACTTGTGCTGGTCGGTCGGGTACAGGGGTGGCCTGGTCGGCCTTTGTGGGCCATTTCTTCTGAGTTCTGGGACGTGTCATCCGCCACGTGTCCTGATCTTAAGGGTTTCCAATATTGAGCATTATCACATCCTGAAAAAAGAAAAAAAGATATTACAACTTGTCGGCATCTCTTGGACACTTTTGCCAGGCCTAAGATTTTATCCATTTTTTCTTGACCCATTAAAATTTAAATCCCCACCCCCATCCCCAACACCCCAGATTGTGTATCTTAGTTCAGTGCATATTTGATCCAAATTTATTCCCTATTATTCTTTTAGTATTCTCAAGTTATTAGAGATTCACGATCAGGGATGTAAACTGATCCGGATAATTCAATCCGGATCCGTTTTCAAATCCGACAACTTGCGGACATGAATGCTAAATATCCATATTCAAACGGATTGTGTTACTATCCAGATTTGAATCCTGATCCGACTTGGATACAAATTTCATATTCTGATCCGGATTAATGGTACACACTATCCTGCAACTAATTACTATTAGTTATAACTAAACTTATGCATGGCATGTGGGCTTGATGTTACGTGTAAAGGCCCAATTTAAAACTTTTGAGCATGTGAAGGATGTGAGTGTGTTTGAACCTAAAAATATTGGCAACCTATTTAAATATTTTAGCAGTGTAGTTATGAATCATGATTTTTTATATTGAAATATTATCTGTATCCGATTTTAGCGGATATTGTTTTTCCAATATCCCATCCCTATCCATATTAGATTTATAGTGGATACGGATGGTAAATTGTTGTTACCGACAGGTATCCGCATTTGCAAATGTAAATAGATGTCGAATATGGATATGATAATGTCTATATCCAATCCGTTTACATCTCAATGAATCACTACCCGGTGATAAAAAAATACCAAATTCTTGAGGCTTTATGTTTTACCCGCATGTTTCTACCTTAAGGATGCCACATCAGCTAATAGCGAGGACTCGGAATACTGTCCAAATGCGAGTTCAACAGCAGTGAGTGAAGTAATTAATTATCTTTACTGATTTTTTCTCATCTAAAAATAGGAGAAAGCCAAATGGGGCGCATAGTCCGGTGCAGAGGAAATAATATAATAATGATAAAGTCTATAGCGGACTTCTTCTCCTCCCCCTCCATCTTTTCTAATTAATGTTATTATTATTAATTACTAGTACCCCTCCTCTTCTTTTCCTCTTTTCAGATCTCTCTCTCTCTCTCTCTCTGTTTCTGTGGAAACCCTAAATAAACCTCGCACCCTCCCAAATTCTCCTCCGATCGCCAACAAAAACCCCAACGGCAGCGATCTGGTCACCTCAGACGGTCCGATCCGGGCTTCCCTCGCCGGAAATCTAGTTCGGAAGCTCGGATCTGGTCACCGCGCGGTGATCCTAAGCGGCCGAGATCAGCAGCTAGCGCAGGAGGAGGATGTATAAGAATCAGCTGCAGGAGCTAGCGCAGCGGAGCTGCTTCAATCTGCCGTCGTACACGTGCATCAGAGAGGGGCCCGACCACGCCCCCAGGTTCAAGGCCACCGTCAACTTCAACGGCGAGGTCTTCGAGAGCCCCAGTTTTTGCACCACCCTGAGGCAAGCGGAGCACTCCGCTGCTGAGGTGGCCCTCAACTCCCTTTCTAATCGAGGCCCTTCTCACTCTCTCGCTGCCAGGATCCTGGTATTTTCCCCCTTTCACTTTTCTTTTGATTCTGGGATAATTCTGTTTTTTTGCAGTTTCTAGTGCTGGAATAATCTCTCTCTCTCTCTCTCTCTCTCTCTTCCTTCCCAAGTACATTCAGATAAATTATTAGGTGCATGACTTGATCTGCTAACGGGCCTGAGGCAAATTTGCCCAAAATTGATAGATCTTTTTTATTATGTAGAGGAATTAGATTATTATTTGCATTTCTTGCGTTTTTGTTATCGACTCTTAATTTCAGAAATATTCGAAGAAACTTTCTGGCTTGTAAAGATTTTGTTTAACAAAATCAGGGAAATATGCCCAAATGTTGCCGGAGGAGGAGAGAGAGAGGTATACCGTCCGATTTCATTATTAACCCAAAAAAAATGGAAGAAATGTTGAGCGTTCTTTGTGCAAAAGCGTTTTGTTTTTTGTTTTTTGTTTTTGTAAAAGCTGTGTTAATTAATGGTGCCTTGGAAAAAGGAGGAGCTCGAGTTGCGCGCTGAGTTGCTTTGCGGAAGTTTGCAGGGTCAGTCTGTACCTCTGTTTCCCTTTTGGGAAGGGAAGGGAAGGGAAGGGGAGGGGAGGTTAACTTAATAATGTGAATGAACCAGAACCAAACGGCGACGCTGCTTCGAGGGATTTAATTATAACGCTTTTTTTAATTGAGTAATAATTTATCCTTAATTTTTTAGGAACTCGTCCCTAATGTCTCCTTTGTGCTTCAAAGCGCGTGGGAGAAGAAGAAAACAAATAGAGTTTAGGGACGAAGAACGTGGCGTTTGACCACTTGTTTTGTAATGTCGTTTTTTGGGTCCAAATTTAAACTAGCGTCATTAATAGCTACAGCAATCAGTGTATTTTATATTTTGTAATGATCTCCTTTTGCTGTTGCTCCATTTTTAAAATAAAGGCTCTGCCGAAATTATTGTTAACGGAGCCCCGATTCATATGCTCCACTATTTTATGCGGATGCATGCCATGTGACCACTGTTGATTGAGACAGACACCAATTAATAGCAAGGGCCCCTCATGTTAGATTGTGGTGGTGGTGGGATATCGTGTGTTTTTGAGTTGGTGGAAGGGGGATATTGTCGCTCCAAATTAATGTGGCCCATGTCAACAACAGACGCGCGTAAGTATTTTGGTTGAATCAACCAAGTTTAGTGGAGAGACTTGTTCGTCAACGATGACCAGTGCATCCAACCCTAAGAAAGTGGAGATTGAATTACGCACTCCGAACCTTCTTGGGTCTAGCAGGCCTTAAAAGTTTCTTGACCCATTAACTGACCTATATCGATCAAATTTATTTCTGTTGATGGGAGTAGCACTCCTCATTTCATGTATATCTTGTTTTGATATTTCAATAAAATTCTAAATTGTGTTGGTTGATGTTATATAATATATATATATATATAGAGAGAGAATAATGGAGGAAAGAGGCCATAAGAGGGAATTTCCTCCTATGGCGTCGAAAAAATACGCCCCCATCGTGTTTTCCGACGATCGGAATCCATCATCTTCATCGTTATGATCTAAGATGTGGGTACGCCAAATTTCATGTGATTCTACAACTTTTTCACTGTTGATTTAGCAATGTAAAAAGTTCTATTGTCGGTAAACCGTTAATTTTGAACCCACTAATTCAACGGTGAAAAAGTTGTAGAATCACATGAAATTTGGCATACCCACATCTTAGATGATAAAGATGAACATGATGGGTTCCGATCGTCGGAAAACACGACGGAGGGCGTATTTTTTCGACGCCATAGGAGGGATCCTATGGCATCTTTTCTCCATTATTCTCATATATATATATATATATATATATATATATAAAATTTATGTTGTTGATCTCAAAAAAAGTTACATCGGGATAAAGGTCTAGTGTTGCAGGGGTTTGAAGATTAGTATATTAGAAGCGGCCACAAAATTGGACATTGGTATTAATTCTAGTTTAACAGGGGCCACAAAATTGGACATTGGTATTAATTCTAGTTTAACAGGGACGGTCACACAAGCAGTTGCAGAACTAAATTAGGTAGATGGTCCATCTAGAATCTTTTGTTAATCAAAATGCTTGAAGTCATTTTAATTTCATTAAAACCAGAGATGCAGCCACATTTTAACAAGTAATCTCTTTCAGTTATTAAGGTGTGTCTAATGCATGATGGGTCACTACCCTAAAGTAAGTGGTGTTGGATCTATCAGGGGTTTCGCTCATTTTCTCGAGTAGCTAAATTGATCATATTACAAAGTTGTAACCATAGTCCCTCATCGAATATCTAATAGGTAGATCTGTGCCTAAGTAAGATTGGACCTGATACCCCAACAAACGTTTACCGTATTGAATCATATGACTCACTGGCTCCACGCCATTCAACTTGTCCATCTCGGATTTAGGTCATTTTGTTGGGACACCACACATTTGGTATTATTTTCCTCTGCTTTAGGTTGCATGGACTGAATTTGTAACATTATCACAATATGCATTCCCTGCCAGTTCCCATCGTTCTCCATCTTCACATGTAATCGTTGTAAATGTGCTTTGCTTTTCATAGTACATTAGTTAAGCTAAAAACTGTATGTTGAATAAGGAGTCTAATCCTGCCATATCTTAGGGAATATGAATACTGAGAGAAATGGTGTTTACTTTCAGATGTGTGGGCATGCATTACATTATACGTGTTCGAATATTCTTTGCGTATGTTATGCATTCAGATGGATATAAGGTGTACAAATTTTATTGACGTGTGTGTGTGTGTTCACTATAGAATGCATGCAGTCATTTGATTATGCATATACAAAAGCAGAAAATATATAGACGCCAAAACTTTATAAGTTGATCCATTTCTTACTCTAGTCCAACTATGGATACACTGACATGTATGGCCAGATTTTGTATCTTTTCTTGGGGACTGATCTCAGATCATGATATTGCTGCACAACATCCATAGAGAATATAGTGTTTAACCAATAAGTTTAAATATTGCAATGGATAAAATTTTGGTAGACTAGAAGTCTTAACTCATATCTTGAAAGATCTCGACTTCTTGAACCTTTCAATAATTCATTATTTGATTGATCCTTGAAGACTAGTTTGCAAATATATATTTTTTTCCAAGGAAAACTCGGTAATAAATTAAATGTTTTCGAGTAAATAGCATTTGACAACAATGTTTTTGGGACCCCAATGCGTGCTTTAAGTCATTGACCTGAACATTTGTTATGGGTGCTAACTTAATGATGTTGTTAAACCAAATGACTTCTGGGAGTTCAATCCATCCATGGCCCATTGTATATCAAAATTCTTGGATTGACACCCGCTACCAAAAGTTTGGTTTTAGCAATGCTTATCGTTTCTTTTACAAAATCATATGTTTTCTTGAGCTTATGTGTTCACCCTAAGCAGGACGAGACGGGGGTTTATAAGAACCTCTTGCAGGAAATATCTCAGAGAGTAGGAGCACCGCTTCCATCATACACAACGTTTCGATCAGGGTTAGGCCACCTACCGGTCTTCACCTGCACCGTCGAGCTTGCTGGAATTATCTTCACTGGCGAACCAGCTAAGAACAAGAAGCAAGCCGAGAAGAATGCTGCTATGGCTGCATGGTCTTCACTGAAACAATGTGAGTCTCAAAATATATCTTTTTTTAAGCTGTAGTTCTTAATCTAATAATTCCATGAACAAGAGATTTGAGAAGGAAAAACTTAGATTGGATTAAATTCCTTGATGCATTGCTTTCCAAGTATAGCTACCATAGAGCCTATCATTATTCTGCACGACTTAGAGGATTTTGGAGATTGGGGTCACCTATATGCCTCTTATTTTTGATAGCTAGATCATCAATTAAATGCCAGCTTATACTCTCCAAAACGATCTTTTTCTGATTTTAGCAACTGCTAAAAATTGTCTAATACTTACCCCATTTCAAATGTAAAATGCAACAGTGGCACGCCAAGCTGCAAGCTCATCAAGTGAACCAGAGAATAATGACGAACAAGAGCAAATCCGAATAGCCAGAGCCCTCCTCAACTACCGCCTCAAAGAAAAGATAGCAATGGCCAACAACCCCAACGCCTCACCATTCCCTAAGCAGTTCCCAATGCAGCCGGACAGAAGACCATCAGCATTGTTACAACCTCCACCACAATCTGGATCGAAAATCCTCCCTCTAATCCGTCCAAAATCTAATCCAAGAACGAGACCGTCTTCCCCATCACCAATTGAAGGAGGGGCCTCTTCAGCACCCTTCTTGCCCCAGAAGTTCCCAGCGGTAGGAGCTCAACCTTACGTGCCAGTTCGGCATCAGTACAGAATGCCATACCATGGTATGGCCCCGCCTGTGACGATAAGGACAGCTGTCCCAGTTTTCTCGTCCCCGCCTCTTCCACCACCAGCTGGACATCAACATCTTCCTCAAGTGATGGGACAACAGAATATAAGAATGGCATCGCCGGTTCGCATAAGGCAGGCAGTTCCAGTCTTTGCTGCTCCACCACCAGTGGTGATACGACCAGCACGGGCCAAGGATGAACCAGCACCCATTGTTTGCCCATCTGAAGTGAAGACGCAGTCTTCACCGGCTATTGTGATCCCAACTACAACAGAGGTTAAGGATGTCAAAGTAGCGGTTCAGGAAGTTGCTGAAGAGAAGGGTGTGAAGACAGGTGCTAAGGAGGAGATTTCTGGTGGGGAGGCAAAGGATTTGGTACAATCTGCGGAAATAGAGCGGTTGAAGCAACTAGAGATCTGATGCTGATGCTGCTTTCTGAAAATTTCCGACTTGTTCTCTTATGCATTTTGTTCTTCCGTATATTTTATTTTATTTTTCCCGGTTTGGATAGACCTTGCATTAGCAGGGCGCTGTTACCTTTTTATAGATGCAAAGATTGCAGGGTAAGCAGTAGACATGGTATTATGATAGGGTTCTATCGCAGAACGGAAGCAGGTTCAGATGCTCCAGGTTTGAGATGGGAGGGGGAAGAAGTTTTGTATAGTTTTTAAAAGTTTTTCGAAACTCTGTGGATGCTAACCCTGCTGTCACTGTGAGCTAGAATTTCTTGCCTGTTCTGCATCCTTCAGTTGGAAGAAAATTTTGGATATTTTAAACAGCAGGAAACTATCTGCCTGTTATGATTAATATGGAAAACTATCCTGTTAAACTATCTGCCTGTTATGATTAATATGGAAAACCATCCTATTTGCACTTGTAGCGCATTCTCTCATTGTAAGAATTTCCGTAGTCTTAAAATTCGAATTAGCATCTGACGAGGTGTTTGATTGTAGCCGGTCAATCGTGAAGTGAATTGAATACATTAGTCATTTCCTTTGCTGCAGCTCCATCAACATTGATTTTTTGGTATTTTGTTGTCTCAGATTATCGATTTTTTTATACTGGCCATTCCCTTTTCGATATTTTGCCAGCATCTGACGAGGTGTTTGATTGTAGCTGGTCAATCGTGAAGTGAATTGAATACATTAGTCATTTCCTTTGCTGCAGCTCCATTAACATTAATTTTTTGGTATTTTGTTGTCTCAGATTATCGATTTTTTATACTGGCTATTCCCTTTTCGATATTTTGCCAGCATCTGACGAGGTGTTTGATTGTAGCTGGTCAATCGTGAAGTGAATTGAATACATTAGTCATTTCCTTTGCTGCAGCTCCATTAACATTAATTTTTTGGTATTTTGTTGTCTCAGATTATAGATTTTTATACTGGCCATTCCCTTTTCGATATTTTGCCAGCATCTGACGAGGTGTTTGATTGTAGCTGGTCAATCGTCAAGTGAAATGAATACATTAGTCATTTCCTTTGCTGCAGCTCCATTAACATTAATTTTTTGGTATTTTGTTTTCTCAGATTATCGATTTTTTATACTCGCCGTTCCCTTTTCGATATTTTACGTGCTATAGCACACGATAATAATAATTTTTTTTTGTTTTTTTCGGTTTTTTATTATTTCGCATACACCAACATGTCAAACGCGAAATTTATAAAAATCCAAAACTTATTCGTTGTCTTTCTAATTTACAGTAGTTTCTACGACATCAGTCCATCATACGAAATTTAGGCAATTTTCAAATTTCCCAAACTTTTCTTTTTTCCAGTTCTCAGTATTTTGCTTGTTATAACACACGAAACCGTAAAATTTTTAGAAATCTCAAAATAAAAATCCAGTTTTCTTCAATGTATGCCGGCACATGAAAAATCATGAACTTTTCAAACGATCTCTAAATTTTCAGTGTTTTTGATTTTTCAATATTTTTCTTATTATATTACACGAAAATTGCAATATCTATAAAAATACTTAGTTGTTTCGTTTCCGTCAATTTTTTTTAATATTTTGCATGTTATAACACATGAAATTTTTTTTGTTTTCTTCAATATTTCATGAAATCGTGAATTTTTTTTAAATTCAATAATTTTCTATTTTCCTCAAATTTACATTATTATGCATGCTACAACATATGAAAATACCAAAATATTTCCAAATTTCAATGTTTCGGTTTTATTCGGTTTTTCAATATTTTTTGTTTTATTTCTTTTTTACATTTTTCATGCTTTAGATAAACAAAAAAATTCATAAATCTAAAAAAATTCAGTTTTCTTTCGTTTTTTTTTCAATATTACGCAAGTTACCGAGCACGAAAAATTTCTAATTTTCATAGTGAGAAAATGATTTCTTTTGGACAAATGTCTACACCAAAAATACAATGTTAAATAGATTGGAAAGATAAATTTATGTGAAAGTTCATATAAACATTACTGTTTCAACTTTAATTCAATTTTAAGTTGAGATGAAGATTGAGACAAAAATAATTTTGAATTCTAACAAAAACCACTATATATATTAGCGTCAGATAATTTCCATGTGTACAGAGAGTAAATATGGAACAATACTCTACACAATTTTTTTGTTGACCGTTGGAGGTTGAGATCTCCCTCAGATGCCGTCGATCTGATAGCGAGCGTCTTGGACGGTTGAGAATTGATTTGGCTGTGGTTGAGCGTGTGGTTCTCAATGGGTTGTGTTTGGTATGGAAGCCAAGCTACCTGCAAGTAAGTCCCGGGATGGGTGACCACCGTAGGACCCTCCGACGATCAAGTTAGGCCGATGAATATTGGCAGAATAGCGGCGTATTGAAATGAATTCGAGTTACTTGAGTCGTCTGAGAGAGGGGTTTATATAGGGATCGCGTGGAGCGAGCAGGCGCGAAATCACCGCCGTCAGTTACGCCCAGCGTTATCCTCGTCCTGAATGGCGGGATGCGTTCATTAATGGATATGCCCGTTAATGGGGGGATGCGCTAGCGTGGGACGCGGATCGTGGGGCGGCGGATATCTCGTCCTAGCGAGATACGCGGAGTCGTTGCGGAGGCGCTTAGCTCGGCAGAGGGCTCGGAGGCGAGCCGGGAGGCCGAGGAAGCTCAGATCGGCAGGTGGTTCGAAGGCGAGCCGGGAGACCGAGGAAGCTCAGAGGCGAGCAAAAGAGGAAGGGTGCAAGTTCGGCTGCTGGATTGCTCGTGGACAAGTAGCGGGAATGTAAGCTCGGAGACCATCTGAGAAAAGTCGTCGATGCTTCATTCTGAAATACATATAAATATATATGAGATATATATTAATGTATTTACTATTGTGTCATGCTAGATGATACATTGGATATGGGTGTATGAGACTCACACCAAACTAAAGATAATTAGGGTGATTAATTATTAAGAGAAAAATCAAAATTATGTGGAAATTAGCATGGCTAAAGATATTTGTGGAAGCATGTAGAAGCCTTGACTTAGTCCACTAATTTTGTTTTACTCGAGATATTTATTAAGCCAACCATTATTTTTAGCCATGGTTAAGTCTCTACAAATACCATTTGAGATATTTTTTCACCATGGTTCATCACTTGATTATCTTCTTCATCTCCTTCTTTACTCTCTAGTTTTGAGTGAGGTGGTAAAGAAAAAGAGAAAAATAATTCTAAAGTGAGCAAAATTCCTAGTTTATCAATTTATAACAAACTAGCCATTTAGTATAGCTTGTTTACTTCACTAATTTCTCAATTAGTGAAGATGTGGTTTGAGTTAGAGATTTCTCAAGGTAGATCATTTTCGGCTTCGAAAATTCTTGAGCAGGCTTGTTCTTTTCACCAAGTGTAGCCTAAGAAGAGTTCGGGGACCACTACTTGGAGTTAGAGGACTACTACTTGGAGCTTTAGAAGTGAAGGACCGGTCTACAAAGTTTGTATTCCTATTTCACTTAATGTAAAGTTTGTTTACATGCAATGAAACCCTAATTCTCTAGTTCGATTCTAGGATAGCATGCAATAGCACATAGATTTTTTAAAATTGTATACTTGATACTTCTAAAAACCTAGTAGTGGTGCTAAGGCATACTTTCATGGTATCAAAGCCAAGATAGAGCATTTTGAGTGGTATAGGCGAAGTTAAAGTGTTCGATCGACTTTCGAAACCCTAAAATCCGAGTTTCTGGAAATTTTTTCAAAAGTTGGAATTTTTTAAATTAAAAATATGCAGAAAATTATGCAGGTTAAATAATGGAGTCCCAAGAAATTCGTAGTCGCGACTCCATTGAACCGCCGCGGAACCACGGCCCAAACCCCTGTTTGGCCACGGTTCCGCCGCACTTTTATAGAGTTGTGGGATGAGTTTTCTTGTGCTGCTCCATTTTGGGATGTTGCATTTTTTGGGTATTTTTAGTGAGTCTCAAGTGTTGAGATCTCTGGGAATTGTGGGTGTTCGATAATTCGATAGAAATGTTTAATATCGTCTAGTATATCTGTGATATGTGATATAATATTTGGAATCCACAATAATTAGTTTTGTGAAAACTAGTCAGTGTTTTGTAAATCTAGTAATTTAGTCCCATTCGATAGATTGCCACGGAGTTTCGATTCGGATCAAAACTCCGTCGCAATCTCGTATAGTACGCGAACACTCACCGGGAAACACTACTAGATAGCCACACCCCATAACCCCGACCAGTGACTGTAGGAGAACCCCGTTGCCAAAAACATCCGTTCGGGTGCTCGCGACTACGGTGTTCCGCCTAAGTGCGCTTCGTCGACGGCATCGTGGGTGCGGCCGTCTACTAATGTTTCCGACGAGCATTCGATCATTTGTTGGGAATCTTGTTGAATTGCCCAACTGGTTATTGAAAAGTGTTTTCAATTTGAGACTAAAATGCTGGGGTTATAGTGTTAGACATGAAATCCAGAGTATGTGATATTCCGGGTTTATGATGTCTAAGGTAGTTGCGAATTCTAATTATTGTGGTTTTCATTTTTTTTCTGCGACCATAAGTGTAATATGTGGTGTATCACCGGTTTCATTGTTATACGTCAACGACAATTAGGATACGCATATTTACTTACGTTGATGACATGTGATATTATGTGTTGCTGTGATATGTTATATTGGATCGTCGTGTTTGAATAGCCGGGGTTTTTTGCGTGAGATGAGAGTTTTTTCATTTTCATTCATGTAAAAATTTGTATGTAATATTCTTTTATTGGGACACTTTCGGGTTGAGGATGATGTCACCATTGATATATATTATTTACTTTTCCGTATTAGGATAAACCCAAGGCGGGGAGCACAAGTAACCGGGTTCTAGTGTCCAGTGGGAGACCATCTCGAGGAGTCGAGACCGGGTCTCCTAACTCTAGAATTGGCAGGGTTGCTTGCCGCTCTCGTAGCGGTCTAGGGATGTGGATTTGGCTATTCATCATGACCGTGGAATCCGTGGTTTTTACTGGCATAATTTAAAACACGGACCTCCTAGTATATCCAATATTTCATATGTTGACTTCTGCTGCAATGTTCTGTGATGTGATCATATAACTGCGTGAGACGAATACTTTATATTATATATATGATATATAATAAACGTTGCTTATGTTTTGCATCCGCTCCAGTCCTACCCCCACTCTGCCGTTAGTTAAGTAACCTAACGGTGTATGACGGGACCCCGTGGCGAATGCAGATGGCATAACCGTACGTTCTATTTTCGTTTCTTTATCTGTGATGTTTAGAAAACATAAATAATGGGACTTCATTAATGTGATTAATGAAAAGGAAAGAAACCTAAAGATGTTGTAAAATCAAATTTTCAAAAAGATAGCTCTAGTTCTTACTTTGCATAGTGGTATTCCTTGTAGAATATCTAGCTCCTCATTCGATGAGGAAAGAGCCTAGATCTCTTCACCGAGAGTGACCTCTTTAGCAAAAGCTAGCACATGCTACACCCACTCGGTTTATTTTGAAAACACTTGATTTTAAAAGTGGAGCTTAAACCACTCCTTTTCTAAATCACTAGATTCTACAACGATATCAAGTTCATTACGCTAAAGGTTTTCTTAAAAACCAACATAGCCCTCCATCATTTCAGATAAGTACTATTTAGTATTCGTGCTGCGTTTGTTGGCCTGCGTCAAGGCGTAGTGTGCGGTAGCTAATTAGTGCTTATCTGCAGCATATGATGCGATTAGATTATAGTAGTCGTGCGACTTTGTTGGCCTACGTCAAGGGTCGTGCGGGTGGATTTAATTTAATCAAGAAATGAACGGGTTGAACTTGACTAGCGGCCTATTGTTTGTTGGCCTGTATCAAGGTCATAGGACGCTAGGGGCAAAAACAATATTGGGAATTTTAAGTGTTGAAATTTGCAATAAGATTACATACCTTCTATTTGATAGTTGGATCCCGAAACCCACTGCGAGTATGAGTTACTCCTGAGAGAGTTTTGCACTTTATAATTAGTTGATTCGGTAGGTGTCTAAGAAAAGTGTTAACGGGGTTACGCCCCTGCGGAAACGATGTTATTTAATTAGTTCCATGTGAAAGCATGGGAAGACTCTCTCGGAGTACCAATACCTGCCCGGCTGAACGATTGGCGAACTTGTAGGGTGTAATTAATCCCGGCCAGTCTTACCTTTTAGGGTTTGAAGGAAGATTTGATAAAAACAGTGGAATCCATCTTTATTAGATAAGATAATAACCAATCTAATCTTGCAAGAGCATACGCTAAAGTGTTTTCTTCTCTCTCTCTCCAGGTAGCGACCATGACACACCTTAATCAAGATAATAATATTGATGTATTGACCGAACCCGTTTATTATACTGATCTGGGGAACGTTGGTTCCGCTCTATCTTATAACTGCTATAAGTATGAGTAGGAAATAGGGGAATATCCGGATTCCCACGCGACCCGAACGAGAAATGAGTATGTTGATGCATCTTCTTCGGATATGTTCGTTACCGATGACTTTTTTTAGTACACTCTACGTCTTGGGTATTAGATACCGGATCAGAATCCCACATATGTAATATGTTACAGGGGCTTAAGAGAGGTAGAGAACTGGGAAAAGGTGATCATTCTCTAAAAGTAGGGAATGGTGCAAATATTGCATCCAAAGCAGTTGGCGAATATCACCTTGTATTACTAAATGGAAATACATTGATCTTGAATGACTATTATTACGTACCATCTATGATGTGCAATTTAATATCAATTTCTTTATTATATAAAGAAGGATATAATTTTGTAGTAAAGAAAAATGTTATGAACATTTTTCTAAATCAAGTGTTGATTGGGTTTGGTATGTTATGTAACGGTTTATATGTTCTAAATCAGAACACGGTTCTTAATATACAGATCACACACAAGAGAAAAAGTTCAGAGATGAACGAAGCCTTCTTGTGGCACTGTAGACTAGGTCATATCAATGCGACAAGACTAGCTAAGTTGCATAAAGATGGATATTTGAATCAGTTTGAATTTACATCTTATGAAACTTGCCAGTCATGTCTCAAAGGTAAAATGACCAAAACTCCGTTTACTGGACACGAAGAAAGAGCTACTGAACTCTTAGGACTGATACATAGTCATGTATACGGTCCCATGACTACACATATTAGGAATGGTTTCTCGTACTTTGTCACATTCACCGATGATCTCTGTTCCCCTCCGAATGGCGGCCGAGACATGGACGTCTTGCCTGAGATTCGGGGCAGATGCTATTTGGTTTTATCCATCCACCTCTCCGAAGATGCCAAGTTGATTTATGGCACCGTGTATCGGAGGTTTAGATGGATGCGGCCGATGTAGCAGAGTTCGTCAGATTCCCCCTCGCTTGAGGGTTTTTTGATTATGGGGACGCTCTTCCCAGCAGGCGCAAGCCCCTGCAGTTAATTACGCTACCGCATCGCGGTAACAACTTTCTCCTTCTCCAGAATTTCACTTCGTGTCGTGGGTGTTTGTTTTGTTTGTGGTTGCCCGTGGATTGTATACGGAGACTAATTTATGTCGTCGCCCGTAGGACGTGGATTAGTCCAAATCCGTATTTTCTTAGATTTAGGTTTGGGGTTTTGGTTTAAGGATACGTTAGCCGTATTTGAAGCTAAGATCAACTTAAACGTTTGTTAAGGATACGTTAGTCCAGTTTGAGACTACGATCAACTTAACGGGATCGTTTAGATCCGAGAAAAGAGCGTTTGGGCTCTATTGTTCCAGTTTAGGGACATAGTGGTCCATTGCCAGTTTAGGGACATGGTGGTCCATTGAATGTATGGCCGTCGGGACCCGTCACCTCTCTGACGACGTTGAAGGATTACAACGACAGATATTAGAGGAGTTCAGAGATGTACCCTTGAACCAAAGTTGGTTGGGAGACCTGTAGTCCAATTTGGGACTAAAGTCTGCTTGAGGGTTTAAAGATACGTTAGCCCTATTTAAGGCTAAGATCAACTTAAACATTTGTTAAGGATACGTTAGTCCAGTTTGAGACTAAGATTAACTTAACGGGATCGTTTAGATCCGAGAAAAAAGCGTTTGGGCTCTATTGTTCCAGTTTAGGGACATAGTGGTCCATTCCAGTTTAGGGACATGGTGGTCCATTGAATGTATGGCCGTCGGGACCCGTCACCTCTCTGACGACGTTGAAGGATTACAACGACAGATATCAGAGGAGTTCAGAGATGTACCCTTAAACCAAAGTTGGTTGGGAGACCTGTAGTCCAATTTAGGACTAAAGTCTGCTTGAGGGTTTAAAGATATGTTAGCCCTATTTAAGGCTAAGATCAACTTAAACATTTGTTAAGGATACGTTAGTCCAGTTTGAGACTAAGATCAACTTAACGGGATCGTTTAGATCAGACAAAAGAGCGTTTGGGCTCTATTGTTCCAGTTTAGGGACATAGTGGTCCATCATTCCCGTTTTGGGGACAAATGTTAGTTTAAGGACATATTAGTCCATGAGTTTAAGGACGCGTCAGTCCATGAGTTTAAGGACCCCACCGTCCATATTGATGTGTGGTTATCGGGACCCGTCACCTCTCTGACGATGTTGAAGAATTACAACGACAAATATCAGAGGAGTTCAGAGATGTAGCCTTGAACCGGGTGTAAATTGATTTGAGAGAGCAGTCGTGCTCGGTTCAATTTAATTTGAGGACTTACGGCCAGAATTGGGCTAAGTCCAGTTGAAAATGTTCAACGTTTTATCTGCATTTGGCCTGTTAGGCCTTTACTAGGGCTCTGCCCCTGTTTAATAATGCATGGCATTTTTGTTTGGTCTATTAGACCTTTATTTGGGCTCTGCCCTTTTTAAATGATGCACAGCATCTATTTTGGTCTGACAGACCTTTATTTGGGCTCTGCCCCTTTTTAATAATGCATTGCATTTTTTATTAGACCTGTTAGGCTTTTTAATTGGGCTCTGTCCCTTCTTTAATAATGCAAAGCATTTATTGTTCTGACAGTGCGCCACATGGCTTGTCAGGCGCTTTGCACCAGCGCAAGGCACAAACTCATGTGGGGGTGACACGTGTCACGCTCTGGCGAGCGCAAGCGCAGTGCGCTGCGCTGTTGCGCTGCTGACACGTGGCGCGCTCTGGTGACTTGCGCCAAACCAAGAGAGCAGTGCTATGTTTTTAGAAGTGCAAGGCGCAACTGTTCTGGGGCTGACACGTGGCACTCCCTGGTGGCTTGCGCCAATCCAAGGAGAGCAACAATGCAAATATTACAAGTGCAGGGCACTGTTTAATTTCTTAATCCAATTTAGATCAGAGAAAACAAGTTTTTCTTGTTTTCAGAGAACCAGTGGTTCATCAAAAGGCAATGCCTTTATACAGAAGTAAATTACTTCTTCTTTTTTATTATTATTATTTTTTATCCAAGATCTTGATCTTGTTCTTAGATCATTGATCTCTTTTAGAAGAAATTCTTCTTTTATTTAAAGGTTTTTACCTTTTCTTTCTCTGAGCGCTTCTCAAAATTTTTTTTAGAGGAGTTCTGTGTGTTTCTATCTTGATGTCAATGTCTTTTAGACTTGGAGTCTATGAGCCTTTATATAGTGCCAATTAATTTGTTAAATCAGTTAAAGAGATCTTTCTCTGAGTGATTTAGGGATTTTTCCCTACCGTTGGATCTTTGATCCAAGGGCTCATATTTTACAGAAGAGAATCTTATTGTTTTAATAATATTAGAAAGATCTTTCCAGAATTTTTCTGTTTAAATGCTGGCATAGCTGGCGCAAGCGCACTTGCGCTTGACACGTATCGCGCAGCGCAACTGCGCTGACACGTGTCGCGCAGCGCAACTGCGCTAGCGCAACTGTGCTGACACGTGTCGCGCAGCGCAGAGCGCAGATCAGCTGAAGCGTTGTTTCAATTATTTTAACTTTAACTTTAGCTTTAATTTCAAGGCAGAGCTTTGCTCTGATTGGGGAAATCAGAAGCGTTGCTTCGTTTCCCGCCTTGGAATTTGAACAGAGTTTTGCTCTGATTGGGGTAAACAAATGCCCCCCCACCATTGCGCTTATGTGGCCCCAAATGTGAGCGCAGCGGTGGCAGAATTCCAACCGTCGCGCCATCTTTTGGAAGTTGAAACGGCTCTCAATGCCAATAAATAGGACCTTTGGTCCCTTAGATGATTTTGCATCTCTTCATAAGAATTTTCATTCAGATCCTTGCTCTTTTGTTTAAGCACTTTTAAGAGTTCAAACTTTAGAGAATTTTTAGGTAAAAATTAGATTAGATTAAATTAATTTTAAGAGTCTTGCTCTCAATAGATCCCTGATCTAAAGAAAACCCATTTAGGGTTTCACTTAGCAGAGCTTTGCTCTATAGGTCTAAAGAGATCTAAAGAGAACTAAAGAGAAACCTATTAGGGTTCTATTAATAAAGCTGTGCTCTTTAAAAGATTTTCCTTGTATTTTCTTAATTCATCAATGGAGCTTTGCTCCTTCCAAATCATACAGAAGAACTCTTAGGAGTTTTCATGGATCTTGGAGTTTAAAGCTGGCATTTTATTCTTCGATGAATTATATCATTTTGCTTAATCAGTCTTTCTGATAATTTTGTTGATTATCTTTTACAGGAGTAATGGACGCCCATATGTACGATCTCGACGAAATTATCTCTTACGGGGACATCCGCCGACTCGGCCGTTCTCAGAATCGAGAGTTCACCAACGCCGAGTGTGCTGAAATCATGAGTCTCTTCGACGCATACAATGGTCAACTGCTTCCTCGGCGTTCCTCTCCCCTGAAGCTTATCGTGGGAGCGATCTGGGAAGCACTCCCTTTATTCTGTACCGGCGTGCCGCTTGGAGCATTGGATGCCGCTGAGGATAAGGTGCAATCGGTGTATCTGATGAACTTAATCTCGAAGAGACGGCGAGACAATCTTGTCGATCTCTTGCACCAGGCTTTTCAAAGTCCGCCATTCTTGCTGCCTATCGGAGGGTGGAGGACATCAGTGGGGATCCCGACGCCCGTGCTTGCGAAAGGAAGCACACTAGGATGGTTCGCCAGGCTTGGAAAGTTCTGGACAAGGTCACTTTTGAGTTCCTCAATCCATGTCCTGGATTTGAGTTTTTACCGTTGTAACCATCTCGATAATGTCTTTGTTTATTTCTTTATAACTGTAAGAACCTTTTGCAATATGAATGGAAAATTTCTCATTTCAGCTTGTCTTGTTTCGCATACTAAATCTTTTGCACATGCATGAATGGGTATGTCTCAAACGCTTAATCAGATGCAAATTGGACGTTCTTTCTGTTGCTTTCTCCCTTCTTTTATTATCAGCATGCTACCTTAGTAAACATGGTCGATAGATGATAGAGCGAGCCTCTTGTCTTGGCTTCTTCAAGAGGTAGTGATGGCTTAGGCCGCAGGTTCAGATCTGCTGCCTAAGACTTTTCAACTCTATGAGCCGTGAGGGTCTCATAAAGACTTTTCTCCTTACGGATCGAGAGGATCTCGTAGGTGTATTTTCTCCTTAGGAATCGTGAGGATTCCTAAGTGTGTTTTCTCTTGAGAGTCATAAGGATCTCACTAGAGAATTTTCCCTTCTTACAAGTCGAGAGGACTCGTAAGCGGTTGTTTCCCTCCTTGTCGAAATTCGACCTTGGAGAGTGTGGTCCATGAATAGTATGCAAGAGTCCGTTTTGGACCGACTTGTAGGACCCCAGTGCTTAGGAAACAGGTTTTTTAATCCCCGCTGCCTAAGGCTTTTCCTCACGAGTCGAGACGAATCGAGAAGTTCTCACAAAGACACTAATTTCCTCACGAGTCGAGACGAATCGAGCAGTTCTCGCAAGAATATCCTAACGTCACAGTTAACCTCTGCTCTTTACGACAGAGGTCCGTTAGGGTCTGTGGTACTTAGGATTTTGTCCGTCGTACCGTCGCGTTGGCTGATGTATTCCTCGATAGGCAATCTTGCTGTTCGAGTAGCCTTGCGATAGGATTTTGTCCGTCGCACCGTCGCGTTGGCTGATGTATTCCTCGATAGGCAATCTTGCTGTTCGAGTAGCCTTGCGATAGGATTTTGTCCGTCGCACCGTCGCGTTGGCTGATGTATTCCTCGATAGGCAATCTTGCTGTTCGAGTAGCCTTGCGATTGTCGTGTCTCTGATCCCTTCGGGGGCTGGAAAAGACGTCTTCAAGTAATCTTCCAGGTAATATTACTGTCGAAAGAGCAAGCGTAGGGATATTCCATGTCACTTTTTACTTGAGGTTAGGCTCATTTTGGAGAGCCCCGATGAGTCATAACCACTCCGCGCTGGTATGGGATGATCTCCGATAGTCTTTCAGGCTTTATATGACTTGCCGTCAAGACCCTGAAGCTAGGAATTTGGCATTTTCTTCGTTTGCTGGCATTACGTCCTCTATATCGAGACGAATGCCGCGGTTGTCTCTAGGTTGTTGGTGAACCGTCGAGGTTTGGAACTAGGGACTTTGCCGTGGCTCCGCTGTTTGATTGTCGCGTCTAAATCCTGTTGGAGGAAGAACACTGGGGTGACATCTCGTTTGCTGTATCGAGACGAACGTCGAGGTGGTGACCACTCCGCACTGGTGCAAGAAGATCTCCGATGGTCTTTCCGGTTTTATATGAGTTACCGTCAAGACCCTGAAGTTAGGAATTTGGCCTTTGCTTCGTTTGCTTTGGCGTGTTCGAATCCTGTTGGAGGAAGGGCGCTGTAGTGACATCTCGTCTGTTGTATCGAGACGAACGCTGAGGTGAAGCTGGGATTTTGCCATGGCTTCGTTTGATAGTGTAACATCTGTGTCCTGCTGGAATGAGGAGGCACACCGTTGTTGGCTTCCGGGCCGTAGATGTGGCCATTGAGATTTGGAACTAGGGACTTTGCCATGGCTCCGTTTCGTTGCGACTCTGAGTTCGGTTGTTGATGTCACGTCTGCACTGGTTGGAGTGAGGAGAAACGCCGTTGGTGATCTCTAAGTTGTCGATATTGATGTCGAGACCTCGAAGCTAGGGATCTTCTTTTGCTTCGTTTGCTGACATTGTGTCTGCAATATTGCAACAAATGTCGAGGTTGTCTCTAAGTTGTCCATGAACCGTCGAGATTTGGCTTCGCTTTCTGGTGGAGCCTGTTGGGAAGGTATGGTTCCCTCTTTGTTTGTGCCTCTGGATTGTATACAGGGATTGATGTGATCTCACATGTAGGGCAAAAAGTTTCATTCTTTCATTATTTTTTTTATTCTTTCCGCGATGCTCTATCATTTCAGCTTTTTATATCGCGAAAATCGCGATTGCCCAATCATTTCGGCTATTTTTCGCGGTGCCCAATCATTTCGGCTATTTTTCTTTTTACTCGCTGCTTTTTATTGCGAGTTGCCCAATCATTTCGGCTATTTTGTATGCATACATTTTTACTTGCTGATTTTGTTGCAAGTTGCCCCATCATTTCGGCTATTTCATATGCATTTTTTTTGGCTCGCTGATTTTTTTCTCGCGAGTAGGGAACTTGGAATCTGACGCCAATCTCAGCATCAGCATCGCTACAACTGGAATATTGCCAGGAGCGAATCATCATTTGCCATGAAAAGACTCGAAATTTGATACCGGTTTAGGCATCAGTATCGCTACAACTGGGATATTGCCAGGAGCGAATCATCATTTGCCTTTGTCGCTGTCGAACAAAGGTGGCTTAGCGAACAGGGTTAGGATCCCGTCGACTAAGGCTTTTGACTTCATGAGCCGTAAGGGTCTCACAAAGGTATTTCTCCTTACAAGTCGTGAGGATCTCGTAGGTGTGTTTTCTCCTTAGGGATCGTGAGGATTCCCAAGTGTATGTTCCCCCGTAAGTCGTAAGGATCTTACAAAAGGGTTTTCTCCTTATAAGTCGAGAGGACTTATAAGGGTTGTTCACCATATGGACATATCCCTAGCCACGGGTGGGACTTGGTCAGGGAAATGTTTATTCGTGCCCGTGGATTGTATACAAGGGTCAGTATTGAGCCACTTGTAGGGCAATATCGAAGGTTGTGGGAGTTGCTTAAGAACAGGTTCAGGTCTCTGTAACTTAAGACTTTCAAATCTTATAAGCCGTGAAGGTCCCATAAGAGAATTCTCCTTACGAGTCGTGAGGATCTCGCAAGTGTATTTTCTCCTTAGGAATCGTGAGGATCCCTAAATGTGTTGCTCCCTTGTGAGACGTAAGGATCTCACGCGGGTGGTTTCTCCTTACAAGGTCGAGAGGACTCTGTAAGTGTCCTTTAACGAGGTTGCGCCCTTTCGGGTTTTCACAAACACTCGCCGGTGACCCTGCTGTTTTTACTCACGGAGCCCTTTCGGATTTTCATCCGTGCCCATTTTGCTTATGGACATACCGTTTTTTTAAATTCTTTAAATTCTTTTTTCTAACGAGGTCGCGCCCTTTCGGGTTTTCACGAACACTCGCCGGTAGCCCTGCTGTTTTTACTCACGAAGCCCTTTCTGGTTTTCATCCGTGCCCATTTCGCTTATGGACATACCGTCTTTATTATTATTTTATTATTATTTTTAATTATTTTTTTATCGGCTTCGGGATGTTGCGATCCACCGTAGTTTATCGACATCTCGGTCAACAGCTAGTTTTAGGACGTAGTGGTCCGTCATTAGTTTAAGGACGTTTCGGTCCATCAGCCAGTTTTAGGACATAGTGGTCCATCGTTAGTTTAACGACGTTTCGGTCTTTCACCAGTTTTAGGACATAGTGGTCCAATGTCGCCGTATTTGAGGCGAATCTCTAGTTTACTGACTTTTCGGTCGATGGGGTTTTCCTTATGAATGAGCACGATGCCCCCGGCATGTCCATCTTTTTAGGGACATGTGGTTGTGGTGGGCTCACCTTGCATTTTTCGGACAGCGCGAACTTGCCCTGTCGGTATTGGTCTTCAACCCAGTTTTTGAAGACGTAGCAGTTTTCGATCGGATGACCCAATACTTGGTGGTAAGGACAGTAATTAGGATTGTTGACATCATTCAGCTGTACCTGGTGTTTCGGCTCCGGTAGAGTGATAAGCCTGTTGCGCACTGCTAGTTCGAACAGCCTCCTTGTTTCATCCTGGGGAAATGAGTAAGGACGTTTCAACTTCTCATAAAGGGGTTGCCGCTTGTTGCTTTGGCGAACAACCGGTCTAGCGCCACTCGATTGTTGTTGAGCGTTGGCGACGAAGGCCGTTATTCCCTTCCCTTTATCCTTTCTGTTCGATCCCTTGTTTGCGGGTCCGAAATTCTTTCCGGGTAGCGTGCGATTGCACGGCTGAATGTTCTCGCAACTCCTCAATTCTTTCGTTTCAGAGATGGATTCCTTGAAGGGAGGACCGTGGGCTACTTTTTCGTCGGAGTCGCTCCCGAAGGTGAGAACTCGCGATCCCCCGGGATCAACCCTATGACAATTGCCGGCAATTCTTTTATGCTCATCTGTCGCATTTTTCCGCCGTCTACGAGCTTCACGCTTTGTCCTGTTGAAGTGTTGCCTGTGAGCGACATACCCTTGCCACCAACACTTAAAGGAGTTACAGTCTTCAGTAGGATGTGCGATCTTCTGATGATATAAGCAGAAGTTAGGATGTACGTCCGCTTCATCAAGATGTATACCGCCAGGAGAATTTTCTCTGAAAGAGGGCAGCTTCATCCCCATCGATATGGCTTTAGCGAATCGTTTCCTTGTCTTGACCCTGCTTTCATTTGCGTCGGATGTACTTTGATCCGGTGGGAGTGTTTTGACCCTTTCATCTAGTCGCTGGCGTTTGGCTTTCTCGAATATGGTCATCTCGCGCTCTCGATCAGCTTTGCTTTTAAGACGGGCTTCGTTCAGGAATGCATCAATCATTTCGTCTGATGGTCCTAGAAGTTCTAGCTCAGGATCTGGCCCCAGCTTCTCTGTGTAAGGAGCTTCTTCGTCATTTATTGACGAGTGAGAGATCACATGGCAGCTTGCCATATAATCTTCAGATTCATCCGACGAGTCTTCTCCATTGTCATCATCTCCGTCCTCAAGGACGTGGCTGAGAAATTCTTGGAGTGTGACTGGGGTCCGCGCCTTCTGATTATATTCTTCCAACGCGTCAATATGTTTTTGCAGATCTGTGCGCTTGTCATCAAACTTTGCGGGCTTTTGGGTCACCTCTTTCTTCTTCGAAGATTTTGATGGCTGGGTGCGAGCGCTTTGACTATCACCAATCTTTGGAGTTGGGCGCGGCTTCAGCATCCCCTTGATGATCTCAGGTTCCAACGGGTTCTTCCATCTGATCGTCGGGCATGTCTGGAGATCATTCAACATCTTTTTGGTTTTGGCGGAAAGCACGACCTCCCATGGAGCTTCTTCAACAAAAGAACAAGTTACCTCCGGCGTGCCTGTAACACCCGAGCCCAATAATACTATGTATATTTCTAGTTGAGGGTTATTTATCGCTCTTTCCAATTTTCCTGATTTTCTGGTGTTTATTGCTAAATTTTACCCGGTTAAGTCATTTTGGCGCATAACAAATTTTAACTCCGAAAATGAAATTTAAGATGTCCATGTTAGCCTACTCGTCGCCACTAGTCGCGTGGTAGCGTCCGCGTGTCGAGATTCCGTTCCGTTTGGCTAAACGGGCAAGATTGGGCGACTACGCGCGCGTGCAAGTGTCCGACTTGGGGGCATGCATTTTAATCATTAAACACCTCTTTTTAAAATTTGGAACCCGCTTAAAATCATATAATTTGAATTTGGAACATTTGGGCGCAACCCGGGCGCGATTTGAAAATGTTTCATTTCGCGCCAAAAAGGGCCCGTTTCAATTTAATATCTAAAATATAATTTATACGTATATATATCTTCTAACAGCAAATCCTTTACTTAAATCTTTTCATATTTTCCCCCTTACGCCTCAACCAATCGCGAGCCTTAGTTTTCCCCGTGTGGACCCCGCGCTCTTTCCCTCAGTCTCTCTCTCTCTCCCTCAATCTCCTTCGAATCTCTCTCTCTCTCTCATATTATTAACTGTTTCTCTCTCCTATCTCTCTCTTTCTCCTCTATATATATATATATTCACGTGCAGCCGCCTCCCCTCTAACCTATCTTCCTCGCGAGCGAACCCACGTAAAACCCAAACCCTAGCCTCGCGATCTCGTCGCCGACGCCTCGCGACCTCGCCGTCGCCGCCCTCACCACCACGACCTCCACCGCACTCTCCTACCCTCTTCCTCCCGTTCGCCCGCTCCTTCCCGCGCCTGCAACCTTCTCCCGACGCCTCCATCCCTCGCGACCTCGCCGTCGACGTCGACTCCGACCGCCGAGGCCTCCCGCGACTCCCTTGCACCCTCCTCGTCGAGACCTCGCCGTCACCCCCTCCTCCCTCGCCGGAACAGTGAACCCGACCCTCACCCAACGTCTGCACCATCTCCAGGTCGCCGGAAACCGCGCCGACGACCCTCGTCGACGTCTCCCGCGCAACCTCCTTTCCCCCTCGACCACCCTAGCCGACCACACCCCTCTCCAACTCGCCGCAGCACCCTACCCTGCTCACCCGAGGCCACTTCCCTTTGCTGCAGCCACCGTCGCGGCCTCGCCGGCGTTCCAGTGCCGTCGAACCCGCCGTGGTCGCACCCTTGGTGTATCCCTGTAAGTTTCCTTCTCTTTTGTTTTGGTACAACCCCGCTGGTCGTTTTGGCGTATCGCCTCCTTGTTGCTAACTTAGATTTTCGGTTGTTGCCGGAACCCGACCGTGCCGTTTGACGAACCCGACGCTCCAGCGAAGCCCCCTGGTCCGTGTGATTCCAGTGACCTCTGTTGGGACTCGATCCGTGGCCCGTGCTTCCAGAACGCAGTTTCTACCGACATCGCATCCGTGTCTCGGTTTGCGGAACCGCCGAGGCAAGTATCCGAATACTTGCTTTAACATGCTACAAACTTAATAATTATGTTATCTGTTATAACCACACTACTTGATGACAATTACAATCATCCGTAATGTTAAACTATTGTAGTAGTTACTTGTAGTTAATCGGTATGCTTTTAATCAACGCCTTAACTAATTAACCAATCGGGCACATCCTTGCCTAAATTGCTAGATCATCCTCACTTCATTGGTTTAAGCCACTCATGAGGCAAATATTATACCTAGTTCACATTCTTGTAACTCCATTATGTATACTATCGATATTGTTTTATATTGTGGCTTTGCACCTCAAAGGTGCGTGAACCGGATTAATATGGAAGTACAAACATCACTGTGTTCACATAGAATAAGAATTGTTACTTACTGTTTCATGCTACTGTTCATTACTTGTTGCTATACCTGTTATCATCATATACCTGATTGCATTACATATTGACCGATCTTGATACACCTGACTCATGTACTGATACACCGGACACAACACCCTGTACATATCGACTCTACCTGTTGAAAGTAACCTGACCTGTTACCTGATCTCATGCCTAATGCCGACAAACCTAACCATTCCTGCTGTCGATCCAGACAGACCTACCTTTACTTGACTTGTGTTGGCATTAGTCCTTGACTACTGAATACCTGACCTGACATACATAGCTTGGGGGTATGGGGAAATCAAAGGTGAAACCGACTTGTAACTCAACAGTTCGACACATTGTTCTGATCAGTCTTACGGGCTTGGCCAGCTCCGGAGTGTTGATGCTGACATCACTCATCTATCCTACTACCTTTTACTGCTTAGCGGCACGTCTCGGATTCAGCCCCGAGAATCATGACCGTGGTCCCGGGCACGCACGGGATACTATTGAGTTACATCGACGATTCATCAATTGGTTTCAAAGACTATAGAGTAGAAAACCTGATAGGACAGTTTAGTCACTACTGCACATTACCCTGTTTATTACTTCTTATTGCTGCTTTATTCATGTTCATGCTTGCATTGTTTATTACCGTATTTATGCTATATACTTGATATCATGACGCGCTGACGTCTGGGTTTTGCATGGCCCAGATTCCGTGCCCTCGACGTCGACCGAGCAGGAGTACTTCAGCCAGCAGGCTGAACTGTGAGTTCTTGAGAGTTTAGTTTATTTATGTCATTTCATTTCCAGATGTGAGCCCGCATTATGGGACATACTGTTTATTCATTGTATTGGATCATTAGCTTCCGCATTTATTGTTTATTGATTCTTGTTATTATGGATTTGGACATGTATTAGTTTAGTTTATTTTACTGTTCTTGATATCTTTACAACCGTAATGTGACTGTGGATGGATACTTCCTACCCACAGGTAGCATGGTTGGCTATGTCACGTGCCCAAATCTTGCGCACTCTGGGAAGCGGGGCGTGACATGGTTTTATGGTATCAGAGCCATAGGTTAATTGGGTTGACTCTTTGTAGTTGGGTATCGCACCCGATACACAAATCAGGATACCCGTGATTAGGAAACATGTCCTGCCACCTTGACCGTTTACCGTCCTTGAATCATTCTTCCAAATCATGTCGACATGCAAACTTACTTTGCATTGTCAACTCGAAAGCCTAATTTCTTGTTATCTCTAGGACTTAGGCGACTTGGGTGGAGTTAAGTAATTGCGGCTATGATACCGCGGCATAGCTACAATGCAGCACTCTATTTAAGTATCTTGGAGTTCTAGCCTTGATTTATATATATTGAATCTATCATCATGCTAATGTTGTTTGTTTTGATTTCAGGACCATGGCAGATAAGAATTTCAAGACGTATCAGAGGCGTGTGGATGAAGCCGCCATGTTAGGGGTGATACGTGGAATGTTGGAAAATCAGAAGAGACAAACTGAACTGATCCAGCAGCAAGCCGATTCATTTCAGGAGGGTTTGCAGGCTATGCAGCAGTCTGTAAACACCGCCGTAGCGAAGCCAGTCGACCGAGTAGGGACCGTGGCAGATTTCAGACGATTGGGTCCTACTACTTTCACTGGCTTGGAGGAGCCGTTGCCAGCCGAGCAGTGGCTCGTGGACACAGAGAATCTATTGATTGCGGCGCAGATCCCAGAAGACAAGAGGGTTGATGTGGTGCGCATTCAGCTAGTGGATTACGCCCGAGAGTGGTGGCTTGTGGAGGAGACCCGCCTGTCCAAGCCAATCAGTTGGGCGGATTTCTCCAAAAGTTTCTTGGAAAAGTTCTTCCCGCGGACTGCACGGGAGGAAATGGAGGAGAGATTTATTGGGCTGAAACAAAATGGAGCAGCTGTGGATGTGCATGCAGCGGAGTGGACGAGACTTAGCCGTTTCGCTGGACCCTTAGTCGCCAAGGAGGCAGACAGGGCGCGAAGGTTCTTGCGCAGTTTGGATGTGGACATCCAGAGGCAGATTGTCTCCCTGGGTCTGACCACTTTCTCGCAGGTCCTTACGGCAGCCAGAGAGCAGCAGAGTTTATCAGGATCGAAAGGGAACCTTCACCAGACAGCAGCTGCGGCCAGGAAGCCTGCATTTGTACCTAACCGAGATCATGGGCGCAGAGGTATTCCAGTGGACCGTCGAGGTGTAGCGCCAATGAAGAAGCCCGTGATCGTGGATCGAAGGAAGAGCGTGATTTGTGATTACTGCCGATTACCTGGGCACGTGCAGAAGGATTGTCGAAGGAGACTGGGACTTTGTCTGGTTTGTGGGGCAGCCGATCACGCAGTTGGTACTTGTCCGTCGAAGCTTCGCACGAGAGATGATATACGGAAGCCTCCGCAAAGACCATTCCAAGGGCAGAAGCAGTTGACACAAGGACCCAACCAGGGTCGAGCTTTCACCTTGACAGCGGAGGAAGCCAAGGCATCAGGAGAAGTGGTTTCAGGTACTGTACTCGTTCGTGGTTTTCCTGCTTGGCATTATTTGATTCCGGAGCATCCCACTGTTTTATGTCATCAAAGTTTATAACTACACACTCGATCACCTGCACGACCATGTCTAGTTTTTGGGACATACACACTGGGAATGGGAAAATCATAGCTAGTAAAGAATGTAGAGATTGTACTGTTGTTGTTTGTGGACGGGAGCTTTTTGCGGATTTCTTGGTGATTGATACGGGCAGTTATGAAGTAGTCTTGGGAATGGATTTTCTTGGCACTTTCCACGCACACATTGATTGTAGGGCAAGGAAAGTAATTTTCCAGATTCCCGGACACCCTGAGTTTACTTTCCTCGGAGGAAGCAGTTCTGTCGGGCCAGTCGAGTTTAGGGCTAGGCCGACGAACAATGTTCTTGCGGCTATGGTTGCGGATAGGAATGAAGAACCGGCAGTTGTCCGCGACTTTATGGATGTGTTTGAAGATATTTCAGGCCTACCGCCAAAGCGAGATGTGGAGTTTGCGATTGACCTCATTCCTGGTGCGGCGCCAGTATCAAAATCTTATTATCCGATGGCACCGGTGGAATTGGAAGAAGTTAAGAAACAGGTGGGTGAATTACTCGAGAAGGGATGGATTCGAAGCAGCAACTCACCTTGGGGAGCTCCAGTTCTTTTGGTAAAGAAGAAGGATGGCACGAGAAGAATGTGCATCGATTACCGAGAATTAAACCGGGTGACTATTAAGAACAAGTACCCGATCCCTCGCATTGGAGAACTTTTTGAGCAGCTTAGTGGCGCGAGGGTATTCTCGAAACTGGATTTACGATCAGGATATCATCAGGTCCGAGTGAAGGCAGAAGACATTTGCAAGACGGCGTTTCGAACTCGGTATGGGCATTTCGAGTATTTAGTGATGCCCTTCGGAGTGACTAATGCGCCGGCAATATTTATGGACTTGATGAACAGGATCTTTTCACCGTTCTTGGACCAGTTTATTGTGGTATTCATTGACGATATTCTGGTGTACTCGAAGAGTCCGGAGGAGCATGCGGTACACTTAAGGATCGCACTGCAAACGCTGAGACAGGAGAAATTATTCGCGAAGATGAGTAAGTGCGAATTCTGGTTGGAAGAAGTGAAGTTTTTGGGGCATGTCGTGTCGGGCGATGGAATCGCCGTTGATCCAGAGAAGATTGCAGCAGTTCGAGATTGGCCTGTTCCAAAGAATGTTGCAGAGATAAGAAGTTTCCTTGGACTCGCCGGTTACTACAGAAGATTTGTGGAGAACTTCGCTCGTGTAGCTGAGCCGTTAACCAAGCTTACGCGTAAGGAGGTACCGTTTGTTTGGACAGATGGATGTGCATTGGCCTTCGAGACGTTGAAGCAGAAGTTGATAACCGCCCCTATCCTAACCGTACCGGATGATTCAGGAGGACTGGTGGTTCACAGCGACGCATCTGGAAAGGGATTGGGATGTGTTCTGATGCAGAATGGGAAAGTCGTCGCTTACGCATCGAGACAGCTGAAGACTCATGAACAGAACTATCCGACTCACGACTTGGAGCTTGCAGCCGTGATCTTCGCCCTGAAGATTTGGAGACACTACCTTCTGGGCGAGAGAGTTGAAGTCTTTACGGATCACAAGAGTTTGAAATATGTGTTCACTCAGAAGGAGTTGAACATGAGGCAGCGCAGATGGTTGGAGCTGATGGCCGACTACGACCTTGATCTTAAGTACCATCCGGGAAAAGTTAACGTCGTGCCAGATGCGCTAAGTCGGTTACCAGCAATTCAGTTATTGACTGCACAGAGAGAGATCATTGAGGAGTTTCGGAGATTTGACTTGGAGGTTGTGCTACCGCGCGCTGCGGGACAGTTGATGCAGTTACAAGTACAATCGTCCTTAGTTGAGAAGATTAAAGCGGCGCAATCGCGGGATCCTAGACTGCAAAAGTTTCGAGAGCAGGTTGAAGCTGGACTACGAACCGATCTACTGATCCATGAAGATGGTTCGTTGAGGTATGGTAGCCGTGTGTGTGTGCCAAAAGGAGATGTGCGTGAAGAGCTTATGAAGGAGGCACACAGTTCGACTTACTCTGTACATCCAGGAGGGACAAAGATGTACCGAGATATTCGACAGCATTTCTGGTGGGAAGGTATGAAACGGGAAATTGCTCGTTTCGTGGCTAGATGCTTGGTGTGTCAGCAAGTCAAGGCTGAACACCAAAGGGTTGCTGGTTTGTTGCAACCACTTCCGATTCCTCAATGGAAGTGGGAACATATAACCATGGATTTCGTGACGGCTTTACCGCGGAGTCCAAAGGGCAACAATGCAGTATGGGTGATTGTCGATCGGTTGACCAAGGCAGCTCACTTTATTCCGTTTCGGGTTGGTCAATCGATAGAGACTCTGGCAGAGCGGTACATGCAGGAGATTGTCAGATTGCATGGAGTACCGGTAAGCATCGTGTCCGACCGGGACACTCGGTTCTTGTCACACTTCTGGAGGAGTTTACAAGATAGTTTGGGGACTCGATTGAAGTTCAGCACAGCTTATCACCCCCAGACTGATGGGCAATCAGAGAGAACGATTCAGACCCTTGAAGATATGTTGAGGGCTTGCATGTTAGACTTTAAAGGTTCTTGGGAAGATCATCTACACCTGGTGGAGTTTTCGTACAACAATAGCTTCCAAGCGACAATTCAGATGGCCCCGTTCGAAGCATTGTATGGTCGTAAGTGCCGTTCACCTGTTTGTTGGGATGATGTTGGTGAACGAAGGTTATTAGGGCCAGATTTGGTGGTACAGACAGTTGAGAAGGTGAATACAATCAGAAAGCACATGAAGGCAGCTCAAGACAGACAGAAGAGTTGGGCCGACACGTCAAGAAGACCTCTAGAGTTCGCCGTGGGCGATTTGGTATTCCTGAAGATATCACCGACTAGAGGGGTGATTCGCTTTGGAAGTCGGGGAAAGCTTAGTCCCCGATTCGTTGGACCTTTCGAGATATTGGAGCGTGTCGGAGAGGTATCGTACCGGTTGGCGTTACCATCGTCATTGGCAGGAGTTCATGATGTGTTTCATGTGTCTCAACTACGGAGGTATGTTCGTGATGAAACCCATGTTTTGGATCACTCGGAGTTGACCGTTCGGGAAGACCTGACTTTTGAGGAGCGACCAGTCGAGATCAAGGATCGAAGAGAAAAGGTTCTTAAGAACAAGGTTATCCCTCTTGTGCTAGTTTCTTGGGGTAACCGATCGCATGGAGAATCTACTTGGGAGCGAGAAGACGAGATCCGGCAAAAATTCCCTCATCTTTTCCAGTAGTTAGTTATCTTGTATCCTTGGAATTTCGAGGACGAAATTCTTTTGTAGTTGGGTATGATGTAACACCCGAGCCCAATAATACTATGTATATTTCTAGTTGAGGGTTATTTATCGCTCTTTCCAATTTTCCTGATTTTCTGGTGTTTATTGCTAAATTTTACCCGGTTAAGTCATTTTGGCGCATAACAAATTTTAACTCCGAAAATGAAATTTAAGATGTCCATGTTAGCCTACTCGTCGCCACTAGTCGCGTGGTAGCGTCCGCGTGTCGAGATTCCGTTCCGTTTGGCTAAACGGGCAAGATTGGGCGACTACGCGCGCGTGCAAGTGTCCGACTTGGGGGCATGCATTTTAATCATTAAACACCTCTTTTTAAAATTTGGAACCCGCTTAAAATCATATAATTTGAATTTGGAACATTTGGGCGCAACCCGGGCGCGATTTGAAAATGTTTCATTTCGCGCCAAAAAGGGCCCGTTTCAATTTAATATCTAAAATATAATTTATACGTATATATATCTTCTAACAGCAAATCCTTTACTTAAATCTTTTCATATTTTCCCCCTTACGCCTCAACCAATCGCGAGCCTTAGTTTTCCCCGTGTGGACCCCGCGCTCTTTCCCTCAGTCTCTCTCTCTCTCCCTCAATCTCCTTCGAATCTCTCTCTCTCTCTCTCATATTATTAACTGTTTCTCTCTCCTATCTCTCTCTTTCTCCTCTATATATATATATTCACGTGCAGCCGCCTCCCCTCTAACCTATCTTCCTCGCGAGCGAACCCACGTAAAACCCAAACCCTAGCCTCGCGATCTCGTCGCCGACGCCTCGCGACCTCGCCGTCGCCGCCCTCACCACCACGACCTCCACCGCACTCTCCTACCCTCTTCCTCCCGTTCGCCCGCTCCTTCCCGCGCCTGCAACCTTCTCCCGACGCCTCCATCCCTCGCGACCTCGCCGTCGACGTCGACTCCGACCGCCGAGGCCTCCCGCGACTCCCTTGCACCCTCCTCGTCGAGACCTCGCCGTCACCCCCTCCTCCCTCGCCGGAACAGTGAACCCGACCCTCACCCAACGTCTGCACCATCTCCAGGTCGCCGGAAACCGCGCCGACGACCCTCGTCGACGTCTCCCGCGCAACCTCCTTTCCCCCTCGACCACCCTAGCCGACCACACCCCTCTCCAACTCGCCGCAGCACCCTACCCTGCTCACCCGAGGCCACTTCCCTTTGCTGCAGCCACCGTCGCGGCCTCGCCGGCGTTCCAGTGCCGTCGAACCCGCCGTGGTCGCACCCTTGGTGTATCCCTGTAAGTTTCCTTCTCTTTTGTTTTGGTACAACCCCGCTGGTCGTTTTGGCGTATCGCCTCCTTGTTGCTAACTTAGATTTTCGGTTGTTGCCGGAACCCGACCGTGCCGTTTGACGAACCCGACGCTCCAGCGAAGCCCCCTGGTCCGTGTGATTCCAGTGACCTCTGTTGGGACTCGATCCGTGGCCCGTGCTTCCAGAACGCAGTTTCTACCGACATCGCATCCGTGTCTCGGTTTGCGGAACCGCCGAGGCAAGTATCCGAATACTTGCTTTAACATGCTACAAACTTAATAATTATGTTATCTGTTATAACCACACTACTTGATGACAATTACAATCATCCGTAATGTTAAACTATTGTAGTAGTTACTTGTAGTTAATCGGTATGCTTTTAATCAACGCCTTAACTAATTAACCAATCGGGCACATCCTTGCCTAAATTGCTAGATCATCCTCACTTCATTGGTTTAAGCCACTCATGAGGCAAATATTATACCTAGTTCACATTCTTGTAACTCCATTATGTATACTATCGATATTGTTTTATATTGTGGCTTTGCACCTCAAAGGTGCGTGAACCGGATTAATATGGAAGTACAAACATCACTGTGTTCACATAGAATAAGAATTGTTACTTACTGTTTCATGCTACTGTTCATTACTTGTTGCTATACCTGTTATCATCATATACCTGATTGCATTACATATTGACCGATCTTGATACACCTGACTCATGTACTGATACACCGGACACAACACCCTGTACATATCGACTCTACCTGTTGAAAGTAACCTGACCTGTTACCTGATCTCATGCCTAATGCCGACAAACCTAACCATTCCTGCTGTCGATCCAGACAGACCTACCTTTACTTGACTTGTGTTGGCATTAGTCCTTGACTACTGAATACCTGACCTGACATACATAGCTTGGGGGTATGGGGAAATCAAAGGTGAAACCGACTTGTAACTCAACAGTTCGACACATTGTTCTGATCAGTCTTACGGGCTTGGCCAGCTCCGGAGTGTTGATGCTGACATCACTCATCTATCCTACTACCTTTTACTGCTTAGCGGCACGTCTCGGATTCAGCCCCGAGAATCATGACCGTGGTCCCGGGCACGCACGGGATACTATTGAGTTACATCGACGATTCATCAATTGGTTTCAAAGACTATAGAGTAGAAAACCTGATAGGACAGTTTAGTCACTACTGCACATTACCCTGTTTATTACTTCTTATTGCTGCTTTATTCATGTTCATGCTTGCATTGTTTATTACCGTATTTATGCTATATACTTGATATCATGACGCGCTGACGTCTGGGTTTTGCATGGCCCAGATTCCGTGCACTCGACGTCGACCGAGCAGGAGTACTTCAGCCAGCAGGCTGAACTGTGAGTTCTTGAGAGTTTAGTTTATTTATGTCATTTCATTTCCAGATGTGAGCCCGCATTATGGGACATACTGTTTATTCATTGTATTGGATCATTAGCTTCCGCATTTATTGTTTATTGATTCTTGTTATTATGGATTTGGACATGTATTAGTTTAGTTTATTTTACTGTTCTTGATATCTTTACAACCGTAATGTGACTGTGGATGGATACTTCCTACCCACAGGTAGCATGGTTGGCTATGTCACGTGCCCAAATCTTGCGCACTCTGGGAAGCGGGGCGTGACAGTGCCCGTCTTCTTTGGAGTGTGCGGCTGTGGTGGGTTTACTTTCCACTTTTCAGACATCGCAAACTTGCCTTGTAGGTACTGATCCTCGATCCATCCCTTAAAGACAAAGCAATCCTCGATCGGGTGACTTACCTTTTGGTGGTAAGGGCAATAATTGGGATTATTCATCTCGCTGGGTTGCGGTGGTCTCCTTGGATTCGGGAGATTGATAAGCCTATTGCGCATCGCCAGCTCGAATAGCCTCTTCGTTTTATCTCGCGGGAATGAGTAAGGGCGCTTCATTTTCTCATTATAATACCGCCGTCTCTCTTCCAGTTGATCCGCTAGCTTTGGGGCACTGAGCTACTGTTGGGTGTTCGCAACGAAGGTCACTTTCCCTTTACCCTTGTCGTTTCGGGGTTCCGGCTTCGGAGGAGACGGTCTGTGACCCATTTGATCCATCTGGGCTAGCTTATCAATTAAAGCCTGGAAGGTGGTCGGCTTGAAGAACATCATGAACTATGAAATAGTTGCATGAGGATCTAAGGCGCCCACGAACATGCCCACCGCTGGCGCTTCTTCGATGCGTTGTTCGCACTTCGACCACAAGTTCCGCCACCGGATTGCGTATTGGACCCACGTCTCGCCTGGCCTTACCCTGGCATTAATCAGTGCTGTTATCGGGGTGCGTTCACTAGCGCTTGCGAATCTTTGTGTAAACAGTAGCTCCATCTCCACAAATGTTTTGATAGAATCGTTAGGTAGCTCCGAATACCATTCAAAGGCTGTTTCTGCTAAACTGCCGACGAATTGGCGGAGCAGCAGTTTGTCGTCACCTCCAGTGTTGCCACAAAGAGCCCTGAATTGAGCGACATGCTGATGGGGATTCCCTGTCCCCTTGTACATATGGAATTTAGGGATCGTATATCCCGGCGGGTAACTGATTTGGTCATACCAGCCCGGATAGGGTCGTCCAGTTTTAACAATTTGCCCAGCCGCTTCACTTGCCTGATGAGCTCGTATTTGCTGAGCTATATAGTCATCCAGAGCGGCCTTGGAAATGGTTTCTTCCTTGGCTGTTGAAAGAGTCGGAGGTGGATTTGACGTTTCTCCTCTGTCATCTTCAAGGATAATCGGAGGATCTTCGGCTGGGGGATCCGGCTGGATCATCATCCCGACCATGTCCTGGAACAGAAGCGCCATTTGTTTTATGTTAGCCGCTTGCTCTGCGGCTTCTTTGTCCTTCTTTTCGAGGACTCTACGTAGTAAGTCGACGTCAGTTTCTTGTTCGTGACGCTGCTCTGATGATACCTCCGAGCTTTCTTTTGGCCCGATAAGTGCGGCCATCGCAGTTATCATCTCCCGAAGCTTCTGCTGCTGTTCTTGAGCTTTCGTCACGGATCGGGTGAGCGGTCGGTGACCCGTTGCAGCGCGGCTGTCCTCTTTCCCAGATGCCATATAAACGGTATGCACCACCATGCCCCCAGACTTGGGCCGTTTAGATTCAATGTCTTTGCAATTTGCCAAAAACGCAGGGATCTTCCCCGACCTCCTTCTTTTTTGAGTGATCGAAGTTGAGGGGGCCGTTGTAGTGGGCACCCAAGTAGCTGTTGCTTTTTGTGGCTTAACGGAATAATCCTTCTCCTGCCGAACCTTCATCTTTTTCTGTCGGCGGAGATGGTCTTGATCCATTACGGAGTCTTGAACTTGACGCCAGACCTTGTAAATTTTAGAGGACAACCGTTGAGGGGGCTGCTCCAGCTTCTTCTCTGGAGTATTCTCCATAGGTGAAGGAGTTCTCTTCAGCACTGCAGTAGGAGAGTTTCTGCGCACCTTGTTGAGCAGTTCAAAGCTGTTCTCGGTTGGAACAGCAGCATCGATCCCCACCATCGGAGCTGGCGAAGTTATCCCAGAGGGGGAGTTGCTGCCAGCCTTCCTCACTCGGCGCCAGTGACGACATCGAGCGTGTCGTGCGGATGGAGTTGTTTCAGTTATAAGGGTGACTTCATGATGCCCCCTCTGGGCAGGGGAAGCAGCTTTGAGGACCTCGCCTAGAGCAGAAACCGGAATGGGCAGCCTTGTAAAAACTGACTTCTTGGAAGGAGAAGCCTTTTCAATGATTTCGTCCGCTTGAGCCGAGATGGCTACCCGCTTTGGGATGGAAGCTTCGGGTATCGCGGGCTTGTAGACGCTCTGGCCCAGTCTGTTGAAAACTGAGGTATTGAAGTTGGGCGACCCGTTGAGAGGGGTCGCGGCAGTGGTAAGTCGATCAAAGACCGGCTTCTTTGGAGCTTCTTGCGATGTCATTGGGGCATTGAAGCTCATCGGTAGGAGCATGGTCCCGAAGAATAGTCCAGCGGTGGCTTGAGTTACATGCTCCACTGGCATCTTGAAAAAGGAGGCCGCTTGGGGCCCATAAGTCACTCCTCCAGCAAGGACGAAGCGAGAGTTGCAATTGCAGGTAGTGTAGTTTGAAGCCATTGATCTTTTGCTCTCTGCATGGAGCAAGACACCAAATCTTAGTACCTCGAATCCACAGGCAACCACAACAAATCACGATTCGTTCGCGAACATGACACACGAAGTGTGGAGTGGAAAGTGGAAGAGGTCCCACCGGGCGTGCCAGAATCTGTCCCCCTCCGAATGGCGGCCGAGACATGAACGTCTTGCCTGAGATTCGGGGCAGATGCTATTTGGTTTTATCCGTCCACCTCTCCGAAGATGCCAAGTTGATTTATGGCACCGTGTATCGGAGGTTTAGACGGATGCGGCCGATGTAGCAGACTTCGTCAGATTCCCCCTCGCTTGAGGGGTTTTTGATTGTGGGGACGCTCTTCCCTGCAGGCGCAAGCCCCTGCAGTTAATTACGCTACCGCATCTCGGTAACAACTTTCTCCTTCTCCAGAATTTCACTTCGTGTCGTGGGTGTTTGTTTTGTTTGTGGTTGCCCGTGGATTGTATACGGAGACTAATTTATGTCGTCTCCCGTAGGACGTGGATTAGTCCAAATCCGTATTTTCTTAGATTTGGGTTTGTGGTTTTGGTTTAAGGATACGTTAGCCGTATTTGAGGCTAAGATCAACTTAAACGTTTGTTAAGGATACGTTAGTCCAGTTTGAGACTAAGATCAACTTTAATTTTAGCTTTAATTTCAAGGCAGAGCTTTGCTCTGATTGGGGGAAACAGAAGCGTTGCTTCGTTTCTCGCCTTGGAATTTGAACAGAGCTTTGCTCTGATTAGGGTAAACAATCTCTCAAGATTCGGACATATGTTCCTGTTGAAATACAAGTCTGAGACTTTTGAGAAAATCAAGGAATACAAGTACGAAGCAGAGAACCAAATGGGTAAAAGTATTAAAATCCTACGATCTGATCGGGGATGAGAATACTTAAGCACGGAATTTCGTGACTATTTAAAAGAAAATGGGATTCTCTCTCAGCTTACTCCTCCCTATACACTACAGCATAACGGTGTATCGGAGCGAAGGAATCGTACCCTATTAGATACGGTGCGCTCTATGATGAGTATTGCTGAGTTACCTATTTTTTTTTGGGTTATGCACTGGAGACAACTGCAGACCTATTGAATATGGTTCCCACCAAATCCATGCCAACCACTCCATATGAGATATGGAAAGGAAAGAGACCATGTCTTAATTGTGTTAAAATATAGGGTTGTCCAGCATATGTGAAAACAAAAAATACGGATAAGCTCGAGGCAATATCAGTTCTGTGTACGTTTGTTGGATATCCCAAACATTCACGAGGGTATATCTTTTACCACACCAAGGAACAAAAGGTGTTTGTTTCTCGGCATGCCACCTTTTTAGAAAAGGAATTCCTTGAAAAAGAAATTAGTGGTCATGAGGTAGAACTGGAAGAAGTTCCAGCTACACAAACTACGACTGATGATTTGGTAGAACCGGAGGATTCAGTAGTCCCCGACGAACCTCGGCCACTCCGCAGATCTAGTAGTGTTCCTCACCGACCTGAAAGATACTACGGTTTTCTCGTAGACGGTGGGAGCGAGGATTACATCATGGAAGATGACGACCCTACTAGTTTCGAGCAGGCCATCACAAGTGGGCACTTTATGAAATGGCTGGATGCAATGCGATCTGAGATGGAATCCATGTACACCAACAAAGTATGGACTTTGGAAGTTGCTCCTGAACGGGTAAAACCCATCGGGAGCAAATGGATCTTTAAGAAGAAACTTGGTGTAGATGGAAAAGTTGAGACTTTCAAAGCTAGACTTGTAGAAAAAGGTTTTCGTCAACAACCAGGTGTCGATTATGATGAAACATTTTCTCCAGAGGCTATGCTTAAGTCCATCGGGATCCTACTTGCCATCGCTGCATACCATGACTACGAAATCTGGCAGATGGACGTCAAGACCACTTTTCTAAATGATGATTTAGAAGAGAGCATGACACAGCAAGAAGGCTTCCTAGACAGTGGGAGCAGCGGTAAGATGTGCAAGCTTCTTAAACCAATCTACGGATTAAAGCAGGTATCGCGGAGTTGGAACATATGTTTTGATGTAGCGGTCAAAGAGTTTGACTTCATCAAAAACATAGATGAACCTTGTATTTATAAGAAGGTTGTAGAGAGTAAGATTGTCTTCCTCATATTGTACGTGGATGACATACTCTTGATAGGAAACGATATTCCTATGCTACACTCGGTCAAGCTCTTCTTATCACACAGATTCTCTATGAAAGATCTGGGTGATGCCTTCTACATCCTGGGGATTAAGATCTATAGAGATAGATCTAAACGGATGTTAGGATTGTCCCAATCCAGGTACATTGACACTATACTAAAGAGGTTTAGTATGGAAGATTCTGAGCGTGGTAATTTACCCACCTGCTCAGAAATCACTCTGTCCAAAAAGATGTCTCCCAAGACTGATTTGGAGAGGGCTCGCATGCAAGGGATACCCTATGCTTCGGCAGTCGGGTCTATCATGTATGCGATGTTATGTACCAGACCTGATGTAGCTTACGCAGTTAGTGTAGTAAGTAGGTATCAATCGGATCCTGGGAAGAATCACTGGACAGCTGTGAAGAACATTCTTAAGTATTTGAGAAGGACTAAAGAAATGTTCTTGGTGTATGGTAACGGTGAACTCCAAGTGGAGTCCTTTACCTTACCGATTCGAGCTTCCAGAGTGATAAGGACGACAGTAAGTCGGTCTTGGGTTTTGTCTTTACCTTCAATGGAGGGGAGGTATGTTGGAAGAGTTCTAAGAAAGATACCATGTCAGACTCAACGATGGAGGCTGAATACATCGCTGCCAACGATGCCACCAAAGTGGCTGTCTGGATGAAGAAGTTCATAACCGAACTTGGTGTGGTTCCATCCATTGAGCATCCAATACCCTTGTATTGTGATAACAATGGAACAGTGGCTTTGGCCAAGGAACCCCGGTCCCATCAGCGATCCAGACATATTCTTAGGCGGTATCACCTGATCCGGGAGATAGTTGATCGCTGGGAGATCGAGGTCAGGAGATTTGACATGAAAAATAACACGGCGGATCCGCTCACGAAGTCCATTCCCCAGACACAATTTGAGAGACTTTTTGGGATGTTGGATATGCGATACTACAACAACTGGTCTTGGTGCAAGTGGGAGATTGTTAATTATATATATGCCCTAGAGGTCATTATTGTAGATGATTGTATATTATAGTGGATGCTTGGACATATATAGAGAGGACTTTCTTGCTCGACATGATAGTATGCTATCTGGTTGCTCTTTATCTTAACATGTACACTTGTATCACTATACTGTCTCTCTGTTACATGTTGATAAAGCCCTTAGGATGTGGACTTGACTACCAGGACTATGATGGAGATCATATACTAGTGGGGCCGGGGTAGTCCATAAGTACATCCTTTAATTGTTCCCAGTCGAGAGAGTATCGAGACATGGCATCGAAATTCCAGAGTAGACTAGTGTGTTGATTTGGATGATAGGTTTTACGATCAAAGAATTAATTACCGCAATCAAGAACGGCGTCGCTTGGTAGCTAGCCGGTGAGTACGGGTCGGTCCACAGGGATTTTGTGTATTCTCAATTTATTCTAACGAGTTAATTCTGATTGTTGTCGGATTGATTATCGCTAAAAACTAAGGTTGATCTAGACTAGGATTAAAATCTTGCTAGGGTTAGGTTAAGTTTGGAAAGTCAATATTCCTCACCGCTTTCTATGCCCTAATTAAGATCTATGAGGTGTTATGGTAATAATTAATAAAGTGGATTAGTACCATCGGGAAGAAACTAGGTTTCTTCCTCTAGGTTCTTATCCTTCCTTTCTTAATTCTTACCCTAACCTCGATGGAAAACATGCACAACAGGTCTTTTATACTACGGTATCACCGCTACCTCGTGGGATAGGGTGCCGTAGGGAGCGGTGTGTGCATGTATGCATGGAGTCCTATAAAAATATATGATGGGCAAAAAAGGGGTGAGAGATTTTCATCTCTCAAACCTTCCCTATTCCTAACCCTAACAGGCGTGAATCTACTCACTCATTAGGGAATTGAAAAACATGTTCTAAACTAATTAACTAGGGCAGATAATGAAAGTTATACTAAGGCAGATAATGAAAAATCTATACTAGAGCAGGAAAGAAAATTTAACTAGGGCAATAAAAAGAAAACTTACTCTAATTTTTATTTGATGCTCTCTTCAATCATTTACAGGAATTGAATTCTGAATTTTGATAAATACAATGGGGCACAAGAAGAGGCATATCTCAGAAAGAGGTTTAGGATTTCTATTTATAGAACATAGAAATCCTAGGGTTACAATCGACACACATCTGCTTTTACAATTTTACCCCTAAGAAAACTAGTCAACGCACCGCCACACCGACACGAGATTGCACCGACACGGGCTCTTTATGGCCGCGAAACCGCAGATAAAACCCATGTTTGGCCGCGGATCCACGGCCATGTTGAAGGCTTGTTGGCTCAATTTTTCCGGTCTTCTGTCTGTTGCTATTTTCTTCTGTTTTCCTTAGTTGGTTCTTCATAATGTCTTCCAGTTCTCTTCCAGATCTCCACAGTGAATAATGTAGTGGACTTTACCGTTCGCTTCGTGTCGAAGTCTTGAACCTTGTGCTGCCTTTGTACTTGTTTATTGATCTTCGTTTATTCTCCAAACTGTAGGCTTGATCAAGATTCTTCCATTTGTTGGTCGTAGTATCACTTTTGTATCGTCTTTTCATCTTTTTCACTGTTTTTGTTCCGAGAACATGTAACCTGCAACTATGTAGCAGACATGAGTCAAAAGCACCTGTTTATTTGTAAAATGACTAAGAATTAGGAATATAATAATGTAAAATTATGATATGAACATGTGTACGTTTCTTGACCCTGTATGGGGCGATAGTTGATCTCACAGCCATTGGTGTTTGACATCAAAGGTTGTACATAGGTGCTCATTAGAGAATGAGTACATTGAACAGGATTCGTCGATAACTCCTAGATGGTATTATACCTATCGTCAGATAGCAGTTCTCTGGTGACGCTGGTATAGGTTAGTCTGTAGACCCGAGATCGTCATAAAGTCTTGTGTGGCTCCCACTGTGCTTTTATTTCCTCCCTACCACGGCTCAAAGGAGTCGTGCAAACAGGTGGATTTTGGGTATAGTCCTGAGTCACATGGAGGCAATGAACGATAGGAGGGGTTTCGTCTCTCCCAGTATTAGAAGTTGATGTTGCGCTATACTTGATTGGCTATAACAAAAAGTCCCTGTCCATGGCTGACGATGAGATTTGCTGGTAAGTGTTATCAGTTGTTTCTCGACCCGTTATGAGCCTTACATCGGCATGACTTATCAAGTTATTGGGGTCTGACGTTTACCACCCTCAGACTTGATATGCGACATATCAGACGAAGAGACCGGATTGTACGGTAGTGTTACTTATAGGCTTTGCGGGAGTTTGGACAAGATTGCTTGTTGATCTTCAGATCTCTCAATACCTGGGTAGCCGTTACGTCCAGCTAGTACCACTGACGGCTTTTAGGTGACTGATATGATCATTACCCCCTGCTGACGTATTGACAAGTATTTAGAGTTCTACACAGAGGTTTCCTAGCTCAAGCGAAACGAAGTAGAGCACATATGTGATATGTGCGGTACCGAGATTAATACGTGTATGTGATACAGTATTCTAATCTCACGATATAAGTTATATGTGATATAACCTGATTATTGAATCAAGTGTTGATTCAATAATTTGTTATATGTATATTTGATATACATATAAATGATATTAGTCGGTTGTATATGATATAGCCAGATTATTAAATCAAGTGTTGATTTAATAATTTAATATATAATTATATATTTGATATATTAATATATATTAACTAATATTAGCTCACTTAAGAATTTCTTTTCTACAAATACATATAAATATATATGAGATATATATTAATGTACTTACTATTGTGTCATACTAGATGATATATTGGACATGGGTGTATGAGACTCACACCAAACTAAAGATAATTTGGATGATTAATTATTAAGGGAAAAATCAAAATTAGGTGGAAATTAGCATGGCTAAAGATACTTGTGGAAGCATGTAGAAGTCTTGACTTAGTCCACTAATTTTATTTTACTCTAGATATTTATTAACCCAACCATTATTTTTAGCCATGGTTAAGTCTCTACAAATATCATTTGAGATATTTTTAACCATGATTCATCACTTGATCATCTTCTTCATCTCCTTCTTTGCTCTCTAGTTTTGAGTGAGGTGAGAAAGAAAAATAGAAAAATAATTCTAAAGTGAGCAAAATTCCTACTTCATCAATCTATACCAAACTATTTATTTAGTATATGTTGTTTACTTCACTAATTCCTCAATTAGTGAAGAGGTAGCTTGAGTTAGAGATTCCTCAAGGTAGATCATTTTCGGTCTTGAAGATCCTTAAGCAAGCTTGTTTCTTTCACCAAGTGGAGCCTAAGAAGAGTTCGGGGGACCACTACTTGGAGCTAAGGGACCACTACTTGGAGCTTTAGAAGTGAATGACCGGTCTACAAAGTTTGTATTCCTATTTCACTTAGTGTAAAGTTTGTTTACATGCAATGAAAACCTAATTCTCTAGTTCGATTCTAGGATCGCATGCAATAGCAAACTAGATTTTTTAAAATTGTATACTTGATGCTTCTAAAAACCTAGTAGTGGTGCTAAGGCATACTTTCGGTGGGGGAGTTGCTAGGTGCGTCTTGAGTTGTTCGAAAGCGTTTTGACACTCCTCCGACCATTCGAACGTAGGAATTTTTCTCAAGGCCTTGATGAACGGGATGCACTTCTCTCCGGATCTTGACATAAAACGACTCAAAGCTGCCACTCTTCCAATGAGCCGCATGATCTCAACGTTGCTCTTCAGCTTGGCCATGTTGAGAATGACACTGATCTTTTATGGGTTCGCTTCGATTCCTTGATGGGTGTCACGCTCCGCTTCCCAGAGTATGCTAAATTGGGCACGTGACATAGCCAACCATGCTACCTGTGGGTAGGAAGTATCCATCCACAGTCACATTACGGCTGTAGAGATATCAAGAACAAGATAAAACTATCTAAAACATGTCCATAATCCAGAATAACAGGAGTCAATAATAAATAAATGCGGAAGCAAATGATCCAATACAAATAACTGAAATGTATGTCCCATAATGCGGGCTCACATCTGGAAGTAAATGCAGGAAATAAAACTAACTACTACTGAACTCACAGCTCAGCCTGCTGGCTGAAGTACTCCTGCTCGGACTGCGACAGCGGTACAGAATCTGGGCCATGCAAAACCCAGACGTCGGCGCGTCATGTCATCAAGGAATATAATATGAACAGTGTAACAGGCAATGCAAAATAAACATGAATACAGCAAGAATAACAATAATATGAATCATATCAGTACAGGGTAGCGTGCAGTGGGTAAACTAAACTGTTCTATCAGGTTTTCTATTCTAAAGTCTTTGAAACCAAATTGATGAATCATCGATGTAACTCAATAGTATCCCGTGCATGCCCGGGACCACGGTCAAGACCCTCGGGGCTGAATCCGAGACGTGCCGCTAGGCAGTAACAGGTAGCAGGATGGGCGAGTGATGTCAGCATCATCACTCCGGGGCTGGCCTAGCCCGTAAGACTGATCAGAACAGGTATCGAACTGTTGAGTTACAGGTCAGGTTTCACCTTTGATTTCCCCATACCCCCAAGTTATGTATGTCGAGTCAGGTATTCAGTAGTCAAGAACTAATGCTAACACAGGATCAGGTAAAAGCAGGTTTATTTGGATAGACAACAGGAACGGTCCATGAGGACTACATGTCAGGTTTGTTGGCATTAGACACAAGATCAGGTAACGGGTCAGGTCATGGTACATCAGGTCAAGTCAACAGTATACGGTACCATGTCGGGTATATCAATATATATATATATATATGTGTAGCAATGTCAGGTCAAGATGTAAACAATATCGTGGGTGTGCTCACAATCAGTTATATAATCTAGCAAGGGTATTAACAACATGAGATAAGCAATGAATTAAGTAATAGGCAGTTTCATTCAATTTGCAATATAGTTATCAAATTTGTTACACAGAGGATTACAAGAGTGCAGTAAGACAAATATAGCCGTTTAGTCATGTTAACAGGTTTAAGAACCCTTAGAGGTGCAATGATCTATGTAACGGTTCAGTACAGCTATTTCAGGTTAAATGCATACGAGTGTCCGAATGGAACAGAACTACAGGGGTAAATGCCATAAGCTACGTTAACATTAAAAAAATGTGATCTAACAGGTAAATATGGTTATTAGGTTCAATTTGCAACTGTAGGTTCCATGTTTAACAGTAAAATGATATAATGCAATATTGTGCCCGAAAATGGGAAACGATCGTACCAAGTTAAATTCACAGGTTTAGGGTGTCAATATATATATATATATAAATATTGTATAGCATGTAGCAAGGGGTACTTGCCTCGACGGGTCGCGAACCGGGAAAAAACGGAACGTAAACGTCGGCGGGAAAACTCGCGACGGCCGCACGGTTCACGGATTGAACCCAAACAACGAACAATGGAACCACACGAGTCGGGGTACCTCGCTGGAATGTCGGGTCACGTCGTCGGCACGGCCGGATTCCGGCTGATGAAAGAACAGTGAACAAAAGGTCAAGGCATGCAACAAGAAGGCAAAGAAATACAAGGAAAATACAAAGAAAGAGGGAAGGAGGATCTGAGAGGGTGCTTACGATGATCAGTAAAGGGGTTGATATCGTAGGTCGCGACGACAGTGCTCCGGCGGTGAACAGTGACCGTGGTAGGGATTCTGCCGATTTAAAAAATTGCATTAGCGGAGAAGGAGAGAAGAAAGGGAGAGAGGAGGGAAGGTGGAACTCACCGAGGAGTGTGCGAGGTCGGGGACAAGAGGATGGTGGTCACCGTCGGCGACTCAGACGGTCCGACGGTGTGCAGGGGGGTTGCAGGTGGTCGCGGGGGTGTGCAAGTGGCTCGAAGAAGGAGGGAGAGGGGCTTGGCGAGGTGAGAATGAGGAGGCAAGGGTGATGGTGGTGGCGTCGCCGGCGTTGGGACTGCGGCGGCGAGGATGGAGACGGCTAGGGCTCGCTGCAATGGGTTCGTTCTGGTTCGAGAGAAAATAGAGGAGGGAAAGAGTTTTTTTAAAAATATAAGGGAGAGAGAGAGAGATTTGAGGGGGAGAGAGAGAGATTTGAGGGAGAGAGAGAGAGAGATCGGGGACAGAGAGAGAGAATGGGAAAGGGGCCCCACGGGAATTAGTCGTTCGCTGATTGGCTGGAACGAAACTGATTGTTAGGAATAGGTTTAGTTAAAAGATTTAGGAATATAAAGGAAATATATTATGGTTTAAAGAATATTAAAATTTGGGATTTTGGCGCCAAATAAAACATTTCCAAATTACGCCCGGGTTGGGTCCAAAAATTTGAAATTGAAATAATAGGATTTTAAGCGGGTTCCAAATTTCAAAATTAAGTGTCTTATGATTAAAAAGCATACCCCCAAAACGGACACATGTACGCGCGCGTAGCCGTCCAAACTCGTCCGTTTCACTGAACGGGACGAGAACACAATGCACGGACGCTACCGCGAGGCTAGGGGTGCCAAGTAGACCAAGATAAATACTTTTAATTTTATTTTAGATGCTAAAATTTGTTATATGCAAAAATGACCTTGCCGGGTAAAATTTTACAGTAAGCAACAACAAGCAAGCTAGATGAAATGAGTACTACATTATGCTCAAATAGTAACTGAAAATAGTAGCATTGGGCTCGGGTGTTACAATGGGTAACCACGAACTCGAAGAATTTCCCGCTGGTAACTCCGAATGCGCACTTAGCTGGATTCAGCTTCATTTTGTACTTGCGCAGGACGTCAAATGTTTCACCGAGGTCTTGGGTGTGCCCGGCCGACGAGGTGGATTTTACGAGCATGTCGTCGACGTAGACTTCCATGTTCCTCCCTATCTGCGGTTTGAATAGTTTGTTGACGAGGCGCTAATACATGACCCTAGAATTCTTGAGACCGAAGGGTATCACTTTATAGCAGTATACCCCCCGATCCGTGGTGAACGCAGTAAGTTCTTCATCTGCTGGGTTCATCCGGATCTGATTATAACCGGATAAAGCATCCATGAAGCTAAGTAACTCATAGCCGGCCGAACTGTCCACTAGCTGGTCTATTCGAGAGAGGGGATAGTTGTCTTTAGAGCAGGCCTTGTTCAGATCAGTGAAATCGACGCACATGCGCCATTTCCCATTCGCCTTTTTGACCATGACCACATTCGCCAGTCAATCTGAGTAGTCAAGATTTCTATGAAGTTGGCCGCGAGTAATCGATCGACCTCATCCTCAATCGCATTTTGTTTGATTGGCACAAAACTTCTCTTCTTTTGTCGGATGGGTCGGGCTTTCGGGCCAACTCCAAGCTTGTGGGAGATAACTTTGGGGTCGATTCCAGGCATGTCTTCTGGTGTCCAGGAGAATACATCGAAATTTCCTCGGAGGAAACGAATCAAGTTCTCGCGATGGTCTCCCGTCAAAAGAGAGCCGATCTGAATGGTTCAGTCATCAATCCCTTCGGCAAAGGGGACTTCTGTCAGCGCCTCCACCGGGGCGCTTCGGATTTCCTTCTGGTCGTCGTGCGTATCCAAACACCCCTGGAAATCAGGCATGTCTTCCAAATCTTCGCCTTGCTCTCCAGCAAGGGACGTCAAAGTAAGGAAAATCTTAGCGATCTGCTGGTTCCCGTAGGCCCGGCCTATTCCCCTTGGTTCAATGGGAATTTGATTGCAAGGTGATAGGTCGAGATTTGAGCCCGGAGGGCATTCAATGTAGGGCGTCCTAGTAGAATGTTATAAGACGAAGGCACCTTGGCGAAAAAGAAGTTCACTGGTAGGGTTTGCGTGTGACTCGCTTCCCCGATGTTGAGGAGGAGGGTGACCATTCTCTCGGTCGGGATAGAGTGGTTGGTGAATCCAGAGAGGACATGGGAGGTCGGCCGTAGGTCGGATGGTCCTAGCCCCATACGCTGGAAACAGTTGTAGAACAGAATATCCGCCGAGCTAACCGAATCGACCAATATTCTCTGTACCTCGTAACGGTGGACCCGAGCCATTATCACGAGGGGGTCATTGTGAGGCAGCAATATACCGTGGAGGTCTTCATTGGAGAAGATGATGGGCTCGTCCTTCCTATACCTCTTCTGGGGTGGATCACTTACACCTTCGACAGGGAGGAGGTGGTGGCTTCCGCCTCTTTCCCAAGCAGGATCCGTGGTAACGACCATGATTTGGTCGATCTTTAATTCCCCGGGGACGATTGGGTCCCTTTGTGTCACGCCCCGCTTCCCAGAGTGCGCTAAGATAGTTACGTGACAGAGCCAACCATGCTACCTGTGGATAGGAAACATCCCTCCACAGTCACATTAAGGCTGTCTATAAGATATCAAGAACAGAAGAAATAAAATAAACTATCTAGTACATGTCCATGAGCTAGAATAAACGAGTCAAGAAATAATATGCGGAAGCAATATATCCAAGTAACAACAACAATCTGGAAAGTACGTCCTAAATACGAGCTCACAACAGGAAATACGAATGCTGAAAGGAAACTAAACTAAAATACTAACAGGTCCTCACTGCTCGTCCTGCTGACTGAAATACTCCTGAACGGCCTGCGACAGGGAGAGAGGATCTGGGCCATGCAAAACCCAGACGTCAGTGCGTCATAATATCAACAATAATACAATCAGGAGGTAACAAGACATGCAGGCATGAGTATGAACAGTAATAAGAGTATAACAGTATCATGAATAAGGAACAGTGAAGGGTATAAGCACATGCGATGTGCAGTGAGTAATCTAAACTGTGCTACTGGGTTATCTATTCTAAAGTCTTTGAAATTAATTAATATAATCCTCATCGTAACCCATCGGTGATTATTCCATAACGCCCGGAAAAACGGCAAACAATAGGTATTCCGTAACGTCCGGAAAAACGACAAACAATAGGTATTCCGTAACGCCCGGAAAAACGGCAAACAATATGATAGCCCTTTGAGTAACGTTCAGTTACATTCTCGATTTCTCCATACCCCCAAGTTGTGTGTTCAAGTCAGGTATTGATAAATTTGAAACTAATGCCAATACAGGATCAAGCAGGAACAGGTTTGTCTATACAGACAACAGGATATGTCCATCGGGACAACATGTCAGGATTGTCGGCATTAGAAACAGGATCAGGTAACATGTCAAGTAGTGATATATCGGGTCATGTCGGGTAGTGTACATTTATCAAGTCATATCAAGTAGTGATGTATCAGGTCACGTCAAGTAGTGCACAGGTATCAAGCGGGCGCTCATAATCAAACTGTAGCAAGTACGGGTGTACAAATAAAAGCATGGATGCACAATTATCGATCAGGGGTTACATCATGACTAAGTAGGATGCACAATATCAAGCATGGGGTACTAATGTATTAATAATATATGTTAATGTAATATGGGGTGCAAATAGTTATGCAGAATTAATGGTATGGATACACAAATAAACATGGATGCATAAATAACTATCAGGGGTTACAACTATAGCTTCATGACTATGTAGGATACACATTATCTAGCATGGGGTGTTAATTTGACAATAATATGTAATAATGTGATCTGTAGATGCAGCTACATGTATATTAAATGATATGGATGCATACAGGTATCCGAAAACGGTAAACTTTAATATGGATGTACAATGCATTAAACATGTGATATTTTTATTCATATGGATGCATAATAATATACCTAACATGTAGCAAGATGAATTAGCATGCGACTGGATATGTAAATAACGATATGGCTGCACACTGACGTCGTATAACAGTAAAATGGTAAAATGGTAATGTGGAATGTACAACTAAGCAATATGAAATGCTATTATTCAATTGAGTGCATTATATAGTAGTATAGCATGTAGCAAGATAAACTTGCCTCGATCGGATCACACGACGGATACGCACGTCACGTCCGACGTCGGGTAAACGTCGCAAAACCACGCGCGCGCACGGGACGGGTCCAGGAAAGGCAAGGGCACGACTACGCTGGTCGAGGTTGTTTACTGGATCTCTCGGGTCGTCGGCGTCGAGTACGGCTCCGGCGGGTGACTAAAAAATGGAAATCAAGAAAGCAAGAAGAACAAGAAGAAGAAGAAGAAGAAGAAGAAGAAGAAAGAGAAGAGAGGAAGTGGGTGGATGGTTGGTGTTGTGATGGTGTTCTGGGGTCAGAGGAGGCTGTAAGGGGGTGATGATGAGTCGCGGGTCACCGGCGATGGGGTTTGCCGGCAAGGGGAGCGGGCTGTGGGTTCTTGGTTGGGTTGCAGTGGGTTTTGTGGTCGCAGGGGAGAGGGTGTGAAGGTGAGGAGGAGGTGATGAAAAGGTGGTGGTTGCGGTGTCGGAGAGAGTGGACAGGAAAAGGGTGACGAGGGTTCGACGGGGTGAGTGTGCCGGCGATGGGTGCAGCGACGCAGGAGTTTTCCTTGGGTTGATTTCGGGTGTCGTGGTCGGGGCTTGTAGGGGTCGTGGGGAAAGAGAAAAGGAGGAAAAGGAGGTAGAGAGGGTGACGAGGGTTTGGGTCGTTGGCGACGACGAGGGTGACAGCGACGAGGTCGGGAAGTTGGGTTTCTTGGGTTCATGGGGGTTCTTGTCGGGAAAAGGTTGCAAGGGAGAGAGAGAGATGAGCGGGGAGAGAGGAAGTGAGGTCGAGGAGATGAGGCAAAGGAGGCGATGTGGAGGTGAAGGCGACGGAGGCGACGAGTTAGGGTTAGGGTTAGGGTTTTTGAAGTGAGGCGGCAAGAAAAATTTTTGAAGAAGAAGAAAAGAAACGAGAAGAAAGGTGGTGTTTAAATGGAGAGAAGGGAGGTGAGCGGATCCCTGGTGAACAGGGATCGTGAGAGGTGAGAGAGAGGGGAAGAGAGAGAGAGGGGGGGGGGGAGATCGAGAGAGGGTGGGGAGGGAGATAGTTTTGTTTTTAGTTAGGATTTTAAATTTTTAAAATATATTTTAGTTAATTAAATTTTAAACTGTTAAAATATAATATTAATAAAATTTGATATTTTGGTAAATACAAACTTACTCCAAAATGCACCCAGTCCGGGTCTAAAAATCCAGTTTCAAAATATGAAAAATATATGTGTCGACCAAAACTAAAATTGGATATCCGGATAACGAAAATGCATACCCTCAAGAACGGATGCACGTACGTGCGCGTAGCCATCCAAACAAGTCCATTTCACTGAACGGGACGAGAACAAGATGCGCGGATGCTACCATAGGGTCAGGGGTATCATGCAGGCCATGCAATATATTTTTAAACTATTTTATGTGACTTTAAATGTTATGTTAAAGAAATGCCGATGCCAGATATAATACCAGTATGCAGTATGCATAATATAAAAGTGCACGAGTCCACGTAACAAGCCAGGATAAATCACAAACATGAATCAAGACTGGTTTCAAGTAACCGGGTCGGGTCGGATGCAAATACAGATGTCAAATACACTATTCGCACCAAAAACACAGTAAATCAGGAAAATACCATAAATAAAGAAATACTTGAACTAGAACTGGTATAAATGAACTAGGGTGTTACATTATACCCAACTACAAAAAGAATTTCGGCCTCGAAATTCCTAAGACAAGAAAAGATAAACAATCAAGAATCTATAAGAATAGGTGTGGAAACTTCTGTCGAATCTCGTCTTCTCGTACCCAAATCGATTCTCCATGCGAGCGATTTCCCCAAGAAACAAGTACGAGAGGGATAACCTTGTTCTTAAGGACTTTTTCTCTTCGATCAACAATCGACATCGGTCGTTACTCAAAGGTCAAATCCTCTCTTACAGTCAGCTCTGAATAATCTAGTACGTGTGTTTCATCTCGAACATACTTACGGAGTTGAGATACCTGAAACACGTCATGAACATTCACCAAAGATTATAGTAAAGCCAATCGATAAGCCACTTCTCCAACACGCTCCATAATCTCGAAAGGCCCCACGAATCGAGGACTAAGCTTGCCTCGACTCCCAAAACGAATCACTCCTCTAGTCGGTGATATCTTCAAGAATACCAGATCACCAACAGCGAACTCTAGAGGTCTTCTCGATGTATCAGCCCAACTCTTCTGCCGATCTTGTGCTGCCCTCATGTGATTCCGGATAGTATTAACCTTCTCTACTGTTTGCATGATCAAATCCGGTCCCAACAACCTTCGTTCTCCAACATCGTCCCAACAAACAGATGAGCGGCCCTTGCGACCATACGACGCTTCAAATGGAGCCATCTGAATAGTCGCCTGAAAGCCGTTCTTGTAAGAAAACTCCACCAAGTGTAGATGATCCTCCCACGAATCCTTGAAGTCTAACATGCAAGCTCTCAATATATCTTCACGAGTTCAGCATACTCTTCAAGGCTCCTCAAATAGACCAGAATATCATCGATGAGCACCATAATAAACTGGTCCAAGAACGGTGAAAAGATTCGGTTCATCAAGTCCATAAATATCGCCGGTGCATTCGTGACTCCGAATGGCATCACTAAATACTTGTAATGTCCATATCGAGTTCGGAATGCGGTCTTGCAAATATCCTCTGATTTAACTCGGACCTGATGATATCCGGATCGCAAATCCAGTTTCGAGAATACCCTCGCGCCACTGAGTTGCTCAAATAATTCACCAATGCGAGGGATCGGGTACTTGTTCTTAATAGTTACCAGGTTTAATTTTTGATAATCGATGCACATCCTCCTTGTGCCATCTTTCTTCTTTACTAGAAGAACTGGAGCTCCCCAAGGTGAATTACTGCTACGAATCCAACCCTTCTCTAGCAATTCGGTAGCCTGCTTCTTGACTTCTTCCAATTCTACTGGTGCCATTGGATAGTACGCCTTTGAGATTGGCGCTGCACCAGGAACAAGATCGATCACGAACTCCACATCTCGTTTTGGTGGTAAAACCGAGATGTTCTCGAACACGTCCATGAACTCTCGAACTACAGCTGGCGCTTCCACCTTATCAACTTCTATCGACGAAAAAACATTGTTTGTCGGCCTATCCCTAAACTCGACTGGCCTGACAGAACTGCTATCTCCAGCAAAACAAACTCCGGATGTCCGAGAATCTGGAAAATCACTTTCTTTGCCCTACAATCAATGTGAGCGTGGAAAGTGTCGAGAAAATCCATTCCCAAGACGACATCAAAGCTGCCGGTATCGATCACCAAGAAATCTGCAAATAACTTCCGTCCGCAAATAACTACTGAACAATACTTACATTCACTACTAGCTATGATCTTCCCATTCCCAGTGTGTATGTCCCAACAATTAGACAGGGTCGTGCAATAAATTGAATGTGCAGCAATAAACTTGGACGATATAAAACAATAGGATGTACCAGAATCGAATAATGGTAATGCGGGAAAATCATGAACAAGTAGGATACCTGAAACAACTTGTTCTGAAGCCTTAGCCTCTTCCGCCGTCAGAGTAAAGGCTCGAGCTTGATTAGGTCCCTGAGTTATCTGCTTCTGTCCCTGAATTTGCCTCTGTGGCGGCCTCTGAACATCATCCTTCAAACGTAGCTTCGACGGGCAAGTATCAATGGTGTAATCAGCTGATCCGCAAATAAGACAAAGTCCAAGCCTCTTACGACAATCTCTTCGATAGTGACCCGGTCGTTGGCAGTAATCGCACAACACCCTTCCTTTATGCTCGGGCAAAACTGGCCTCTTCATTGGTACAACGCCACGCCTGTCCACCGGGACACCTCTGTGTATAGGCGTTCGATTTGTCGTAAACGCTGGCTTCCGTACCACAACTACCTGTTGCTGCGTACCCTCTGTCTTCAATGATAAACTCTGCCGCTCCCTGGCTGCTTTAAGCACTTGCGAGAAAGTGGTCAAACCCAGAGATATAATGTGCCTCTGGATGTCCACGTCCAAACTGCGCATAAACCTTCATGCCCTATCAGCCTCTTTGGCCACCAAAGGTCCAGCGAATCTACTAAGCCGTGTCCACTCAACCGCATGCGCATCCATGGATCCGCCATTCTGCTTCAAGCTGATAAACTTTTCTTCCATTTCCTCCCGTACAGTTTGCGGAAAGAACTTCTTCAAGAAACTCTGCGAGAAAGTAGCCCAACTGATCGGCTTGGGCAAACGAATCTCTTCCACAAGCCACCATTCACGGGCATAGTCCACCAATTGGATGCATACAATATCCACTCTCTTATCCTCTGGAATCTATGCTGCAACGAGCAGATTCTCCGTATCAACCAGCCACTGCTCTGCTGGCAACGGCTCCTCCAAACCAGTGAAAATGGACGGACCAAGTCTCCTGAAATCCACCACGGTACCCACACGCTCTACCGGTTTGGCCGTAACATTATTTACGGACTGCTGGACGGTCCGCAAACCTTCCTGAAAAGCTTCGGCTTGACGCTGGTTCAGCTCGGTCTGCTGCTTCTGGTTCTCCAGCATCCCACGAATTACTCCAAGAAAATCGACGTCATCGACACGACTCTGGTACGATCGCAGGTTTCTGTCTGCCATGATCCTGCAACCGAGACACCGAAGAGGATTAGTATGATAAACAAGATTCAAAAACTTGCGATGAATGATGACCATAAATCAAGGATATGAATCAAGACTAGAACTACAAGTTACTTAAATAGAGTACCGCATTGTAACCATGCCGCGGTACATAGTTATAATCACATAGCTCCACTCAAGTCACCCAAATCCTCGTATCAGAATCAAAGGAACAAGGAGAAACAATAGGGAACCAAAAAGTTTCAAGCCGAGATGCAAAGTTGTTTGCATATCGTCAAGACAAGGGTCAAGAGAAAGATATGATTCAAGAATCATGATAACAATGTGACAGGACATATTCCTAATCACAGATTTTCCGATTCGTGTATTGGGTCCAATACCCAACTACAAAAGAATCAAACCCGATTAACCTAAATCCTAAGGCTCTGATACCAAACAAACTCTGTCACGCCCCGCTTCCTAGAGTGCGCTAAGATAGGCACGTGATAGAGCCAACCATGCTACCTGTGGATAGGGAACATCCCTCCACAGTCATATTAAGGCTGTCTATAAGATATCAAGAACAATAGAAATAAAATAAACTATCTAGTACATGTCCATGAGCTAGAATAAACGAGTCAAGAAATAATATGCGAAAGCAATAGATCCAAGTAACAATAACAATCTGGAAAGTACGTCCCAAATACGGGCTCACAACAGGAAATATGAGTGCTGAAAGAAAACTAAACTAAAATACTAACAGGTCCTCACTGCTCGTCCTGCTGACTGAAATACTCCTGAATGGCCTGCGACAGGGAGAGAGGATCTGGGCCATGCAAAACCCAGACGTCAGTGCGTCATAATATCAACAACAATACAATCAGGAGGTAACAAGACATGTAAGCATGAGTATGAACAGTAATAAGAGTATAACAGTATCACGAATAAGGAACAGTGAAGGGTATAAGCACATGTGATATGCAGTGAGTAATCTAAACTATGCTACTGGGTTATCTATTCTAAAGTCTTTGAAATTAATTAATGTAATCCTCATCGTAACCCATCGGTGATTATTCCGTAACGCCCGGAAAAACGGCCAACAATAGGTATTCCGTAACGCCCGGAAAAACGAAAAACAATAGGTATTCCGTAACGCCCGGAAAAACGACAAACAATATGATGGCCCTTTGAGTTACGTTCGATTACATTCTCGATTTTCCCATACTCCCAAGTTATATGTTCAAGTCAGGTATTGATAAATCTGAAGCTAATGCCAACACAGGATCAAGCAGGAACATGTTTGTCTATACAGACAACAGGATATGTCCATCGGGACAACATGTCAGGATTGTCGGCATTAGAAACAGGATCAGGTAACATGTCAAGTGGTGATATATCAGGTCATGTCAGGTAGTGTACATGTATCAAGTCATGTCAAGTAGTGATGTATCAGGTCATGTCAAGTAGTGATGTATCAGGTCATGTCAAGTAGTGTACATGTATCAAGCGGGTGCTCATAATCAAACTGTAGCAAGTATGGGTGCACAAATAAAAGCATGGATGCACAATTATCGATCAGGAGTTACATCATAACTAAGTAGGATGCACAATATCAAGCATGAGATACTAATGTATTAATAATATGAATTAATGTAATATGGGGTGCAAATAGTTATGTAGAATTAATGGATGGATACACAAATAAATATGGATGCATAAATAACTATCAGGGGTTACAACTATAGCTTCATGGCTATGTAGGATGCACATTATCTAGCATGGGGTGTTAATATGACAATAATATGTAATAATGTGATATGTAGATGCAGCTACATGTATATTAAATGATATGGATGCATACGGGTATCCGAAAACGGTAAACTTTAATATGGATGTACAATGCATTAAACATGTGATATTTTTATTCATATGGATGCATAATAATATACCTAACATGTAGCAAGATGAATTAGCATGCGACTGGATATGTAAATAACGATATGGCTGCACACGGACGCCGTATAGCAGTAAAATGGTAAAATGGTAATGTGGAATGTACAACTAAGCAATATGAAATGTTATTATTCAATTGGGTGCATTATATAGTAGTATAGCATGTAGCAAGATAAACTTGCTTCGATCGGATCACACGACGGATACGCACGTCACGTCCGACGTCGGGTAAACGTCGCAAAACCACACACGCGCACGGGACGGGTCCAAGAAAGGCAAGGGCACGACCATGCTGGTTGGGGTTGTTCACTGGATCTCTCGGGTCGTCGGCGTCGAGTACGGCTCTGGCAGGTGATCGGAAAACGGAAATCAAGAAAGCAAGAAGAACAAGAAGAAGAAGAAGAAAGAGAAGAGAGGAAGTGGGTGGATGGTTGGTGTTGTGATGGTGTTCTGGGGTCAGAGGAGGCTGTAAAGGGGTGATGATGAGTCGCGGGTCACCGGCGATGGGGTTTGCCGGCGAGGGGAGCGGGCTGTGGGTTCTTGGTTGGGTTGTAGTGGGTTTTGTGGTCACAGGGGAGAGGGTGTGAAGGTGAGGAGGAGGTGACGAAAAGGTGGTGGTTGCGGTGTCGGAGAGAGGAGAGGAAGAGGGTGATGAGGGTTTGGCGGGGTGAGTGTGCCGGCGATGGGTGCAGCGACGCAGGAGTTTTCCTTGGGTTGATGTCGGGTGTCGTGGTCGGGGCTTGTAGGGGTCGTGGGGAAAGAGAAAAGGAGGAAAAGGAGGTAGAGAGGGTGACGAGGGTTTGGGTCGTTGGCGACGACGAGGGTGACAACGACGAGATCGGGAAGTTGGGTTTCTTGGGTTCGTGGGGGTTCTCTTCAGGAAAAGGTTGCAGGGGAGAGAGATATGAGTAGGGAGAGCGAAAGTGAGGTCGAGGAGATGAGGCGAAGGAGGCGATGTGGAGGTGAAGGCGATGGAGGCGACGAGTTAGGGTTAGGGTTTTTGAAGTGAGGCGGCAAGAAAATTTTTTGAAGAAGAAGAAAAGAAACGAGAAGAAGGGAGTTATTTTTATGGAGAGAAGGGAGGTGAGCGGATCCCTGGTGAACAGGGATCGCGAGAGGTGAGAGAGAGGGGAAGAGAGAGAGAGAGATCAGAGAGAGAGAGAGAGAGACATGGAGAGAGAGAGGAGAGAGATCGAGAGGAGTGAGAGAGAGAGGAGAGATAGTTTTGTTTTTAGTTAGAATTTTAAATTTTTAAAATATATTTTAGTTAATTAAATTTTAAACTGTTAAAATATAATATTAATAAAATTTGATATTTTGGCAGATACAAACTTACTCCAAAATGCACTCAGGTCGGGTCTAAAAATCCAGTTTCAAAATATGAAAGATATATGTGTCGACCAAAACTAAAATTGGATATTTGGGTAACGAAAATGCATACCCCCAAGAACGGATGCACGTACGTGATCGTAGCCATCCAAATAAGTCCATTTCACTGAACGGGACGAGAACAAGATGCGCGGATGCTACCACAGGGTCAGGGGTATCATGCATGTCATGCAATGTATTTTAAAAATATTTTATGTGACTTTAAATGTTATGTTAAAGAAATGCCGATGCCAGATATAATGCCAGTATGCAGTATGTATAATATAAAAGCGCACGAGTCCACGTAACAAGCCAGGATAAATCACAAACATGAATCAAGACTGGTTTCAAGCAAGCGGGTCGGGTCGGATGCAAATACATATGTCAAATACACTATTCGCACCCAAAACACAGTAAATCAGGAAAATACCATAAATAAAGAAATATTTGAACTAGAACTGGTATAAATGAACTAGGGTATTACACTTTGTTCCCGTTTCGCCTGCCGTTCGTCCCTTAGGTACTTCGCCAAGTGGCCAGAGCGGATCAACTCCTCAATATAGTCACGGAGTTCTTTGCAGTTCTCGGTTGGGTGACCCAGCTTCCTATAGAAGGCGCAGTACGGGCCACGGAGATGTTTGCCCACCCTTTGGATGACTGACGGGAGCTTAAAGAACCTTTCGCCCTTCGCTTCCTCTAACAGCTCGGTCTGGGAGATGTTAAGAGGAGTGTACTTCTAGAACTTTGGGGAGTAAGGCTTCAGACAATCGGCTTTCTTTTTCTCCTCTCTGTCCCTTTTCTTTCTGTCTGGCTGGTCGGCCCGAGGCAGGTTTGAATTCACCTCGGACTCGAGTTAGATCTCTTGCTTGGTCCAAGCTTTCACCTCAGCCATGGTCTTAGGTTACGCTAATGCAAAAGAGCGGAGCCACTCTTTGTGCCTAAGACTCGACCTCAGCGCAGTGATGATCGTTTCATCGCGGTGCTCGGGGGACCTCGAGGAGCGCGTTGTAGAAGCGGGTGACATATTCTTTGAAGGATTCTTTGTCTACGCTTTTGATGGTGAACATGTAGTCGACCGTTCTTTTCTGCCGTCGATTCCTAACGAAGTGGCCGAGGAATTATATAGCTAGCTCGTTGAAGGTCGAGATGGAGCGTGGCGTGAGTCCTCGGAACCAGCCCAGATGAGGGTGGCGGGGAAAGCTCAGCATTGGGCTGCGTCGGAGTTATCCTGGAAGCTCATGCCCACCGTAAATGCGTCTAGGTGGTCCTTCGGGTCGGATTTCCCGTCGAAGAGGGCCACCTTGGGCAGTTTGTTCCTGGACGAGACGTGCTCGGCCAGCAGCTCTTCTGTAAAGGGCTTCGTCAGTGAATCGACGGAGTATCGGGCCCTTCGCTGGACGCATGGTCGTCCCATCGTATGCCTTCGATTTTCTTTTCGAGGGCATCAAGTCGGTGGTGGTACCCCGTGAATTCTGCACAGTCGGAGTGGTGGCTACCCCTGCTCCGGGGCTGCACGATGGTGCGGCTCCAATTCCGCTTTATCAGATTTCGCAAATCTTCGGGCGAGATCCTTCTCAAGTGGCCCCGGCGTTCGTCGTTCGCGTGACCCCGATGAGAGGGGGTGTCGGTCATTCCTGAAAGCAGATGAGCTGAGCGATATCTCCTCCGGAGGTGAGAACGCGCGGTGGGCATTGGAGAGATGGCCCAGTCTTTCCTGGAAATAGGGCGTGGAGTTGTCTGGCGCCCAGCGGGTCATGGAATCAATCGCCGTATGTGGGTCACGGTGGCCGGTGTCGGCACGCCGGTGCCCTATGATGCTGGGATGAGCGTGAGTGAGATTGAGGGTCGGGGCATGTTCGTCTTTCCTTCCGCGGGCGTCGTTATCCCGGAGAGGGGGAACTGCGGCCTGGTGGATGGGGCTCGCTGATTGGACACGGACGAGGGAATTCACCAGCGATGTGAGCCTTTCTATCCGTGCGGATAATGCGTTGATGGCGTTAGGAGGGGGAGTTGAGTCGCTCCCGTCTCCGTTGTGGCGGCTCGTAGTTGGATCGTCACAGTTTTCGCTCGCCATCGGGCCGAGAGAGGAAGATCAACTTTAGGGGTGGAGAAGTTTCTGAAACGTTCCCACAGACAGCGCCAACTGATGGAGGTTGATAGCTCCCTCAGATGCTTTCCTCCGTCGATCTGGTAGTGAGCGTCTTGGACGGTTGAGATTGATTTGGCTGTGGTTGAGCGTGTGGATCTCAATGAGTTGTGTTTGTATGGAAGCCGAGCTACCTGCAAGTAAGTCCCGGGGTGGGTAACCACCGTAGGACCCTCCGACGATCAAGTTAGGCCGAGAAATATCGCCAGAGCAGCGACGTATTGGAATGAATTCGAGTTACTTGAGTCGTCTGAGAGAGGGGTTTATATAGGGATCGCGTGGAGCGAGTAGGCGCTAGATCACCGCCGTCAATTACGCCTAGCGTTATCCTCGTCTTGAATGGCGGGATGCGCTCATTAATGGGGGGATACGTCCGTTAATGGGGGGATGCGCTAGCGTGGGACGCGGATCATGGGGCAGCGGATATCTCGTCCTGGCGAGATACGCGGAGTCGTTGCGGAGACGCTTGGGCTCCGCGCTCTTGGTCGAACGGGACAGACGGGGAGGCTTAGCTCGGCAGGGGGCTCGGAGGCGAGCCGGGAAGCCGAGGAAGCTCAGAGGCGAGCAAAAGAGGAATGGTGCAAGTTCGGCTGCTGGATTGCTCGTGGACAAGTAGCAGGAATGTAAGCTCGGAGACCATCTGAGAAAAGTCGTCGATGCTTCACTCTGATTTTACCTCGGCAGCCCCCAAGAGTCTAGCGGGTTGGCACGGAAGACACGTCATTTGCCACGTGTCGTGATTCGAGGAATCTCCACTTATGGGTATCATCATTGACAAAGCAAAATTTAAGTATTAGTATTTTTTTTTGGAAATCAATCCCGGTCGAACTTGCAACCTCTCGCAGGAAATTGGAAATGAAAAGTAACTTCTGAGAAAATGAGTGACTTCTTATATTTTAATATTCAGGATCTAAAATTAGATAGATCAAAATAATTTGGGGAAAATGGCACCAAAAATTTGAGAGGGGCCCGAACCAAGAACGGAAACAGATTCGACTCAGTCTTGGGCCCTGACCTTAAAAACTTAGCTCAGCCTCCTTCATATATACTTTTCATGTATTGGGATACCATTCTTGATATATACTTTTCATATGTACTGTGATCACTCTAGTATTTCAAGCTCCTGTTATGTCATTTCTCTCCATGCACCCCATATATATTCACGTCATTTTGAACAGCCGCTTTTGAAACTACCAGATATTCAGTGAAGCCTCATATGATAAATTATTTATTTCTGTCACGACAAAATCCATGCGAATTATTCTCCATGGCTAATTCGGAACAGACCAAAACTTTGTGATTTTTATGCTCTTGGTTGGTATAACGATATCAATGAATGTTGAAATATTGATGTAACATATAAATTAGCGGGTTTAAAATGGAAGGCTATTCAAAGTTTTGAGGACAATAATATATGCTTATAGAGCAGAATAAGCTTCTATCACGCTTTACTCTGATATATCAATCCTCCAAATTAGAAAATGATTAATAATCACTATTAAAATATTTCTCAAATAGACACTCACACTATTCTCCTCCTAGTAGCATAACCAGAGGGAATCTCCTACTCCTATATTTTTCACTGTTGATATACGATTTGACGGTTGGATGCAATCAGAGGCAGTGAATATTGATAGTTACTATTTCTTATCTCTCTTCCCGCGAGAAACAAATTTACACCAATGATATTTTATATAATTGTTTAGTTTCCTAACAAATTTTATTAAAGAAACTACAATCTCTAATATGAGATATTTGATTTAGAAAGTAATTAGTTATTAAACTATTATACAGTCTTAATATACATTGTTATCTCACAACCTAACAGTTTAAGCTTTTGGGTTGAATGGTTATTAATACTAGTATGTTGCACGTGCCATGCACGTGTATAGTAAAATAGGTTTTTATAAAGAGATTTTCCTCATCTTAAACTAAATGTCTTAAAGAATCTACGACTTTATTAACCTTTTTCCTATTTTTTGTTTTCCTATTTTTTGTTTTGATCCTTTAATCTTTTCAACTTTTTTCCTCTCTTTTTTTATTTGATCCTATTTTGCTTAATTTAATTATTTCCTGATTCTATTTTAATTTTTTTCGTATATTTTTTCGATTTTATTAAAATTCCACATGGAATCCATATATTTCTTGTTAGTTCAATTTGAAATTCTAATTGCAACTACACCCTAAGAATTGTTGTTATAACAGTAGAGATAGAGAATCAAAACAGGCTTCAAACCTCATTATTATCAATTTAAATTATATTTATTTCCCCCTTGTGTTCCGTCTATACTAGCGAAAAATTCCTATACTAACAAGAATTTCCGCCAGAGAACTTTCTTTACACATGGTCCGAAATTCAAAGGCCCACATGATAAAAAGTCTTAAACTATTATGATAAACATTGTCATCCCACTTAAACTTTTGGGTTAAATGGTTCATTGCTGGAACTGAAAACCAAGGCGCAAGGAGGGCATACAGTAGTAAACTCACCAGGCATATATAAAAGAGAAGTTTTTCCTCCATATATGGATACAGAAATTAGTTAATATACTCCCATATCAACTTGGTAATTTTCTGGAAATTAGAAAGTAACTAGTAATCCACTTATTAGGAGCAAAACCAGAATAAACAGTCTCGTTATAATGAAATCATAATGCAATGGACCAACCGCAAAATCCTTTAATTTAAAGGCGGCAAACACATCACCAAGCAAATATAAAGTTGCATTTCCCCCACAACAAAAACCCTAAAACTAATAATAAACATTTGGTCATTTTCTTTTAATTACAAAAAATACCCATTGGCTCCTCTGGGGTTTTGAACACGTCGAGGTCAAACAAAAGACCAGTTGATGAAGGAGAAGACGAGGCAGTGGATGGAGTTATCATCACCAAGGACCTTCCAGGCGACAGCCTGCTCATACGATACATGACGCCCCATTCCCGACATGCAAACACCCCCTGGCAGATGTGAATAGCCCTGCCCAACGAAAAATAGTAATGTTAAAAGCAAAATTAACGCTACATTATAGTCAAATCAAGAGTATAATTAATAATTCAGTAATGGGGTCTAGCGAAGTTATTAGGTGATAATCATGACGTGTAACTAGCCAATGGGACTGGAATTAACATAAGGATTAGGTGAGGATTGTAAAGGTATCAAGGGTGGAACATAATAATTAATGGATGACTGGGTTGCCAACTACTACTCTTTATTTTTATGGAGCTGGTTCTCGTATTTGCCCAAGTTGACCAAGGCATTATCACCAATCATACCCACCCACAACCAAAAAGAGGGATTAAAGGACGCAGCCTCTACCCAGGTCCCAATACAATATAAATTATAAAGATCACGATGATGGGGACATTGCTCACATAAGATTGATCATTTGCATTAGTGTCGAATAAGAAAGTATCAGTAGTCCCTAATAAAATATCAAAGGAGAATGCTGAAGGATACCTGTTCCATTAACTTGGCAAAGTCAGAACAGAGCGCCCTCCGCCCTTGCTCATCGAAGATTTTATCCAGAGTGATGTCTTGTAAGGCAACCAACGTTGTTTCTAACATATCAAGACCTGCTTGGTTGGCAAACGTAAAAACCGGTTGCATCTGAAATTGTTACAAGAGAGGTTATTTATGTGAAACATCTACTACCATATTATCTTTTGAGCATTTAACAAATCCAGGCTAAGATTAATCACTAAATAAGCACTAAAAGAACATACCTTCAAGGAGCAGCATAAGATGGCATCTTGATGATCCCACAACATTTTCAACAAGGATTCTCCTGAATCTCCGGTAGATCTCAGTAAATCCAGACCCAAATGATAGCTAAAAGCTCTCACACAAATACAATTGCACAAAAAAATAAGCGGGGCGCGAAAACATAGTAATAGGCAGAAGGAATTTCTTGAATAAAATAGCATCATTTCTAAATTAGAGTTCAGTTGTAAATAACCAACTAAACAGTGAATAGCAAAATACAGATGCATGGGATATTTCTTTGGACTATCAAAAATTTTAAAAATAATACAAGCTTCAAATTTAAGCGACAAGAACTTACTTGTAGCTCTGACAAATCCAGTGAGCAAGTGTAACAGCTTCTGGGGATCCAGGGTGTAGTCTATCTATGGAACTCAATCCTTGTTGGGATGGAGCTATGGCCATGGCAACCCTTTGCACGGCGGAGACAATGCTACGAACATACTGCTTGGCCATTGCAGCAACACTTTCCTGGAGGTGGAGTTCACAAGGAAACTGAAACGCTATTGTCAACACTGACCGCAAACTGCAATCACTTGGAGATGTTTCTCCGCCGATTCGGTTTGCAGCAGAACCTACTTCGAGGCTAGATGTTAAATCAAGGGTGCGGTTGGAATTTAAGCCATCCTGCAATGTAGGGGTACATTAGCTCACCTTTACACAATATGGACAACGACTGCTTGTATCTTATTCTTAAAAGATGGAAAAGAAATGTGCTCAGCCAACAGTCAAAAATCTGAAGTAATAGGCAGGTTACTCATGCATCATGTATGAAGTATAATACAATTGCTAAGATGGAGATAGATTAAAGAAAGGAGTGTGAAGCAAAAGAACTATATAACAAAATTAAGTATGTTGTTGCAAAATCGTTGCATAGTATGCAATCGATTTCAAGTTGGTATCGGTGTCAATCCATTATATTCCACAGTGCAATTACAAAAACTCTAAGAAATAATGCATAATGATGATAATAAGCCAGATATACAAGCAATGAACTAGATAATGTATGTGAAAATTATCGCACAAAACAAAATAAGATGGAGTACAAATAGAATCTGGTATACATGTACTCAACTGATTTACTATCCAGCAGAATAACACGGAAACCAGAAGGAAGCAAAGGTGCATCATCTGGGAAAAGCTCATCAATTGGAGCAAAAACAAGCTGAAAGCAAGCTCCAACAGCATTCTCATCAATTCCACTACAAAGCTGCAAATATGAGTCACCATGAGTTCAAATCAGGAATTTCACTAATTACTGGTTGAAAACAAGCACAATAGACACTATATAAGATATTACAGTTACAAGCTTCATCTTATTCCTGCTGTCTAAAGGTAGAATGAAATAGAAGGTGGATAGGGCCCCCTCGCTCTAACACTTATCAATCAAACGATTCTCTATCTGCATGCTGCTTATTTAACCACGGGATTGAATGTTTCCTTTGTTGGAGATTTCTATGTTTGGGTAGTCATATTACGGTTATTACCCAATAAAATGAATGTCCATATCTGTTTAATAGTTGATTATGAACCAACAGGTCCTCGAACCCAATCTTTTTAGTCTCGTAGAGTGTCAACATACTGCACTCAGCCACAGAATAAAATATGTAGCAAGAGGATCAGATGAAATCCAGTAACAGGTATAGACGCATTTCATGCAAATTGAATGAACTTAATATGCAATGCTTTGGATGGTTTGGTCAATTTAAGCTTGGCTATATCTGTACTCTTTAACATATGCAATTAATAGCATTTCATATCATAATTGTGCCTGATGAACATCTTCGAGGATGATTATCACCAATGCATGTCTAAAAGTAAACTACGGTAACCAAAACACAAAATAGATGACAACCCATGGAGAACAAACATCTGGCATATTGAAATATCTATATTTCAAATGTGAGTTCGATTGGTGTAACACCCTAGCACTGTTATACCATATTTTATTTGGGTTATTTCAAATCTTACGACATATTTCTTGATTATCATTGCTTTTGGGTGCGGATAGTGCATTTGGTAACTATGGTTAGTATCCGACCCAACCCGTATATTTGAAACCCATCATGATTCAAGATTATATCAAATATTTATTAGTACAGAGGATCCATGCAAATCTAGGTTCTATACACACATAATATATTTTCTTATCTAACCTTGCATGTCATAGTACCCCATATCATGTGGTTGCATCCATATATCATGTTCATACCCTAATTATTAAACAAACTCGTTTTTTATCGCTATGTATATCTACGTAGATCCATATTTTGGGTATATATTTTTATTTACTGAATATCACATTATGGTTTAAAATTTTACGTATATTCTCCATATTAAAAAACCTAGATTTTTGAATGGATACGGGTAATATTTGGAGAGATCCGGTATTATCTATAGAATCTATACACACACACACTATAACTGTTATATATAATATATATTATATATTAATTAATATAATCTCTCTTTCTCTCTCTCATCTCTCTCTGTTTCTCTCTCTAATATATATATATATTATATATAATATAATTATTATAAAATCTATTATAAAACTAAACCACACCCTCTCTCTCCCTCGTTCTTCTTCACGTCCTCACCCGCGAACGCAAACCCTAACCCACACTGCGCCCCTCGCCGCCGTCGACTTCACCCCGTCGCTATCATCTCCTCTGTCCTCGCCAAATCCTCAGAACCCCAGCAAACACCAACAACAACTTCTTTCTTTTCTTTTCTTAATCTCTGACCGTCTCGCCAGAGTTGCGCGCGTTGCTGACGATCCAGACGACCCAGCTACCATCATCATCTAGCCCTATCACCATGTCACCGCTCAGTCAGATCCAGTCCTACGTGTGTAAGTTTGCGCCGTGACTTTATTTCGATGTCAGAACACTCGACGTGAGATCTGATCAGACAAGTTCTAAACTTGCAACATACTATATTATTATATCAATATCTATTTGATAAATTATAGTGCACGTGTTTTACTATTTAGCAGAAATTACCGATTTACAGGTTTATAGCATCCGTTTGTATCCGTACTGATAATAGTTATCTAGTTACATGCCGGAACATCACAATATTATCATACTACTATAACAGTTCAATATGTTATCTAGAGTGCATCATAAATGGTAATGGCCGTATAACGGTTATGACAGATAGATACATATGCATCCTGGTATTAATTGTGTTTCGATATTGATTACAGTTTTACATTGGTATCTATTTTGTTTAATATACAGTACATGAGATGTTCACGACATATTATCAAACTTATTGCTTGGATCTTATTGCTAATGCCAACAATCCTGATTGTCGTCCTGATGGACGTGACTTGTTGTCTGCACAGATAAGATCAGTACGTGCTTGATCATGTGTTGGCATTAGATTATATTGACAATACCTAACTTGAACACAGAACCTTGAGGGGAAAAGGGAAATCAAGAATGTAACCGAAACGTAACTCAATAGCATATTATTATTGTTTGTTGTGATTCCGGGTGTTGCTCAATAAATCATTGTTTGCCGTGATTTCGGATGTTGCGGAATAAATCATTGTTTGTCGTAATTTCGGACGTCACAGAATAATCATTGTACCGAGGTCCCGTGGGAAATGAACGGGATGTATACTATTGAGTTACGATGGGAATTAAATTAATTGATTTTAAAGACTTGTAGAATAGATAACCTAGAAGCATATACTTTAGGATACACATCACATATATGTACGTCACTGTTTTATATCTGTATTTATTATTCATATTTAATCATATCATCATATCCTGATTATTGCTATTGTTTTGATATTTATGACGTACCGACGTCTGGGTTTTGCATGGCCCAGTTTCTCTACTTTTATCGCAGGCAGATCAGGAGTACTTTAGCAATCAAGCCGAGCAATGAGGAGCTAGCTTGTTAGTTTAGAGGCTCTTAGTTTATTATTTCCGCAGTTTTATTTTTTATTGATGTGGGCCCATATTGAAACGTGATTCTGATACTATTGTTTATTGGATCTTGATTCGTTTCCGCTACATCTATTTCTTTGTTTTATTTCTTGTGACAGATGGACATGTGTTAGCGAAGATTATATATTTTACTGTTCTTGATATCCGATTAACAGCCGTAATGTGACTGTGGAGGGATAATTCCTAACCACAGATAGCATGATTGGCTCTGTCACGTGCCGTATTTACGTATTTTGGGAAGCGGGACGTGACAATTGGCCATCAAACTTGTGAGCTGCAAAAAATGGCTTAAGCTACAAATATGGTATAATACAGAGAACGGGTAATGTACATAGTTAAAACAATATACATTACATGACAGGCATTAAATACATGTACCAAACCTCTTTCAGGAAGCCGTTTGGCAGCAATAGCAAATTCAAGAATTTATTACCTCAATGTTTTGATGCTTTCAAATTTTGTTGTAATCCAAACTATTTTTTGCGTTTGGAGGAACAAAAGGTGGAAATGCAACAATTATTATAAAATTTGCAATCTAGTAAATGTAAAGCTTATATGGCATGCAACAATTATTATAAAATTTGCAATCTAGTAAATGTAAAGCTTATATGGCACCCCTAATGATTGCCATTATTAAATTTAATCATACACGAACGAGGGGCGATTATATATTTTATTTATATGAGTGTACACGGGCTTTTGATATAAGTGGGTTTTATTAATAAGACTCGATAAGGTTTATCCCATCTTATATTTTATACCCATGCATCTCTCATAGTTTTTTCCAATATGGGACTATTTCCAAACACATCTCAACAACCATAATCACATTTCTCGATGTTGGAACATTTATGGTTGCAACAAATGTAACAAGATACATCTTAAAGTGTTTCTATCCAAAAATAAACTCTCCTAGCGGGCGAGGGGCGCAAGAATTGTGACAAGGAGGTCACAAGTTCCACACACGCAATCATCAAGGGGAGAAGTGACCAACCATGTTCATGGGAAGGAGTGGGTTCCGCATAGGTCCATGCCCACAAGTCACAAACAATATGGTTGCAAATCCATTTCCTAGCAGCCAAACCACCACCAAGAGTTTTACATACATGCCTCTAGTCAAAATTTCCTGGCAGCCAACCAAAAGGGTATATATTTTATTAAGATCCTATACAATCATTTTGCAATATTCCTTGCCCAAAAAACTATGATGAAATTGTACTGTAGTGGACTGACTCAAATCATCAATCAAGAATAACTGATGGCATGGTATCCCTGCAATAGAACTAATCAATGGACAAATAAATGGATGGGAAGAAAGAATAAACATACCAAACCATAAACTCATAATGGATCACCCTGTTTTGTTAAATGTACACTGACGAACACACACACACACACACTAAATTTCGTTCCTTTCATCAGAGGTCTAGATTTAGAGGGGGGATAAGGAAGTTGATTGTTATGCTCTAGGGAATTATATTTGGTTACAAGGCATGAACAAAGAGAAGGGAAAAGAGGTACAGATTGTCCCGTAAGGAAGAACATAGTTTTAAGAACAAGGCCAATAGCACACCAATCTTTTGATACCTGTAGGAGATGAATATCCCTAGATAAAACTGCTTCATCTTGCATTAGAGCCTGACTTTCGAGTCTTACTACTTCAAGAAACTACAAAAAAGACAACGTCAAAAAAGAAGCATTACAGAATGGAGTAAGCAATAAAGATGCAAACAGGGAGATATTTATCGAATGAAAGAAACATCATCGTCATCCTGGTCACATCTTGCATTCTTGATTATTTCTAAACAGTGGTTTTAAAATCTTAAAAGTGAATACACTATAACCAATAAGGCATTCTGTGTAGGAACTAGGAAATTTGTAGCTATACATGACCATATGTAGTCGTGATATTACAATTGATCATCAAAGTATCTAATATCATATGGGCCTGTAGAAAATCTTTTTATCCTTATTTCGTTCATTTGAATGACAATGAAGCTGGATCCAGCATCAGACTTCTGATCTTACTACGCAGGCATAAGTCAACACCAGCATTAATACTAATCGCTTGGAGTCTTTTGCATGAGTTCTTTTCTAGTTAAGAGCCATCTCTTTATCAAACTAATAACTACTGGATCATCTTTTCCTGCCTGTTTAAAGCAATTGCTACATACCACTTACCTCAATCCGCACTCTCTTTACTAATTAGCCTATCGTGCACATTGTAGGCTTGTCAACAGATTCTACCTATTTATCTCCAATTATATTTGCCTTGAGACTTTTTATGAATGCACCAATCCTAATCGTCTCTCTTGTCATATTGACAGTCATCAGACTGAGGTACCCATTGAACTACACTTGCTTATCAGTGAGCTAGCAGACAAAGGAAACTGGGAATTAAAAATGTGTACCTCCTCATTCTCCACAGTGTGAGCAAGTGGCATAATTATTTGACTCCCAGAAAACCTCATAGGCCTCAGTCCAAGAAAAGAAGCTGACCCAGCTTTTAATGAGGAAGCAGAGTATGCGTCCATGTTGTAATCGGCCCATTCAGAACGGTGTTCCCTCAAAAACCGAACCAGCAATGCAGGAGGAATATTCTAAAACACAAAAGATATAGATTTTTTATGAAAATTGGAGAAGAAAACGAAAATACCGGAAACTCAAGTAACTCTATGGGAAACTAAAAACCAAGCATCAATCTACTCATACCGACAACCTCAACAAGTAATGACCATAACACACTTGACAATCAAAAAGGAGTTTCCCAAACTAAGAATGCCAATTTAACAAAACATCTTAAAGATCCTTGGAAAAAGAACCAAAACAGAGTACTGAGTAATGGTTTAGAGCTCACTTGAAGTAGCATTGAGGCCTTGGCACAAATCACCCCATCAGGTATGGTGACAACGTTTAGAGCATTAGCATGAGCAATGTTTTTCTTCATGGAGTTGGCAGCAATTATTACATCTTCGACACCGTCACATCCCATAATTGACCAGCCATCATCACTGAAGCCGTTGATAGCATCATTAAAGCCTCTGAAGGTTGTATGGAAACAGTAAAGTGTGAAAATTATGTCAGGAATAATTCATGAAAGGAACCAAAAGGGTATAAATTGATAACAGCTGACAAAATAGGAACCACAACTTACCTGCTCAATCTTTGACTGAAGGTACGCAAAACAGCAGGCTGCCTTCCCAAAGCATATGCAACTTCTCCACTCATCTCTTGTGCTATCTGCTTGATGTGTCGCAATGCCTTCACAGAATAGTAAGACTAGTCAGTTGTATTTTCACCTAATGTTAAAACAAGTCAGAACTTGCAAACAAATAGCCATATTGATTTTAAGTTGGGCCCCATTATAATCGGTTTTAATGCATTGATCGAGGTACCTAAGAATCACCCAGAAATATACCTTAAAAAGCACTTAAAATACCTCGCAGTATTTACAGAATTGGAAAGCACTACAGAAAGAATTTGCATAACAATAATTGAAATGTATTAAAACCAACTTATAAGGAAAGATTTAAAAGAAAAACCCAATTAAACTTGGGTGAGGTTAATGGTACAATCAAGTCACCTACCGCAGTGGTCATCTTTTGAGCTACTACCCTGGATGACTCGTACAGAGGTCGCAACACTTCAGGCACACTCCATGCCTAATGCATGTAAAAAGAACAAATAGTTGTAGTTAAGAAAACCTTAAAATAGATCTAGACAAGCACAGCGACAAGGTATGGAAGCGAACCTCAAGATTCAAATGGTCAACAATGTGGACAATCGAACCACCATCACATGAGCGAATTAAAAACCCACTAGGAAGCATCTCCGCTCTTACAAATCGATGAGTAGTGGTCGGATTAGGACCACCACCTGTACCACTCAAAGACCTCTCGCAGACCTCAAAAATGTAACATCATTAGTAAATAAGAGTGTAACAATCCCTTGGATGCATCTCATGTCTAAATACAAAGATCAAATAAAAAATATCGATGATAAAAAAGGTATTATTGAAGGTTCTAGTTGACGAGTGCATGTTAAATAACATACCACAAGGCTGCCATCTTCTAAATTTGTCGTGTACCTCAGTGTCCAAAGGTCACGTGCAGGAGCTAGCGTAGTTGGAGCATACATCTGAACATAACCACGAAAATGATCGAAATCAAGAACTGAAGTGAGTAATGAAAAGAATCAAAAGTCAAATAAGAGAGTTGTTGCTATTGCAGAATTCATGATACTAACCTGCATATACACCAATTCAATTGTGCCTCCATTTCCAGCTGGAAACAAGGTGAAAACTTCAAGGCTTCGACAATCACGGAACCAGGATGGACGGTCTTTGAGAATTTCTGCGATCTGTCAATTTAAATTGAATTGCATTGATTTAAATAAGCCCTGTAATCCATCCGCTAGAAGCAGCATCTAAGACTTTCCCAACAAAATTTGGGTGGCTAATAGGCACAGGTGGAAAAAGTGAAGCAGCAGCGTCTAAGACTTTCCCAACAAAATTTAAGTGGCAAATTGGCAAAAGGTGGAAAAGTGAAGAAGGCTTCGTTCGGAAATTTGACCAAATTTTGTGACCCAAACTTCGAGAGTTAATAAACACAGAATAGGAAGTTAAAAGGTAGTTACAATTAATAGTAACATCAGATTTTAGTTAATAAAAATACTAGTGGTGGGTCTAAAGACTAGTACAAACACAGGCAGCTAAAAACAATATCTTAGTTGTATACTTAGTGGAGGAGATGGCCCTCAACAGAGATGAAGGGAAGAGAAGAAACATGGTGTCAGTCCGAAAGTGAGGGACAAGATTTGTTGCTGATGATGATGTTGGTGTGTCTGATACATGTTCGAACATATACACAAGCAATTTTATCTTTAAAAAACTAACCGTGTTACCTAAGGTATTATTTATTTCCCATAATTATCAAGCTTCTAAATTTAACAATCTTACCTTTGTAGGCTCTAAACTCACTAGACCACAGGCTCGTGCTGCCACTCCACTGCAAGTTTCTGAAATGGCAACAATTCCAATCGAATCCGGACCAGGCTGAGTACAAAACATATAAATTGCAATTTCATTTCTCATTTTTGCATTAACTATTTATTAAATGGTTGTTTCCTGGATACTGAAGTACCTTCATCCCAGGCATCTGGACCCAATCGACAGCAGTCCCTGTAGCCTTTGAAAGGAACTCTGCCAACATCTCCTCAGCAATGGAAAGGAGTCTGCCAGAACACAAGTATTGCAAATGATGCGACTAATAGCATTATTGATGAAACTATGGTTAAAAGTAACGACTATTCATAATTTTATATTACCCAGCAGGATTACTTGCATCCCTAAGAGGATTTTGAAGTGTGGCAACAGATTCACAACTTGTGTCGTTTGCTAGAGATGCCTGCAAATTAAAGAAAATTCCAAGGATAAAAATAATCCAGTTAAAACAGGAAAAAAAATTCATTTCAGCAATTCCAAAAATGTCCCTGTAGTGTATCATAATAGACATGCTGGAAATTACTGCGCAGATGAAGAGCACGGAAAAGAAAGGGTGATGGAAGGAGTCCAATGAACAGTGAGGAACCATTAGAGAGGCTTCTAATACCAGTTTTAGAATAAGAGAACACACACTTATCGAACTGTTCAGCTTACTGAAATGCAGCAAAGAACCTAAACATATCCGACAAAAATGCTTACTTTTTAAGTCTTATAAAAAAAGGATGGAAGAGAAATCAAAGACAAATAAATGCCACCAAGGTACCGCGTTCACTATGAGTCTTTGACATGTTCATCATTCTTAATATTCTCCCCATAATTAAGATTCTTGCAGCAGATAGGGCTATAAACCTCCATTAAAGAATATGGTTTTGTACTAAAACAGTACTGAACTCCAACTTATATCCTAGGATACCAAAAGGCACTTAAACCTGTTTACTGACGTTTAAAAAATACATGTTAACTAACAATACATCCATGAAAGTTGAGAACCTACATGTTGCAGTTGTTGTCGCATGTAAGCATTCTCATGAACCAGCTGGGTAACCTGCTTTTGAAGGCGCTCATTCTCCTCCATCAAAAGTTTGTTCATGGCAGTCAACTTCCTATTGACAGCCAGAAGGCGAGAAGACTCCTTCCTCTGCTTCTCACGGCATCTGAAACAAACATACTTTTAGAACCAAAGCAGAACCGATACTCAACAAAAGTGTGCAGGACAGAGATAGTATATTTCTTGATAGTAAATATGCAAGAATTGAATATATTCAGTTCCAGAATTAGCAATAAAATGAATATTGTTGATTTTAAACTTACTGAATATTACCAACTGTAGAGAAATTTAACAGGCATGGCAATCTAGACTTAAGAGAACTTGACAGAAGCAGCCTTGTGCTGGATACTTCATACATAGTATATGCATATCTTACCTTGTTTTATATCTTAAAGAATATTTAAAGAGAGAACAGGTAGCTTTGATTTAGCAGTAGATTGAATCTACTTAAAAGGCGACGAAATAACAAGAATTACATTTAAGTCAACATGCTGAGATGTTTTCCAATGAAAACACATTACAGCCAAAACTAATGGTAAATTGAATTTTCCACCAAAGTTGCAAGAGGAAATAAAATCGTAAGTAATAAGAAGGCTTGTAACAGTTTTAGTTAGACTATCTTCTTGTTAAAGAACATTAAATAATGGTGTGATTACATTTGATACTCAACTTTATGTGATTTCTTTCTCATTGGCCTGCATTTTAATTCAGAATGATACAGTTGTATGGATTTTCAACATAAAAGGAACGAGAGGATTTTTATGAAGGAGCTATTTTTTTAATAAAAAAACTTGGTCCTGATGATCTCTCTAATACGCGTTTCTGATTTCTAAGGTGACATGAATGGAAAAGAAAATACGCGGTTATTACAGCAACAAGAAGATGCGGTGATAACAATTAGCATTAATAAGAAAACTAGAAGCAATCTTCACAAGTAACAAAGAACATAACCAACAATAGTTTAGTTAAAAGCAAAACCAATTTGGGCAGAAAAATTGTAGGGGAAGTAACCTTCTATATTATGTATGTGACAACCACATAATTCTCTTGCTTTGTAAGAGAGTGCTTCCATTAGATGTGGTAAAATGATAGAATTATAAACTGTATACAAGATCTTATCCAAGTGTGTGCGTGAAAGGGAAGGGAAGGGGGGTGGAGATTAACTTTGATCCCACATGCTGCAAAGTTCTCTATGTACATCATGTAATCCTCACTGACATGAAGACAACAATAATTTAACCATTCCCGTTGATTCATTAAAAAAGATAATAATATAGATAGAACTCGCGAGCGTCAAAGACAAGATTTTGACTCGAAAAATCGGCTTCCTTCAGCAATCCACATCGTTTTCGAACATCAAGTAGTAAAGCAAAACAGAAACATAAATAAACGGTTAGTATCAGTAATTATTGCAAGGGAGTGGTTGAGATTGAGAATAAAAATATACCTTCGATTCTGGAACCAAACTTTGATTTGTTTGGGTTCGACGTCGGAGAGGATGGGGCACTCTCGGATCAACTGCTGCCTTCGCATGGAGCTGGGCTTGGGGCACTCCGCATACACCAGTTCCAACGCCTCCACCTGGTCTGATGTGTAACGCACGTACTTCCCCGTGCTGTCCATGTGCTTATCTACTCCTCCTCCTCCTCCTCCGCCGCCGCCGCTTCCGCTGCTTGCCCTAATCGCTACTGCTGTAGCCATCTCTACTGCTTCTAAAAAAGATTCGGCTTTTGTCTAATGGGGTTAAGATGAAAGACCTAGGTTGCTTAATTAAATCCCTAGCTACTATCTCTAATCTTAGATAAGTCTCTCAAAACCCCCCTTCTCATCCGCTTTCAAGTTTGGATCTTTTAAGAACAAAGTACACTCAAAAGGGAACATGCTGCAACAAGCGAATCTGTCTGGATCTAAGACCAATCCTAGCTTCTAATTAATGGACAGAAACCCTAGCTTCGGATCTAGAAGAAGGCTCTCTTGGCGTAAAGAGAGCATGGCCTCTCTCTCTCATCAGAAGAATCTAGACACGATCGGAGAGAGAGAAACCAAAACCCTAGCCATGGGTGCAGAACTGGAGGAGGAAATTAAGTTTATGAGAGAGGGAGGGAGGGAGGGAGAGAGAGAGAGAGAACACAGAATATGATGATGAAGAGGAGAAATTCTAGGGCTTTGAACACCAGAGGGAGGGGGGGGGGGGGTGAAACAGATTTGAGGGGAAGTTTGAAAGGGGGAGTGGCGTGGAGGAGGGGGAAGTGGTGGTGGTGGTGTAAAAGAGGTGACGGCTTTAAAGATGAAGAACAGAAGCTCGCACTGCCAACAACAAATTGCCACAGTACACACACACAGAGAGAGAGAGAGAGAGAGAGACACCAATGTAACAAGAAAGAATGATTGAATGAATGAATAATATCGAGAATCCCTAGGATGGATTGTATTCAAGGGAACACCATTACGGTATTACCCTCCCATAATAACAAAATGACAAATTTCGGGGGCAGCGGGTGTGCAGAGGGAGTTCAATAATGCGGGTGAAAGCCACAGGACTGGTGTGGTGCCAGCGGTCAACACTCCACAGTGGAAAGAGGGCTGGTGGGTACAGCCCTACTTTCGACAAACAGGCTGATAAACTTACCCTAGCTATGCTGTGCTGCGTTCGGTGCACATCAACAATTTGGAAGAGAAAGAGAGACAAAGAGGGAAGCGGGGTGCATTAATGAGTGTCGAATTAAATGTTTAGCACGGAAACCGAAAAAAGAGCCTAAAAAGATGAATAGAATTAAATGTTTGTCGGAGGTGGAGATAAGCTAATGCGACATGTCCGAAGCATTTTCGGGAAAACGACACCTCCCTTGCCCGTTTCTTTCCCCTCCCCCTCGCCTCGCTCTACGTATGCTCCGTATGCCAATTATTATGCGGGGCTTTTCAAACACCACGTGCTACCACTTGCTTATCAAAAGATCTTTTTACATGTCTCATAACGCAATGAATTAATAATTAATACCACCAACAACAACAATTTCTTCTGAGCCTTTTATCCGAGGGTAGGCTGCATGAACCAATATGAGAATCACGTCGGGTCCAGCGCATGAATCCTCCTCCTCCACTCACTCCTATCGAACAATATACTTTTATTGAGGCCTTTGACAACCATATCTTTTCGTATCATCTCTAAGGACGACTGTACTTGCAACTGCAACAACTGTCCCGTAGCATGTGGTAGCACAACCTCCAAGTCAAATCTCTGAAAATCCGCAATGATCTCCCTTTATGCGGTCAATACCTGAATTGCTGGTAACCGACTTAGCGCATCTGGCACGACGTTAACTTTTCCCGGATGGTACTTAAGATCAAGGTCGTAGTCGGCCATCAGCTCCAACCATCTGCGTTGCCTCATGTTCAACTCCTTCTGAGTGAACACATATTTCAAACTCTTGTGATCTGTAAAGACTTCGACTCTCTCGCCCAAAAGGTAGTGTCTCCAAATCTTCAGGGCGAAGATCACGGCTGCAAGCTCCAAATCATGAGTCGGATAATTCTTCTCACGAGTCTTCAGTTGTCTCGATGCGTAAGCGACGACCTTCCCATTCTGCATTAAAACACATCCCAATCCCTTTCCAGATGCGTCGCTGTGAATCACTAGTCCTCCTGAATTATCTGGTACGGTCAGGATCGGGGCGGTTATCAACTTCTGCTTCAACGTCTCGAAGGCCAATGCACATCCATCCGTCCAAACAAACGGCACCTCCTTGCGCGTAAGCTTGGTTAACGGCTCTGCCACACGAGCGAAGTTCTCCACAAATCTCCTGTAGTATCCGGTGAGTCCAAGAAAACTTCTTATCTCCGCAACATTCTTTGGAATTGGCCAATCTCGAACTGCTGCAATCTTCTCGGGATCAACGGCGATTCCATCGCCCGACACAACATGCCCCAGAAACTTCACTTCTTCCAGCCAGAATTCGCACTGACTCATCTTCGCAAACAATTTCTCTTGTCTCAGCGTCTGCAGTGCGGTCCTTAAATGCTCAGCATGCTCCTCCGGACTCTTCGAGTATACCAGAATATCGTCAATGAATACCACAATAAACTGGTCCAGGTATGGTGAAAAGACCCTGTTCATCAAATCCATGAATATTGCCGGCGCAGTCGTTACTCCGAAGGGCATCACAAGATACTCGAAATGCCCATATCGAGTTCGAAACGCCGTCTTGCAAATGTCTTCTGCTTTTACTCGGACCTGGTGATATCCTGATCGCAAATCCAATTTCGAGAATACCCTCGCGCCACTAAGCTGCTCAAAAAAGTTCTCCAATGCGAGGGATCGGTTACTTGTTCTTAATAGTCACCCGGTTCAATTCTCGATAATCAATGCACATCCTTCTCGTGCCATCCTTCTTCTTTACTAAAAGAACTGGAGCTCCCCAAGGTGAGTTGCTGCTTCGAATCCATCCCTTCTCGAGTAATTCACCAACTTGTTTCTTAACTTCTTCCAATTCCACCGGTGCCATTGGATAATAAGATTTTGATACTGGCGCTGCACCAGGAATAAGGTCAATCGCAAACTCCACATCTCGCTTCGGCGGTAAGCCTGATATATCTTCAAACACATCCATAAAGTCGCGGACAACTGCCGGCTCTTTATTACTATCCACTTCCATTGTCGCAAGAACACTGTTTGTCGGCCTAGCCCTAAACTCGACTGGCCCGACAGAGCTGCTTCTTCCAGTGAAGGTAAACTCAGGGTGTCCGGGAATCTGGAAAATTACCTTCCTTGCCCTACAGTCAATGTGGGCGTGGAAAGTACCAATAAAATCCATTCCCAAGACAACCTCATAGCTGTCCGTATCTATCACCAAGAAATCTGCAAAAAGCTCCCGTCCGCAAACAACAACTGTACAATCTCTACACTCCTTACTAGCTATGATTGTCCCATTCCCAGTGTTTTATGTCATCCAAATTTGGGTGACATAAAACAGTGGGATGCTCCGAAATTAAATAATGCCAATGCGGGAAAACCATGAACGAGTAAATTACCTGAAACCCCTTCTCTTGATGCCTTAGCTTCTTCAACTGTCAACGTGAAAGCTCGAGCCTGAATAGATCCTTGAGTCAACTGTCTCTGCCCTTGGAACGGTCTTTGCGGAGGCTTCTGTGTATCCTCTTTCGTGCGAAGCTTCGACGGACAAGCACTAACGGCGTGATCTGCCGCTCCACATCTAAAACAGAGTCCCAGCCTCTTACGACACTCCTTTCGCACATGTCCGGGTACATGGCAGTAGTCACAAATCACGCTCCCTTTCCGATCACCCACAATCGTTTTCTTCATTGGTGCTACGCTGCGCCTGTTCACCGGAATACTACCACGTACAGACGTTTGGTTCAGTGCAGATGCCGGTTCCAGCTCGGTCTGTCCCTTTAGATTCTCCAGCAATCCCCTTATCACTCTACGCCTGGCGGCTATGACCGCACGTCTTTGGTCCATCTTCAAATTCTTACCGGCCATATTCCTGGAAATCAAAGTACCCAACATTAGCATGATGATAGATTCTGGGTATAAATTAAGGCTAGAACTCCAAGATACTTAAATAGAGTACTGCATTGTAGCTATGCCGCGGTATCATAGCCGCAATTACTTAACTCCACCCAAGTCGCCTAAGTCCTAGAGATAACAAGAAGTTAGGTTTTTGAGTTGACAAATGCAAAGTAAGTTTGCATGTCGTAAAAGATATAATCCGGAAGAATGTGATTCAAGAATGGTAAAACGGTCAAGGTGGCAGGACATGTTTCCTAAACACGGGTATTCTGATTCGTGTATTGGGTATAATACCCAACTACAAAAAGAATCAACCCGACTATCCTATGGCTCTGATACCAAAAGAACCATGTCACGCCCCGCTTCCCCGAGTACGCGAGATTGGGCACGTGACATAGCCAACCATGCTACCTGTGGGTAGGACGTATCCATCCACAGTCACATTACGGTTGTAGAGATATCAAGAACAAAAAAATAAACTAATCTAATACATGTCCAAATCCATAATAACAAGAATCAATAAACAATAAGTGCGGAAGCAAATGATCCAATACAATAAATAAACAGTACGTCCCATAATGCGGGCTCACATCTGGAAATGAAATGAAAAAATAAACTAAACCCTAAGGAACTCACAGTTCAGCCTGCTGGCTGAAGTACTCCTGCTCGGTCGTCGATAGTGGTAAGGAATCTGGGCCATGCAAAACCCAGACGTCAGCGCGTCATGTCAACCAAATAATATAATAAAAACATGGTAATGAGCAATGCAGGTATGAACATGAATAAAGCAGTACTAAGAAATAACAGAGCAGGGTAATGTGCAATGGTGACTAAACTGTCCTATCAGGTTTCTACGCTATAGTCTTTGAAATCAATTGATGAATCGTCGATGTAACTCAATAGTATCCCGTGCGTGTCCGGGACCACGGTCAAGGTCCTCGGGGCTGAATCCGAGACGTGCCGCTAAGCAGTAAAAGGTAGCAAGATGGGCGAGTGATGTCAGCATCACCACTCCGGGGCTGGCCAAGCCCGTAAGACTGATCAGAACAAGTATCGAACTGTTGAGTTACAAGTCAGTTTCACCTTTGATTTCCCCATACCCCCAAGCTATGTATGTCAGGTCAGGTATTCAGTAGTCAAGGACTAATGCCAACACAAAATCAGGTAAGAGTAGGTCTGTCTGGATAGACAGCAGGAATGGTCAGGTTTGTCGGCATTAGGCATGAAATCAGGTAACAGGTCAGGTCACGTTTCAACAGGTTGAGTCGATATGTACAGGGTGTCATGTCCGGTGTATCAGTACATATGTCAGGTGTATCAAGATCGGTCAATATGTAATGCAATCAAATGTAAGCTGGTAACAGGTATAGTAACGAATAAGGAACAACAGCAGGAACAGCAAATAACAATATTATTCCATGTAAACACAGTGATGCTTTGTATTCTCTTATTAACAGGTTCAAGCACCCTTGGGGTGCAATAATCACAGTGTAGCGCAATATTAATAACAGCAGGCAATAAAGATATAAGTGTGCGACTATTATCCTCTAAATAGTAAAATGATTAGCAGGTAGTTGTCATTAAGGTTACGGTGGCAAAATACGATTTAGGTGGCAGTATTATAATGCATATCACACTTCGTCCAATGCGGACAAGTAACAATACTTAGTTAAAACAGCACGTTTTCTGAGTCAAATATTTAATTAGTTAACGTAGCATGTAGCAAGAAATCTTGCCTCGACGGTTTCGCAAACCGGAAAGCACGGATGCAAAGTCGGCAGAAAACACGAGACGGGTGCACGGGCCACGGATCGAGTCCAAACAGCGAACAGCGGGACCACACGGACCAGGGTACTTCGCTGGAGCGTCGGGTCCAAACGACGGCACGGTCGGATTCCGGCAAAAGTCATCGGCAACGAAGTTAGCAACATGATATACGTAACAAAGATCAGCGGGGGGGACTTAGCACAAAGGAAGGATAAGGGACGCTTACAGGGAGACACCAGGGGGCAACCACGCGGGCTCGACGGCGCTGGGACGCCGGCGAGGCAGCGACGGCGGCTGCGAAGGCTGGACAGCCTCTGGGTTCGCTGGAGAGGGTGGTGCGACGAGTAGAGGAGGGTGGTGGTCTGCTCTGGTGATCAAGGGGGGAAGGAGGTGGTCGGAGGCAACGACGACGAGGGTCGGCGGGGCTCCTCCGGCGAACTAGAGGGTTAAGCGACGGGGTTGGCTCGGGTTCTGGTGGTCCGGCGAGGGGAGGAGGGAGGCGACGACGAGGTCGGGACGAGGGTGAAGAGAGGGAATCCCTGGCGTCGTCGGCGATGGGAGGCGGCGGCGACGGCGAGGTCTGCGGTGCAAGAGGTGGCGTCGGGGTGGGTCTGCAGGTTCGGGAAGGAGGGAGGAAGGTTGCGGTCGACGCCGTGGAGGCGTGGATGGTGACGGCGAGGTCACGGGGAGGTCGGCGGCGAGGTCACGACGCGGCTAGGGTTAGGGTTCGAGGGGTTCTCGTGGGTTTTTCGTGGGGAGGAAGATGAATAGGAGGCGGCTGCGTGATATATATATAGGAGGAGAGAGAGAGTGTTTGTTAGAGAGAGAGAGAGAAAGAGAATAGAGAGATAGAGAGAGACGGGGAGATAGAGAGAGGGAGTTGGGGGGCCCACGAGGGTGAAACCCCCCCTCGTGATTGGCTGCCGAGTGAAGAGAAATTCAAATAAAGATTTTAAAGAAGATTTAGACGTTAAAATAACAGAATATATTATATTATATAGTTTAGATTATAAAATTTAAATGGGCATCTTGGGCGCTAAATGAAACATTTCCAAATCGCGCCCGGGTTGCGCCCAAATGCTCCAAATTCAAATTATAGGATTTTAAGCAGGTTCCAAACTTTGAAAAGAGGTGTTTAATGATTAAAATGTATGCCCCCAAGTCGGACACTTGCACGCGCGCGTAGTCGTCCAAACTTGCCCGTTTAGCCGAACGGGACGAAATCTCGACACGCGGACGCTACCACGCGACTAGTGGCGACGAGTAGGCCAACATGGATACTTTCAATTTTATTTTCGGTGTTAAAATTTGTTACGTGCCAAAATGACTTAGCCGGTTAAAATTTAGCAATAAACACCAGACAATCAGGATAATTGGAATGAGCAATATATAACACTCAACTAATAATAGAAATAGTACTATTGAGCTCGGGTGTTACATCATACCCAACTACAAAAGAATTTCGTCCTCGAAACTCCAAGAATACAAGATAGCTAACTACAGGAAAAGGTGAGGAAATTTCTGCCGGATCTCGTCTTCTCGCTCCCAAGTGGTTTCTCCATGCAATCGATTTCCCCAAGAAACTAACACAAGAGGGATAACCTTGTTCTTAAGAACCTTTTCTCTTCGATCCTTGATTTCAACTGGTCGCTCCTCAAAATTTAGGTCCTCCCGTACGGTCAACTCCGAATGATCCAAGACGTGGGTCTCATCTCGAACATACCTCCGTAGTTGAGATACATGAAACACATCGTGCACTCCTGCTAAAGACTGTGGTAACGCCAAACGGTACGCTACCTCTCTAACACGCTCCAATATCTCGAAGGGTCCAACGAATCGAGGGCTAAGCTTTCCCCGACTCCCAAAGCGAATCACCCCTCTAGTCGGTGATATCTTCAGGAATACCAAATCACCCACGGCGAACTCTAGAGGCCTTCTTGACGTGTCGGCCCAACTTTTCTGTCTGTCTTGAGCTGCCTTCATATGCTTCCTGATTGTATTCACCTTCTCGACTGTCTGTACCACCAAATCTGGTCCTAGTAACCTTCGCTCACCAACATCATCCCAACAAACCGGTGAACGGCACTTACGACTATACAACGCTTCAAACGGAGCCATCTGAAAAGTCGCTTGGAAGCTATTGTTGTACGAAAACTCCACCAGGTGTAGATGATCCTCCCAAGAACCTTTGAAGTCCAACATGCAAGCCCTCAACATATCTTCAAGGGTCTGGATCGTTCTCTCCGATTGTCCATCAGTCTGAGGATGATAAGCTGTGCTAAACTTCAATCGAGTCCCCAAACTTTCTTGTAAACTCCTCCAGAAGTGCGACAAGAACCGAGTGTCCCGATCGGACACGATGCTTACCGGTACTCCATGCAATCTTACAATCTCCTGCATGTACCGCTCTGCCAAAGTCTCCGTCGATTGACCAACCCGAAAAGGAATAAAGTGAGCTGCCTTGGTCAACCGATCGACAATCACCCATACTGCATTGTTGCCCTTTGGACTCCGCGGTAAAGCCGTCACGAAATCCATGGTTATATGTTCCCACTTCCACTGAGGAATCGGAAGTGGTTGCAATAAACCAGCAACCCTTTGGTGTTCAGCCTTGACTTGCTGACACACCAAGCACTTAGCCACGAAGCGAGCAATCTCCCGTTTCATACCTTCCCACCAGAAGTGCTGTCGAATGTCTCGGTACATCTTTATCCCTCCTGGATGTACAGAGTAAGCTGAACTGTGTGCCTCCTTCATAAGCTCTTCACGCACATCCCCTTTTGGCACACACACCCGGCTACCATATCTCAACGAACCGTCTTCATGGATCAGTAAATCGTTTCGTAGTCCGGCTTCAACCTGCTCTCGAAACTTTTGCAGTCTAGGATCCTGCGATTGTGACGCTTTAATCTTCTCAACTAAGGACGACTGTACTTGCAACTGCAACAACTGTCCCGTAGCATGTGGTAGCACAACCTCCAAGTCAAATCTCTGAAAATCCGCAATGATCTCCCTTTGTGCGGTCAATACCTGAATTGCTGGTAACCGACTTAGCGCATCTGGCACGACGTTAACTTTTTCCGGATGGTACTTAAGATCAAGGTCGTAGTCGGCCATCAGCTCCAACCATCTGCGTTGCCTCATGTTCAACTCCTTCTGAGTGAACACATATTTCAAACTTTTGTGATCTGTAAAGACTTCGACTCTCTCGCTCAAAAGGTAGTGTCTCCAAATCTTCAGGGCGAAGATCACGGCTGCAAGCTCCAAATCATGAGTCGGATAATTCTTCTCATGAGTCTTCAGTTGTCTCGATGCGTAAGCGACGACCTTCCCATTCTGCATTAAAACACATCCCAATCCCTTTCCAGATGCGTCGCTGTGAATCACTAGTCCTCCTGAATTATCTGGTACGGTCAGGATCGGGGCGGTTATCAACTTCTGCTTCAACGTCTCGAAGGCCAATGCACATCCATCCGTCCAAACAAACGGCACCTCCTTGCGCGTAAGCTTGGTTAACGGCTCTGCCACACGAGCGAAGTTCTCCACAAATCTCCTGTAGTATCCGGTGAGTCCAAGAAAACTTCTTATCTCCGCAACATTCTTTGGAATTGGCCAATCTCGAACTGCTGCAATCTTCTCGGGATCAACGGCGATTCCATCGCCCGACACAACATGCCCCAGAAACTTCACTTCTTCCAGCCAGAATTCGCACTGACTCATCTTCGCAAACAATTTCTCTTGTCTCAGCGTCTGCAGTGCGGTCCTTAAATGCTCAGCATGCTCCTCCGGACTCTTCGAGTATACCAGAATATCGTCAATGAATACCACAATAAACTGGTCCAGGTATGGTGAAAAGACCCTGTTCATCAAATCCATGAATATTGCCGGCGCAGTCGTTACTCCGAAGGGCATCACAAGATACTCGAAATGCCCATATCGAGTTCGAAACGCCGTCTTGCAAATGTCTTCTGCTTTTACTCGGACCTGGTGATATCCTGATCGCAAATCCAATTTTGAGAATACCCTCGCGCCACTAAGCTGCTCAAAAAAGTTCTCCAATGCGAGGGATCGGTTACTTGTTCTTAATAGTCACCCGGTTCAATTCTCGATAATCAATGCACATCCTTCTCGTGCCAACCTTTTTCTTTACTAAAAGAACTGGAGCTCCCCAAGGTGAGTTGCTGCTTCGAATCCATCCCTTCTCGAGTAATTCACCAACTTGTTTCTTAACTTCTTCCAATTCCACCGGTGCCATTGGATAATAAGATTTTGATACTGGCGCTGCACCAGGAATAAGGTCAATTGCAAACTCCACATCTCGCTTCGGCGGTAAGCCTGATATATCTTCAAACACATCCATAAAGTCGCGGACAACTGCCGGCTCTTTATTACTATCCACTTCCATTGTCGCAAGAACACTGTTTGTCGGCCTAGCCCTAAACTCGACTGGCCCGACAGAGCTGCTTCCTCCAGTGAAGGTAAACTCAGGGTGTCCGGGAATCTGGAAAATTACCTTCCTTGCCCTACAGTTAATGTGGGCGTGGAAAGTACCAAGAAAATCCATTCCCAAGACAACCTCTTAGCTGTCCGTATCTATCACCAAGAAATCTGCAAAAAGCTCCCGTCCGCAAACAACAACTGTACAATCTCTACACTCCTTACTAGCTATGATTGTTCCATTCCCGGTGTTTTATGTCATCCAAATTTGGGTGACATAAAACAGTGGGATGCTCCGAAATTAAATAATGCCAATGCGGGAAAACCATGAACGAGTAAATTACCTGAAACCACTTCTCTTGATGCCTTAGCTTCTTCAACTGTCAACGTGAAAGCTCGAGCCTGAATAGATCCTTGAGTCAACTGTCTCTGCCTTTGGAACGGTCTCTGCGGAGGCTTCTGTGTATCCTCTTTCGTGCGAAGCTTCGACGGACAAGCACTAACGGCGTGATCTGCCGCTCCACATCTAAAACAGAGTCCCAGCCTCTTACGACACTCCTTTCGCACATGTCCGGGTACATGGCAGTAGTCACAAATCCCGCTCCCTTTCCGATCACCCACACGCTGCACCTGTTCACCGGAATACTACCACGTACAGACGTTTGGTTCAGTGCAGATGCCGGTTCCAGCTCGGTCTGTCCCTTTAGATTCTCCAGCAATCCCCTTATCACTCTACGCCTGGCGGCTATGACCGCACGTCTTTGGTCCATCTTCAAATTCTTACCGGCCATATTCCTGGAAATCAAAGTACCCAACATTAGCATGATGATAGATTCTGGGTATAAATCAAGGCTAGAACTTCAAGATACTTAAATAGAGTACTGCATTGTAGCTATGCCGCGGTATCATAGCCGCAATTACTTAACTCCACCCAAGTCGCCTAAGTCCTAGAGATAACAAGAAGTTAGGTTTTTGAGTTGACAAATGCAAAGTAAGTTTGCATGTCGTAAAAGATATAATCCGGAAGAATGTGATTCAAGAATGGTAAAACGGTCAAGGTGGCAGGACATGTTTCCTAAACACGGGTATTCTGATTCGTGTATTGGGTACAATACCCAACTACAAAAAGAATCAACCCGACTATCCTATGGCTCTGATACCAAAAGAACCATATCACGCCCCGCTTCCCAGAGCACGCGAGATTGGGCACGTGACATAGCCAACCATGCTACCTGTAGGTAGGTCGTATCCATCCACAGTCACATTACGGTTGTAGAGATATCAAGAACAAAAAAATAAACTAATCTAATACATGTCCAAATCCATAATAACAAGAATCAATAAACAATAAGTGCGGAAGCAAATGATCCAATACAATAAATAAACAGTACGTCCCATAATGCGGGCTCACATCTGGAAATGAAATGAAAAAATAAACTAAACCCTAAGGAACTCACAGTTCAGCCTGCTGGCTGAAGTACTCCTGCTCGGTCGTCGATAGTGGTAAGGAATCTGGGCCATGCAAAACCCAGACGTCAGCGCGTCATGTCAACCAAATAATATAATAAAAACATGGTAATGAGCAATGCAGGTATGAACATGAATAAAACAGTACTAAGAAATAACAGAGCAGGGTAATGTGCAATGGTGACTAAACTGTCCTATCAGGTTTCTACGCTATAGTCTTTGAAATCAATTGATGAATCATCGATGTAACTCAATAGTATCCCGTGCGTGCCCGGGACCACGGTCAAGGTCCTCGGGGCTGAATCCGAGACGTGCCGCTAAGCAGTAAAAGGTAGCAAGATGGGCGAGTGATGTCAGCATCACCACTCCGGGGCTGGCCAAGCCCGTAAGACTGATCAGAACAAGTATCGAACTGTTGAGTTACAAGTCGGTTTCACCTTTGATTTCCCCATACCCCCAAGCTATGTATGTCAGGTCAGGTATTCAGTAGTCAAGGACTAATGCCAACACAAAATCAGGTAAGAGTAGGTCTGTCTGGATAGACAGCAGGAATGGTCAGGTTTGTCGGCATTAGGCATGAAATCAGGTAACAGGTCAGGTCACGTTTCAACAGGTTGAGTCGATATGTACAGGGTGTCATGTCCGGTGTATCAGTACATGTGTCAGGTGTATCAAGATCGGTCAATATGTAATGCAATCAAATGTATGCTGGTAACAGGTATAGTAACGAATAAGGAACAACAGCAGGAACAGCAAATAACAATATTATTCCATGTAAACATAGTGATGCTTTGTATTCTCTTATTAACAGGTTCAAGTACCCTTGGGGTGCAATAATCACAGTGTAGCGCAATATTAAGAACAGCAGGCAATAAAGATATAAGTGTGCGACTATTATCCTCTAAATAGTAAAATGATTAGCAGGTAGTTGTCATTAAGGTTACGGTGGCAAAATACGATTTAGGTGGCAGTATTATAATGCATATCACACTTCGTCCAATGCGGACAAGTAACAATACTTAGTTAAAACAGCACGTTTTCTGAGTCAAATATTTAATTAGTTAACGTAGCATGTAGCAAGAAATCTTGCCTCGACGGTTTCGCAAACCGGAAAACACGGATGCAAAGTCGGCAGAAAACACGAGACGGGTGTACGGGCCACGGATCGAGTCCCAACAGCGAACAGCGGGACCACACGGACCAGGGTACTTCGCTGGAGCGTCGGGTCTAAACGACGGCATGGTCGGATTCCGGCAAAAGTCATCGGCAACGAAGTTAGCAACATGATATACGTAACAAAGATCAGCGGGGGGGGGGGGACTTAGCACAAAGGAAGGATAAGGGACGCTTACAGGGAGACACCAGGGGGCAACCACGCGGGCTCGACGGCGCTGGGACGCCGGCGAGGCAGCGACGGCGGCTGCGAAGGCTGGACAGCCTCTGGGTTCGCTGGAGAGGGTGGTGCGACGAGTAGAGGAGGGTGGTGGTCTGCTCTGGTGATCAAGGGGGGAAGGAGGTGGTCGGAGGCAACGACGACGAGGGTCGGCGGGGCTCCTCCGGCGAACTAGAGGGTTAAGCGATGGGGTTGGCTCGGGTTCTGGTGGTCCGGCGAGGGGAGGAGGGAGGCGACGACGAGGTCGGGACGAGGGTGAAGAGAGGGAATCCCTGGCGTCGTCGGCGATGGGAGGCGGTGGCGACGGCGAGGTCTGCGGTGCAGGAGGTGGCGTCGGGGTGGGTCTGCAGGTTCGGGAAGGAGGGAGGAAGGTTGCGATCGACGCCGTGGAGGCGTGGATGGTGACGACGAGGTCACGACGCGGCTAGGGTTAGGGTTCGAGGGGTTCTCGTGGGTTTTTCGTGGGGAGGAAGATGAATAGGAGGCGGCTGCGTGATATATATATAGGAGGAGAGAGAGAGAGTTTGTTAGAGAGAGAGAGAGAAAGAGAATAGAGAGATAGAGAGAGACGGGGAGATAGAGAGAGGGAGTTGGGGGGCCCACGAGGGTGAAACCCCCCCTCGTGATTGGCTGCCGAGTGAAGAGAAATTCAAATAAAGATTTTAAAGAAGATTTAGACGTTAAAATAACAGAATATATTATATTATATAGTTTAGATTATAAAATTTAAATGGGCATCTTGGGCGCTAAATGAAACATTTCCAAATCGCGCCCGGGTTGCGCCCAAATGCTCCAAATTCAAATTATAGGATTTTAAGCAGGTTCCAAACTTTGAAAAGAGGTGTTTAATGATTAAAATGTATGCCCCCAAGTCGGACACTTGCACGCGCGCGTAGTCGTCCAAACTTGCCCGTTTAGCCGAACGGGACGAAATCTCGACACGCGGACGCTACCATGCGACTAGTGGCGACGAGTAGGCCAACATGGATACTTTCAATTTTATTTTCGGTGTTAAAATTTGTTACGTGCCAAAATGACTTAGCCGGTTAAAATTTAGCAATAAACACCAGACAATCAGGATAATTGGAATGAGCAATATATAACACTCAACTAATAATAGAAATAGTACTATTGGGCTCGGGTGTTACATCATACCCAACTACAAAAGAATTTCGTTCTCGAAACTCCAAGAATACAAGATAGCTAACTACAGGAAAAGGTGAGGAAATTTCTGCCGGATCTCGTCTTCTCGCTCCCAAGTGGTTTCTCCATGCAATCGATTTCCCCAAGAAACTAACACAAGAGGGATAACCTTGTTCTTAAGAACCTTTTCTCTTCGATCCTTGATTTCAACTGGTCGCTCCTCAAAAGTTAGGTCCTCCCGTACGGTCAACTCCGAATGATCCAAGACGTGGGTCTCATCTCGAACATACCTCCGTAGTTGAGATACATGAAACACATCGTGCACTCCTGCTAAAGACTGTGGTAACGCCAAACAGTACGCTACCTCTCCAACACGCTCCAATATCTCGAAGGGTCCAACGAATCGAGGGCTAAGCTTTCCCCGACTCCCAAAGCGAATCACCCCTCTAGTCGGTGATATCTTCAGGAATACCAAATCACCCACGGCGAACTCTAGAGGCCTTCTTGACGTGTCGGCCCAACTTTTCTGTCTGTCTTGAGCTGCCTTCATATGCTTCCTGATTGTATTCACCTTCTCGACTGTCTGTACCACCAAATCTGGTCCTAGTAACCTTCGCTCACCAACATCATCCCAACAAACCGGTGAACGGCACTTACGACTATACAACGCTTCAAACGGAGCCATCTGAAAAGTCGCTTGGAAGCTATTGTTGTACGAAAACTCCACCAGGTGTAGATGATCCTCCCAAGAACCTTTGAAGTCCAACATGCAAGCCCTCAACATATCTTCAAGGGTCTGGATCGTTCTCTCCGATTGTCCATCAGTCTGAGGATGATAAGCTGTGCTAAACTTCAATCGAGTCCCCAAACTTTCTTGTAAACTCCTCCAGAAGTGCGACAAGAACCGAGTGTCCCGATCGGACACGATGCTTACCGGTACTCCATGCAATCTTACAATCTCCTGCATGTACCGCTCTGCCAAAGTCTCCGTCGATTGACCAGCCCGAAAAGGAATAAAGTGAGCTGCCTTGGTCAACCGATCGACAATCACCCATACTGCATTGTTGCCCTTTGGACTCCGCGGTAAAGCTGTCACGAAATCCATGGTTATATGTTCCCACTTCCACTGAGGAATCGGAAGTGGTTGCAATAAACCAACAACCCTTTGGTGTTCAGCCTTGACTTGCTGACACACCAAGCACTTAGCCACGAAGCGAGCAATCTCCCGTTTCATACCTTCCCACCAGAAGTGCTTTCGAATGTCTCGGTACATCTTTGTCCCTCCTGGATGTACAGAGTAAGCTGAACTGTGTGCCTCCTTCATAAGCTCTTCACGCACATCCCCTTTTGGCACACACACCCGGCTACCATATCTCAACGAACCGTCTTCATGGATCAGTAAATCGGTTCGTAGTCCGGCTTCAACCTGCTCTCGAAACTTTTGCAGTCTAGGATCCTGCGATTGTGACGCTTTAATCTTCTCAACTAAGGACGACTGTACTTGCAACTGCAACAACTGTCCCGTAGTATGTGGTAGCACAACCTCAAAGTCAAATCTCTGAAAATCCGCAATGATCTCCCTTTGTGCGGTCAATACCTGAATTGCTGGTAACCGAGTTAGCGCATCTGGCACGACGTTAACTTTTCCCGGATGGTACTTAAGATCAAGGTCGTAGTCGGCCATCAGCTCCAACCATCTGCGTTGCCTCATGTTCAACTCCTTCTGAGTGAACATATATTTCAAACTTTTGTGATCTGTAAAGACTTCGACTCTCTCGCCCAAAAGGTAGTGTCTCCAAATCTTCAGGGCGAAGATCACGGCTGCAAGCTCCAAATCATGAGTCGGATAATTCTTCTCATGATTCTTCAGTTGTCTCGATGCGTAAGCGACGACCTTCCCATTCTGCATTAAAACACATCCCAATCCCTTTCCAGATGCGTCGCTGTGAATCACTAGACCTCCTGAATTATCTGGTACGGTCAGGATCGGGATGGTTATCAACTTCTGCTTCAACGTCTCGAAGGCCAATGCACATCCATCCGTCTAAACAAACGGCACCTCCTTGCGCGTAAGCTTGGTTAACGGCTCTGCCACACGAGCGAAGTTCTCCACAAATCTCCTGTAGTATCCGGTGAGTCCAAGAAAACTTCTTATCTCCGCAACATTCTTTGGAATTGGCCAATCTCGAACTGCTGCAATCTTCTCGGGATCAACGGCGATTCCATCGCCCGACACAACATGCCCCAGAAACTTCACTTCTTCCAGCCAGAATTCGCACTGACTCATCTTCGCAAACAATTTCTCTTGTCTCAGCGTCTGCAGTGCGGTCCTTAAATGCTCAGCATGCTCCTCCGGACTCTTCGAGTATACCAGAATATCGTCAATGAATACCACAATAAACTGGTCCAGGTATGGTGAAAAGACCCTGTTCATCAAATCCATGAATATTGCCGGCGCAGTCGTTACTCCGAAGGGCATCACAAGATACTCGAAATGCCCATATCGAGTTCGAAACGCCGTCTTGCAAATGTCTTCTGCTTTTACTCGGACCTGGTGATATCCTGATCGCAAATCCAATTTTGAGAATACCCTCGCGCCACTAAGCTGCTCAAAAAAGTTCTCCAATGCGAGGGATCGGTTACTTGTTCTTAATAGTCACCCGGTTCAATTCTCGATAATCAATGCACATCCTTCTCGTGCCATCCTTCTTCTTTACTAAAAGAACTGGAGCTCCCCAAGGTGAGTTGCTGCTTCGAATCCATCCCTTCTCGAGTAATTCACCAACTTGTTTCTTAACTTCTTCCAATTCCACCGGTGCCAGTGGATAATAAGATTTTGATACTGGCGCTGCACCAGGAATAAGGTCAATCGCAAACTCCACATCTCGCTTCGGCGGTAAGCCTGATATATCTTCAAACACATCCATAAAGTCGCGGACAACTGCCGGCTCTTTATTACTATCCACTTCCATTGTCGTAAGAACACTGTTTGTCGGCCTAGCCCTAAACTCGACTGGCCCGACAGAGCTGCTTCCTCCAGTGAAGGTAAACTCAGGGTGTCCGGGAATCTGGAAAATTACCTTCCTTGTCCTACAGTCAATGTGGGCGTGGAAAGTACCAAGAAAATCCATTCCCAAGACAACCTCGTAGCTGTCCGTATCTATCACCAAGAAATCTGCAAAAAGCTCCCGTCCGCAAACAACAACTGTACAATCTCTACACTCCTTACTAGCTATGATTGTCCCATTCCCGGTGTTTTATGTCATCCAAATTTGGGTGACATAAAACAGTGGGATGCTCCGAAATTAAATAATGCCAATGCGGGAAAACCATGAACGAGTAAATTACCTGAAACCCCTTCTCTTGATGCCTTAGCTTCTTCAACTGTCAACGTGAAAGCTCGAGCCTGAATAGATCCTTGAGTCAACTGTCTCTGCCCTTGGAACGGTCTTTGCGGAGGCTTCTGTGTATCCTCTTTCGTGCGAAGCTTCGACGGACAAGCACTAACGGCGTGATCTGCCGCTCCACATCTAAAACAGAGTCCCAGCCTCTTACGACACTCCTTTCGCACATGTCCGGGTACATGGCAGTAGTCACAAATCACGCTCCCTTTCCGATCACCCACAATCGTTTTCTTCATTGGTGCTACGCTGCGCCTGTTCACCGGAATACTACCACGTACAGACGTTTGGTTCAGTGCAGACGCCGGTTCCAGCTCGGTCTGTCCCTTTAGATTCTCCAGCAATCCCTTTATCACTCTACGCCTGGCGGCTATGACCGCACGTCTTTGGTCCATCTTCAAATTCTTACCGGCCATATTCCTGGAAATCAAAGTACCCAACATTAGCATGATGATAGATTCTGGGTATAGATCAAGGCTAGAACTCCAAGATACTTAAATAGAGTACTGCATTGTAGCTATGCCGCGGTATCATAGCCGCAATTACTTAACTCCACCCAAGTCGCCTAAGTCCTAGAGATAACAAGAAGTTAGGTTTTTGAGTTGACAAATGCAAAGTAAGTTTGCATGTCGTAAAAGATATAATCCGGAAGAATGTGATTCAAGAATGGTAAAACGGTCAAGGTGGCAGGACATGTTTCCTAAACACGGGTATTCTGATTCGTGTATTGGGTACAATACCCAACTACAAAAAGAATCAACCCGACTATCCTATGGCTCTGATACCAAAAGAACCATGTCACGCCCCGCTTCCCAGAGTACGCGAGATTGGGCACGTGACATAGCCAACCATGCTACCTGTGGGTAGGACGTATCCATCCACAGTCACATTACGGTTGTAGAGATATCAAGAACAAAAAAATAAACTAATCTAATACATGTCCAAATCCATAATAACAAGAATCAATAAACAATAAGTGCGGAAGCAAATGATCCAATACAATAAATAAACAGTACGTCCCATAATGCGGGCTCACATCTGGAAATGAAATGAAAAAATAAACTAAACCCTAAGGAACTCACAGTTCAGCCTGCTGGCTGAAGTACTCCTGCTCGGTCGTCGATAGTGGTAAGGAATCTGGGCCATGCAAAACCCAGACGTCAGCGCGTCATGTCAACCAAATAATATAATAAAAACATGGTAATGAGCAATGCAGGTATGAACATGAATAAAGCAGTACTAAGAAATAACACAGCAGGGTAATGTGCAATGGTGACTAAACTTTCCTATCAGGTTTCTACGCTATAGTCTTTGAAATCAATTGATGAATCGTCGATGTAACTCAATAGTATCCCGTGCGTGCCCGGGACCACGGTCAAGGTCCTCGGGGCTGAATCCGAGACGTGCCGCTAAGCAGTAAAAGGTAGCAAGATGGGCGAGTGATGTCAGCATCACCACTCCGGGGCTGGCCAAGCCCGTAAGACTGATCAGAACAAGTATCGAACTGTTGAGTTACAAGTCGGTTTCACCTTTGATTTCCCCATACCCCCAAGCTATGTATGTCAGGTCAGGTATTCAGTAGTCAAGGACTAATGCCAACACAAAATCGGGTAAGAGTAGGTCTGTCTGGATAGACAGCAGAAATGGTCAGGTTTGTCGGCATTAGGCATGAAATCAGGTAACAGGTCAGGTCACGTTTCAACAGGTTGAGTCGATATGTACAGGGTGTCATGTCCGGTGTATCAGTACATGTGTCAGGTGTATCAAGATCGATCAATATGTAATGCAATCAAATGTATGCTGGTAACAGGTATAGTAACGAATAAGGAACAACAGCAGGAACAGCAAATAACAATATTATTCCATGTAAACACAGTGATGCTTTGTATTCTCTTATTAACAGGTTCAAGCACCCTTGGGGTGCAATAATCACAGTGTAGCGCAATATTAATAACAGCAGGCAATAAAGATATAAGTGTGCGACTATTATCCTCTAAATAGTAAAATGATTAGCAGGTAGTTGTCATTAAGGTTACGGTGGCAAAATACGATTTAGGTGGCAGTATTATAATGCATATCACACTTCGTCCAATGCGGAAAAGTAACAATACTTAGTTAAAACAGCACGTTTTCTGAGTCAAATATTTAGTTAACGTAGCATGTAGCAAGAAATCTTGCCTCGACGGTTTCGCAAACCGGAAAGCACGGATGCAAAGTCGGCAGAAAACACGAGACGGGTGCACGGGCCACGGATCGAGTCCCAACAGCGAACAGCGGGACCACACGGACCAGGGTACTTCGCTGGAGCGTCGGGTCCAAACGACGGCACGGTCGGATTCCGGCAAAAGTCATCGGCAACGAAGTTAGCAACATGATATACGTAACAAAGATCAGCGGGGGGGGGGACTTAGCACAAAGGAAGGATAAGGGACGCTTACAGGGAGACACCAGGGGGCAACCACGCGGGCTCGACGGCGCTGGGACGCCGGCGAGGCAGCGACGGCGGCTGCGAAGGCTGGACAGCCTCTGGGTTCGCTGGAGAGGGTGGTGCGACGAGTAGAGGAGGGTGGTGGTCTGCTCTGGTGATCAAGGGGGAAGGAGGTGGTCGGAGGCAATGACGACGAGGGTCGGCGGGGCTCCTCCGGCGAACTAGAGGGTTAAGCGATGGGGTTGGCTTGGGTTCTGGTGGTCCGGCGAGGGGAGGAGGGAGGCGACGACGAGGTCGGGACGAGGGTGAAGAGAGGGAATCCCTGGCGTCGTCGGCGATGGGAGGCGGCGGCGACGGCGAGGTCTGCGGTGCAGGAGGTGGCGTCGGGGTGGGTCTACAGGTTCGGGAAGGAGGGAGGAAGGTTGCGATCGACACCGTGGAGGCGTGGATGGTGACGGCGAGGTCACGACGCGGCTAGGGTTAGGGTTCGAGGGGTTCTCTTGGGTTTTTCGTGGGGAGGAAGATGAATAGGAGGCGACTGCGTGATATATATATAGGAGGAGAGAGAGAGAGTTTGTTAGAGAGAGAGAGAGAAAGAGAATAGAGAGATAGAGAGAGACGGGGAGATAGAGAGAGGGAGTTGGGGGGCCCACGAGGGTGAAACCCCCCCTCGTGATTGGCTGCCGAGTGAAGAGAAATTCAAATAAAGATTTTAAAGAAGATTTAGACGTTAAAATAACAGAATATATTATATTATATAGTTTAGATTATAAAATTTAAATGGGCATCTTGGGCGCTAAATGAAACATTTCCAAATCGCGCCCGGGTTGCGCCCAAATGCTCCAAATTCAAATTATAGGATTTTAAGCGGGTTCCAAACTTTGAAAAGAGGTGTTTAATGATTAAAATGTATGCCCCCAAGTCGGACACTTGCACGCGCGCGTAGTCGTCCAAACTTGCCCGTTTAGCCGAACGGGACAAAATCTCGACACGCGGACGCTACCACGCGACTAGTGGCGACGAGTAGGCCAACATGGATACTTTCAATTTTATTTTCGGTGTTAAAATTTTTTACGTGCCAAAATGACTTAGCCGGTTAAAATTTAGCAATAAACACCAGACAATCAGGATAATTGGAATGAGCAATATATAACACTCAACTAATAATAGAAATAGTACTATTGGGCTCGGGTGTTACACCACTAGATAGCTTTTGCACCATCTCATCTAAATCCTCCCAGAATAGACGCTTACTAGCGTCATCAAGACATATCTGTGGTGCATAAGCCTTAATAATATTAAGGATTTCCCCACCTAAAAAAAGCTTAACCAGTAAAACTCTATCACATTTTCTCCTAATCTCAACTATATCCTCAAGCAACCGTCTATCTATAATTACGCCTACCCCATTACGATTTTTATCTTTACCCGTATACCAAAACTTATAACCCCAAGGATCTATGACTCTACCATTTTCATCTACCCACTTAGTTTCTTGAAAACACATAATACCAACTCTCCTCCCAATCATTACCTCTACTAATTCTGTTAGTCTATCCGTAAGGGAACCTATATTCCAAGAAGCTAGACAGATCCTATGAAACTCTTGCTTATTTGTCACTACACACAGGGTCCGATGTAGAGCGCCGTTTCCGGACGACGACATAGAAGCCCTTGCATACTTAACACCACACTCAGGATCCGATGTAGTGCATCGCAGAGTAGGGGACGTCCCAACGATATTCTTATTATGGTTCATATCATAGAATGTGACAAAGTTTTATTTTGGCAGTCACAAACCTATCACAACCCTCACCCTTTCTCATCCGGACTTGGGACCGGCAACGGTGGGTTGAATTAAAAATTAATAGCATTATTATAATAATAATTAAATAAAAATATATAATTAAAAAAACTCTTCATCTTCTTCTACCATCTCCACCTCGAAACCCCAATCTAAACAAAAATCCCCTCCTTCCCTCTGCTCTCGACCCCTACATTCCTCCCTACTCTTCCCGACAACCCTTCCTGCCCCATTTCTATAGCCCCTCCTTTCCCCTGAACAAAACCCCTCCGCGGCAACCAACCTCCCCTCCCTTTGGCCACCCCTCTCTTCGCTCCTTCCTCGACCTCCCCAATCTCAATCAAACTCGGCAAGCGGATCCTATAAATCCAGTAGCTGATGGAGGAGGTCAGGTGAGTAGAAGTCGCCGGCGGTAAAGTGAAAGAGAGGAGGCCGGTGGCGAAAAAGGGAGGCTGGCGGTAGTGGTGAGAAGAGGAGGAAGAAGAAAGGTGTAACACCCTAATTCATTTATACCAGTTTTATTTTGAGTGTTTCTTTATTTGTGGCTATTCTTGATTTATTGTGTTTTGGGTGCGAATAGTGTATTGGTATCCGTCTTTGCATCCGACCCGACCCGCTTGCTGAAAACCCGTCTTGATTCCTGTTTATGATATATCCCGACTAGTTACGAGGATCCGTGCATTTTTAATATTGTTTATACTGCATACTGGTATTATATCTGGCATCTGAATATTTTTTTTAGTATAACAAATAAAGTCAAATAAAATATTTTAAAAATATCTAGCATGCCCTGCATCATACCCCTGACCCTGTGGTAGCATCCGTGTATCTTGTTCTCGTTCCGTTCAGTGAAACAGACCCGTTTGGATTGCTACGTGCACACTGCATGTATCCGTTCTTGGGGGTATGCATTTTTCATTACCCGGATATCATATTTTAGTTTTGGTTGACACGTATATTAACCGTATTTTCAAATCATAATTTTAGACCCGACCCGGGCGTGTTTTGGACTATTTTTGTATTTAGCCTAAAACTCAAATTTTATTAATATTGTATTCTTTATATACTGTTATCGTTTTAACCAAATATATACTGTTAAATATTTTTTTAATCCTAAATCTTAACACCCCTCTCTCTTCTGCACAGTATACTATATATATATATTTTACTTTATAACCTATTCGAATATGAGCCTTTCCCACGTCTCTCTCTCTTTCTTCTCATCTTCTTCTTTCGTTCCCGCGCTTGAACCCACGCCCGAGCCCTGCCTCGCTCTCGCCGTCGCTGCCTCCACCCTCGTCGCTCACCTCACCACTCTCGTCTCCCTCTCCTCCTCGCCCTCGCCCCGACGTTGAACCCAAGAACCCACCGCGGCCTTCTCTCTGTCGCCGTCGCCCACAACGCCGACCATCTCGTCGGCCTTTCCTTCATCACCGTTCAACTTCATCACCTCCCTCTTCCACGTCTAACGCCTTGCTACGACCCCGACCTCGACATCACCCGTCAACCTAAGAAAACAAAAACCCATGACACCCATCACCTCCCATCACCGGCGACCCCTCGCCGTCTCCACCACCCTCTTCATCGCCGCCATCTCCTCTTCTTCCTCTTCTGCCCTCCTTTCCGACAAGATCCCCGACTCGAGCTTACCCATGCACAACCTAAGAACACCCCCGACTGCATGCCTCACCCAAGCCCTCGTCGCCGGAGCTCCGACCTCGTCGTCGTCTCCACACCGCCCTCGTCATCACCACTTTCCTGACACCACCACCTCCTTTCCCGACTCACTTCCCTGCACACCCGACAAGAACCCGAGCACAAGAACCCCACACCCACTGCCCTTGCCGTAAAATCTCGCCAGAAAACCCTCGACCCGCCATCGTCGCTCCCCTGCCACCTCCTCTGACCCCGAGACAACCCCAGAACACCAGCCTTTCCTTCTTCTTCTTCTTCTTCTCTTCTTGCTTGATTTCACGTTTCCCGTCACCGCCGGAGTCGTGCCGTCGCCGACGATCCGGGTGACCCAGTGGACGTTCCCAGCTGTAACGTCTTCAAAATAATAAAATATGATTTTTGGGAAATTTTATAATTTAATATTATTTTAATGAATATTTTAATATTCTGGTATAATTAAATACAGATAAATGGGGAAAAATTATGGAAAATTCTAAAATAAGGTATTTTAAGGAATTGCCTCGTTTTCTGTGCATGCCCCCATTTCCTCTAGTTTTGACCCTGAGTATGTCTAGTTTTGACTGATTCCATCTAGGGTGAAATCTGGGTTGATTTTCCTATGTTGGTGTATAATTTGGGACTTGTTTTAGCATGGATTTTGGTATTTGGTGATTCATTCCTGTCGGGTGGCGTTTGGACGTCAACGACAAGTGGATTTTGATTGTGTTTACATGCGAGTCGATAGGTTTTTACCTATGCGGGTAGCGTGTGCTATTTTGGTTTCCGATGTGATTTTCATGTGCTTTAGCATTGTGATATACTTGTAGGTACCCCGCGTGATGTTGAGGCAAAGGATCTGAAGATAGCGACATCGGCTTTGGCACACGAGAAGCAAGGTGAGTAGATTTATATCTACGGGGAGAAGTCGGGTGGATGGCGTATAGCACCCCCGCAGTCCGTGGTAATGTATACGAATACGTATACACACGAATATTTATTATGTGTTGTTTAGGGTTATTGATGGTAATAATGATATTTTGATGATAAGAATATATTGGTTTAGTATAGTGCGAACCCTAGAGTAGTGGTTGCACTCACACATACATTTACACACATACTTGCATTCATTCTTTCATTTATTAGAGTGCATATGATGGTGCGTATATCTACACATGGGTATGGGACTATGTGTTTATATACGGGATTTGAGGATGATACGTGGTTTGAGATGATACTTGATGTGAGGCCGTGAGATCGGCGATGTGACATAGCTTGTCTTCGAGGTGCGATATGATAGTTTTAGCGGGCCTTTGGACATGTGCTTTACCCGCATTCATATTTTTATAGATGGTATCGATATGTACTAGACTTAGAGTAGTACCCCAGATTATGCGATCTGATGATAGTGATACCTGATATGTGATGAGGTACTGTGATATTGACCCCTACCCAGCTATTGGGATGCCGTACGACGATCTACCGTACGAGCCGATATTGATGATAGATCCGCACTCATGACTCGAGGATATCTTACGATATGTTATTGAGGCGGGATCACCGACTATCATATCTATATATATTGACTCAGATTAGGTGGTTTCTTACCCCTCCTGTCTAGATTACTTAGTAGACATTAGACTGGACCGAGTCATATCTATTTCAAACTAACGAATCGGGGATATTTTAAAGATAGGCAGAAGGGTCATACGGATATTTTCAAATGATGTATCTTTTCTTAAAACACCGTAGCCCTTGTTTTTCCAAAAGCCCTGATTCGTCTTATTTCAAATGGCACCCCTACATGACTTGTACAGATTGGTGTAGATTCTCTACTTTTGCGTTGATTATTCGATTCCGCATATTCATGCTATTTGCATTGCATCGCTTGTACTGTGGTTATATTTCAGTCATGCTGCTAGGACACCAGCACCATTATCGATGATGCATATATTCCACGTACACTTGTTGCCGGCTCACACACTCATCATCGATAATTACCATGTCACTACACTGTAGTATTATTTCATTCAGTATATGATCCTTGCATGACATGATGATATGCATACCTTCCTTTACATGTCGCATACTTCATGCTTTTGATTATACGCATTGAGATATGTTGTTTCTATGATATTTCTGGATTTGGGAACCGAGAGTGTTTCAAAAGAGAATGTCATTGCTTTAAAAACCCGGTTACCCTTGATATGATATTTCAGTGCGTCCACCATGTGTTTTCTCGGTGCTGAGAGCGACATGTGAAACCCGAATCGAGGAGTGGATGAGCCGATTGCGGGTACATGGTGGACCCGGTATGGTTCCCCTCGGCAAGATGATCGATGAGCTTTGCCGATTGAGCCTGGAGGCGGGCGAGTACCTACCGGTGATTGGTTGGACCTGGCGGTTATCCGGAGGATACTGACCAGAGTCGATGGATAGATTTGGGCGTCCTGCCGGGGCCGAGGGCCGATACCGCAGACAGAGCCCGCGGGCCGATCCGGACTGACGGAGCCCGATATATGAGGATTTATGTGTCGATGTTGGGCACAGTTTTCATGATGTTTTCGAGTGCCGATGCTGGGCACTCCGGTTCCATGATTTTGACGTGTCGCGAGGGACACGGGTGGGTTATATCCTCATATTTCCATGCACAGGTTTCATGATATTTACTTGCATGATGGTTATTGTCATTGGGTGACGAGTGGACGGGATCCACGTGTGTGCAGATTTGATTACATTGATCATACCTCATATTCATGACATGCTATTACCTGAGGCACTAGCACGAGCACTTGGCATTACACTCGTGCAGAGATTACATTGCCAGTTTAGCATGCTTCAGCTTTATTCATATTGAGGTTTATTTATATCTGATCGTATTGACCTAGGATGGGTCATGCATTCGATCTCTGCTTGTAGATATTTTCTATTCACGAGTTGGCAACTCACCCCCGTTGTGCCCCAGTCCTTGCAGGTTTTTGCCGTACAGATTCCATAGCGGCATTTCTGGCACACTGCTTCCTTATGGGTGACTTGCTTGGATAGGTGGGTTCTTTTGTATCAGAACCGCCATTGTTCATGTATCATTTATTGTATCTAGAATTTCCATCAACCAAAACTTGTTTATTGTTTCAGACTTAGAAAACAGTGTTGTTTTATTTCGACCTTAGAGTCGCGCTAGTAGTATTACGGTTTTCTGGCTGTTTTGAGTTTCTTTTTTTTTTAGGTTTTGATCCTCGCCCTTTGGCGTTGTATATTATTATTGCTTGCGTGGTTGTGACCGTCGATGGACGAAGAGCTAGCTCCCGCTTGGGGATGCCTTTTATCATTTCATATATATTATTCTTGTTGTACCCCGTTCGGGGCCAGTTTTTACAAAGGAAACTCAGCCGAAATTTTCAGGAAAGGTTACACATTTTAAAAAAATGCATATTCGGCTTAGTTATTTAAAAACTTTGATTTCCAAACATGATTTCCTTACTTTTCAAAAACAGTTTTCCTTATTTACTCTTTAAATGGTTTTAGATTGCTGGGCTTTTGGCTTACTTGGATCAGATGGGGTCCTATAGACTTCATATGGTTCAAGGGCCAGTCACGTGCTCTTTCGGGTCGTGACAAAGTTGGTATCAGAGCGCTAGGTTGACCTTGGTTCGAGTCTAAGTTTGACTATGTGGAGCCTAGGGCGTTATCTATATAAGGAATTTAGGCTTGACCTTACGGAACTTAGATTTGGTCGAGGGGGTATTAGACCTGAACTTTCGTCGTGTAGGATGACCCTTGGTTGATGGAATAGGTGACTAAAGTAGAGTGACGTACCGTGGGTATGTTCCGCGGCATACTTACGACAAGCCACTCCGCTTAAGAAACCTTAGGTTGTACATTTCCTTGCATTGTGTCATATTCCTTCCTATGATCTATCTTCATCGATACTGGTTGTGGTTTTGCTGCCGCGATTGCACGGGCAGAGTGAGCTACGGCTCGATTTGTCAGCATGAGCTCATCGCGGACGAGGACTGACCGGGACGTGATTCCAGAGACATACGGTTGCATTGAGGCTTCGTATTTTGTGTTTCCGCACTATGGGCGTTTGACAGATCGCTGCTGTGAGATTTCTAGGATGTACCGGACGGTACCAGAGGATTGAGCCACTGATAGAGGCCAGCCAGGATGTGATGACCGTTGATGTATCGCTTATTCATGATGGTTGAGGCGCTGCTTAGCGTACCGACGAATGAGCCAGTTGTTGCTGCGAGTGATGAGATATCGCCCAGATGATTGGAGCTACTGCAGCATGAGCATATTCTTAGAGATGTGATAGTGAGTCGCTAGTCACCGAGGATTAATGACTAGGACATGTGGTTCGTTCGCTTACCCCGATACGAGGTCATCAGATAGATTGATTCCAGTTAGAGACGACTTCACGCAGATTCGTTGAGAGTCGATTGAGACGATCGAAGGTCAGGAACCCATTTTCCAAGTTTAAAGTATACGGAAAGACATGCAGGTGATTCTATGGACCCTCTAGAAGAATGAAACCCTAACTCGACTTAATGACCGTGTGAAAGCCTTTGAACCTTAGGGTTTGCGGCAGTTCCTCGGCGCCATTAGTGAGGCTTGGGTTTGCCCTTCTACGGCTGGACCACCGACGCTGTGGCATGTACTCGATACTATTAAACTGTACCCGAGATGTTGAGCTCTTGGGGGATTGTGAGGTTCTGACGAGTCGATCGGATGATTCGACATCATTCGGATATCATGTGATGGGACACTGCTTGGGAGACTCCAGATACGAGCATAGCCGTCGGAGCGCAGTCTGTGTAGCTATGATGAGATGAGTCCGAATCAGTCGATAGTGGAGCCAGGTGGAGTAAAGAGTTTGCACGAGATTTTGACGAGATGACGTTCCACTCCGCTGACATCAGAGATGCGATATGCACGCTGAGGACGTGTTAGGCTAGATATCTTCTACTGAGTGATGAAAATACTGAGTTCGTGATTTCGAGTCCGTGTTAGAGACTTCGGGTGGACCGTAGCCGAGGACATTGCAGTGTGCAGATAAAGACGCGACGTCGAATGGTCGATGATACAGACAAGCGGGACAAGAAGTTCGTGCGAGAGGCAGACGAGCTGTTACTACACCCCGTTAAGATTAAAGGCCGGACATGCATACAGAGGCACAGAGATGCGACCAGCTTCCGAGGAGATGTTGTACTAAGGACGCAGAGGTCCAGAGAGCGAGAAAAGATTACGCCAGAGTACCAGCCTCCTTACAGTTTGGCTTAGGCAAGATCAGAAGAGACCTTGAGTAGGATTCCTTCCAGTACACTGCTGCAATAAGAGTTGCACCCAGGATCGAATGTGTGATATGCATTCAGAGGACCCGAGGTCGGCGCCAGAGATGTGCTGCTTTACGAGCGGTCGTGAGGATTGACCGAGAGATGACCAGGGAAGTGCAAGAACGGAATCGTTCCTGTCAGCACACCTGACCGGGCCGATGAGCCGATGGATTGCGAGTTGGTAATCTACAGGAAAGATCAGGAACCAGAGGCAGAGGACGCCAGCCGCGAGCAAGAGGCAAGTAAATATCTTGCGCCGCTAGCATCGGATGTACCGGTACCTTCTCGACTCTGAAGGAGGGTATACCGACGACGGTAATTATGATTTGTGATTTTGTGATTTGATTATCACGTATCCGTTGCTTTGGATTTCGGTATTTTGGGCGATCTATTCGCATGATTTAGTCTTGATGACTGAGTTTCATGATATTTGATTTTGTGCACCATGGTTGCACCTACTGGGTATTTATACCTTGTACATAGTTATTACTCTTGAGCTGTTGATTGCGATTTCATGCCTATTTTATGCTGGTGATTTGATTTACGCTTCCAGCAGAGTTTCATGTAATTTTAGTGTTTTGATTTTGCACTCGGTATAGCTTATATGTGCTTGTAGTGCATCGATATGTGTTTTGTGCCCGCAGCTGCACACGTTTATGATTTTCTTCATATCTGGATACACTTGGTGTTGCTGCTTACGTATTTGAGTTATTGCTTGGTATTTGTGCATGGGATGCACCAGTTCTATACTTCGTGCATTTGTCGCACCAGTTTTATGTTTCTTGCGTTTATCGCATCAGATTTATATTCCGTGCCTTTGTTGCACCGGATTTATATTTTGTGCATTACGATTGCACCTGACTTCGATTTGATGCCTTTCGGTATGTCGATTTTGATTGTGATATTGATGTGGATTCTTGCACTCCGTGCTTTTGACTGGACTTACGCATATTCGACGTTGCTATTAGATTTTGTGATTCCGTGCATATTGAGTGCGCAGGGTCTAGATTTTCATTCGTGCATGACGGATGCACCGATTTGGATTTTCGCGCATGTTGGGCGCATGTTTTGAGATACGATTTTGGGGCACACCAGATGCACTAAATCGAGATTCTTCGTGCATGTCAGATGCACCTGTTTTGGCTGTCAGGCACACATGTTGCCTATGACAGATGCTTCGTGCACACCCGTTGCACCTAGATGTTGTTTTGTGCACATGTTTAGCGCATATATGGATTTTGATTTCCGTGCGCGTCAGACGCACAGGGTGGTGTTATGTGCATTTTTGGAATTTATTCCTTTTGGAGCAGTACATTTTTATGATGTGGGATATTTGCTTTCATACTGAGCAGGACTAGTCAGTGGACAGTGCCTGGATATATTTTGCATGCATCGATAGTTATCGAAGGGATTTCCGAAAAGCGAGCTATAGTCTCAGTATATACCTACGTGTCCGATATGACACAAAACGTTTTAAAAACAAGGAAACCCTTCTGATTATTTTCAAAATGGTGGAACGTGCTTATTAAACAAAGGATATATATACACATATATAGTTATTTTCTTATGAGAAACGTCCGCCACTGTGCAGTGTTACGCGCATCGCACAGCGACTTAAAAAGATTTGGCATACAGTTGCATCAGCTAATTACATGTATAGATTGGGTGTCTACATGTATAGTCTTGGTCCATATCATATTGATTTTGTATTGGATTTGACATTGTGTCGTTACCATGACTCCGATGATTGCGGATGCTTGATGGAGTGTTGCTTTTGAGTTATCTGCTCAGTACTCATGCGCATGCATTGCGCTATGATGTTTTATGTATAGATGATTTCGGAGCCCCGATGACTTGGAATTTGTATTGAAATATTTTAGTATTTGGGGGTTTAAATTTAAATCCGGGGACCGAATTTCTTTAAGGGGGGTAGATTGTAACGTCTTCAAAATAATAAAATATGATTTTTGGGAAATTTTATAATTTAATATTATTTTAATGAATATTTTAATATTCTGGTATAATTAAATACAGATAAATGGGGAAAAATTATGGAAAATTCTAAAATAAGGTATTTTAAGGAATTGCCTCGTTTTCTGTGCATGCCCCCATTTCCTCTAGTTTTGACCCTGAGTATGTCTAGTTTTGACTGATTCCATCTAGGGTGAAATCTGGGTTGATTTTCCTATGTTGGTGTATAATTTGGGACTTGTTTTAGCATGGATTTTGGTATTTGGTGATTCATTCCTGTCGGGTGGCGTTTGGACGTCAACGACAAGTGGATTTTGATTGTGTTTACATGCGAGTCGATAGGTTTTTACCTATGCGGGTAGCGCGTGCTATTTTGGTTTCCGATGTGATTTTCATGTGCTTTAGCATTGTGATATACTTGTAGGTACCCCGCGTGATGTTGAGGCAAAGGAGGTGAAGATAGCGACATCGGCTTTGGCACACGAGAAGCAAGGTGAGTAGATTTATATCTACGGGGAGAAGTCGGGTGGATGGCGTATAGCACCCCCGCAGTCCGTGGTGATGTATACGAATACGTATACACACGAATATTTATTATGTGTTGTTTAGGGTTATTGATGGTAATAATGATATTTTGATGATAAGAATATATTGGTTTAGTATAGTGCGAACCCTAGAGTAGTGGTTGCACTCACACATACATTTACACACATACTTGCATTCATTCTTTCATTTATTAGAGTGCATATGATGGTGCGTATATCTACACATGGGTATGGGACTATGTGTTTATATACGGGATTTGAGGATGATACGTGGTTTGAGATGATACTTGATGTGAGGCCGTGAGATCGGCGATGTGACATAGCTTGTCTTCGAGGTGCGATATGATAGTTTTAGCGGGCCTTTGGACATGTGCTTTACCCGCATTCATATTTTTATAGATGGTAGCGATATGTACTAGACTTAGAGTAGTACCCCAGATTATGCGATCTGATGATAGTGATACCTGATATGTGATGAGGTACTGTGATATTGACCCCTACCCAGCTATTGGGATGCCGTACGACGATCTACCGTACGAGCCGATATTGATGATAGATCCGCGCTCATGACTCGAGGATATCTTACGATATGTTATTGAGGCGGGATCACCGACTATCATATCTATATATATTGACTCAGATTAGGTGGTTTCTTACCCCTCCTGTCTAGATTACTTAGTAGACATTAGACTGGACCGAGTCATATCTATTTCAAACTAACGAATCGGGGATATTTTAAAGATAGGCAGAAGGGTCATACGGATATTTTCAAATGATGTATCTTTTCTTAAAACACCGTAGCCCTTGTTTTTCCAAAAGCCCTGATTCGTCTTATTTCAAATGGCACCCCTACATGACTTGTACAGATTGGTGTAGATTCTCTACTTTTGCGTTGATTATTCGATTCCGCATATTCATGCTATTTGCATTGCATCGCTTGTACTGTGGTTATATTTCAGTCATGCTGCTAGGACACCAGCACCATTATCGATGATGCATATATTCCACGTACACTTGTTGCCGGCTCACACACTCATCATCGATAATTACCATGTCACTACACTGTAGTACTATTGCATTCAGTATATGATCCTTGCATGACATGATGATATGCATACCTTCCTTTACATGTCGCATACTTCATGCTTTTGATTATACGCATTGAGATATGTTGTTTCTATGATATTTCTAGATTTGGGAACCGAGAGTGTTTCAAAAGAGAATGTCATTGCTTTAAAAACCCGGTTACCCTTGATATGATATTTCAGTGCGTCCACCATGTGTTTTCTCGGTGCTGAGAGCGACATGTGAAACCCGAATCGAGGAGTGGATGAGCCGATTGCGGGTACATGGTGGACTCGGTATGGTTCCCCTCGGCAAGATGATCGATGAGCTTTGCCGATTGAGCCTGGAGGCGGGCGAGTACCTACCGGTGATTGGTTGGACCTGGCGGTTATCCGGAGGATACTGACCAGAGTCGATGGATAGATTTGGGCGTCCTGCCGGGGCCGAGGGCCGATACCGCAGACAGAGCCCGCGGGCCGATCCGGACTGACGGAGCCCGATATATGAGGATTTATGTGTCGATGTTGGGCACAGTTTTCATGATGTTTTCGAGTGCCGATGATGGGCACTCCGGTTCCATGATTTTGACGTGTCGCGAGGGACACGGGTGGGTTATATCCTCATATTTCCATGCACTGGTTTCATGATATTTACTTGCATGATGGTTATTGTCATTGGGTGACGAGTGGACGGGATCCACGTGTGTGCAGATTTGATTACATTGATCATACCTCATATTCATGACATGCTATTACCTGAGGCACTAGCACGAGCACTTGGCATTACACTCGTGCAGAGATTACATTGCCAGTTTAGCATGCTTCAGCTTTATTCATATTGAGGTTTATTTATATCTGATCGTATTGACCTAGGATGGGTCATGCATTCGATCTCTGCTTGTAGATATTTTCTATTCACGAGTTGGCAACTCACCCCCGTTGTGCCCCAGTCCTTGCAGGTTTTTGCCGTACAGATTCCATAGCGGCATTTCTGGCACACTGCTTCCTCATGGGTGACTTGCTTGGATAGGTGGGTTCTTTTGTATCAGAACCGCCATTGTTCATGTATCATTTATTGTATCTAGAATTTCCATCAACCAAAACTTGTTTATTGTTTCAGACTAAGAAAACAGTGTTGTTTTATTTCGACCTTAGAGTCGCGCTAGTAGTATTACGGTTTTCTGGCTGTTTTGAGTTTCTTTTTTTTTTAGGTTTTGATCCTCGCCCTTTGGCGTTGTATATTATTATTGCTTGCGTGGTTGTGACCGTCGATGGACGAAGAGCTAGCTCCCGCTTGGAGATGCCTTTTATCATTTCATATATATTATTCTTGTTGTACCCCGTTCGGGGCCAGTTTTTACAAAGGAAACTCTGCCGAAATTTTCAGGAAAGGTTACACATTTTAAAAAAATGCATATTCGGCTTAGTTATTTAAAAACTTTGATTTCCAAACATGATTTCCTTACTTTTCAAAAACAGTTTTCCTTATTTACTCTTTAAATGGTTTTAGATTGCTGGGCTTTTGGCTTACTTGGATCAGATGGGGTCCTATAGACTTCATATGGTTTAAGGGCCAGTCACGTGCTCTTTCGGGTCGTGACACCAGCCAACGTGGTCACCTTCTTGCTTTGCCTGGTTCAGTTCTGTACGTCCGTGTGTTTATCGCGACATTTACCGATGTCGGACACGCCGTACACACCCCGTATTGAGATCCGATCAGGCAAGTTTACCTTGCTGCATGCTATGATACATATTTTGCACCATATGAATAAAAATATCACATGTTGACTGCATTGTACATCCATATTATTGTTTTACTGTTTTCAGATATCCGTACGCATCCATATCATTAATTACAAACCTAGTTGCATGCCAGGTCATATCATTTCATGTTACTGTTATATTAACACTCCATGCTTGATAATGTGCATCCTATGTAGCCATGGAATTGTAGATGTAACCCCTGATAGATATTTGTGCATCCATGTTTTACTGTGCATCCGTATTTTTATCATGCACCAGTACTTGCTACAGTTTTGTTATGAGCATTCGTTTGATACCTGTGCACTACCTATCATGACCTGATACACCACTGCTTGACTTGATACCTGATCTTGTTACTAATGCCGACAACCCTGACTTGTTGTCCCGATGGACATATCCTGTTGTCTATTTTTACAAACCTGTACCTGCTTGATCCTGTGTTGGCATTAGCTCCAGATTATCAATACCTGACTTGAACACATAACCTTGGGGGTATGGGGAAATCAAAAGTGTAACTGAAGTGTAGCTTAAAAGGGTATTACTTGATCCGTGGTCCCGGAGGATAACGGGACAGAATCATTCATGATTCTTACTTGATCCATAGTCCCGGGGGATAACGGGAAAGAGTCATTCGTGACTCCCACTACCTAATCCGTGGTCCCGGGAGATAACGGGACATATTCTTTGAGTTACATGGAGGAGTATACTAATTGATTTCAAACAAACTTTAGAATAGTTAACCCAGTAGCACAGTTTAGATTGATCACTGCACATCACATATACTGATACACTTCACTGTTCTATATCCGTGTTTACTTATTACATTCATGTTACTATTTATAATTCATGCCTGCATATCTCGTTACATCCTGGTTGCTTATTATTATTGCTATTATGACGCACCGACGTCTGGGTTTTGCATGGCCCAGATCCTTTATTTTTGTCGCAGGCTAATCAGGAGTATTTCAGCCGATAGGCCGAGCAGTGAGGATCCTGTTAGTATCCAGTTTAGTTTAGTTTTATTTCCGTATTTTTCTTTTCCTGATGTGAGCCCGTATTTGGGACGTACTTTCCAGATGTTATTATTTATTGGATTTATTGCTTCCGCATATTATTTCTTGACACGTTTATTCTGGCATATGGACATGTACTAGATAGTTTATTTATTTCTACTGTTCTTGATATCTTATAGACAGCCGTAATGTGACTGTGGAGGGATGTTTCCTAGCCACAGGTAGCATGGTTGGCTCTGTCATGTGCCGATCTTAACGCACTCTGGGAAGCGGGGCATGAAGGGGTTTGTTTGGTATCAGAGACATAGGATTTAGGTTAATCGGGTTTGATTCTTTTTTAGTTGGGTATTGGACCCAATACACGAATCAGAAAACCCATAATTAGGAACATGTCCTGCCTATTGCAATCTTGCCATCCGTGAATCCATAACTATGTTGCTTCTTATATCCTGTTTATTGAATCTTGTTTATCATGCTAATCCTCTTCAGTGTCTTGACTTCAGAATCATGGCGGATAGAGAACTGAGATCGTACCAAAGGCGTGTTGATGACGCCGCACTTCTTGGAGTAATTCCTGGGATGCTGGAGAACCAGAAGCGGCAAACCGAGCTGAACCAGCGGCAAGCCGAAGCTTTTCAAGAAGGTTTGCGGACCGTCCAGCAGTCCGTAAACACTGTTGCAGCCAAACCAGTACAGCGTGTGGGTACCGTGGCGGATTTCAGGAGACTTGGTCCGTCCAATTTCACTGGTTTGGAGGAGCCATTGCCAGCGGAGCAGTGGCTAGTCGATACGGAGAATCTACTCGTTGCAACATAGATTCCGGAGGACCAGAGAGTGGATGTTGTACGCATCCAATTGGTGGACTATGCCCGTGAGTGGTGGCTTGTGGAAGAGACCCGTTTGCCCAAGCCGATCAGTTGGGCAACTTTCTCACAGAGTTTCTTGGAGAAGTTCTTTCCGCAGACTGCACGGGAAGAAATGGAAGAAAAGTTTATCAATTTGAAGCAGAATGGCGGATCCGTGGATGCGCATGCGGCTGAGTGGATACGGCTCAGTCGATTCGCTGGACCTTTGGTTGCCAACGATGCTGATAGGGCACGAAGGTTCATGCGCAGTTTAGACGTGGAAATCCAGAGGCACATTATATCTCTAGGATTGACCACTTTCTCGCAAGTTCTTAAAGCAGCCAGAGAGCAGCAGAGCTTATCAGTGAGGACACGGGGTACGCAACAGCAAGCAGTAGTAGTACGGAAGCCGACGTTTACGCCGAACCGAGCTCCTATACGCAAAGGTATTCCGGTAAACCGACGTGGCATGGTGCCTATGAAGAAGCCCGTCGTACCCGAGCAGAAGGGAAGGATGTTTTGTGAATTCTGCCATCTACCTGGACACCTGCAGAAGGATTGTCGAAGGAAGCTTGGACTTTGTTTGGTTTGCGGATCAGCTGATCATACTATCAGTGTTTGCGCGTCGAAGCTTCGTTTGAAGGATGATGTTCAGAAGTCACCGCAGAGGCAGATTCTGGGGCAGAAGCAGATAACTCAGGGACCTAATCAGGCTCGAGCCTTTACTCTGATGGCCGAAGAGGCCAAGGCTTCAGATGAAGTTGTTTCAGGTATCCTACTTGTTCATGATTTTCCCGCATTAACATTATTCAATTCTGGTGCATCCCATTGTTTTATGTCGTCCAAGTTTATTGCTGCACATTCGATTTCTTGCACGACCCTGTCTAGTTGTTGGGACATACACACTGGGAACGGGAAGATCATATCTAGTAGTGAGTGAAAGGATTGTTTTGTTGTTATTTGCAGACGGGAGTTATTTGCAGATTTCTTGGTGATCGATACCGGCAGTTATGATGTTGTCTTGGGAATGGACTTTCTCGGCACTTTCCACGCTCATATTGATTGTAAGGCAAAGAAAGTGATTTTCCAGATTCCCGGACATCCGGAGTTTGTTTTTTCTGTAGGAAGCAGTTCTGTCGGGCCAGTCGAGTTTAGGGCTAGGCCGACAAACAGTGTTCTTTCGTCGATGGAAGTTGTTAAGGAGGAAGTGCTAGCTGTAGTTCGAGAGTTCATGGACGTGTTCGAGGACATCTCAGGTTTACCGCCAAAACGAGATGTGGTGTTCGCGATCGATCTTGTTCCTGGTGCAGCGCCAATCTCAAAGGCGTACTATCTGATGGCACCAGTGGAATTGGAAGAAGTCAAGAAGCATTTTACTGAATTGTTAGAGAAGGGTTGGATTCGCAGCAGTAATTCACCTTGGGGAGCTCCAGTTCTTCTAGTCAGGAAGAAAGATGGCACAAGGAGGATGTGCATCGATTATCGAGAATTGAACCGGGTGACTATTAAGAACAAGTACTCAATCCCTCGCATTGGCGAATTATTCGAGCAAATTAGTGGCGCGAGGGTATTCTCGAAGCTGGATTTGCGATCCGGATATCATCAAGTTCGAGTTAAATTAAAGGATATTTGCAAGACTGCGTTCCGAACTCGATATGGACATTATAAGTATTTAGTGATGCCATTCGGAGTCACGAATGCACCGGCGATATTTATGGACTTGATGAACCGAATCTTTTCACCGTTCTTGGACCAGTTTATAGTGATGTTCATCGATGATATTCTGGTCTACTCGAGGAGCCTAGAAGTGCATGCTAAACACCTGAAGATCGCACTGCAGATATTGAGGCAAGAAAGATTATATCCAAAGATGAGCAAGTGCGAGTTTTGGCTTGAAGAAGTGAAGTTTTTGGGGCACATCGTATCCGGAGATGGAATCGCCGTTGACCCTGAGAAAATTGCAGCAGTTCAAGATTGGCCGATTCCGAAGAACGTAGCGGAGATCAGAAGTTTTCTGGGACTTGCCGGATATTACAGAAGGTTCGTGGAGAATTTTACTCGCTTAGCTGAGCTTTTGACCAAGCTTACGCGAAGGGAGGTACCGTTCGTATGGACGGATAGTTGTGCATCAGCTTTTGAGGCGTTGAAGTAAAGGTTGATAACCGCTCCTATTTTGACCGTACCAGACGGTTCCGGAGGATTGGTGATTCACAGCGACGCATCTGGGAAAGGTTTGGGATGTGTTTTGATGCAGCATGGGAAGGTTATAGCCTACGCATCGAGACAGTTGAAGACCCATGAGAAGAATTACCCAACTCATGATTTGGAGTTTGCAGCAGTGATTTTCGCTTTGAATATTTGGAGACACTACTTACTGGGCGAAAGGGTCGAAGTATTCACCGATCATAAAAGCCTAAAGTACGTGTTCACGTAGAAAGAGCTTAATATGAGGCAGCGTAGATGGTTGGAGCTGATGGCTGACTATGATCTTGATCTCAAGTACCATCCGGGGAAAGTTAATGTAGTGCCGGATGCACTTAGCCGGTTGCCAGCAATTCGGATGTTGACTGCACAGAAGGAGCTTATCGATGATTTTCGGAGATTCGAGTTGGAGGTTGTGCTACCGCATTCTTTGGGGCAGTTGATGCAGCTGCAAGTACAGTCGTGGTTGATCGATATCATTAAAGCAGCGTAGTCACAGGACCCAAGATTGCAAAAGTTTCGAGAACAGGTTGAAGCGGGACTTTGAACGGACTTATTGATTCATGAAGATGGTTCGTTGCGATATGGTAGCCGTTTGTGCATGCCGAAAGGAGACATTCGTGAAGAAGTTATGAGGGAGGCACACAGTTCCTATTCCGTACATCCAGGAGGCACGAAGATGTACCGTGATCTACGACAGCATTTCTGGTGGGAAGGCATGAAAAGGGAGATTGCCCGTTTTGTAGAGAAGTGCTTGGTGTGTCAGCAAGTTAAGGCTGAATATCAAAGAGTAGCAGGTTTATTGCAACTACTTCCGATTCCTCAGTGGAAGTGGGAACATATAACCATGGATTTCGTGACAGCTTTACCGCGGAGTCCAAAGGGCAATAATGCAGTTTGGGTGATTGTTGATCGATTGACCAGGGCAACTCATTTCATACCATTTCGAATTGGTCAGTCAACGGAAGCGTTGGTAGAATGGTACATGCAGGAGATTTTGAGATTGCATGGAGTACCTGTGAGCATCGTTTCCGATCGTGATACCCGATTCTTACCGCACTTCTGGAGGAGTTTACAGGAAAGTTTGGGGACGCGATTGAAGTTTAGCACTGCTTATCATCCTCAGACAGATGGCCAGTCGGAGAGAACGATCCAAACTCTTGAAGACATGTTGAGGGACTGCATGTTAGAATTCAAGGGTTCGTGGGAGGATCATCTACACTTGGTGGAGTTTTCGTACAATAACAGCTTTCAGGCGACTATTCAGATGGCTCCTTTCGAAGCATTGTATGGTCACAAATTTCGCTCACCTGTTTGTTGGGACGATATTGGAGAACGCAGATTGTTGGGACCGAATTTGATCGTGCAAACCGTGGAGAAAGTTAATACTATTCGGAATCACATGAAGGCAGCACAAACATCGGCAGAAGAGTTGGGAAGATACATCGAGAAGAGCTCTAGAGTTCGTTGTTGGTGATCTTGTATTCTTGAAGATATCACCGACTAGAGGAGTGATTCGTTTTGGGAGTCGAGGCAAGCTTAGTCCTCGATTCGTGGGGTCTTTCGAGATTATTGAGCGTGTTGGAGAAGTGTCTTATCGATTGGCGTTACCACCATCTTTGGCGAGTGTTCATGACGTGTTTCATGTATCTCGACTCCGTATGTGCGAGATGAAACACACGTGCTAGATCATTTGGAACTGACTGTAAGGGAGGACTTGACTTACGAGGAACGACCGATGTCGATTGTTGATCGAAAAGAAAAGGTCCTCAAGAACAAGGTTATCCCGCTCGTACTTGTTTCATGGGAGAATCGCTCGCACGGAGAATCGACTTGGGAACGAGAAGACGAGATTCGACAGAAGATTCCACACCTCTTCTCGTAGGTTCATGTTTGTTTGTCTTTTCTTATTCCGGGAATTTCGAGGACGAAATTCTTTTTGTAATTAGGTATAATGTAACACCCTAGTTTATTTATACCAGTTCTATTTTGAGTATTTCTTTATTTGTGGTTATTCTTGATTTATTGTGTTTTGGGTGCGAATAGTGTATTGGTATCCGTCTTTGCATCCGACCTGACCCGCTTGCTGGAAACCCGTCTTGATTCCTGTTTATGATTTATCCCGGCTAGTTACGAGGATCCGTGCACTTTTAATATTGTTTATACTGCATACCGGCATTATATCTAGCATCTGCATATATTTTTTAGTATAACAAATAAAGTCAAATAAAATATTTTAAAAATATCTAGCATGTCCTGCATTATACCCCTGACCCTGTGGTAGTATCCGTGTATCTTATTCTCGTCCCGTTCAGTGAAACAGACCCGTTTGGATTGCTACGTGCACACTGCATGTATCCGTTCTTGGGGGTATGCATTTTTCGTTACCCGGATATCATATTTTAGTTTTGGTCGACACGTATATTAACCGTATTTTCAAACCATAATTTTAGACCCGACCCGGGCGTGTTTTGGACTATTTTTGTATTTAGCCGAAAACTCAAATTTTATTAATATTATATTCTTTATATACTGTTAACGTTTTAACCAAATATATACTGTTAAATATTATTTTTAATCGTAAATCTTAACACACATCTCTCTCTCTCCTCTGCACAGTATACTATATATATATTTTTTACTTTATAACCTATTCGAATCTGAGTCTTTCCCACGTCTCTCTCTTTCTTCTCATCTTCTTCTTTCGTTCCCGCTCTCGAACCCACGCCCGAGCCCTGCCTCGCGCTCGTCGTCGCTGCCTCCACCCTCGTCGCTCACCTCACCTCTCTCGTCTCCCTCTCCTCTTCGCCCTTGCCCCGATGTTGAACCCAAGAACCCATTGCGGCCTTCTCTCTGTCGCCGTCGCCCACAACGCCGACCACTTCGTCAGCCTTCCCTTTATCACCGTTCACCTTCATCACCTCCCTCTTCAACGTCTAACGCCCTGCCATGACCCCGAACTCGACATCACCCGTCAACCTAAGAAAACCAAAACCCACGACACCCATCACCTCCCATCACCGGCGACCCCTCGCCGTCTCCACCACCCCTTTCACCGCCTCCATCTCCTCTTCTTCCTCTTCTCCTCTCTTTTCCGATGAGATCCCCGACTCGAGCTTACCCCTGCACAACCTAAGAACACCCCCGACCGCACGCCTCACCCAAGCCCTCGTTGCCGGAGCTCCGACCTCGTCGTTGTCTCCACATCGCCCTCGTCATCACCACTTTCCTGACACCACCACCTCCTTTCCCGACTCACTTCCCTGCACACCCGAAGAGAACCCGAGCACAAGAACCCCACACCTACTGCCCTTGCCGTAAAACCTCGCCGGAAAACCCTCGACTCGCCGTTGTCGCTCCCCTGCCACCTCCTCTGACCCCGAGACAACCCTAGAACATCAGCCTTTCCTTCTTCTTCTTCTTATTCTCTTCTTGTTTCTTGATTTCATTTCCCTTCACCGCCGGAGCCGTGCCGTCGCCGACGATCCGGGTGACCCAGTGGACGTTCCCAGCCAGCGTGGTCACCTTCTTGCTTTGCCTGGTTCAGTTCCGTACGTCCGTATGTGTATCACGACATTTACCGACGTCGGACGCGCCGTACACACCCCGTATTGAGATCCGATCAGGCAAGTTTAACTTGCTACATGCTATGATACATATTTTGCATCCATATGAATAAAAATATCACATGTTGACTGCATTGTACATCCATATTATTGTTTTACTATTTTCGGATATCCGTACGCATCCATATCATTAATTACAAACCTAGTTGCATTCCAGATCATATCATTTCATGTTACTGTTATATTAACACTCCATGCTTGATAATGTGCATCCTACATAGCCATGGAGTTGTAGATGTAACCCCTGATAGATATTTGTGCATCCATGTTTTACTGTGCATCCGTATTTTTATCATGCTCCCGTACTTGCTATAGTTTTTTATGAGCATTCGTTTGATACCTGTGCACTGCCTGTCATGACCTGATACACCACTGCTTGACTTGATACCTGATCTTGTTAATAATGCCGACAACCCTGACTTGTTGTCCCGATGGACATATCCTGTTGTCTATTTAAACAAACATGTTATGCTGGATCCTGTGTTGGCATTAGCTCCAGATTATCAATACCTGACTTGAACACATAACCTTGGGGGTATGGGGAAATCAAAAGTGTAACTGAAGTGTAGCTTAAAAGGGTATTACTTGATCCGTGGTCCCGGGGGATAACGGGACAGAATCATTCGTGATTCTTACTTGATCCGTGGTCCCAGGGGATAACAGGACAGAGTCATTCGTGACTCCCACTACCTGATCCGTGGTCCCGGGGGATAACGAGACATATTCTTTGAGTTACATAGAATAGTACACTAATTGATTTCAAACAAACTTTAGAATAGTTAACCCAGTAGCACAGTTTAGATTGATCACTGCACGTCATATATACTGATACACTTCACTTTTCTATATCTGTGTTTACTTATTACATTCATGTTACTATTTATAATTCATTCCTGCATATCTCGTTACATCCTGGTTGCTTATTATTATTGCTATTATGACGCACTGACGTCTGGGTTTTGCATGGCCCAGATCCTTTATTTTTGTCGCAGGCTGATCAGGAGTATTTCAGCCGATAGGCCGAGCAGTGAGGATCCTGTTAGTATCTAGTTTAGTTTTATTTCCGTATTTTCTTTTCCTGATGTGAGCCCGTATTTGGGACGCACTTTCCAGATGTTATTGTTTATTGGATTTATTGCTTCCGCATATTATTTCTTGACTCGTTTATTCTGGCATATGGACATGTACTAGATAGTTTATTTATTTCTACTGTTCTTGATATCTTATAGACAGCCGTAATGTGACTGTGGAGGGATATTTCCTAACCACAAGTAGCATGGTTGGCTCTATCACGTGCCGATCTTAGCGCACTCTGGGAAGTGGGGCGTGACAAAGGGAGATTAGCGTTAGGGTTATTTTTAATTAAGATTAGATTTTTTCTTTTGTTTGTGTAATGATTCTGAAATTACTGTACAAAAAATTCTTGTTATTGTACAGAAAAGGGTATTACAGCCTGTGTAAGAGTTAAAAGTTATTTTTGTTAAATAAAAACAAGAATCAACTTGTAGCTCACTGGTAAAGCCTCTACACTGCTGTGACATTGCTTGTGTGTTCGAATCCCATCAGACCCAATTATTTTTTAGATTTTTCTTTTTAATTTTTGGAAGCCCAAGAGTTGCACGTGCAATACACGGAGAAATGAAAAGTTTCAGAAAAATCAAATAGGTGCAATTAGGTATACACACCCAACTTGACACATGGGACAAATCTCGAGACAGATCGACAAAAATCGACCGCCCGTTTCCTTTTTTTGGCCTGCCCCGACGGTCCAAAGTGCTCCAAATCATCCCGTGCTTTACACACTTGTCCCTTCAGCTCACCTTAACTTTCCTGCACTGTTTGATTTTCCTACAATCAAACAGAAACTCTTCAATTCACCATTTAATATCTTTTTAATGCATTTTAATCCACATTTTTAATTATCAAACTCTAATTCCCCACTATAAATACCACCCCATGCCTTAGGTCTCACCATTCTGAAATTCTTGTAAATTTTTTTCCAAAACTTTCTATGTGCCAAATGGAGTTAAGCCCCTCAAGTAGAGTAGTGAGCCAAACTCGATAACCGGAGCATCTCCGACGAAACCACGACTCCCGAGAGCTTCTTCAATCTCTTCTTAACCTTCTAAAAACCGTAAGTCCCTTTTCTCTCCTTTTTTCATCTCAATTCATATTTTTAAAACAACTCGACAAAAGAGGAGTTATCTCCGATATCGTATTATTTTTATATTTGTAAGGCATGTGTTAAGCAAATTAACACAAACTAACATGCTACCTTAATCTTAACATAATTTCCCATCATTTAGTTTTTATTTTTAACAAAATTTTCATATGAAATAAACATATAAGGAACTTTTTCATTAAAATACCATGAACTTTAGTGTAAGCTATTTTCGATATCTAGTATACTCAAACCCTAGAAACTTCACGGGGTAATGACCTACCCCCCCACACTATGGTTTCATAGCACGGTATTCTAAGTATATGGGTAATTCAAAGAAAAAGCTTTTTCATTAAAATACCACACCATTTCAAAACGGGTTTCTTTAAATCGGTATTTCGAAATTCTTGGCAATTACATCTCTACAACCCTCGTCAGGGGACCCGCTAATGGATGGTGCGGATTATCGCACATCCTTGGGATAGTAGAGTGAGATGCAAAACTTCTCACGGAGTATTCAGTCTCGAAAGGAATAAAAATACAGTTTTTAAGAAACACGACTTATTCTAATAAAAACTAATTTTTGGGAAAATTATATAAAATTATGAAAACCTTATTTTCAATAAAAGCATATTAAGAAACTCTATTTTAAAAAGAAATATTAAAATTGTTAATAAAATACCACCAATTTTTCTAAAGTAGTAGTTTTCACAAAAATACCACAAACTTTCAAAAAGCTAGGTTTTATCATCAAAACACCACAACAATTAAAATACATGTTCATGAAACCCCTAAATGATATAAATCACTCTCGATGTTTATTTTTAAACAATATTAATATATATTTTTCATAAAACCCCCTCGAGATATACAAACAATATTTAAGGACTCTAAATTAATATAGATTTAAGCGGGATCAATTCTCTTGAGCCCTAGTGAGCCGGAGAAAGTGAGTGCTTGCCTATTCAGGTTAGACAACTTAATGGAGTTATCAATGGCAATTGTCTTGGAAAAAGACACAAATCCTGCTGTCCATATGCAATAGTTGCCGATTTCTCCCGAACATAAGATTTTAACAATTTACATCAACTCACATGAAAAGACATGAACTCAAATCCAAACTTAAATCTAAATTTGAACTCGAACACGTATACAAACTCGAACTCTAACCTAACTCGAATCCAAACTCGAATATGAACTCAAATCCAATCTACTCGAACCAACTTGACTCGAATCCATATTGCAATTGTCATGAATCGCACATTACTCGACTCACTCGAATACAATCTACACCTTTTGCAATCTAGAATTTCGATCAAGACATGTCAATCAATCAATCAAATCAATTAAGTATATTAACTGGTTATATATATTATACATGGGGTGCTTGGGATAGTTTCTTGTGTGAATCCAACAGAGCTTCAAGAGTCCCGTATTAACCTTTTTTTATTTTATACGAATATTAGTCGAGTTGACTCATCCACTGCTTAGAGCCCCGATACTAACACATGAAATGGGCCCGTATTTTGTAACACCCTAGTTCAGTTATACCATGTTCGAGTTGATTATTTTATTCATTGTGTGGCTATTTTCTTGTTTATTAGTTTTGGGTGCGGATAGTGTTTTAGTATCTGTGCTTGGTATCCGACCCGACCCGCATGCTTGAAATCCGTCTTGACACCTGTTTATGATTTATCCATGCTAGTGCGGAGGATTCGTTCACTTTCAAGTGCTATGTCCTGTATACCTGCATTATATCTGGCATCTGCATTTTTAATAATACAATTATAATCAAATAATATATTTTAAAAATATCTAGCATGGCCTGCTTCATACCCCTAACCCTGTCGTGGAATCCGTATATCTTGTGTTGGGTTACGGCAGCGCCCCGGCCGTCAATCCGAGGCCAAATGCGGAACAAAAACTTTTCAAAACTTGGCGCTACCATAACCTTTACCCGGATCGTACCATTAACTTACACTAGCTATCTACGAGAAGTTAGAATGGCTATACCGATCGATCCGTATCTTTCGGTCTTTGGCCACCATCCCTAGCTCCTCGCGGCATCTCCGATCTCGCTCGATCTCCAGTCTTCTCGTCGAAAAAGGCACCACATCTAGAAGTCTTTTTACGGGCTCCTGCTTCAAACCGAAACAACTCGGACTTGAAGTTTGCTAGCCGACATGTCCAAGGTGATGTAAAGAATGTGTGTGATAACTTTGTCTCCTGACACTCTAGGATTCTCAACACATAAGATGGGTAGAGTGGAGGTACAAGAAGAAGCCATGGATAAGGAACTTGTGAGCTCAAGAGAAGAAAAGAGAAGAAGAGCTTTTGTTATTGTGTGAGATAATAATGTGAGTGATCTAGAAAAAAAATAATCCAAGAGCCAACCCCAAACATATGTGGCTGCCCTCTCTCTCCTCCCATCACAATCTCACCCAATAAATAATCATGAAATGATGGCATGCACAAAAAATATGACCATGAGTCACTACCCTTGCACATGCCACATTTAATGCACTCCATCATGGCTTGAGCTCAAAATTTCCACTTGCAAACATTAATCCAAATGTTTACAACAACAAATAAAATGGCGTCTACTAAAGTAAACTCGTGACGGATCACAAGAGTACCTCTCACCTGTATATACATACTTGCATCCGCATTCCGACTGAATGCGAATGCAATGAGACTAAAGTAATCCAACAAATCTAATACTAGGATCCGGCTTAAACCAAAGACCACTAGTATGATCCGTCCGATCATGATCCGTGCAGAAGTGACGTATATGATCGAACCCTGCCATAATATCATACGGCCTCTACAACGTTTCACCCGAAACTTGGGAATCTATTTATGGGGAACTCTAAAGACTCGTCAATACACTGGCTGTGGATTTAACCACTAGCACGTCAGTGGTACTATCTGTACGTAACGGGCGCCCAGGTATTGACCAAAAGGGAGGCTGATGAGTGAACTCATTCTGACACCCTACTGAGCCTGTCAGTGACAATATCCGTACAGTCTGGTCCGTTCGTCTATGAGTATCGCATGTCGGGCCTAGGGGGCTCGTAAACGTCAGACCCCAAAAGCGGTACAAGTCGTGTCGGAGTGTAGCCCAGAACACCCTGAGATACTACTGGAATACCTACCATTAAATCTCCTGCCTGGGCCAAGGACTTCGTGTAATGGCTCTTCTAGACACAGCGCGATCTCACCCCCAATACCGGGAGAGACGAAACCCCTGCCGATCCGCTCACTGCATCCATGTGGCTTGGGACTGTACCCAACTAAAACCTGTTTTCACGACTCCTTTGAGCCGTGGTAGGGTAGTAATCAAAGTACAGTGGGAACTCACATGAGAAAAATGACGATCTCAGGTCGATAGACTAACCTGTACACATGTCACCAGGGAACTGCTATTTGACGTCAGGTATAATACCAACTAGTATGTTCCCGGTGAGTCCTTTCCGGTGTACTCATAACCCAATGAGCACCTGTATACATCTTAGGTGAACCAACTGACACCAATGGCTTGTGAGACTGGCCACCGCCCCTCGTCGGGGTCTCGACTGTATACACTAGTCTACTAATGGAGTATCGATGCCCAGTCTTGAAACTCCAACGACTAGGGACCACTTTAAGGATGTGCTTATAGACCACCCAACTCTCACGTATATGATCGCCATCATACTGCTGGCAGTCAAGCAAGAATCCTAAGGGCTCTATCAATGTGTAATAGTGATCTGTGATATCACCTGAAGTATGTACACGATGATAAAGATAAACCAGATAGCATACTATCATCTTAAGCAAGACTGTCCTACCGGCATAGGTCCTCCCTCAATCATTGCAATCACGTGCCTGCGATCCAATAATTGACTTTGAGGGCACTATATCCAACAATCTCCCACTTGCACTCAAGGCTAATTTTTGCGATGTCGCATACTCACAGCCCATATGATACCGAACACCCAACTCCTCTACTGATCAGTCTCACAAAGCTCGTTTGTGAAACTATTGCGTTCGAGGAATAGCCTCAGTGATTGGATCCGCCCTGATATTTCTTTCTATGTCTCTCTTTATCTCAAGTTCGCGGAGAAAACCATCTCCCGAATTGAGCAATACATGTCTTAGAATATTTCTGGATATCTGATGGGGCCTAGTTCATAAATGAACTCCAAATACAAACTTCTTAGACTGTATCGTCAACTGAACTTAATCAGTATCCTGCGCCATGCCTCCCTCAGTATCCGCTTGGACCTCCTGTCCAAACTACTGCTCCTCGTCAGAGGGAAAACTATAACTATGACAGTCACTCTGTCATCCAGGACACCTTGGAAGCCTGGAATGATAACCGTCTCCCGAAGGAGGCTATCGTTATCATATCCCTAGAACATCCACTTATGTTCTAAAACTGCTTCCGAATGTTTCTCCAGGATTGGATTAATATCAACTTATTGCAGCTTGTGCAAAAACAACACCTGGTGTGGTACTTGACATCTCGTGATTGACTCAATTGCCTAAGCAAGTGATATGTCAATCATGCACATCCCTCTCCCCTTTAGTCTGTAAGACATCTTTAGAGAGTGTGACTCCATCACCAGCAGGTATACTACCGTGCCAGGAGTCATCCATTCTAAAATACCTTTAGAATGCTGTCTAAGTACCCAGATTGGGAAACTACCCAAATCTAGATCTAAAACCATAGATCTAGTAACCAGAATGTCTAATATAATATTCATATCCTATGTGGAGAAACCACTGTGTGACAACCGAAGTATAACCGATCGTAGTATAGGAATATCACTTCCTACTCTGTGTATGTCATCCAAATACCAGGATATCACACCCTACTTCCTTCTTAACAGATCCATCCCCTATTCTGATGAAGTCAAAGCCCATGACCGTCACATCAAAAATAGATGATCTATCTCCGCTATATCTGCTTTAGTCTATAAATAGACATAAGCTGCCTGACCACTATGCTTCCGCTGCCCCTACTGACTACGACAACCCTCTGGCAGAGTCATATACACATGCACTTCTAAAGCTAGTTTAGAACGACGCTATATTCATCCTCCTACCGGGTCTCATAGTCTGGAACAACAGTAGTGTCAAGTCTGGGTAAACAAGAACCTCCCTGTCACCGTCCATGAGGATACCGGAGTACCTCTCGGGTGCTTGAGGTTACCCTCCATATTTGCAGAGTGGCTAATGGAATGTCAAACCAGATTGAATCTTTAGGTTCTTATCAAATTTTCAGTAATCGTTTGTGGTTCTGGAATCACTTACAGTTCTACCATACTCCCACCACTATTTTCTGAAAAAATCCATTTTTATTAAAACTGTGGCGAGTCAAGAACAATATCACTATTGATCTTCCAGATGGTAGAAAGTCAACCTTTGTCACAGCCCGGGTCAACCCACAAACAGCCATTACAGAAACGTGCCTTGAGTTATCCAGAGTCTGGTTTTAAGCATAAGCCGGACAACTCCATAAACCTTAACATCGTTAAGATATGATCCATTCTATATACAATATAGAAATAGAGGCACTGATTTAATTGGAACCAGATTCAAATCATGCAGCTGTCTCCAGTGCATGTCAACTAAATAGAAGGAGGCCGATCAACGTTACTCAACTTAGGATGCATCCAGATATGAGTAACTTGAAAGAGAAACAAGTTTCTCAAAACCATTACTATCAACTGAATACCGAATACAAGTATCTACATCTTCGATCACCTTGAAGAATCCTGATACTTTCAACACCTGGTTCTCTACTTTATTCTTATACCTATAACTTCTCAAAACTTAGACCTTGCATTTCTATGAAACACTTGTCTAAAAACTAGAGAAGTCATAAGTAAACAGAATATAGTACGAGGACCACCCCTCTGTCCTAATGGACACACTGGACAATATACAATGCTTTGTATAAGTCCCCTGAGTTGAATAACTCAAACCCTGTGCGTCGTAGGTTGAAAACTGTACTATGGTTATGAAGAATTACACCGCTGTTGAATGCTCCTTACCTAACAATCAACTGATATAGGTAAATGTCATGGACATAATTTCAAAAAGTTATATCCCACTTTATAAAAATAAACGTATATCAATTTGAAATTGGTGCATAACAACGGATATTCAAAACCAAATATTTGCCGTCCGGCAAACACCCAAGCGATTTCCTCAAATATCACCAATTACAACGAATCCCGATATAATGAGGATGATCACCTAATTCCCAATAACTTATTCCCACTCATCATCTGTAAAACCATACAGATGTGAGAATCATACTTGGTAAATACATACCCTGGAGCAAGGGTCTAATTGGGAAATCAGTTTTCTATTAACAATGCATAGTGAAACTGAAACATGAAAATGTTCCGAAAGGGTATCCGGGTATTCCTAGTAATGCCTCTTCCATTATCAGATTCACAACTATAACCGTATATTTCTTTGCCATCTCTCCAAATCCCTTTATATGTCTTTAGTCATTACCTTCTGTACACCATCGTTAAGCTTAATGGTTTTCTTCCTTCCCTACTGTTCGGCACCAACCTATGATTTGGAAGAAGACTATCCATAAGCGTAATAGGTGTACTCTCATAATCCTAGGAGTACTCGCAACGCGAGAGAAGGTAAAGATAAAAGACAACTGAATTACCTTATTCTATTTCTCCTGAACCAGAATCCATCCCTGAACTGGAACAAGTTCCTTCAAGTTCATATATAACCATACGATGGAGTATCCAAATAACTGTGGATCTTTGTAGTGATACGGGGTGTTCTGGAGAAATACAAAGGTGAAATAGGAGTGACGATGAAATACTTGGTTTGGTCGTGAATAGCAGTCGCAATTTACTTTGCCCTCTTTCTAATCCCATTATTTGTCTTTACTTATTACCTTCTGTACACCTCACTTAGGCTAATCGGTTTTCTTCATTCCCTACCCTTCGGCACCTACCTATGGTTTGGATGAAACTATCCAATTAGCGTAATATGTGTACCGTCTTAATCCAAGGAGCACTCGCAATCTGAGAGAAGGTAAAAGGAAAAGACAGCTGAATACTCCTATTCATTTTCTCCAGAACCGGAAACCATCTTCGAATCTGCAACAAGTTCCTTCGAGTTCTTATATAACCATACGATGGTTTTATCTAATGGAAGTGGATGTTTGTAGTGATACGAAATGTTCCGGAGAAAAGGGTAAAAGAAAGAGTGGCAATGAGGTATGCAACTCAGACAATCCAAAAGCCAGTGTTTTAAGAAAGTTCGGTTAACTTGGTCACTGAGTCATAGTCTAGGGTCGGTCCATGGTCGCTGCCAAAGAGAGAGAGAGAAAAGAAACACTCTGCGTGCACTCTAACCTAGATCAGAATGGTTATCACTTTATCTAATCAGGAAACCTCCCACTGTATCCTCAAATTCTCCTCCAAACCTGAAAGAAGAATTAGTCGGGATCACCCGAGGAGTAAACCAACTCATCAGTGGGAATCGGGATCCAACTATCATCGCATGATAACGTGAAGGAATCCACTCATGTTATCACACTCCAGAAGGTATGCGCATGCCTGGCAAGTTTCAGTTTCTTTAGAAATCCCCGAAGTGATTTTTACCCCTAGGACCCAAGTGACCTTGACTGAGCTAACATATCAAAGGATCCTATCCAAGTTCAACCCGTCATTATCTTGATTGCATTAGACCCACCCGCACGAGTCCTTGACTGAGCCAAAATGACCGTACGACTGTCCTAACCAATCGCATATCCATAAGACAGAAAAGCATTACAGAGCTACCGCACACTACGCCTCGGCTGAGCACGACATACGTAGCACGAATACTAAGCAATACAAATCTGAAATGACGGAGGGCTACGGTTGGTTTTTGGCGAAAAACCTTTAACGTAATGAACTTGATATCGTTGAAGGAACCGGATAGCTTTTTATAAATATAGCGGCGAAAACCTTTGCTAAAGAGGTCACTTCCGGTGAAGAGATCTCGGCTTTTTCCCCGTAGAATGAGGTGCAGGATATTCCAACTGAATACCATGATGCAAAGCAAAAAGTAATCGACTATAGTGAAGTTATTACCCTAACGCAAACTTCTGCCCAAGGGGCCACTCCCGGTGAAGGGATCTCGGCCCTTGCCTCGTCGACTGAGGTGCTGGATATTCATAACCGAGTACCACTGTGCAAAGCAAATGAGAACGTCCTTGCAATAACAGCTTTTTGAAAAATGTTCCAACAACATCAAACAGGTTTGTTTTCCTTGCATTGATCAGAATCAACGCAGTCCCATCAAATGATCACACCATAAAGAACGAAAATATGATGTACGTATCTGCCATCCGCATTCGCCACTGGGTCCCGTCATCACCCGTTAGGTTACTTAACTAACGACAGAGCGGGGACTGGATTAGCACGGATGCAAAACATATACAACATCTACTAGTATATATATTAATATATAATAATCGCTCATGGCGTGATAAAAGCGACATCACAGAAATGTAATAAGCATCACAGAACAATACAGATAATCTGGGATCCCCGGGTTTCCTTTGAGCCACAAGTGAAACCCGACGTTCCCCTGGTCGTGTGGATAGCCTATGCAATGAAATCCTAGACCCCTACGGGTAAGGCAAGTTACTCGCCAAAATCTGAAGCGAGGTAGCCCCCTTCAACAAAGTGAATGGACCACCCAGCACTTCACGGAATCCGGTAACTTGAGCACCCCTCCTTGGGTCAACCTATACCCCCTACGAGTGCGGCGAATAGCCCGCCAATTCTAAAGTGAAGCCCCCTCTGTCTCAAAGCTATGAGATGCGGGCCCGTTGCTATCTAGAATCCGACTACCCGTACACTCCACCACGGGGTAATCCTAGTACAGAAAGTAAAATATGCACAACGGGTACATCGACCTCAACCCGGTCGTGCCCCAAAAAAATAATATACAAACAGGCAGTGACGACAGTCCACATGTCGGACGCTCGCCCCGCAATATCAAATGTACAAATATAACCAAACTGTACTACCATTGCATCCAGGCTATCCACCACGACAAATCCGCAACATCACAGCACAACACAGAACATCAATGTGAATGTCACGTTCGCAAATCCGTCTAAAAGGGCTATAGCGATTAGACAAGATTTACTGATCAAATGACATTCACGGTCGTAGATATAATGTAATGCACTGTAAACTTTAAACAATATTAGAAAATATCGACTCCGAAATAACCCTTGAATAGCCACAAACAAACTGATAAAACCATATCCAAATTGGGCTAAACAAACAATACCACTGCACCAACTTCCCAGAGACCTGATTGCACCCAAAAATACAACACCAAACCACAAAGGAAGGCCGGCCGCCTCGGTTTTGGGAGCTATGTGCTCGGCCTAAAACCGAAGGGTGGGTGTCGTCTTTGGGGTGTAGGCTTAGGTTCACTTTAGTAGTCTTCTGCACATATTTAAATAATTTTTCGAAGACATTTTTAAAAACAACAGAGACCAGAAAGTACAGTGCAGTGTATTGTCGTCGTTTCGATTTCGATACTTTAACATTGTCCAAACAAGCTAACTATGGGTTAATGGCGTGGCTCTGATACCATGTTGGGTTACGGCAGCGCCCCAGCCATCAATTCGAGGCTAAATGCGGAACAAAAACTTTTCAAAACTTGGCGCTACCATAACCTTTACCCGGATCGTACCATTAACTTACACTAGCTATCTACGAGAAGTTAGAATGGCTATACCGATCGATCCGTGTCCTTCGGTCTTTGGCCACCATCCCTAGCTCCTCGCGGCATCTCCGATCTCGCTCGATCTCCAGTCTCCTCGTCGAAAAGGGCACCATATCTAGAAGTCTTTTTACGGGCTCCCGCGTCAAAACGAAGCAACTCGGACATGAAGTTTGCTAGCCGACATGTCCAAGGTGATGTAGAGAATGTGTGTGATAACTTTGTCTCTTGACACTCTAGGATTCTTGACACATGAGATGGGTAGAGTAGAGGTACAAGAAGAAGCCATGGATAAGGAACTTGTGAGCTCAAGAGTAGAAAAGAGAAGAAGAGCTTTTTTTATTGTATGAGATAATAATGTGAGTGATCTACAAAAAAAATAATCCAAGAGCCAACCCCAAACATATGTGGCTGCCCTCTCTCTCCTCCCACAATCTCACCCAATAAACAATCATGAAATGATGTCATGCACAAAAAATATGACCATGAGTCACTACCCTTGCACATGCCACATTTAATGCACTCCATCATGGCTTGAGCTCACAATTTCCACTTGCAAACATTAATCCAAATGTTTACAACAACAAATAAAATGGCGTCTACTAAAGTAAACTCGTGACGGATCACAAGAGTACCCCTCACCTGTATATACATACCTGCATCCGCATTCCGACTGAATGCGAATGCAATGAGACTAAAGAAATCCAACAAATCTAATACTAGGATCCGGCTTAAACCAAAGCCCACTAGTATGATCCGTCCGATCATGATCCTTGCAGAAGTGCACGTATATGATCTAACCCTGCCATAATACCATACGACCTCTACAACGTTTCGCCCGAAACTTGGGAAACTATCTGTGGGGAACTCAAAAGACTCTTCAATACACTGGCTGTGGATTTTACCACTAGCACGTCAGTGGTACTATTTGTACGTAACGGGCGCCCAGGTATTGACCAAAAGGGAGGCTGATGAGTGAACTCATCCTGACACCCTACTGAGCCTGTCAGTGACAATATCCGTACAGTCTGGTCTGTTCGTCTATGAGTATCGCATGTCGGGCCTAGGGAGCTCGTAAACGTCAGACCCCAAAAGCGGTACAAGTCGTGTCGGAGTGTAGCCCAGAACACCCTGAGATACTATTGGAATACCTACCAGTAAATGTCTTGCCTTGGCCAAGGAATTCGTGTAATGGCTCTCCTAAACACGGTGCGATCTCACCCCCAATACCGGGAGAGACGAAACCCCTGCCGATCCGTTCACTGCCTCCGTGTGGTTCGGGACTGTACCCAACTAAAACCTTTTTGCACGACTCCTTTGAGCCGTGGTAGAGTAGTAATCAAAGCACGGTAGGAACTCACACGAGACAAATGACGATCTCAGGTCGATAGACTAACCTGCACACATGTCACCAGAGAACTGCTATCTGACGTCAGGTATATTAGCAACTAGCATGTTCCCGGCGAGTCCTGTCCGGTGTACTCATAACCCAATGAGCACCTGTATACATCTTAGGTGAACCAACTGACATCAATGGCTTGTGAGACCGGCCACCGCCCCTCTTCGGGGTCTCGACTGTATACACTAGTCTAGTAATGGAGTATCAATGCCCAGTCTCGAAACTCTAACGGCTAGGGACCACTTTAAGGATGTGCTTATAGACTACCCAACTCTCACGTATATGATCGCCATCTACTGCTGGCAGTCAAACAAGAATTCTAAGGGCTCTATCAATGTGTAATAGTGATATGTGATATCACTTGAAGCATGTACACGATGATAAAGATAAACCAGATAGCATACTATCATCTTGAGCAAGACAGTCCTACCGGCATAGGTCCTCCCTCAATCATTGCAATCACGTGCCTGCGATCCAATAATTGACTTTGAGGGCACGATATCCAACATCTTGTTCTCATCCCGTTTAATGAAACAGACTCGTTTGGATCGCTACGTGCACGCTACGTGTATCCGTTCTTGGGGTATACATTTTCGTTACCCGGCTATCGCATTTTGGTTTTGGTTGATACGTATATTATCCGTATTTTCAAACCATAATTTTAGACCCAACCCGAGCGTATTTTGGAGTATTTTTGTATTAGCCAGAAAACTCAAATTTTCTTAATATTATATTCTAATATATATATACCGTTTACATAAAATTTTATAACTAAATATGTTTTCTAAATATTTCCTAAATCCTAATCTAAACACTCAGATCTCCTGCTCTCTCTCTCTCTCTCTGCACACCTATGTATACATATTAATAATATTAAAATATAATATTATTTTACCTCTTTCCTCACAGTTTCTTCTCTTATTCATTTTCCTTTTCTCCCCTCGTCACGAAGAACCCACGCCCACTGCCTCACCGCTCGCTGCCGACCTCTCGCATCCACCCTCGGCCTTTTCCTCCCTTCTCCTCGACCACCTCCTCGCCGTTGCCTTCACTCCTCCTCATGCACAACCACCGCGACGAGACCCAACCTACGCTCGCCTTGCCGAAGTGGCCCTCGTCGTCGACCCCTCCTCCACCCTCGACTCCGCTAACCTCACTCTCGCCATCTCTTCCTTCACTCCTCGACGACCTCACATCCCTCTCTCTCCTTCCCCGACCGAAACCCATCAACTCGACCAACTCCAGAAAACCCCACTACCTCGCCAGTGACCCGCGACTCGTCGTCACCCTCTCTGTCTTCGCCTTTGTCCCAAACCCCAGAGCACCAGCCCTTCCTCTTTTCTTCTCCTTCTTCTTCTTCTTTCTTCTTCTCTTTCTTTTCTTGATCCTATATTTTCCGGTGATCGCCGGAGCCGTGCCGTCGCCGACGATCCGGGCGACCTAGTGGACGTTCCCAGCCAGCGTGGTCACATTCTTTCTTTGCTTGGTTCAGTTCTGTACGCCCGCGGGTGCATCACAACATTTACAGACATCGTACGCGTCGTACGCACCCCGTCGTGAGATCCGATCAGGTAAGTTTATCTTGCTACATGCTATGATATATATTTTGCATCCATATGAATAAAAATATCACATATTTATTGCATTGTGCATCCTATGTTACAATTTTACAATTTTTCAATATCCGTTCGCATCCGTACAATTTATTATATATCTAGTCGCATACAAGTTTATCTTGCTATATCCTATACTACTATATTTTGTATTCATGCGAATAATAATATTACATATTGTTTAGTTATGCATCCCATGTTACCGTTTTACTGTTTTCGGATAGTTGTTCGTATCCGTATCATTTATTAAATATCTATTTGCATGCAAGTTTATCTTGCTACATGCTATGATATATATTTTGCATCCATATGAATAAAAATATCACATGTTTACTGCATTGTACATCCATGTTACTGTTTTACTGTTTTCGGAGAGCCGTTCGTATCCGTATCATTTATCACATATCTAGTCGCATGCAAGTTTATCTTGCTATATACTATGTTATTATATGTGCATCCATATTAATAATAATATTATATGTTCATTGCATTGTGCATCCTATGTTAAAGTTTTACAATATCCGTTCGCATCCGTATAGTTTATTACATATCTAGTCGCATGCAAATTTATCTTGCTACATGCTATGCTATATATTTTGCATCCATATGAATAAAAATATCACATGTTTACTGCATTGTACATCCATGTTGCTGTTTTACTGTTTTCGGAGAGCCGTTCGTATCCGTATCATTTATCACATATCTAGTCGCATGCAAGTTTATCTTGCTACATGCTATGTTATTATATTTGCATCCATATTAATAATAATATTACATGTTCATTGTATTGTGCATCCTATATTACAGTTTTACAGTTTTACAATATCCGTTCACATCCGTATAGTTTATTATATATCTAGTCGCATGCAAGTTTATCTTGCTACATGCTATGTCTATATATTTTCATTTATATGAATAAAAATGTTGCATGTTCATGTCTTTGTGCCTCCCTGTTATAGTTTACCGTTTTTATGACACCCGTTCATATCCGTACTGTATATTACATATTTAGTTGCACGCCGGAACCTGATTGCTTCATGTTACTGCTAGATTCATATATCATGCTTGCTAGTATGCATCATACGACTCATGAACTTATTATATGTTATCACTGATTACGATTCATGCATCCGTGCTTTTACCATGTTTCGATACTTGCTACATTTTACTATTGGGCATCCATTTGATAGTTGTGCACTACCTGACATGACCTGATACACCACTGCTTAACTTGATACCTGATCTCATTACTAATGCCGACAACCCTGACTTGTTGTCCCGATGAACATATCATGTTGTCTATTTAGACAAAACCTGTACTTGCTTGATTCTGTGTCGGCATTAGCTCCAGATTTATCAATACCTGACTTGAACACATAATTTGGGGGTAAGGGGAAATCAATGATGAAATCTGACTTGTAACTCAACAGTTCGACGCTTATACTGATCAGTTATATGGGCTAGGCCAGCCCCGGGATGCTGCTGCTGACATCATTCGTCTGTACATGTTACCTGTTTACTGCCTAGCGACACGTCTCGGATTCAGCCCGAGAGTCTTGACCGTGGTCCTGGGAATGCACGGGATACTATTGAGTTATATCGACGATTCCATTAAATTGATTTCACAAACTGTAGAATAGATGATCCAGTAGTATAGTTCAGATTACTCACCGCACGTCACATATGCTTATACACTTCACTGTTCCATATTCGTGTTACTGTTATACCCTTATTACTGTTCATACTCATGCCTGCATATCTTGTTACCTCCTGATTATATTTTATTGTTTGATATTATGACGCACTGACGTCTGGATTTTGCATGGCCCAGATCCTCTGTCTCTTTCGCAGGCTGATCAGGAGTATTTCCGCCGTCAGGCCGAGCAGTGAAGATCTTGCTAGTTTAGCTTAGTTTTATTTTCTCACTTTCATTTCCTAATGTGAGCCCGTATTTGGAACGTACTTTCCTGATGTTATTATTTATTGGATTTATTGCTTCCGCATATTATCTCTTGACTTGTTTATTCTGGCATATGGACATGTGCTAGATAGTTTATTTTATTTTACTGTTCTTGATATCTTATAGACAGCCGTAATGTGACTGTGGAGGGATGTTTCCTAACCACAGGTAGCATGGTTGGCTCTGTCACATGCCGATCTTAGCGCACTCTGGGAAGCGGGGAGTGACAGGGTTTGTTTGGTATCAGAGCCATAGGATTTAGGTTAATCGGGTTTGATTCTTTTGTAGTTGGGTATTGAACCCAATACGTTAACCAGAAAACTCGTATTTAGGAACATGTCCTGCCACATTGTTGTCATAATTCTTGAATCTTATCTTTCTCTTGACCCTTTATCTTGACGAGATGGAATAACTTTGCATATCGGCTTGAAATCCTTTTGTTCCTTATTGTTTCTCCTTACCTATTCTTTTGATTCTGATTGTAGGATTTGGACGACTTGAACGAAGTTATGTGATTGTAACTATGAACTGCAGTATGGTTACAATGCGGTACTCTATTTAAGTAACTTGGAGTCCTATTTTTGATTCATTTCCTTGATTTATGGTCGTTATATTACCTTGCTTCTCTCAATGTCACTGCTTACCAGTTCATGTTTTATCGAAAGTTTGAATTCTGTTTACCGTGCGAATCTTCTTTAGTATCTTGGCTTCAGATGAAGTCATTTCGGGTATCCTACTCGTTTATGATTTTCCCGCATTAGCATTATTTGATTCTGGTGCATCCCATTGTTTTATGCTGTCCAAGTTTATTGCTGCACATTCGATTTATTGCACGACCCTGTCTAGTTGTTGGGACATACACACTGGGAACGGGAAGATCATATCTAGTAGTGAGTGCAAGGATTGTTCTGTTGTTATCTGCGGAATTAAGCTATTCGCGGATTTCTTGGTGATCGATACTGGAAGTTATGATGTTGTCTTGGGAATGGATTTTCTCGGCACTTTCCACCCTCAAATTGATTGTAGGAAAAAGAAAGTGATTTTCGAGATTCCCGAACATCCGGAGTTTGTATTTGCTGGAGGTAGCAGTTTTGTCGGGCCAGCGGAGTTTAGGGCTAGGCCGACAAGCGCCATTTTTTCGTCGATGGAAGTTGATAAGAAGGAAGTGCCAGCTGTAGTTCGAGAGTTCATGGATGTGTTCGAGGACATCTCGGGTTTACCGCCAAAAAGAGATGTGGAGTTCGCGATTGTTCTTATTCCTGGTGCAGCGCCAATTTCAAAGGCGTATTATCCAATGGCACTAGTGGAGTTGGAAGAATTAAAGAAGCAGGTTACCGAATTGCTAGAGAAGGGATGGATTCACAGCAGCAATTCACCCTGGGGAGCTCCAGTTCTTCTAGTCAAGAAGAAAGATGGCACAAGGAGGATGTGCATCGATTATCAAGAATTAAACCGGGTAACTATTAAGAACAAGTACCCGATCCCTCGAATTGGCGAATTGTTCGAGCAACTCAGTGGCGCGAGGGTATTCTCGAAGCTGGATTTGCGATCCGGATATCATCAAGTTCGAGTTAAATCAGACGATATTTGCACGACTGCATTCCGAACTCGATATGGATATTATGAGTATTTAGTGATGCCATTCGGAGTCACGAATGCACCGGCGATATTTATGGACTTAATGAACCGAATATTTTCACCGTTCTTGGACCAGTTTATAGTGGTGTTCATCGATGATATTCTGGTCTACTCGAAGAGCCTAGAAGAGCATGCAGAACACTTGAAGATCGCACTGCAGACGTTGAGACAAGAAAGATTATATGCAAAAATGAGTAAGTGCGAGTTTTGGCTTGAAGAAGTGAAGTTTTTGGGGCACGTCGTATCCGGAGATGGAATCGCCCTTGATCCTGAGAAGATTGCAGCAGTTCAAGATTGGCCGATTCCGAGGAATGTGGCGGAGATCAGAAGTTTTCTGGGACTTGCAGAATACTACAGAAGATTCGTGGAGAATTTTGCTCGATTGGCTGAGCCTTTGACCAAGTTTACGCGGAAGGAGGTACCGTTCGTATGGATGGATAGTTGTGCGTCAGCTTTTGAGGCGTTGAAGCAAAGGTTGATAACCGCTCCTATTTTGACCGTACCAGACGGTTCCGGAGGATTGGTGATTCACAGCGACACGTCTGGAAAAGATTTGGGATGTGTTTTGATGCAGCATGGGAAGGTTATATCCTACTCATCGAGACAGTTGAAGACCTATGAGAAGAATTACCCAACTCATTATTTGGAGCTTGCGGCAGTGATTTTCGTTTTGAAGATTTGGAGACACTACTTATTGGGCGAAAGGGTCGAAGTATTCACCGATCACAAAAGCCTAAAGTATGTACTCACGCAGAAAGAGCTCAACATGAAGCAGCGTAGATGGTTGGAGCTGATGGCTGACTATAATCTTGATCTCAAGTACCATCTGGGGAAAGTTAATGTAGTGTCGGATGCGCTTAGTCGGTTGTCAGCAATTCGGATGTTGACAACACAGAAAGACCTTATCGATGATTTTCGGAGATTCGAGTTGGAGATCGTGTTACCGCATTCTTCAGGACAGTTGATGCAGCTACAAGTACAGTCATCGTTGATCGATAATATTAAAGAAGCACAGTCACAGGGTCCAAGATTGCAGAAGTTTCGAGAACAGGTTGATGCGGGACTTTGAACGAACTTGTTGATTCATGAGGATGGTTCGTTGCGATATGGTATCCGTTTGTGTGTGCCGAAAGAAGACATTCACGAAGAAGTTATGAAGGAGACACACAGTTCCACATACTCCGTACATCCAGGAGACACGAAGATGTACCGTGATCTACGACAACATTTCTGGTGGGAAGGCATGAAAAGGGAGATTGCTCACTTTGTAGCAAAGTGCTTGGTGTGTCAGCAAATTAAGGCTGAACATCAAAGGGTAGCTAGTTTATTGCAACCACTTCCAATTCCTCAATGGAAGTAAGAACATATAACCATGGATTTCATGACAGCTTTACCGCGGAGTCCAAAGGGCAACAATGCAGTTTGGGTGATTGTTGATCGATTGACCAAGGCGGCTTATTTCATACCATTTCGAGTTGGTCAGTCGACGGAAGCGTTAGCAGAGCGGTACATGCAGGAAATTGTGAGATTGCATGGAGTACCTGTGAGCATCGTTTCCGACCGTGATACCCGATTCTTATCGCACTTCTGGAGGAGTTTACAGGAAAGTTTGGGGATGCGATTGAAGTTTAGCACTGCTTATCATCCCCAGACAGATGGTCAGTCAGAGAGAACGATCCAAACTCTTGAAGACATGTTGAGAGCTTGCATGTTAGACTTCAAGGGTTCGTGGGAGGATCATCTACACTTGGTGGAGTTTTCGCACAATAACAGCTTTCAGGCGACTATTCAGATGACTCCATTAGAAACATTGTATGGTCGCAAGTGTCGCTCACCCATCTGTTGGGACGATATTGGAGAACGAAAATTGTTGGGACCGGATCTTGTCGTGCAAACAGTAGAGAAAGTTAATACTATCCGGAATCACATGAAGGCAGCACAGGATTGGCAGAAGAGTTGGGCCGATATATCGAGAAGACATCTAAAGTTTGCTGTTGGTGATCTGTATTCTTGAAGATATCACCGACTAGAGGAGTGATTCGTTTTTGAAGCCGAGGCAAGCTTAGTCTTCGATTCATGGGGCCTTTCGAGATTATTGAGCGTGTTGGAGAAGTAGCTTATTGATTGGCTTTACCACCATCTTTGGCGAGTGTTCACGACGTGTTTCATGTATCTCAACTCCATAAGTATGTTCGAGATGAGACACACGTGCTGGATCATTCGGAGCTGACTGTAGGGGAGGATTTGACCTATGAGGAATGACCGATGTCGACTGTTGATCGAAGAGAAAAGGTCCTCAAGAACAAGATTATCTCTCTCGTACTTGTTTCATGGGGAAATCGCTCGCACGGAGAATCGACTTGGGAATGAGAAGACGAGATTCGGCAGAAGTTTCCACATTTAATATCGTAGTTTCATGTTTACTTATTTTTCTTGTTCTGGGAATTTCGAGGACGAAATTCTTTTGTAGTTGGGTATAATGTAACACTCTAGTTCAGTTATACCATGTTCGAGTTGATTATTTTATTCATCGTGTGGCTATTTTCTTGTTTATTAGTTTTGGGTGCGGATAGTGTTTTAGTAACTGTGCTTGGTATCCGACCCCGCCCCGCATGCTTGAAACCCATCTTGACGGCTATTTATAATTTATCCATGCTAGTGCGGAGGATTCATGCACTTTCAAGTTCTATGTCCTGTATACCTGCATTATATCTGGCATCTGCATTTTTAATAATACAATTATAATTAAATAATATATTTTAAAAATATCTAGCATCGGCTGCATCATACCCTAACCCTGTCGTGGTGTCCGTATATCTTGTTCTCGTTCCGTTTAGTGAAACAGACTCGTTTGGATCGCTACGTGCACGCTACGTGTATCCGTTCTTGGGGGTATGCATTTTCGTTACCCGGATATCGCATTTTGGTTTTGGTTGATACGTATATTATCCGTATTTTCAAACCATAATTTTAGACCCAACCCGAGCGTATTTTGGAGTACTTTTGTATTAACCAGAAAACTCAAATTTTCTTAATATTATATTCTAATATATATACCGTTTACATAAAATTTTATAACTAAATATATTTTCTAAATATTTCTTAAATCCTAATCTAAACACTAAGATCTCCTGCTCTCTCTCTCTCTGAACACCTATATATACATATTAATAATATTAAAATCTAATATTATTTTACCTCTTTCCTCACAGTTTCTTCTCTTCTTCGTTTTCTTTTTCTCGCCTCGTCACGAAGACGCCCACTGCCTCACCGCTCGCCGCCGACCTCTCGCATCCACCCTCGGCCTTCTCCTCCCTTCTCCTCGACCATCTCCTCGTCGTCGCCTTCACTCCCCCCTGCACACCCACCGCGACGAGACCCAATCCACGCTCGCCTTGCCGACGTGGCCCTCATCGTCGACCCCTCCTCCATCCTCGACTCCGCTAACCTCACTCTCGCCATCCCTTCCTTCGCTCCTCGACGACCTCACATCCCTCTCTCTCCTTCCCCGACCAAAACCCATCAACCCGACCAACTCCAGAAAACCCCACTGCCTTGCCGGAAAAACCCCATCGCCGGTGACCCGCGAATCGTCGTCACCCTCTCTGTCCTCGCCTCTGTCCCAAAACCCAGAGCACCAGCCCTTCCTCTCTTCTCCTTCTTCTTCTTCTTCTTTCTTCTTCTCTTTCTTTTCTTGATCCTGTATTTTCCGGTGATCGCCGGAGCCGTGCCATCGCCGACGATCCGGACGATCCAGTGGACGTTCCCAGCCAGCGTGGTCACATTCTTTCTTTGCTTGGTTCAGTTCTGTACGCCCGCATGTGTATCGCAACATTTACCGACATCGTACGCGGCGTACGCACCCCGTCGTGTGATCCGATCAGGCAAGTTTATCTTGTTACATGCTATGATATATATTTTGCATCCATATGAATAAAAATATCATATATTTATTGCATTGTGCATCCTATGTTACAGTTTTACAATTTTTCAATATCCGTTCGCATCCGTACAATTTATTACATATCTAGTCGCATGCAAGTTTATCTTGCTACATGCTATACTACTATATTTTGCATTCACGTGAATAATAATATTACATATTGTTTAGTTATGCATCCCATGTTACCGTTGTACTGTTTTTGGATAGTCGTTCGTATCCGTATCATTTATTATATATCTAGTTGCATGCAAGTTTATCTTGCTACATGCTATGATATATATTTTGCATCCATATGAATAAAAATATCACATGTTTACTGCATTGTACATCCATGTTACTGTTTTACTGTTTTCGGAGAGCCGTTCGTATCCGTATCATTTATCACATATCTAGTCGCATACAAGTTTATCTTTTTACATGCTATATTATTATATTTGCATCCATATTAATAATAATATTACATGTTCATTGCATTGTGCATCCTATGTTACAGTTTTACAATATCCGTTCGCATCCGTATAGTTTTTAACATATCTAGTCGCATGCAAGTTTATCTTGCTACATGCTATGATATATATTTTGCATTCATATGAATAAAAATATCACATGTTTACTGCATTGTACATCCATGTTACTGTTTTACTGTTTTCAGAGAGCTGTTCGTATCCGTATCATTTATCACATATCTAGTCGCATGCAAGTTTATCTTGCTACATGCTATGTTATTATATTTGCATCCATATTAATAATAATATTACATGTTCATTGCATTGTGCACTCTATATTACAGTTTTACAGTTTTACAATATACGTTCGCATCCGTATAGTTTATTACATATCTAGTCGCATGCAAATTTATCTTGCTATATGCTATGTCTATATATTTTCATTTATATGAATAAAAATATTGCATGTTCATTTCTTTGTGCCTCCCTGTTATAGTTTACCGTTTTTACGACACCCGTTTATATCTGTACTGTATATTACATATTTAGTTGCACGCTGGAACCTGATTGCTTCATGTTACTGCTAGATTCATATATCATGCTTGCTAGCTCACATCATCCCTAGGAATTCAAGACCGAAGTATTGTACCATTCATAAACTTCGTAAGTGTCGTTTTACTTTTATTTTATTTCCTCTCAAAATCTCCATAGAGAATACTTTTAGAAATGATTCTTATCTTGGTTGCTCGAGTATCTAGACTTGTTTTTACGCTAGAAATCGAATCGGTGAGCCGGTTGTTATACCGACTCACACAACTCGTAAGTCCCTTCTCTCTTTCTCTACCTCCATCTCTTTTTCTTTATATTTCTCTTATCATATTGCCATGAACCGCTTCTTTTATCATATCATAGTCTCTAAATGAATAAAAATATTGTTACATATATAAATATTGAAAACACATTAAAACACACTAAAACACACACATATAGTTATATAATTTTGATTATACTTCTGATTGCCTCCTATTCAAGTTACGTTGTCGTCTAATTGTATTATAACTTTCTTCCATATCTTGCATATAGATTTACCCTAATTAAGAATACAATAAACCTAGAGGAAAATGATATGTCATGATATACATTCATATATAAGTTCTTAGAAAAATAAGTATTGTATCAATTTTGTCGCTATTAGCAATTCATATGTTAAGATTGCGGAGAAAAATTAGGATACATCGTTTATCGCTGTATTTTAAATTACTTTATTTAAATATTGTAAAATAAAATGAAGTTATAAATAAATACCATGGTTTTTTCATTCTCGCATATGACATATCAATATCTTTACTTTTACAATATTTTTTAGAAATTAATTTTTACTTCTTAAAATTTCAAGAAATTTATCTATGATATAATATATTTTTATGTACACTCTGTAAAATTTTAGATCGAATCGCTTAACGGTTTAGGAATTATATCGTTTTTATTATCTGTTCGTAAAAACATAAAACTGTATTTATCGGTCAACTTCTAAGAGATATAACTTGGTCTTACGATATCTAAATTGAGAAAAATCAAGTGTTTTAGACATCTACATCGAAAGATCTAGATTTTCTTAGTTTAAAGTTTTTACTGAAAACCGACGTAAAATATTGAAAACCGCGTTGCAATATTTAGTGATGGATCTGGACAAAATCTGTCCTGATTTGCACACTGTTTTTAAATAGAACATAACTCGAACTCCCGATATCCATTCGTGGCAAATTTTAGATGTGTAGATGAAAAATTGATAGAACTAAAATTTCCTGAATATTAGATTACTTAAAAATGCATGAAACAAACCGATATAGGCTTTGCAATATAATATATAGTTGCTGTCCAGAAATTAGAATTTCTGTTTTAAACACTGATATTAAAATGACCGTAAATAGAGTTTCAGGAGTCTAAATCGTGCAAAACTTAGTTGTTTGGATGTGTACACCGAAAGAACTACAAGTTTCTAATAATTTTTGTAAGCTGAAAGCTGATGGAAATTGATCCAAACTGTATTTTAAAAATATGTGACGGTGGTGAACAGATTGCACGATGATACGAAAATATGTATATCTTCCAAACCGGTAGTCGTATTTAGGCGAGACCGGAACTCACGTGCGCATAACTCTTAAGGCTATGTTTTCGTTTATATTCTGACTTCAATTGACTTGATTAACTAATCATACAAATCACATATTTACAATATTGTTTTTTGACGTTAGTTGTATACTTCTCCCATAATATGTTCTGTGATTGCTTATTTATTTTTATCTATATGACTTATAATTAAACCATTACATACTAGAATTGACTTGATCTTGAATTTGAAAACTTAACCTGACTCCATCCATGATTGCAACTGACATTACTCGCATTCTACTTGACATCATTCTTCCCCTTTTGCAATCTATGGTTTCGATTAGGACATGTTATACCAACCAATCAAATCAACTAAAATCGATACAGAAGCTATAATCTATTATACTCGGGGTGTTTGGGATAGTTTCGGGTGTGAATCAAACGGAACTTCATGAGTCCCGTATTAACCTACTCGAATTCTATTTACTCGAATCTCAGTCGGGTCGACTTCTCCACAGCTTGGAGTCCCGATGCTAACACATGAAATGGGCCCGTGTTTTCTTGCTCTTAGCGCCCCACTCTTGAGCTCGTGAATATTTCTATGGTTGTATTGACATTCACATTTGGAACTTATTGTTAACATAGTGACCATATAGGGACCCACAGGACATATACTCATGTTCAGTTCCACATACTTTTTACCTGTCATTACATTATTTCATATTCACTATACCTACACTACACGACTATACTATACTTGTTTGCTCTGCTCATGTTACATTGTCATGCTTATATAGGTGTCATTAACATTATTATGTTATACTTGTTCATATTTCATTTCCTTTCATACTATATCACATGTCACCTTACATATTCATTTATATACATTCATATCCCATCTTTTTTGGGGACTTATCGAGTGAAAGTTCGCTGATGGGCATTCTACCCACTTCTCTTTATCTTTGGAATATTTATCAGGTAGTGTTGGGGCCAAAATTTACACCCCGGTTAACCAAGTCAAAATCAAAGTCAACCTCAAGCCAAACGGGCCTAAGCCTAGGCCAAGTGAGCCCATGTCCAAGTCAAGCCCGAACATGAAGCGGCTGGCCTTCTCCATGCCAAGAAGAAAATTATGTAATAAATAAGTTTGATGTAATTTTCATGCATGAATGTAAATGGGCAGAAATCCAAATTTTTGTAAATCCCAATGCTCATGTGCAAAAAGAAGTAAGCACATAAAGCATGAGATGGGCAGAATGCCATTTTGTAAAACCCAAGGGGCTATGTGTAAATTTGTAAGCCTATATAAGGCAACATGATGATGAAATGATGAAAAGAATTCGTTCTCCTTAAAATCTAGGGTTTCTGTGCCTCCTTCTCCTTACTCAAGGTTCTACACCTTCTTCCCTTTTTTGAATTAAATCAAGAGTTTAACTCTTTTTTACCAAAAAGAAATAGTTTTTCACCATAAAACCCTTGAAGGGGAATCCAGATCTCCCATAAAATCTCTAAAAAGGAGATTTCTAAGTCTCACCCCCCTTTTCTCCAAGATCCAACCAACTGAGAGGAGGAAGGAGACCCATCTCCAAAAATCTCATTTTGGGAAGATTCAAGGCTCAAGAGAAAACCCAGGCCTCAAGGGAGAAAAAGGGGTCCCCTTTCATCATCTCCGAAAATCTTTTAGGAGTTTAACTCCACAAAAAAAAATAATATATAAAATAATAAATCCTTTTCTCTAGGAGTTTAACTCCAAAAGTCAACCGGGGAGTACAACTCCCAGTGCAGGGGCTAAGCCCCTTTGTCCTTTTTTAGGAGTTTAACTTCAAAATGTTGGCTATAGTGCCCTCAATGCAATTATCGTAATCGCAGGAAGATGATTATGATGATTGAGAGAGGACCTATTCCGGTAGAACAGTCTTACTCGAGATGATAGTATGCTATCTGGTTTGTCTTTGTCATCACTATTACATGTTGATAGAGCCCATAGGATTCTTGATTGACTACCAGCATTATGATGGCGATCATATACGTGAGAGCTGGGGGTATATAAGCACATCCTTAAATGTCCCTAGTCATGGGAGTATCGAGACAGGGCATCGATACTCCAGCGTAGACTAGTGTATACTGATTGAGACCCGACGAGGGGCGGTGGCCTGGTCTCACAAGCCATTGGTGTTAGTTTGTTCACCTAAGATAGTATACATGTGCTTATCGGGTTATGAGTACACTGGATGGAATCACCGGGAACCTACTAGTTGGTATTATACCTATTGTCAGATAGCAGTTTTTAGGTGACACGTGTACAGGTTAGTCTGTCGACCTGAGATTGTCATTTTTCTCGTGTGAGTTCCCACTGTGCTTTGATTACTACCCTACCATGGCTCAAAGGAGTTGTGCAAACAGGTTTTAGTTGGGTACAGTCCCGAGCCATATAGGGGCAGTGATCGGATCGTCGGGAATTCATCTCTCCCGGTATTGGGGGTTGATGTCGCGTTGTGCACGGGTAGCCATCACCAGAAATCCATGGCCATGGTGGACGAGAATTACCGATCCAGGATCGATAGTTTTTCTGGTGGTGATGGGTTTCATGCCGACACTAAATTTCGTGTTGTTAGGGGTCTTACTTTATCCAGCCACCTAGACTCAATATGCGATACTCTTAAACGAACATACCGGACTGTACGGATATTGTCACTGTCAGGCCCAGTAGCGGTTCAGGATGAGTTTGCTTGTCGGCCTCCCTTTCGCTCAATACCTGGGTAGCCGTTACGTACAGCTAGTGCCCCTAACGTGCTTGTGGTTAAACCCACTGCCGGCGTATTGACAAGTCTTTAGAGTCCCACACAGAGGGTTTTCACAGTTCAGGCGATATGGTGTAGATGACGTATTTTGGTACATACAGGTGTCCGATTAAATATGTGCACATGCTGCACAGACTTTAATCGGACGGTTGATAATACTGTTAGTTATATTTATGCCCTAGAGGCCATTACCGTACATGCGATGCATATTGTAGTGGATGCTTGGACATATATAGGGAGGACTTTCTTGCTCGACATGATAGTATGCTATCTGGTTGCACTTTATCTTAACATCTTAACAAATACTGTTTTGTGATCACATGTTGATAAAGCCCTTAGGATGATTACTTGACTACCAGGATTATGATGCAGATCATACTAGTGGGGACAGGGTAGTCGATAAGTATATCCTGCAAATGATCCTAGTTGTGGGAGTATCGAGACAGGGCATCGGTACTCCAGAGTAGACTAGCGTATGTGCTTCTTGACCCATATGATGGGCGATGGATGATCCCATATCCATTGGTGTTTGACATCAGAGAAGGTCTACGGGTGCTAAGTGGAGGCTGGGTACACTGGACGGACTCGCCGAGAACTCCTAGATGGTATTATACCTATCGTCGGATAGCAGTTCTCTGATGACACCGGTACAGGTTAGTCTGTAGACCCGAGATCGTTACAGAGTCTTGTGTGATTCCCACCGTGCTTTGATTTCCACCTTACTACGGTCAAGAGATCGTGCAAAACGGTGGCTTTTGGGTACAGTCCCGAGTCACATGGAGGCAATGACCGATAGGAGGGGTTTCGTCTCTCGCGGTATTGGGAGTTGATGTTGCGCTATGCTCGATTGGCCATAACAGGAAATCCCTGGCCAAGGTTGCTGAGATTTACTGGTAAGTGTTGTCAGTAGTTTCTCGAACCGTTATGGACCTTGCATCGGCATGACTTATCAGGCTATTGGGGTCTAACGTTATACCACATCCAGGCTGTGATATGCGACATATCAGACGAAGAGACCGGACTGTACGATAGTGTTACTGATTGGATTCACAGGAGTTATAGCAGGCTTGCTTGTTGATCTTCTGATCGCTCAATACCCGGGTGGCCGTTACGTTTAGCAGACCGCTTGCGGCTTGTGGGTGTTTGATATGATCATCACCTACTGCCGGCGTATTGACGAGTCTTTAGAGTCCTACACAGAGGTTTCCTGGTTCATGCGAAACGGAGTTGGAGCACATATGTGATATGTGCGAGACCGAGATTAATACGAGTATGTGATATCGTATTCTTTTCAAAAAGTTGGATTTTTTCATGTTAAAAATATTCAGAAAATTATGTAGGGAATTCTATGGACACACCTGAAGAACGAAACCCTAACTCGTCCAAGTGACCACGGATCCGCGGCCAAAACATGGTTTTGGAGGCGGATCCGTAGTACCACTTGAGAGGCTTGGGTCGGGCCCTTCAGCTGTTGGTCCGTAGGTACTGGGGCATGCTTCTGGGAATTTTTAATTGTGCTCAAGTGTTGAGCTCTCTGAGAATTTTTGGGAATTCGTTGCATCGATCGAATTATCTAACTTCGCCTAGCTATCTGTGATTGTGATACAATATTTGGAATCCACATAATTGGTTATGTGATAACTAGTTTGAATTTTGTAAATCTAGTGGTTTAGTCTCATTTGATCGGTTGCCACGGGATTTTCATGTTGATCAAAAGTCCGTCGCAATCACGTAGTGTACGCGGATACTCGCTGGGTAACCTTACTAGACAGCCACGCCCCGATTAAGTGACTGTAGGAGAACCCGGTCGCCAAAAGCATCCATTTGGGTGCTCGCGGCTGCGGTGTTCCGCCTTGGTGCACTTCGTCGACGGCAACGGGGGGTGAGGCCGTCTAATAAAGTTTCCGATGAGCATTCGATCTGGTTATCGGGAATCTTGATGAATTACCCGATAGGTTATTGGAAAGTGTTTTCAATATGGAGACTAAAATGCAGGGATTATAATTGTTAGGCATGCGATATCTAAGGAATTCATTTAGTTAGGCATGAAATCCAATGTATTTGATATATTAGGTTTATGATGTCTAAGGTGGTTGCGGATTCTAACTGTTGTAGTTTTTCACTTTCTTTTCTGCGACCGTAAGTGTAATATGTGGTGTATCGCCGGTTTCGGTGCTATATGTCAGCGACAACTGGGATACGCATATTTACATACGTTGATGATATGTGTTGCTGTGATATGTTATATTCGATCGTCGTGTTTTGAATAGCCGGGTTTTTTTTATGTGAGATGAGGGTTTTTCATTTTCTTTCATGTAAAAGATTGTATGTAATATTCTTTTATTGGGGCACTTCCGGATTGAGGATGATGTCACCATTGTATATTATTTACTTTTCCGCATTAGGATAGACCCAAGGCGGGGAGCACAAGTGACCGGGTTCTAAGGTACAGTAGGAGACCATCTCGAGGAGTCGAGACCGGGCCTCCTAACTCTAGAATTGGTAGGGTCGCTTGCCGCTCTCGTAGGGGTCTAGGGATGTGGGTTTGGCTATTCATCACGACCGTGGAATCCATGTTTTTATTGGCTTAAATAAAACACGGAAATCCTAGTATATCCAATATTTCATATATGATTCTTCTGCTGCTGATATTCCGTGATGTGATCATTTGAACTGTTCTGAAACGAATGCCTATATTATATATATGAGATATAATAAATATTGCTGCTTTCGTTTCTTATGTGATGCTTGGGAAGCATAAAGAAATGAGACTTCATTAATGAGATTAATGAAATAAAAGAAAGCTAAAGATGTTGTAGAAACTTGTTTCGAAAACTGGTAGCTCTAGTTTTTGCTTTGCATAGCGGTATTCCTCGTAGAATATCCAGCACCTTATTTGATAAGGAAAGAGCCGAGATCCCTTCACCGGGAGTGACCTCTTTAGCGAAACAAGCATATGCTACAAACTCGATTTGTCTTTTGATTGCTTCTATAGTTTTTGCTTTGCATAGTGGTATTTGTGAAATATCCTGCATCTTATTCGCTAAGGAAAGAGCCGAGATCCCTTCACCGGGAGTGACCTCTTTAGCAAAACTAGTAAAGTCCTAAAAAACACTCCTTTTCAAAATCACTCGATTCTATGACGATATCAAGTTCATTACGCAAAAGGTTTTCTTAAAAACCTGTCGTAGCCCTCTGTCATTTCAGATAAGTAGTATTTAGTATTCGTGCTGCATTTGTTGACCTCTGTCAAGGCGTAGTGTGCGGTAGCTGATTAGTGCTTTTCTGCTAGCATATGATGCGATTAGATTAGGGTAGTCGTACGACCTTGTTGACCTCTGTCAAGGGTCGTGCGTGTGGGTTTAATTCAATTGGTAAATGACGGGTTGAACTTGACTAGCAGCCTATGGTTTGTTGACCTCTGTTAAGGTCATAGGAGGCTTGGGGCAAAACATTATCGGGAATTTCAAGTGTTGCAATTTGCAATGAGATTGCATACCTTCTATAAGATAGTTGGATCCCGATACCCACTGCGAGTAAGAGTTACTCCTGGGAAAATTTTACACATAACAATTAGCCGATCAAGTAGGTGTCTAGAAAGGTGTAAACGGGGTTATGCCTCTGGGAAAACGAGGTTTATTTTAATTAGGTCCGTGCGAAAGCACGGGGAACCTCCCTCAAAGTACCGACACCAGCCTGGCCGAAATATTGACGAACTTGTAGGGTGTAATTAATCCCGGCTAGTCTTACCTTTTAAGGTTTGAAGGAATATTTGACTAAAACAGTGGAGCTATCCTGATTAGATAAAATAATAACCAAACAGAGTGTTTTCTTCTCTTTCTCTCCAGGTTGCAAACATGTCACGCCTTAATCAAGATAATAATATGGATGCATTGACCGAACCTTCTTATTATACTGAGCTAAGGAACGTTGGTTCCTCTCCATCTTATAATTGTTATAAGTCCGAGCAGGAAATAAGGGAATATCCGGACTCCCATACCACCCAATTCGAAGAAAGTACATGTTGATACATATTCTTCGGGTGTCCTTATTACCGAGAACCGTTTTTCAGTATCCTCTACGTCCTGGGTATGTGATACCGGATCAGGATCCCGCATATGTAATATGTTACATGGGCTACAGAAAGGTAGAGAACTGAGAAAGGGTGATATGTCTCTAAGTGTTAGAGAATGGTGCAATTGTTGCAGCTAAGTCTGTTGGCAGATATCACCTTGTATTTTATACATTGATCCTGAACAAATGTTATTACATACCGAACCTGATATACAACATTACATCATGTTCTTTACTGAGTTAAAGAAGGATATAATTCTGTATTAGAGGATAATGCTATGAACATTTTCCTGAATCAAGAGTTGATTCGATCAGGCACATTATATAATAGCATATACGTTCTAAATCAAACCACAGTTCAAAGTATATAGAACACAGACAAGAGGGGAAGTTCAGGAATGAACGAATCCTTCTTGAGGCATTGTAGACTAGGTCATATCAATGTGACACGACCGGCTAAGTTACATAAGGATGAATATGAGAATCTGTTCGAATTTTCATCTTATGCCACTTGCTAGTCTTGTTTCAAAGAGAATATGACCAACACTCCGTTTACTGGAAATAGAGAAAGAGTTAGTGAACTCTTGGGACAGATGCATGATGATGTATATGGTCCCATGTCTACGAATGCCAAGGTTGGTTCTTTATGAGAACCAAACGGGTAAAAGTATAAATTCCTACGATGTGATCGGGGAGGTGAATACTTGCGCATGGAGTTTCTGGGGTTTCTTAAAGGAGAATATGATTCTCTCTCAGCTTACTCCTTCGTATACACTACAGCACAACGGTGTATCGGGGTGGAGGTATCGCACCCTATGAGATATGGCGCGCTCTGTAATGAGTATTGCTGAGTTACCTGTTTACTTTTGGGTGTTATGCACTTGAGAAGCTGCATACCTATTGAATAGGGTTCCATCCAAAATAGGGCCTACCACTACATATGAGATATGGAATGGGAAGAGACCATGTCTTAAAAGAGTTAAGATATGTGGTTGTCCAGCCTACGTTGAAAATAAAATCCGGAAAAGCTCAATGCAATGTCAGTTCTGTAAGTTTGTTAAGATATCCCAAACATTTGTGAGGGAATATCTTCTACCAATCTGAGGAGCAAAAGGTGTTTTGTTTCTTAGCATGCCACCTTTTGAGAAAAGGTATTTCTTGTGAAGAAATTAGTGGTCATGAGGTAGAACTGGAAGGAGTTCCAGCTATACAAACTAACAGCTGATGATTTGATGAAACCAAAGGATTCAATAGTCTCCAACGAACTTCAGCCTCTCCGCGAATCTGGTAGGGTTCCTCATCCACTTGAGAGATACTACAGTTTTCTCGGTGAAAGTGGGAGCGAGGATTGCATCATGAGATGATGGCCCAACCGGGTTCAGGCAGGCCATCAGGAGTGGTGACTCTGTGAAATGGCTGTATGCTATGCGATCAAAGATGGAATCCATGCGCACCTAAAAAGTATGACTTTGTATGTTGCACCTGAAGGGGTAAAACCCATTGGGAGCAAATTGAGTCCTGAGAAGATTCTTGGTGTAAATGGAAAAGTTGAGACTTTCAAAGCTATGCTTAAGTCCATCAGGATCAATGCAAGCATCACGGAGTTGGAACATCTGTTTTTATGTGACAGTCAAAGTGTTTGACTTCATCAAAATGGTAGATAAACCCTGTATATACAAGAAGGTTGCAGAGAGTAAGGTTGTCTTCTACGTATTGTACGTAGATGACATACTCTTGATAGGAAATGGTTTCCTATGCTACACTCGGTCAAGCTCTTCTTATCACAAGGATTCTCAATATAAGATCTGGATGATACCTACTATATCTTGTGGATTATGATCTATAGTGATAGATCTATGTGGATGTTGGGAGTGTCCCAAATCCAGGTACATAAACACCATACTAAAGGTGTTTAGTATGGATAGTTCTAAGCGTGGTGGTTCGCCCATTTACTCTTGGATCACTCTCTCCAAAAAGATGTCTCCCCAGACTGATTTGAAGAGAGCTCGCATGCAAGGGATACCCTATGCTTCGGCAGTAGGCTCTATTAGAGTATGCGATGTTATGTACCGGACCAGATGTAGATGAATGATTGATCCTTTTTCCGATTGTGTAGTTGGAGAATAGTAAAGAAATCACAACCAAAAATATTTGACCGCAATCAATAACAGTGTCGGTTTGTAGCGCGTTAGTAAGTGCGGATCGTCCACAGGGATTGCGCGATTCGTTCGTATTTTGTTTTGTTTGAATCGAAAATTTAATAGAAAAGAAAAGCAAAAACGATTCAAGATTTATATCGATGAATTTCAAGAATCAACTAGTCTAATCAAGAAAGCGATAAACATCAAGAATCAAGTATTGATAGAATTCCAATCGATTTAGGTTTCAAGATTTAAAGTAAAGCTCGTAGGAATCGATTAGATCGTAGATGTGAAGAAGATTCAAAATTACGATTTCTTATCCATTAACAAATTGATGCTAAATCGATGTAGATTCATCGAGGATCAAGGATCTTGCGAAGAATTAGGGTTCCTCATCCCATCCTTTGTTCTTTCGATGAATCACATTAACTAGATAGCTTCTAGGAAATCGAATGATCGATTGTTGATCTCTAGATCGTGCGAAAAGAATCAAGAACGCATTTCGCATCGATCTAGATCATCGATCATTCAATTTTCAAGAATTTACAATTGTTATAGGACTTAAGAAAACGTTTAAAGATTCGTCAACATCATCATTCTACAATCGTTTCGATTCCTCCACGAACAGAGTTTTATTCAAGCATCATCACGAAGAATACATTCAAGAATTGAAGATGAATCATAATGCTCGAATTGAAATATAAGCAAGTTTAAAGAATCTTCACCTTTATTATATCAACAATTAGCTACAACTCTCAAGAACTACAAGAGGAAGGAACTTTGATCGTCGAATCTAGCGTCGCTCGGCTCCTTGAGTCGTGGATCGGCTTGGATCTCGTGCTCCGTTGAAGTCCGGCTTCGCTTCTAAAGGATCGTTGAAGACTTGCTTTGCTTGCACTCAAAAGATCTTGAATTTGAGGTTTCTTGATTTGGATTAGGGTTAGGGTTTGGAGGTGGTAGGTGTTGGGTTGAAGAACTAGAGAGTGATTAGCTTTCAACCACAATTGAATTGAGTAACAAACTATTGAACAACCCCTTCAAGTGAGCCTTGAGTTCTTTTTATAGGTTTCCAAAACCCTAGGTCTAGGATTTTGAATTTTGAATTTCCCTCCAAAAGATTTTTATAGAGAGAGGCTTCTAAAAGTAGTTAGTTAGGAGCTTAGCTTCTACCTTAAGCTAGGAGGTTAGGGAGAAGGTTCTAGGTTCTTAATGGAGTTAAGGTGAAGCTTGTTAAGGAAGCTAAGACATCATTAGTTTAGAACCCAAGGGCTGCTGATCTGGCAGAAAGTTCTGGAGTAATCTGGAGAATGTAGTATCTTGCTGAGATGTAGGAGCTGAGATAGGAGTTATGCAGCAGAGAGGGGGTGGTGACGTGTCCAAGCCGCCGCGGAACCGCGGCGCAAGGCGGCTCCGGCCGTGGTTCCGCGGCCAAGTGGCTGAGCTAGGGCTTCAACTCCTTTGTAGTGCTTTGTTCTGTCTTTAAGTGTACTTTCTGATATGTTGAATCTCTGAATGCTTTTTAGATCATTACCAGATTCCAAATCCTTGAGTTGGTATATTCTTTAGCAGCACTGTTATGCAAATTTGACCGATCTCTTGGAATTTCCTGCACAGACTTCGAAACACAAGTTGCGATATGCAAGAATGATGCGATGCTAAGAAATATAGTCAATTTCCCTTATAGTGCCGGTTTTAAAGTCTAACACATGCAATCTGATATTTTACGACTGTTTTGCTAATATGTGTTATATGAATGCCGAACAGCTCTAGATGAGTGCAAATGATAGGGAAATTGACGTGTTAAAGATGCAGTATTTTCGACTGATCAAATTCCCCCAAACTTATTTTCGATCGTCTCGAGCGAACAGTTTTATTAATAAGAGAAGGAGAAAATAAAGAAAGAGAAAAACTAACTAGCACACTTTCGTAGGCAACACGATTGCACTGAGCACGTGCAACAAGCCTTTAAACCTCTAGGTGTCTCTAGTAGGAGGAGTGTTGTCTCCTGAGGGTTTTCAGCGGATTGCACCCACAAAATCCAATAATAAAAAGAAGATCATGAATATTACATTTAAAGAAAAGAATTGTAAAAGAAAGACTTTGAAAATTAGGGTTTCCAACTAAGCTAGCTTTTCGGTTGTCATGAGCCTTATCTTAATAGTCATGAAAAGATGTCAGAAATCACATCCTCCCTTAATAAAATATCGTCTTATTCTTCATTCATATCTTTCATCCAAACATCGATCATATAACCCTACGTGTGTGTAAAGACATCCCTACATCCGGAGAATTCAATTCAAGCTATCATACTCTTGCCCATCAGCCTCAGTACTTTTTAATTAATGAATATTTAGATGAGATTGCTCACACACTTTCATGCGACCGTTAATACTTCTTGAGGTACTAACCGACCGATTACTCATGTGCTTGCTTATTTGGTGTATTTTCCTCGTCTTGCACCACCTAAGGCTTAGCAGTGACTCCCAGACCAGTTGGCCTTAGGGCACTAGGTGAAGAGGCACCCTCGCTATATTTTTTTATTGCTTCCTTGGCGATAACAAAACCAGTGTTCATTTTTCTCACCACTTTATATTTTATTCATCATCATTTTTTTTTATTTCCTTCATACATCGGCTTTAAGACAAAAGCATTTCAAGGTATCCTCTACTATCCCGAGCTTCAAGACATGTGTAAGTGCGAATAACATGGTATCAACGTTCAAAATGTTTGGCTTCCAGATAGAAACTATCTTTCAGACTTATTTTTATCCTCAGATTAGTGACTTCCTTCATCTTACTAACCCTTGGGACAACGGCTCATAACTACTTATTACTAGTTCGTTTAAGAAAACTTCTAATTTTCTTGGTTTTCTTAAAATTTTCAAATCTTTTGGATGTAATTTTTCACTATCTAAACTTTTATTATCTTATTTATGACAAAAAAGGTTTAAATATTAAAATATTTTGAAATTTTGAAATTTTTTAAATTTTTATGGATTTTGAAAATTTTAAATTTTTATGGGTTTTTAAAGAAATGTTTTGTGCTTATGCAAATGATGCAAAAATAAGCACAAACCTCCCCCAAACTTGTTTTCAACGGTGTCCTCACTGTTGCCAACAGCTATATCTACAAAACTTATAAGCCTGGGAGGAATTTATTAGTGGGGGCAAAATATATAAGTGAAGATCCTCCCCCAAACTTATTCTTTTCACTCACCTCCATTCAAAAGATGATGCAATGATATACATGACATGGAAGTGAGACGGAGGAATTTTAATCCAAATAAAATGGCTCATGTAAGAACAGGAGCTCCTCCGTGGGGTCAGTGGAAAAATACGGCTTTAGTCTATGTCCATTCACTTTGAAAAATATGTCGTTTTTAACATTTTCTACCTCTATTGCCCCGTGCGGGTATACAGACCGCACAACAAAAGGTCCCTTCCACCGAGATCGAAGCTTACCCGCGTGAAGGTGTAATTGTGAATCATAAAGAAGGACTTGTTGACCTGGTGAAAATGTTTTCCTCAAAATGTTTTTATCGTGAAAAACCTTGGTCCTATTCTTTACGATTACAGCGTTATCATAAGCTTCATCGCGGAGTTCGCTTAGCTCATTTAATTGCAACTTCCGAAAGTTGCAGGCTTGGTTTAGGTCAAAGTTGATTTCCTTAATAGCCCATAATGCTTTATGCTCAATCTCGACAGGTAAGTGACATGTCTTCCCAAACACTATCCTATATGGAGACATCCCAAGGTCGGTTTTAAATGCAGTTCGGAATGCCTAAAGAGCATCCGACAGTTTGGTCGACCAGTCTTTTCTATTCTTAGCAACAGTCTTCTCCAAGATTTGTTTGATCTGTCTATTTGAAATCTCAGCCTGCCCGCTCGTTTGGGGATGATAGGGTGTAGAAAGTCTGTGGTTGATTGAGTATTTCCGCATCAGAGTCTCGAAAGACCTATTGCAGAAATGTGTCCCATTATCATTAATGATAGCGCGTGGGTGTCCAAATCGGGAAAAGATATTTTCTTTTAAGAACTTAATGACAACTTTCTTGTCATTAGTGCGACATGGAATGGCTTCAACCCACTTTGAGACATAATCAACCGCCAGCAGTATGTACAGATTCCCAAAGGAGTTGGGAAAGGGACCCATAAAATCAATGCCCCAAACATCAAAAATTTCAACCACTAGGATGGGTTGCTGAGGCATTTCATTTCTCCGGGAAATTCTACCCGTGTACTGACATTGTGTACAGGTTTTGCAGTAGTCAAATCCGTCCTTGAACAAGATCGGCCAATAAAATCCACATTGCAAAACCTTCTCCGCCGTCTTTTTAGGACCAAAGTGACCCCCACAGGCTTGATCATGACAAAAAGAAAGAACACTCTTGAACTCTTCTTTAGGGACACACCGGCGAATGATCTGATCAGGACAATACTTAAACAGATATGGATCATCCCAGTAAAACTGTTTTACTTGGGATAGAAAACGGTATTTATCCTATTTTGACCAATCGCTGGGTATAAGTCCCGTGACAAGATAGTTCACAATATCTCTGAACCAAGGTTCATTGGATACGCTCAAGAGTTGTTCGTCTGGAAACGAATCATTGATCGGCAGGGTCACAGGGGAAGAAGAGATGCGTGAAAGATGGTCGGCTACAACGTTTTCACATCCTTTCTTATCTTTGATAACAAGATCAAATTCTTGTAACAGAAGGATCCAACGTATTAGCCGATCTTTTGCATCTTTCTTCACCAGAAGATGTTTTAAGGCGGAATGGTCAGTGTACACAACTATAGGTGAGCCAATCAAGTAAGGCCTGAATTTTTCTAATGCAAATACAACCGCCAAAAGTTCTTTTTCGGTAGTTGTATAATTGATTTGTGCATCATTCAGGGTCTTACTCGCATAATAGATCACGTGTGGCATCTTTTCAATGTGCTGTCCTAAGACTGCACCTACTGCAAAGTTGGATGCATCACACATCAGCTCAAAGGGGTAGTCCCAATTTGGAGACGATAGAACGGGGGCTGTAGTGAGGGAGTGTTTGAGTGAGTCGAAAGCTGCCTCACAATCCGAGTCAAAGTGGAAGGTCGTATCTTTGGCCAGGAGAAGAGTTAAAGGTCTAGCAATTTTGCTAAAATCCTTAATGAATCTCCTATAAAAGCCCGCATGGCCAAGAAAGGATCGAATATCTTTGACACTTTTGGGATGAGGAAGGTTTTGAATGACATCTATCTTAGCTCTGTCAACCTCAATGCCTTTCTGTGAAATAACGTGTCCAAGAACAATTCCCTCTTGGACCATGAAGTGGCATTTTTCCCAATTCAAAGTTAAGTTCTTCTCTTTGCAACGAGTAAGAAATGCGTCAAGATTCGCAAGGCAATCAGAAAAAGAGTCTCCAAAAATCGAGAAATCGTCCATAAAAATCTCCAGAAAATTCTCTACCATGTCAGAGAATATCCCCATCATACACCGCTGAAAGGTAGCGGGAGCATTGCATAACCCAAAGGGCATGCGACTGTAAGCAAAGGTACCAAAAGGACAAGTAAAAGTGGTTATATCTTGATCTTTTTTGGCTATGGGGACCTGATTATAGCCAGAGTATCCGTCCATAAAGCAGTAATACTCTCATCCAGCTAAGCGTTCCAGCATTTGATCAATGAATGATAGAGGGAAGTGGTCTTTCCTCGTGGCGGCATTGAGTTTTCTGTAATCAATACATACACGCCACCCAGTTTGGACGCGTGTCTGAATCAACTCATTTGCCTCATTGGTAATAACAGTGATGCCGGATTTCTTAGGGACGACATGTATAGGACTCACCCATCGGCTATCGGAGATTGGGTATATAATACCATTATCTAGGCATTTGACGATCTCTTTCATCACCGCTTCCTTCATGATGGGATTTAACCGTCTCTGTGGTTCTCGGGTTGGTCTGGCATCATCCATCACATGTATATGATGTTCTACAATCAAGGGACTAATCCTTTTGATGTCCGCCATAGTCCAACCAAACGCTTCCTTATTAGATCTCAATACCGATAAAAGTGCATTCTCTTGCTCTGATGCTAGAGAAGCGGATATGATAACCGGTAAAGACTCATTCTCACCTAAATAAGCATATTTAAGATGAGAAGGTAAAATTTTGAGATCTAATGTTGGCGGAGAAATGATAGAAGGTGGGATCATCGAGTGATTTTTGGAGTCACAAAGAAGCTCATAGTCTGTGAAAGATACAGACTCGGGTGGTGATAGGTCAGGAGTACCGGACTCAAGTGTGGGAAAAGTGTCCTCACTAAGATCATGTGTAAGATTAAACAGTGATGTGATAGTGTCGTCGAGATCTGTAAAGCAAAGTTCATCAACTCCTCAACTTTCGAGAGCGATCTCGTGGACAGAGCACACATCAAGAATATCAGCAGAGGGTTCTGATGGCTGACTTCCAACTTTGTAGATGTTTAGTTCAATGGTCATATTTCCAAATGATAAGTTCATCGGACCATTTCTACAGTTAATAACAGTATTGGAAGTGGCAAGGAAATGTCGACCCAAAATCACCGGAATTTGGCTCCGGGGGTTTGCTACAGGTTGTGTATCGAGTACGATGAAGTCTACAGGGAATAAAAATTCCCCGACCTTTATCAATGTTCCCCTCCGAAAGACGGCGCAAGACTGGCGTCTCGCCTGAAATTCGGGGCAGATGCTAATTGGTGCTATCCGTCCACCTCTCCGAAGATGCCAAGCTGATTCATGGCACCGCGTATCGAAGGTTTAGACAGATGCATCCGATGTAGCAGACTTCGTCAGATTTCCCCTCGTTTGAGGGGTTTTTGATGGTGGGGACGCTCTTCCCTGTAGGCGCAAGCCCCTGCAGTTAATTACGCTACCGCATTGCGGTAACAACTTTCTCCTTCTCCAGATATTTCATTTCGTGTCGTGTGTGTTTATTTTGTGTTTAGTTGCCCGTGGATTGTATACAGAGACTGAGTTATGAAGTCGCCCGTAGGGCGTGGACTAGTCTAAATCCGTATTATCTTAGATTTGAGTTTGGGGGTTTGGGTTTAAGGATACGTTAGCCTAGTTTGAGACTAAGATCGACTTAAACACATGTTAAGGACACGTCATAGTTTTTAGACTAAGATCAACTTAACGGGATCGTTTAGATCCGACAAGAGAGAAATTAGGGGAGCCCTGTTGTTTAGTTTAGTGACGTTGCGGTCGATAGGTAGTTTAAGGACATTGCGGTCCATAGGTAGTTTAAGGACATTGCGGTCCAATGTTAGTTTTAAGACGTTGCGGTCAAGGTTAAGGACGTCATAGTCCGTGGATTTAAGGACTCCATAATCCGATATTAGTTTTAAGACATCACGGTCGAGGTTAAGGACGTCATAGTCCGTTGTTAGTTTTAAGACATTCCGGTCAAGGTTAAGGACGTCATAGTCCATGGGTTTAAGGACCCCACAGTCCAATGTTAGTTTTAAGACATCCCGGTCAAGGTTAAGGACCTCATAGTCCATGAGTTTAAGGACCCCACAGTCCGTATCAATGTGTGGTCATCGGGACCCGTCACCTCTTTGAAGACGTTGAGGAATTACAACGCCAAGTATTAAAGGAGTGAAGAGATGTACCCTTAAACCGAGGTAGATTAAATAATCCTTGGCCCAATTTGGAACCAAGACCAATTAATCATATTATGAGCCTATTGGCTCAGTTAAGTCTGAATTGAGGACTTATAGCCAGTTTGGGCTAAGTCTAATCATGCTTAGGATATGGGCCCTCTGTTGGTCCATTGAAGGAGAGGCTTTGCCTTTGGAAACTTAGCCAATTGGGCTAAAGCTAGTGTTGAACACTAAAGACCAACAGTGTTGAACACTGAGAATAAGATTAACAAGTTAGTGTTAAACACTAAAAGATGATCAGTGTTGAACACTGGGAACAGAGTTTTCAAATTAGTGTTAAACACTAAGACAAATCAGTGTTAAACATTGGGAACAACGATTTCAAATCAACGTTAAACATTGGGAGCACAATTTTCCGAATTAGTGTTTGAACACTAAGAAAATCAGTGTTAAACACTGGGAATGGAGTTTTCAAACTAGTGTTAAACACTATCGAAATCAGTGTTAAACACTGGGAACAGATCATCAGTTTAATGCTAAATATGATAAGAGAAGAGATCACGTGGGCGCACGTGATGGCATCCAAAAGGTGGGGCCAGATCCCTTTCATTTTATTCTACAGATAAGTGTTTAACACTTTTAATTCTGAAGGCCATCACGTGTGGGCACGTGATGGGGGCTCCGCTTTGATCTGTTAGGATGTTCATTAGGGGTCACGTGGTGACACGTGAGGGTGCCCCAGAGCTTCGTTTCTATGGATCTTTACAGGGGTCACATGGTAGCACGTGACCCTGTTCCTTTGCTGTTTGCAGATTTGTTTATCTTTTTAAGAATTAAATTCTTCATAGGGTTAAACCCTAGCAACAAACTTTAGAGGAATTAAATTCCTGTTTTCTTCCGAAGAATTATTTTCTTAGATAGAGTTGAACTCTAGTTTCTTCTCTGTAGGAATTAAATTCCTCATATATGTGAAGAACTGGATTCTATCATAGGGTTCAACCCTAATAATAACTTTAGAGAAATTAAATTCCTACTTTCTTTTAGAGAATTACTCTTAGATAGGGTTTTACCCTATGACAGAACCTAATTCCTCACATATATGGGAATTCAATTCACGTGCTCACACGTGACCAGGGGTCACGTGTTGGCACGTGGCGGTTGAACAGCGGCTAGAAGACAGAGCGCAGAAAGGAGAAGAAAGCTCGTTCCAGGGGGTCACGTGCCTACTCGTGACCAGGGGTCACGTGGCCACACGTGACTAGGGGTTTGAATGCTGTTCAGAATTTAATTCTGTTAAATAGATGGGCTTTGAAAGCCGGTCACGTGTGGCCACGTGACCCCTGGTCACGTGTAGGCACGTGACCCCTGGTCACGTGTAGGCACGCGACCCCCTGGAACGAGCTTTCTTCTCCTTTCTGCGCTCTGTCTTCTAGCCGCTGTTCAACCGTCACGTGCCAACACGTGACCCCTGGTCACGTGTGAGCACGTGACCCTTTCTGGAGCCTTTTCTTTGATTTAATCAAGGAGCTGAATCTGCCTTTGCCGCTGCTTTTAATTGTCACGTGCCAACACGCGACTGCTGGTCACGTGCTAGCACGTGATCCTCCTCCGTAAACTTTCCTGATTTTAAATCAGGAAACAATCAACACATCCTCTAGTTCACCCCTTGGTTTGGTGATTGAACGGTCTGCCATTTGGAGAGTGCAGTGAGCTGGTTTCAACTCTCCAATCCCTAGCTGGTCATAGACAGAATATGGAAGTAGGTTAACACTTGCGCCAAGGTCTAACAGAGCACGATTTATGTTTTTACCCCCAATAGAAATCGATATCGTAGGACATCCTGGGTCCTTACGTTTCTTTGGTAGCTGTGGGATAAAAGCAATGCTAATATTATTAGACATGAAGACCTTCTTCGGCATTTGATTCTTCCTCTTCCTAATGCACAAGTCCTTAAGGATTTTCGCATAAGCGGGGACTTGTTGAATAGCATCTAGGAGAGGGATGTTGATGTTAACCTGTTTGAACATTTCCATAATTTTCTCCATATGAGGACTCGATTTGTTACCCCTTAACCGATTCGGGTAAGGAGCTTTAGCAATAAGTGCCGGGTCCATCATAGGAGAAGGAAGTGGGGGTAGACGTGATCCCAAAAGAGGAGCGGGGACCGTCTGTGGAGAACTAGAAGGGCTATACTGAGGTGTCGAGCCTAGTGGAAAATGGAGAATAGGCTCGCGAGAAAGCGGTGGGTTAGAAGAACAAGGATCAGAAGTAGAAGTGTGTGTGAGGAAAGGTCTCAGCCGGGGTGTTATTGATAGGATTTTCAATATCATCAATTCCTTCCCCGACATGGTTATTCAGCTCTCTTCCTGATCTCAACGTTGTGACGGCATTTACATTGTAATGCCCAGGATTCGGTAGGGGTTGAGACGGAAGTTTCCCTTTTTCTCTCGCACTCATTTCGGCTTTAAGTCGTGCAATTTCAGCTTCCATCGATCTGATACTCTCAACTTGGGACGCTAAGTTTTTCTTTATCTCACTGACGGAAGATCTAACCTCAGCCGAAACCTCTATGAAATTTGACAAAAGTGATTTCATGGTTTGAGTGAATTGAGAGAATTCGTCAGAACATGACAACTGCATAGGATTAGACTGTGCAGGAGTGTTGACTTGGTTTTGGAAATTTTGTGACTGGTAGGGGTGCTGAGTGAGTTGAAGTGGTTGCTGTTGTGGTGGAAGAGCCCTTTGGAAATTATTTTGGCTTGGAACCGTGTTTTGAGATTGTTGTTGTTGGTTCCAAGCAAAATTCGGGTGATTCCTCCAACCCTGATTGTACGTGGAAGAATATGGATCGTTTCTAGGTCTTTGAAATGCGACATTTGTATGCTCGTGACCTTGAAACAGAGAGTTTAATGGACATTCTTCCGTTATGTGAGAAGGATCAAAACAACACCCACATACAGTTTTGGGGAGCGACATTGGGTTTAGGGAGGCTGCTGAAAATTTGTGTTCCATAGCTTCGAGCTTCTTTTGCATTGCTGCCATCTCAGCTCGAACACCTATGGATACATCTATTTGGTGTACGCCACCCCTAGTCGATGACTGGGTTCCACTCTCCCACTGTAATGATTTTTCAGCGAACTCTTCTAAAAATTTCCAAGCTTCCCCATCATCCTTGGTCATAAAAGTGCCTTGACACATGTTTTCAAGGTTCTGTTTAGTGTTTGGGTTAATGCCCTCATATATGATTCGGCAAAGATCCCATCTCGGGATGCCGTGATGAGGACATTGAACCAGTAGATCCTTGAAACGTTCAAAGCATTTAGAGAATGGTTCAGTAGGAAGCTGGGTGAATTGATTTAGTTCGCTACGGATTCGAGCTGTCTTTTGCATAGGGTAGAATTTCTTAAGGAATGCCGCAACGAATTCTACCCAATTCGTAATAGAATATGCGGTAGTATTATATAGCCACTTCTCGGCCATATCGAACAAAGTAAATGGAAGAAGTCGTAGACGCATAGCATCCACTGAAAGTTGTGACGTACCCATCATTGCGCATACATTTTCAAATTTGGTAATAAAAACGTAAGCGTCTTCAGTCTCGAGTCCGTGGAATTTGGGTAAAAGGTTGATGTATTGGGGTTTAATTTCAAAATTATCCCCGTTGGCTAGTGGAATGGATAAGCAGGTCGAAAGAGGACCTCACAATGGATAGCACCTCTCTTGGAGAGAGATGCGGGGTGGATTCTGCGCACCAACGGACGGCGGCAGATTAGTGGTAAAGAAATTCGATGGAGACGGATCCATCGGTGTGGGTGTGGTAGTGGGTAAAGAAGAAGTAAATGGAGAAATACCGACTTCGGAGTCGATAAAGGGTACGCGGACTAAACGGGCACTAGAATCCCGTGTCCAGCCTATCTTGCACTAAAAAGGTTTAGTACAAGTGGCAGCGTGACTTATAATTAGGGGAAATGAATGAATGAATGCGGTGTTTGTTTTGAAAACTGGACGGATTTTTGAAAAAATGATGCAAGCACAACAAATGCAACACACAAAACCCTAATTCTAGTGGTCACCTAGGTCAAATCTCTAGACCACTCCTAACTGCCAAAAGACAAGTCGCAGGATAAATCCTCCACTGCCTCTTTGTCTCTCCTGTGGCCAGGTAAGTGGGAGGTTCTCCACTACGTAAGTAGTGGGCCTAATTAAGTAACCACTAGCCTTCGACACACTTGCCTTAGACACCACAAAAGAAACGCGGATAAGCAATGAATTACCCACGACCTTCTTCTGTCCTAAGTGAGCGCGACGGTCCTTAGAGTCATCTCTAGATTTCTTTTAGTTAATGAGGGTAAATGCGGATGCAATTTTGCGATTTTTGGGGCTTAGGAAGGGTAATGAACTCCCCACCTAATCTGGATTTGGTCTTTGCCCCTTAATGTCCGTATTAATTATGCAAACAACCACAAAATCAAAACACGCATAATTTAATTTTGCTTTTTGTGGCGCTGCGATTTTTGCAAAGAAGCCTGCAGAAAAATGTTATTTGGAGCAGACAGAGAAGGAGATAAGAAAGTTAGAAGCTCACTGTGAAAAACTTGTGCAGAGAAGACCCCACCAAGGCGCGGAACCGCCGTAGGAGGTGGCTTAGACCGCGGGTACGCGGCCGTCGGTGCTGCTCTCTGTACCAAAATTCAACAGCAAGCTGCTGTTAAATCCTCCAGCTCTCTGGAAATGTCTTAAATTTTTTTTCACTTTCTCCACAGCTTCCAGAATTCCTCGCAATCAAATCACAACACACGTTTAGATTTTGCGCGAATTTTGATCACAAAATTATAATGGAATAAATCTTTCAATTCAAATTTCAAATAAAGAACGAATTAGCGCGCGATCCCCGGCAACGGCGCCATTTGATTGATCCTTTTTTCGATTGTGTAGTTGGAAAATAGTAAAGAATCACAACCAAAAATATTTGACCGCAATCAATAACGGTGTCGATTTGTAGCGTGTTAGTAAGTGCGGATCGTCCACAGGGATTGCGCGATTCGTTCGTATTTTGTTTTGTTTGAATTGAAAATTTAATAGAAAAGAAAAGCAAAAACGATTCAAGATTTATATCGATGAATTTCAAGAATCAACTAGTCTAATCAAGAATCAAGAAAGCGATAAACATTAAGAATCAAGTATTGATAGAATTCCAATCGATTTAGGTTTCAAGATTTGAAGTAAAGCTCGTAGGAATCGATTAGATCGTAGATGTGAAGAAGATTCAAAATTACGATTTCTTATCCATTAACAAATTGATGCTAAATCGATGTAGATTCATCGAGGATCAAGGATCTTGCGAAGAATTAGGGTTTCTCATCCTATCCTTTGTCCTTTCGATGAATCACATTCACTATATAGCTTCTAGGAAATCGAATGATCGATTGTTGATCTCTAGATCGTGCGAAAAGAATCAAGAACGCATTTCGCATCGATCTAGATCATCGATCATTCAATTTTCAAGAATTTACAATTGTTATAGGACTTAAGAAAACGTTTAAAGATTCGTCAACATCATCATTCTACAATCGTTTCGATTCCTCCACGAGCTGAGTTTTATTCAAGCATCATCACGAAGAATACATTCAAGAATTGAAGATGAATCATAATGCTCGAATTGAAATATAAGCAAGTTTAAAGAATCTTCACCTTTATTATATCAACAATTAGTTACAACTCTCAAGAACCACAAGAGGAAGGAACTTTGATCGTCGAGTCTAGCGTCGCTCGGCTCCTTGAGTCGTGGATCGACTTAGATCTCGTACTCCTTTGAAGTTCGGCTTCGCTTCTAAAGGATCGTTGAAGAATTGCTTTGCTTGCACTCAAAGGATCTTGAATTTGAGGTTTCTTTATTTGGATTAGGGTTAGGGTTTGGAGGTGGTAGGTGTTGGGTTGAAGAACTAGAGAGTGATTAGCTTTCAACCACAATTGAATTGAGGAACAAACTATTGAACAACCCCTTCAAGTGAGCCTTGGGTTCTTTTTATAGGTTTCCAAAACCCTAGGTCTAGGATTTTGAATTTTGAATTTCCCTCCAAAAGTTTGTTATAGGGAGAGGCTTCTAGAAGTAGTTAGTTAGGAGCTTAGCTTCTACCTTAAGCTAGGAGGTTAGGGAGAAGGTTCTAGGTTCTTAATGGAGTTAAGGTGAAGCTTGTTAAGGAAGCTAAGACATCATTAGTTTAGAACCCAAGGGCTGCTGATCTGGCAGAAAGTTCTGGAGTAATCTGGAGAATGTAGTATCTTGCTGAGATGTAGGAGCTGAGATAGGAGTTATGCAGCAGAGAGGGGGTGGTGACGTGTCCAAGCCGCCGCGGAACCGCGGCGCAAGGCGGCTCCGGCCGTGGTTCCGCGGCCAAGTGGCTGAGCTAGGGCTTCAACTCCTTTGTAGTGCTTTGTTCTGTCTTTAAGTGTACTTTCTGATATGTTGAATCTCTGAATGCTTTTTAGATCATTGCCAGATTCCAAATCCTTGAGTTGGTGTATTCTTTAGCAGCACTGTTATGCAAATTTGACCGATCTCTTGGAATTTCCTGCACAGACTTCGAAACACAAGTTGCGATATGCAAGAATGATGCGATGCTAAGAAATACAGTCAATTTCCCTTATAGTGCCGGTTTTAAAGTCTAACACATGCAATCTGATATTTTACGACTGTTTTGCTAATATGTGTTATATGAATGCCGAACAGCTCTAGATGAGTGCAAATGATAGGGAAATCGACGTGTTAAAGATGCAGTATTTTCGACTGATCAATGACTCACTAGGTGTAGTGATCAGGAATCAATCGGATCTTAAGAGAATCACTGAAAAGCTGTGGAGGACATTCTTAAGTACTTGAGAAGCACTAAAAGAAAGTTCTTGGTTCCAGCTTCCAGAGTGATAAGTTCGACTGAGAGTCATTCACATGCATTGCCTTTACCCTCAGTGGAGGGAAGGTATGTTGGAAGAGTTCCAAGCTAGATACCGTGACACACTAGACGATAAAGGCTGAATACATTGCTACCAACGATACTACCAAAGTGGCTGTCTGGACATTTCTTGTTCATAAGATGAACAAGGTTCCTACCATTGAGCGTCCAATAACTGTTATTGTGATAACAAATGGAGTTGTGGCTTTGGCCTAGGAACACCAGTCCCATCAGCGTTCCAGACATATTCTGAGACAAGTATCACCTGATCAGGGACATGGTTAATCTCTAAGGGATCGATGTCAGGAGAGATTGACAAGAAGGATGACACAGTGGATCCACTCACAAAGGTCATACCCCTAGAGATACTTCTCTATAATGGTTGAGTATGGGATACTACAACCACCGCTTTATTGTTGGGTATTGGATACTACAACAGATGACCTTAGTGCAAGTGGGAGATTGTTAGTTATATGTATGGCCTAGAGGCCATTACTATACATGCGATGTATATTGTAGTGGATGTTTGGACATATATAGGGAGGACTTTCTTGCTCGACATGATAGTATGCTATATGGTTGCACTTTATCTTAACATGTTAACAAATACTGTTTTGTGATCACATATTGATAAAGCCCTTAGGATGATTACTTGATTACTAGGATTATGATGCAGATCATACTAGTGGGGACAGGGTAGTCGATAAGTATATCCTGCAAATGTTCCTAGTCGTGGGAGTATCGAGACAGAGCATCGGTACTCCAGAGTAGACTAGCGTATGCGCTTCTTGACCCATATGATGGGCGATGGATGATCCCATATCCATTGGTGTTTGACATCAGAGAAGGTATGCGGGTGCTCAGTGGAGACTGGGTACACTGGACGGACTCGCCGAGAACTCCTAGATGGTATTATACCTATCGTCAGATAGCAGTTCTCTGGTGACACCGGTACAGGTTAGTCTGTAGACCCGAGATCGTCATAGAGTCTTGTGTGATTCCCACCGTGCTTTGATTTCCACCTTACCACGGTCAAGAGATCGTGCAAAACGGTGGCTTTTGGGTACAGTCCCGAGTCACATGGAGGCAATGAGCGATAGGAGGGGTTTCGTCTCTCGCGGTATTGAGAGTTGATGCTGCGCTATGCTCGATTGGCCATAATAGGAAATCCCTGGTCAGGGTTGCTGAGATTTACTGGTAAGTGTTATCAGTAGTTTCTCGAGCCGTTATGGACCTTGCATCGGCATGACTTATCAGGCTATTGGGGTCTGACGTTATACCACCTCCAGGCTGTGATATGCGACATATCAAACGAAGATACCGGACTGTACGGTAGTGTTACTGATTAGATTCACAGTAGTTATAGCAGGCTTGTTTGTTAATCTTCTGATCGCTCAATACCCGTGTGGCCATTACGTTTAGCAGACCGCTTGCGGCATGTGGGTGTTTGATATGATCACCACCTACTGCCGGCGTATTGACGAGTCTTTAGAGTCCTACACAGAGGTTTCCTGGTTCATGCGAAACGGAGTTAGAGCACATATGTGATATGTGCGGGACCGAGATTAATACGAGTATGTGATACCGTATTCTATTCTCGCGATATGTGATATCGGTCGGGTATATGAGATATAGCCGGGTTATCGGATCAAGTGTTGATTCGATAAGTTGATTCATTTGATATTAGTCGGTTATATATAATATAGCCGGATTATTAAATCAAGAGTTGATTTGATAATTTAATGTATAATTATATATTTGATATATTACATTACATTAATTAATATTAGCTCACTTAAGTATTAATTTTTCTCACTTAAATGATACATTAATATATATGTGATATATGTTAATTGTATTATTTTCTTCTCGTACACAAAATATATATGTGATATATATTGTTGTGCCATGATAGGTTACACTTGCAACATGTATGTAAGAGACTTATACCATGCTAGGATTTATGATTGGGTTTTATTTATCATTAAGTAATTCACAAAAGATTGAGAATGAGTCATGGAAGAAGCTTGGAGAAGCTTGTAGAAAACATTGACCAAGTCCACTCTTTTGTCATTGCTTAAGATATTTTTTAACCCAACTCTTAATTCATAGCTATAGTTTATTCTCTACATGAGTAAGGCATGACACTAACTCACCCATGGTTGCAATTCTAATCTCACTCTCTCATCATTTGCTTCATCACTTCTTCTTCTTCTTCTTGAGAAAAAGCTTGCTAGTTTTTTCAAAGTGATGATTTATTATGAGAAAAATAAAACTAAAGTGAACCCACTTCCTACTTCACCATCCTCTAGTATTAGCCATTTAGTTATTTTTTTGCTTCACTAATCTACACAATTAGTGAAGAGATAGCATGAGCTAGTGTCTTCTCGACGTAGATCATCTTCGGCCTCGAAGACTTCGAAGCAAGCTTGTTCGTTTCTTCATAGGAGCCTTTCTGGAGTCCGGGGATCGTGATCACAGCGAGGGGACTACTATACGGAGCTATTGAAGTGAAGGACCGTCTACAAAGGTTGTATTCCTTGTTCACTTAGATGTAAAGAGTTTACATATCATGTTTAACCTTAATTCCCTAGTTAAGATCTTGGTTAGGGTTTGTTTAGCACCCCAAAATTTTAAAGTAGCATGATTGATGCTTGCCAAAACCTTCACAAGGTGCTAAGCCAACCCTACAGTGGTATCAGAGCCAAGCTAGAGCATTAGGCGTTGTCTAGACGAAGTTTAAAGTTCGATCGAATTCCGAAAGCCCGAAATGACCCCTTTTCTGGAAATTTTTCAAAAAGTTGGATTTTTTCATGTTAAAAATATTCAGAAAATCATGCAGGGAATTCTATGGACACACCTGAAGAACGAAACCCTAACTCGTCCAAGTGACCGCGGATCCGCGGCCAAAACATGGTTTTGGCGGCAGATCCGTAGCGCCACTTGAGAGGCTTGGGTCGGGCCCTTCAGCTGTTGGTCCGTAGGTAGTGGGGCATGCTTCTGGGAATTTTTAATTGTGCTCAAGTGTTGTGCTCTGTGGGAATTTTTGGGAATTCGTTGCATCGATCGAATTATCTAACTTCGCCTAGCTATCTGTGATTGTGATACAATATTTGGAATCCACATAATTGGTTATGTGATAACTAGTTTGAATTTTGTAAATCTAGCGGTTTAGTCTCATTTGATCGGTTGCCATTGGATTTTGATGTTGACCAAAGGTCCGTCGCAATCACGTAGTGTACGCGGATACTCGCCGGGTAACCTTACTAGATAGCCACGCCCCATAGCCCCGATTAAGTGACTGTAAGAGAACCCCGTCGCCAAAAGCATCCGTTTGGGTGCTCGCGGCTGTGGTGTTTCGCCTTGGTGCACTTCTTCGACGGCACCGGGGGGTGAGGCCGTCTAATAAAGTTTCCGACGAGCATTCGATCTGGTTATCAGGAATCTTGATGAATTATCCGATAGGTTATTGGAAAGTGTTTTCAATATGGAGACTAAAATGCAGGGTTTATAATTGTTAGGCATGCGATATCTAAGGAATTCATTTGGTTAGGCATAAAATCCAATGTATTTGATATATTAGGTTTATGATGTCTAAGGTGGTTGCGGATTCCAACTGTTATAGTTTTTCACTTTCTTTTCTGCGACCGTAAGTGTAATATGTGGTGTATCGCCGGTTTTGGTGCTATATGTCAGCGACAACTGGGATACGCATATTTACTTACGTTGATGATATGTGTTGCTGTGATATGTTATATTTGATCGTTGTGTTTTGAATAGCCGGGTTTTTTTTATGTGAGATGAGGGTTTTTCATTTTCATTCATGTAAAAGCTTGTATGTAATATTCTTTTATTGGGGCACTTCCGGGTTGAGGATGATGTCACCATTGTATATTATTTACTTTTCCGCATTAGGATGACCCAAGGCGGGGAGCACAAGTGACCGGGTTCTAGGGTACAGTGGGAGACCATCTCGAGAAGTCGAGACCGGGTCTCCTAACTCTAGAATTGGTAGGGTCGCTTGCCGCTCTCGTAGGGATCTAAGGATGTGGGTTTGGCTATTCATCACGACTGTGGAATCCGCGTTTTTACTGGCATAAATAAAACACGGAAATCCTAGTATATCCAATATTTCATATATGATTCTTCTGCTGCTGATATTCCGTGATGTGATCATTTAAACTATTCGGAGACGAATGCCTATATTATATATATGAGATATAATAAATATTGCTGCTTTCGTTTCTTATGTGATGCTTGGGAAGCATAAATAAATGGGACTTCATTAATGAGATTAATGAAATAAAAGAAACCTAAAGATGTTGTAGAAACTTGTTTCGAAAACTGGTAGCTCTAGTTTTTGCTTTGCATAGCGGTATTCCTTGTAGAATATCCAGCACCTTATTCGATAAGGAAAGAGCCGAGATCCCTTCACCGGGAGTAACCTCTTTAGCGAAACAAGCAGATGCTACAAACTCGGTTTGTCTTTTGATTGCTTCTAGTGTTTTTGCTTTACATAGTGGTATTTATGAAATATCATCTTATTCGCTAAGGAAAGAGTCGAGATCCTTTCACCGGGAGTGACCTCTTTAGAAAAACTAGTAAAGGCCTAAAAAACACTTCTTTTCAAAATCACTCGATTCTATGACGATATCAAGTTCATTACGCAAAAGGTTTTCTTAAAAACCTGTCGTAGCCCTCCGTCATTTCAGATAAGTAGTATTTAGTATTCGTGCTGCATTTGTTGACCTCTGTCAAGGCGTAGTGTGCGGTAGCTGATTAGTGCTTTTCTGCTAGCATATGATGTGATTAGACTAGGGTAGTCGTACGACCTTGTTGACCTTTTTCAAGGGTCGTGCGTGTGGGTTTAATTCAATCGGGAAATGACGGGTTGAACTTGACTAGCAGCCTATGGTTTGTTGACCTCTGTTAAGGTCATAGGAGGCTTGGGGCAAAACATTATCGGGAATTTCAAGTGTTGAAATTTGCAATGAGATTGCATACCTTCTATGAGATAGTTGGATCCCGATACCCACTGCGAGTAAGAGTTACTCCTGGAAAAATTTTACACATAACAATTAGCCGATCAAGTAGGTGTCTAGAAAGGTGTTAACGGGGTTATGCCTATGGGAAAACGAGGTTTATTTTAATTAGGTCCGTGCGAAAGCACGGGGAACCTTCCTCAAAGTACCGACACCAGCCTGGCCAAAAGATTGACGAACTTGTAGGGTGTAATTAATCCCGGCTAGTCTTACCTTTTAAGGTTTGAAGGAAGATTTGACTAAAACAGTGGAGCTATCCTGCTTAGATAAAATAATAACCAAATCTAATCTTGCAAAAGCGCACGCAGAGTGTTTTCTTCTCTTTCTCTCCAGGTTGCAAACATGTCACGCCTTAATCAAGATAATAATATGGATGCATTGACCGAACCTTCTTATTATACTGAGCTAGGGAACGTTGGTTCCGCTCCATCTTATAATTGTTATAAGTCCGAGCAGGAAATAGGGGAATATCTGGACTCCCATACCACCCAATTCGAAGAAAGTACATGTTGATACATATTCTTTGGGTGTCCCTATTACCGAGAACTGTTTTTCAGTATCCTCTACGTCCTGGGTATGTGATACCGGATCAGGATCCCGCATATGTAATATGTTACATGGGCTACAGAAAGGTAGAGAACTGAGAAAGGGTGACATGTCTCTAAGTGTTAGAGAATGGTGCAATTGTTGCAGCCAAGTCTGTTGGCAGATATCACCTTGTATTTGATACATTGATTCTGAACAAATGTTATTACATACCGAACCTGATATACAACATTACATCATGTTCTTTACTGAGTTAAAGAAGGATATAATTCTGTATTGGAGGATAATGCTGTGAACATTTTCTTGAATCAAGAGTTGATTCGATCATGCACGTTATATAATAGTATATACGTTCTACATCAAACCACAGTTCAAAGTATATAGAACATAGACAAGAGGGGCAGTTCAGGAATGAACGAATCCTTCTTGAGGCATTGTAGACTAGGTCATATCAATGTGACACGACCAGCTAAGTTACATAAGGATGAATATGAGAATCTGTTCGAATTTTCATCTTATGTCACTTGCTAGTCTTGTCTCAAAGAGAATATGACCAAAACTCCGTTTACTGGAAACAGAAAAAGAGTTAGTGAACTCTTGAGACAGATGCATGATGATGTATATGGTCCCATGTCTACAAATGCCAAGGTTGGTTCTTTATGAGAACCAAACGGGTAAAAGTATAAAGTCCTACAATGTGATCGGGGAGGCGAATACTTGCGCATGGAGTTTCTGGAGTTTCTTAAAGGAGAATATGATTCTCTCTCAGCTTACTCCTTCATATACACTACAGCACAACGGTGTATCGGGGTGGAGGTATCGCACCCTATGAGATATGGCGCGCTCTATAATGAGTATTGCTGAGTTACCTGTTTATTTTTGGGTGTTATGCACTTGAGAAGCTACATACCTATTGAATAGGGTTCCATCCAAATCAGGGCCTACCACTACATATGAGATATGGAATGGGAAGAGACCATGTCTTAAAAGAGTTAAGATATGAGGTTGTCCAGCCTACGTTGAAAAACAAAATCCGGACAAGCTCAATGCAAGGTCAGTTCTGTAAGTTTGTTAAGATATCCCAAACATTTGTGAAGGAATATCTTCTACCCATCTGAGGAGCAAAAGGTGTTTTGTTTCTCAGCATGCCACCTTTTGAGAAAAGGTATTTCTTGCGAAGAAATTAGTGGTCATGAGGTAGAACTGGAAGGAGTTCCAGCTAGACAAACTAACAGCTGATACTACGGTTTTCTCCAACGAACCTCAGCCTCTCCGCGAATCTGGTAGGGTTCCTCATCCACTTGAGAGATACTACGGTTTTCTCGGTGAAAGTGGGAGCGAGGATTGCATCATGAGATGATGGCCCAACCGGGTTCAGGCAGGCCATCAGGAGTGGTGACTCTGTGAAATGGCTGTATGCTATGCGATCAAAGATGGAATCTATGCACACCTATAAAGTATGACATTGTATGTTGCACCTGAAGGGGTAAAACTCATTAGGAGCAAATTGAATCTTGAGAAGATTCTTGGTGTAAATGGAAAAGTTGAGACTTTCAAAGCTATGCTTAAGTCCATCAGGATCAATGCAAGCATCACGGAGTTGGAACATCTGTTTTGATGTGACAGTCAAAGTGTTTGACTTCATCAAAATGGTAGATAAACCTTGTATATACAAGAAGGTTGCAGAGAGTAAGGTTGTATTCTACGTATTGTACGTAGATGACATACTCTTGATAGGAAATGGTTTCCTATGCTACACTCGGTCAAGCTCCTCATATCACAAGGATTCTCAATATAAGATCTGGATGATACCTACTACGTCTTGTGGATTATGATCTATGGTGATAGATCTATGTGGATGTTGGGAGTGTCCCAAATCCAGGTACATAAACACCATACTAAAGGTGTTTAGTATGGATGGTTCTAAGCGTGGTGGTTCGCCCACTTACTCTTGGACCACTCTCTCCAAAAAGATATCTCCCCAGACTGATTTGAAGAGAGCTCGCATGCAAGGGATACCCTATGCTTCGGCAGTAGGCTCTATCAGAGTATGCGATGTTATGTACCGGACCAAATGTAGATGACTCACTAGGTGTAGTGATCAGGAATCAATCGAATCTTAGGAGAATCACTGAAAAGCTGTGGAGGACATTCTTAAGTACTTGAGAAGCGCTAAAAGAAAGTTCTTGGTTCCAGCTTCCAGAGTGATAAGTTCAACTGAGAGTCATTCACATGCATTGTCTTTACCCTCAGTGGAGGGAAGGTATGCTGGAAGAGTTCCAAGCTAGATACCGTGACATACTAGACGATAATGGCTGAATACATTGCTACCAACGATACTACCAAAGTGGCTGTCTGGACATTTCTTGTTCATAAGATGAACAAGGTTCCTACCATTGAGCGTCCAATAACTGTTATTGTGACAACAAATGGATTTGTGGTTTTGGCCTAGGAACACAGGTCCCATCAGCACTCCAGACATATTCTGAGGTAAGTATCACCTGATCAGGGACATGGTTGATCTCTAAGAGATCGAGGTCAGGAGAGATTGACAAGAAGGATGACACAGTGGATCCACTCACAAAGGTCATACCCCTAGAGATACTTCTCTATAATGGTTGGGTATGGGATAGTACAACCACCACTTTATTGTTGGGTATTGGATACTACAACAGATGGCCTTAGTGCAAGTGGGAGATTGTTAGTTATATGTATGCCCTAGAGGCCATTACTATACATGCGATGTATATTGCAGTGGATGCTTGGTCATATATAGGGAGGACTTTCTTGCTCGACATGATAGTATGCTATCTGGTTGCACTTTATCTTAACATGTTAACAAATACTGTTTTGTGATCACATGTTGATAAAGCCCTTAGGATGATTACTTGACTACCAGGATTATAATGCAGATCATACTAGTAGGGACAGGGTAGTCGATAAGTATATCCTGCAAATGTTCTAGTCGTGGTAGTATCGAGACAGAGCATCGGTACTCCAGAGTAGACTAGCGTATGCGCTTCTTGACCCATATGATGGGCGATGGATGATCCCATATCCATTGGTGTTTGACATCAGAGAAGGTATACGGGTGCTCAGTGGAGACTGGGTACACTGGACGGAGTCCCCGAGAACTCCTAGATGGTATTATACCTATCGTCGGATAGCAGTTCTCTGGTGACACCGGTACAGGTTAGTCTGTAGACCCGAGATCGTCATAGAGTCTTGTGTGATTCCCACCGTGCTTTGATTTCCACCTTACCACGGTCAAGAGATCGTGCAAAACGGTGGCTTTTGGGTACAGTCCCGAGTCACATGGAGGCAATGAGCGATAGGAGGGGTTTCTTCTCTCGCGGTATTGAGAGTTGATGCTGCGCTATGCTCGATTGGCCATAATAGAAAATCCCTGGTCAGGGTTGCTGAGATTTACTGGTAAGTGTTATCAGTAGTTTCTCGAGCCGTTATGGACCTTGCATCGGCATGACTTATCAGGCTATTGAGGTTTGACGTTATACCATATCCAGGCTGTGATATGCGACATATCAGACGAAGAGACCGGACTGTACGGTAGTGTTACTGATTGGATTCACAGGAGTTATAGCAGGCTTGCTTGTTGATCTTCTGATCGCTCAATACCCGGGTGGCCATTACGTTTAGTAGACCGCTTGCGGCTTGTGGGTGTTTGATATGATCATCACCTACTGCCGGCGTATTGACGAGTCTTTAGAGTCCTACACAGAGGTTTCCTGGTTCATGCGAAACGGAGTTGGAGCACATATGTGATATGTGCGGGACCGAGATTAATACGAGTATGTGATATCGTATTCTATTTTCGCGATATTTGATATCGGTCGGGTATATGAGATATAGCCGGGTTATCGGATCAAGTGTTGATTCGATAAGTTGATTCATTTGATATTAGTCGGTTATATGTAATATAGCCGGATTATTAAATCAAGAGTTGATTTGATAATTTAATGTATAATTATATATTTAATATATTATATTACATTAACTAATATTATCTCACTTAAGTATTACTTTTTCTCACTTAAATGATACATTAATATATATGTGATATATGTTAATTGTATTATTTTCTTCTCGTACACAAAATATATATGTGATATATATTGTTGTGTCATGATAGGTTACACTTGCAACATGTATGTAAGAGACTTATACCATACTAGGGTTTATGATTGGGTTTTACTTATCATTAAGTAATTCACAAAAGATTGAGAATGAGTCATGGTAGAAGCTTGGAGATGCTTGTAGAAAATATTGACCAAGTCCACTCTTTTGTCATTGCTTAAGATATTTTTTAACCCAACCCTTAACTCATAGCTATGGTTTATTCTCTACATGAGTTAGGCATGACACTAACTCACCCATGGTTGCAATTCTAAGCTCACTCTCTCATTCATTTGCTTCATCACTTCTTCTTCTTCTTCAAGAGAAAAAACTTGCTAGTTTTTTCAAAGTGATGATTTGTTGTGAGAAAAATAAAACTAAAGTAAACCCACTTCCTACTTCACCATTCTCTACTATTATCCATTTAGTTTAAGGTGTTTGCTTCACTAATCTACACAATTAGTGAAGAGATAGCATGAGCTAGTGTCTCCTCGACGTAGATCATCTTCGGCCTCGAAGATTTCGAAGCAAGCTTGTTCGTTTCTTCATAGGAGCCTTTCTAGAGTCCGGGGATCATGATCGCAGCGAAGGGATTACTACACGGAGCTATTGAAGTGAAGGACTGGTCTACAAAGGTTGTATTCCTTGTTCACTTAGATATAAAGAGTTTACATATCATGTTTAACCTTAATTTTCTAGTTAAGATCTTGGTTAGGGTTTGTTTAGCACCCCAAAATTTTAAAGTAGCATGATTGATGCTTGCCAAAACCTTCACAATGTGCTAAGCCAACCCTACAAATACTAGCGGTTTAGGATTAAGCCAGATTATTAAATCAGGTTTTGATTTAATAATTTATATATGTATTCTAGTATATTGTTCACTGTTCATTTTCTCTCTTGGCTATTCGTATTTCTGTATAAATACGCGTATATGTATTTCGATACATGTACCGGGAAGTATTCCGTATTTATACGGAATAGGTTCTAGAAGTGGACACCTCATTTGTATGATTTTCCATTTTTGGAAATTCATTTGTTTCACAAATAAGGTTGAGGAGTGAGGTGGCATGAGTATGGGTCATAAGTATGGCTTGGAATTGTTTATTTGCAAATTGAAATGAGATACTTTTATGATGAGAGAGAGAGGGGGGGTAGCCACAAGTATTGGTATGGACTTGGTCATTTTACTTTACTTGATTCATTGCTTGCATTCTATTCTCACCTCAACACTTAGTCATTCTTGAGTTGCTCATGCCATTGTTTCCTCACTTTCTTCATCTTCTATGGTTGCTCCCTTGAGCAATAGTGATGAGAGAAAAAATATAGTGACACATTCCTACACCTCCACTCTCCATTACTAGCAACCCTGGAGCGTCGGTTGCCTCGTTTCGCGAGGCTGAAGCTTGCGTCGTTTCCCTTAGGTGGATCATCGTAGATGGAGGAAGACCGGCAACCAAACTCGATCAAGAATCCACTAAGAGCTTGGGGATAATGGCTAAAGACCGAAGGACACGGATCAACTCGGTATAACCATCTAATTTCTTATATATTGCTTGCTAGTTTAGGGTTTAAGGTAGATCCGGGTATCGGGTAATGGTTGCGTCAGTTTAGTAAATTTTTGTTCCGCATTTGGCCACGGTTTGATGGCCGGGACGCTGCCGTAACCCAACATGGTATCAGAGCCAGCCTTTAAACCCTTAACTAGCTAGTTTAGACAATGTTAAAGTGTCGAAATCGAAACAATCCCAAAACTGTGCACTATTGATTCCAGTCTCCGTCGATTTTCAAAGGCTTCAAAAAATTATTTTAGCAACTGCAGAAGACTTCTTATATGAACACAAGAACATACCCCAAATACGAACCCATTCCACTCTTTTTGACCCGAGCACATGCTCCTAAAAACTGAGGAGGCCGGCCATTTTTTGGATTTTGGGCTTCGTATTTTGGGTGTTGTTTGGTCTCTGGAATATTGGTTCAGTGGTGTTGCTAGTTTTGCCCATTTTGGATATTATGTTATCTGCTGTTCTGGGGCAATTCGGGGTGTTTCAAAGTCGATAATTTAGCACTGTTTAAAGGTTTATCAGTACATACATTACTATCTGCGACCGTGAATGTCGTTAGATCGGTACAACTTGTCTAATTTCTATAGTTTTATAAGATGGGTTTGTGAACGTGACATTCATGTTGATGTTCTGTGTTGTGCTGTGATGTTGGCTGGATCGTCATGGTAGATAGCTATGGTGCAATGTTAGTACAGTTTAGTTTCATTTGTACTTTTGATATTGCGGGGCGAGCGTCCGACATATGGACTGTCGTCACTGCCAGTTTGTATATTATTCGTTTGGGGCACGACCGGGTTGAGGTCGATGTCACCTTTGTAAATTATTTTCTTTTCTGTACTAGGATTACCCCGCGGTGGAGTGCACGAATATCCGGGTTCTAGAGGGCAACGGATCAGCATCTCATGGCGTTGAGACGGAGGGGTCCTTACTCTAGAATTGGCGGGCTATTCGCCGCACTCGTAGGGGGTATACTTTGACCCAGGAGAGGTGCTCAAGTTACTGGAATCCGTGAAGTGTTGGGTGGCCTATTCACGTTGTTGAAGGGGGTTGCCTCACTTCTGGTTTTGGCGGGTATCTTGACGTGCTCGTAGGGGTCTAGGTTTTCATTGTACAGGCTATCCATACGACAGGGAACGTCGGGTCTCATTTGCGGCTCAAGTGAAACCCGAGGCTCCAGGATTATCCACCATTATGTGTTGTTTCTGTGATGCTTCTTTGATGTTGCTTTATATCATGCCTGGGACGATTGTTATATATATTTATATATATACTAGTAGATGTTGTATATGTTTTGCACCCGCGCTAGCCCAGTCCCCGCTCCGTCGTTAGTTAAGTAACCTAATGGGTGATGACGGGACCCAGGGGCGAATGCAGATGGTGTTGGATATAGTGCCATCATAGTCAATTATTGGATCACAGGTACGTGATTGCAATGATTGAGGGAGGACCTATACCGATAGGACAGTCTTTCTCAAGATGATATTATGCTATCTGGTTTATCTTTATCATCGTGTACTGCTTCAAGTGACCTTACAGGTCACTATTGCGCGTTGATAGAGCCCTTAAGATTCTTGCTTGATGGCCAGCAGTATGATGGCGATCATATACATGGGAGCTGGGGTCTATAAGCACATCCTTAAAAGGTCCCTAGTCGTGGGAGTTTCGAGACTGGGCATCGATACTCCATTAGTAGACTAGTGTATACAGTCGAGACCCCGACGAGGGGCGGTGGCTGGTCTCGCAATCCATTGGTGTCAGTTGGATCACCTAAGATGTATACAGGTGCTCATTGGGTTATGAGTACACCGGACATGACTCGCCGGGAACATGGTAATTGGTATTATACCTGACGTCAGATAGCAGTTCCCTGGTGACATGTGTACAGGTTAGTTCATCGACCTGAGATCGTCATTTGTCTCGTGTGAGTTCCCACTGTGCTTTGATTACTACCCTACCACGGCTCAAAGGAGTCGTGCAAACAGGTTTTAGTTGGGTACAGTCCCGAGCCACATGGAGGCAGTGAGCGGATCGGCAGGGGTTTCGTCTCTCCCGGTATTGGGGGTGAGATCGCGCTGTGTCTAGGAGAGCCATTACATGAAGTCCTTGGCCAAGGCAGGAGATTTACTGGTAGGTATTCCAGTAGTATCTCAGGGTGTTCTGGGCTACACTCCGACACGACTTGTATCGCTTTTGGGGGTCTGACTTTTACCAACCCCCTAGGCCCGCCATGCGATGCTCATAGAAGAACGGACCGGACTGTACGGATATTGTCGCTGACAGGCTTAGTAGGGTGTCGGGATGAGTTTGCTCATTGACCTCCCTTTTGGTCAATACCTGGTAGCCCGTTACGTATGGCTAGTACCTCTGACGTGCTGGTGGTTAAATCCACAGCCAAAGTATTGACGAGTCTTTAGAGTCCCCCACAGAGGTTCGATCATATACGTGCAGTAGTGCACGGATCATGATCGGACGGATCATACTAGTGGGCTTTGGTTTAAGCCGGATCCTAGTATTAGATTTTTTGGATTGCTTTAGTCTCATCGCATTCTCATTCAGTCGGAATGCGGATGCAAGTATGTATATACAGGTGAGGGGTATCCTTGTGATCCGTCACGAGTTTACTTTAGATGTTGTCGTATCTTTTTATTGTTGTAAATATTTGGGTTAATGTTTACAAATGGAAATTGTAAGCTTAAATCATCATGGAGTGCATTTAATGTGGCATGTGCAAGAGTAGTGATGCATGGTCTCTTTTATTGTGCATATGTCATATTATGTGATAGATATGAGTGATGAAATGAGAGGAAGAGAGAGAAGGGCAGCCATATCCCTTTGGGTTAGCTCTTGTATATTTGATTCTTGCTCTCATTTTTTTTATCATAGCAACATAACACAAAATGGCTCCTCTTCTTCTTCTTCCTCTAGCTCACAACCTCCATTAATGGCATCATCTCTAACCTCCATCCATGCAATGGATGCAAGAGAAAAAGTTGTCACAAACATTCTCTACTTGGCCTTGGACACGTCGGCTAGCGAACTTTGTGCCCGAGTTGCTTCGGATGAAGCGGGAGCCCGTAAAAAGAATCGAAGATGTGGTGCCCTTTCCGATGAGGAGATCGAGACCGGAGATGCCGCGAGGAGCTTGGGATGGTGGCCAAAGACCGAAGGACACGGATCGATCGGTATAGCCTTTCCAACCCTTCTCTAGTTGCTAGTTGTAGGTTAATGGTTCGATTCGGATTTTAAGCATACGATAGCGCCGATTTCTAGTTTGAAAAAGTTTTGTTTCCGCATTTTGGCCTCGGAAAGAGGGCCGGGGCGCTACCGTAGACTTACATGGTATCAAAGACACGCCATTAACCTTTACTAGCTTGCTCTAACGTATTTAGAACTTCGATCGAACGAAATTTTCCAAAACTGCATTTCCAATCATGAAGTTTCTGTCGAATTTTTATTGTCGTCAAAAAATTATTTTGAGTATTGCAGAAAATCAGGCAGGCTTTTCTAAGAAAACTGCAGAAATTTTGTAGGCTGATTTCACTGTAGCGCGGCGGAACCGTTGCCGTACCCACGTTTTGGCCGTGGTTCCGCCGCCGTACTGTAGCATCAGTCCACCAATATTTCCACAGTGGTCTCTGACATGGAAATGAGGTTTCTGGTATTTTTTGTTTGGGCCCAGATTTGTTTGAGTACTGGGAATTGTGCTTGGGGCCCACTTCGGGGAAATTTTGTCGATCGAAAATTTTAAATATGTTAGTTCAAAGTATTTACATTATATCTGCAACCGTGAATGTCATTCGAGCGGTAAATCCTGTCCAATTGCTATAGCTCTTTTAGACGGATTTGTGAACGTAACATTCACGTTGATGTTCTGTGTTGTGCTGTGATGTTGCGGATTTGTCGTGGTGGATAGCCTGGATGCAATGGTAGTACAGTTTGGTTGTATTTGTACATTTGATATTGCGGGGTGAGCGTCCGACATGTGGACTGCCGTCACTGCCTGTTTGTATATTATTCTTTTGGGGCACGACCGGGTTGAGGTCGATGTACCCGTTGTATATTTTACTTTCTTTACTAGGATTACCCCGCGGTGGGGTGCACTGGTAGCCGGGTTCTAGAGGGAAACGGGCCCGCATCTCATGGCTTTGAGACGAAGGGGGCTTCACTATAGAATTGGCGGGCTATTCGCCGTACTCGTAGGGGGTACAGGTTGACCCAAGGAGGGGTGCTCAAGTTACCGGATTCCGTGAAGTGCTGGGTGGTCCATTCACTTTGTTGAAGGGGGCTGCCTCGCTTCAGGTTTTGGCGGGTAACTTGCCGCGCCCGTAGGGGTCTAGGATTTCATTGCACAGGCTATCCACACGACCAGGGGAACGTCGGGTTTCAGTAGCGGCTCTATGAAACCCGGGGATCCCAGATTATCTGTATTGTTCTGTGATGCTTATTACATTTCTGTGATGTTGCATTTTATCACGCCTTGAGCTATTATTATATATTAATATATATACCAGTATATGTTGTATATGTTTTACACCCGCGCTAGTCCAGTCCCCTCTCTGCCGTTAGTTAAGTAACCTAACGGGTGATGACGGGACCCAGTGGCGAATGTGGATGGCATATATGCACATCGTATTTTCGTTCTTTTGTGGTGTGATTAATTGATGGGACTGCATTGATTCGGATCAATGCAAGCTAAACAAACCTGTATGATGTTGTTGGAACATTTTTCAAAAAAAACTGTTATTGCAGGGACGTTTTCTTTTATTTTGCACGGTGGTATTCGGTTATGAATATCCAGCACCTCAGTCGACGAGGCAAGGGCCGAGATCCCTTCACCGGGAGTGACCCCTTGGACAGAAGTTTGCGTCAGGGTAATAACTTCACTATAGCCGATTACTTTTTTCTTTGCATCGTGGTATTCAGTTGGAATATCCTGCACCTCATTCTATAGAGAAAGAGCCGAGATCCCTTCACCGGGAGTGACCTCTTTAGCAAAGGTTTTCGCCACTATATTTTTATAAAAAGCTATCCGGTTCCTTCAACGATATCAAGTTCATTACGTTAAAGGTTTTTCGCCAAAAACCATTCGTAGCCCTCCGTCATTTCAGACGGGTAGCACTTAGTATTCATGCTATGTTTGTTGGCCAAAGTCAAGGCATAGTGTATGGTAGCTATTTGTTATCTTTCTGCTGCATAGATAGATGCGTTGGTTTGGGACAGTCGTACTGCTTTGTTGGCCAAAGTCAAAGGTAGGTACGGGTGGGTTCAAATCAACCTGGATAATGACGGGTAGAACTTGACATGTGACTTATGATTTGTTGGCCAAAGTCAAGGTCATAAGAGCATGGGGTAAAAATCACATCGGGAGTTTCTAAAGAAACTGAAACTTGCCAGATATGCGCATACCTTCTGGAGTGTGATAACGTGAGTGGATTCCATCACATTATCATGCGATGATAGTTGGATCCTGATTCCCACTGATGAGTTGGTTTACTCCTCGGGTGATCCCGACTAATTCTTCTTTCAGGTTTGGAGGAGGATTTGAGGATACAGTGGGAGGTTTCCTGATTAGATAAAGTGATAACCATTCTGATCTAGATTAGAGTGCACGCAGAGTGTTTCTTTTCTCTCTCTCTTTGGTAGCGACCATGGCCCGACCCTATACTATGACTCAGTGACCAAGATTAACCGAACCTTCTTAAAAACACTGGCTTTTGGATTATCTGAGTTGCATACCTCATTGCCACTCCTACTTTTACCCTTTTCTCCAGAACACCCCGTATTACTACGAACATCCACTTCCATTGGATAAAACCATCGTATGGTTATATACGAACTCGAAGGAACTTATTCGAGGATGGTTTCCGGTTCTGGAGAAAACGAATAGGACTATTCAGTTGTCTTTTCCTTTTACCTTCTCTCAGGTTGTAAGTGTTCCTTGGATTAGGACAGTACACCTATTACGCTTATTGGATAGTCTTCATCCAAACCATAGGCAGGTGCCGAACGGTAGGGAATGAAGAAAACCATTTAGCCTAAAAGGTGTACAGAAGGTATTAAGTAAAGACAAATAAAGGGATTAGTAAGAGGGCAAAGTAAATTGCGACTGTTATTCACGACCAAACCAAGTATTTCTTCGCCAATCCTACATCACCTTTGTATTTCTCCAGAACACTCCATATCACTACGAAGATCCACAGTTTATTGGATACTCCATCGTATGGTTATATACGAACTCGAAGGGACTTGTTCCAGTTCGGGGATGGATTCTGGTTCAGGAGAAATAGGAATAAGGTTTTATTCAGTTTTCTTTTATCTTTACCTTCTCTCGGGTTGCGAGTGCTCCTAGCATTAGGACAGTACACCTATCACGCTTATTGGATAGTCTTCTTCCAAACCATAGGCTGGTGCCGAACGGTAGGGAAGGAAAAAAACCACTTAGCCTAAAGGGGTATACAGAAGGTAATGACTAAAGACATATAAAGGGATCTGGAGAGATGGCAAAGAAATATACGGTTACAGTTGTGAATTTGATAATGGAAGAGGCATTACTAAGAATACCCGGATACCCCTTCGAAACATTTACATGTTTCAGTTTCACTGTGTACAGTTAAAGGAAAACTGATTTCCCAATTAGTCCTTGCTCCAGGTTATGTATTTACCAGGTTTGATTCTCACATCTGTATGGTTTTACAGATGATGAGTGGGAGTAAGTTATTGGGAATTGGGTGATCATCCTCATTATATCGGGATTCGTTGTAATTGGTGATATTTGAGGAAATCACCTGGGTTGTTTGCCGGACGGCAATTATTTGGTTTTGAATATCCGTTGTTATGCACCAATTTCAAATTGATATATCTGTACGTTTATTTTTATAAAATGAGATATAAATTTTTAAAATTATGTCCATGACATTTACCTATATCAGTGGATGGTTAGGTAAGGAGCATTAAACAGCGGTGTAATTCTTGTTAACCATAAGTACAGTTTTCAACCAACGACACACAGGATATGAGTTATTAGACTCAAGGGACTTATACAGAGTATTGTATGTTGTCCAGTGTCCATTAGGACAGAGGGGTTGGTCCTCGTACTATATTCGGTTTACTTATGACTTCTCTAGTTTTTAGACAAGTGTTTCGTAGAAACACAAGGTCCAAGTTTTGAGAAGTAATAGGTATATGAATAAAGTAGAGAACCAGGTATTGCAAGTATCAGGATTCTTCAAGGTGATCGAAGATGTGGATACTTGTGTATGGTATTCAGTTGATAGTAATGATTTTGAGAAACTTGTTTCTCTTTCAGGTTACTCATATTTGGATGCACTCCTGAGTTGAGTAATACTGATCGGCCTCCTTCCATTTAGTTGACATGCACTGGAGACAGCTGCATGATTTGAATATGGTTCCAATTAAATTAGTGCCTCTGTTTCTATATTGGATATAGAATAGTTCATATCTTAACATTGTTAAGGTACGGGGAGTTGTCCGGCTTATGCTCAAAACCAGACTCTGGATAACTCAAGGCACGTTTCTGTAACGGCTGTTTGTGGGTTGACCCGGGCTATGACGAGGGTTGACTTTCTACCATCCGGAAGATCAATAGTGATATTGTTCTTGACTCGCTACAGTTTTTTTTTTATAAAAATGGACTTTTTCAGAAAACAATAGTGGGAGTATGGTAGAACTGGAAGTGATTCCAGAACTGCAAACGATTACTGAAAATTTGATAAGAACCTAAAGTTCAATCTGGTTTGACATTCCATTGGCCACTCCGCAGATAAGGTGGGTAACCTCAAGCACTCGAGAGGTACTTCAGTATGCTCAAAGACGGTGACAGGGAGGTTCTGTTTATCCAGACTTGACACTACTGTTGTTCCAGACTATGAGACCCGGCAGGAGAATGAGTATAGCGTCGTTCTGAACTGGCTTTAGAAGTGCAAGTGTATATTATTCTGCCAGAGGGTTGTCGTAGTCAGTGGGAGCAGCGGAAGCATAGTGGACAAGTGGCTTATGTCTATTTATAGACTAAAGCAGATATAGCGGAGATAGATCATCTATTTCTGATGTGACAGTCATAGGTTTGACTTCATCAGATAGGGGATGGATCTGTTAAGAAGGTAGTAGGGTGTGATGTCCTGGTATTTGGATGACATACACAGAGTAGGAAGTGATATTCCTATACTACGATCGGTTATAGTTTGGTTGTCACACAGTGGTTTCTCCACACAGGATATGGATATTATATCAGATATTCTGGTTACTAGATCTATGGTTTTAGATCTAGATTTGAGTAGTGTCCAAATCTGGGTACTTAGACAGCATTCTAAAGGTGTTTTAGAATGGACGACTCCTGGCACGGTAGTGTACCTGCAGGTGATGGAGTCACCCTCTCTAAAGGTGTCTTACAGACTAAAGGGGAGAGGGATGTGCATGATTGGCAGATCACTTGCTTAGGGAATTGAGTCAATCATGAGATGTCAAGTACCACACCAGATGTTGTTTTTGCAGTAGATGCAATAAGTTGATATTGATCCTATCCTGGAGAAACATTCGGAAGCAGTTTTAGAACATAAGTGGATGTTCTAAGGATATGATAACGACAGCCTCCTTCTGAAGACGGTTATCATTCCAGGCTTCCAAGGTGACCTGGATGACAGAGTGACTCCAGGCTTCCAAAGTGACCTGGATGATAGAGTGACTGTCAGAGTTATAGTTTTCCCTCTGACGAGGGGCAGTATTTTGGACAGGTGGTCCAAACGGATACTGAGGAAGGCATGGCGCAGGACACTGATTAAGTTCAGTTGACGATACAGTCTAAGAAGTTTGGATTTGGAGTTCATTTATGAACTAGGTCCCATCAGATATCCAGACATATTCTAAGACAGGTATTGCTTATTTCGGGAGATGGCTTTCTCCACAAACTTGAGATTAAGAGAGACATAGAAAGAACATCAAGGCGGATCCACTCACTGAGGCTATTCCTCGAACGCAATAGTTTCGCAAACGGGCTTTGTGAAACTGATTAATAGAGGAGTTGGGTGTTCGGTATCACACGGGCTGTGAGTATGAGACATCGCAATAATTAGCCTTGAGTGCAAGTGGGAGATTGTTGGATATAGTGCCCTCATAGTCAATTATTGGATCACAGGCACGTGATTGCAATGATTGAGGGAGAACCTATACCGGTAGGACAGTCTTACTCAAGATGATAGTATGCTATCTGGTTTATCTTTATCATCGTGTACTGCTTCAGGTGACTTTACAGGTCACTATTGCGCGTTGATAGAGCCCTTAGGATTCTTGCTTGACGACCAGCAGTATGATGGCGATCATATACGTGGGAGCTGGGGTCTATAAGCACATCCTTAAAAGGTCCCTAATCGTGGGAGTTTCGAGACTGGGCATCGATACTCCATTAGTAGACTAGTGTATACAGTCGAGACCCCGACGAGGGGCGGTGGCCGGTCTTACAAGCCATTGGTGTCAGTTGGATCACCTAAGATGTATACATGTGCTCATTGGGTTATGAGTACACCGGACATGACTCGCCGGGAACATGCTAGTTGGTATTATACCTGACGTCAGATAGCAGTTCCCTGGTGACATGTGTACAGGTTAGTTCATCGACCTGAGATCGTCATTTGTCTCGTGTGAGTTCCCACTGTGCTTTGATTACTACCCTACCACGGCTCAAAGGAGTCGTGCAAACAGGTTTTAGTTGGGTACAGTCCCGAGCCACATGGAGGCAGTGAGCAGATCGGCAGGGGTTTCGTCTCTCCCGGTATTGGGGGTGAGATCGCGCTGTGTCTAGGAGAGCCATTACACGAAGTCCTTGGCCAAGGCAGGAGATTTACTGGTAGGTATTCCAGTAGTATCTCAGGGTGTTCTGGGCTACACTCCGACACGACTTGTACCGCTTTTGGGGGTCTGACTTTTACCAACCCCTAGGCCCGCCATGCGATGCTCATAGACGAACGAACCGGACTGTACGGATATTGTCACTGACAGGCTCAGTAGGGTGTCAGGATGAGTTCGCTCAACGACCTCCATTTTGGTCAATACCTGGTAGCCCGTTACGTACGGCTAGTACCTATGACGTGCTTGTGGTTAAATCCACAGCCAAAGTATTGACGAGTCTTTAGAGTCCCCCACAGACAGTTTCTCAAGTTTCGGGCGAAACGTTGTAGATGACGTATGATATATGGCAGGGTTCGATCATATACGTGCATTAGTGCACGGATCATGATCGGACGGATCATACTAGTGGGCTTTGGTTTAAGCCGGATCCTAGTATTAGATTTTTTGGATTACTTTAGTCTCATCGCATTCGCATTCAGTCGGAATGCGGATGCAGGTATGTATATACAGATGAGGGGTATCCTTGTGATCCGTCACGAGTTTACTTTAGATGTTGCCGTATCTTTTTATTGTTGCAAACATTTGGGTTAATGTTTACAAATGGAAATTGTGAGCTTAAATCATCATGGAGTGCATTTAATGTGGCATGTGCAAGAGTAGTGACTCGTGGTCTCTTTTATTGTGCATATGTCACATTATATGATAGATATGAGTGATGAAATGAGAGGAAGAGAGAGAAGGGAAGCCATATCCCTTTGGGTTAGCTCTTGTATATTTGATTCTTGCTCTCATTTTTTATCATAGCATCATAACACAAAATGGCTCCTCTTCTTCTTCTTCCTCTAGCTCACAACCTCCATTAATGGCATCATCTCTAACCTCCATCCATGCAATGGATGCAAGAGACAAAGTTGTCATAAACATTCTCTACTTCGCCTTGGACACGTCGGCTAGCGAACTTCGTGCCCGAGTTGCTTCGGATGAAGCGGGAGCCCGTAAAAAGACACGAAGATGTGGTGCCCTTTCCGACGAGGAGATCGAGACCGGAGATGCCGCGAGGAGCTTAGGATGGTTGCCAAAGACCGAAGGACACGGATCGATCGGTATAGCCTTTCTAACCCTTCTCTAGTTTCTAGTTGTAGGTTAATGGTTTGATCTGGGTTTTAAGCATACGATAGCGCCGGTTTCTAGTTTGAAAATGTTTTGTTTCCGCGTTTTGGCCTCGGAAAGACGGCCGGGGCGCTACCGTAGACTTACAGATGGCATATACGTGCATTTTATTTTCGTTCTTTTCTGGTGTGATTAATTGATGGGACTGCGTTGATTCTTATCAATGCAAGGAAAACAAACCTATATGATGTTTTTGGAACCAAGTTTTTTAAAAACTGACATTACAGACGTTCTCTTTTGCTTTGCACAGTGGTATTCGGTTATGAATATCCTGCACCTCAATCGACGAGGCATGGGCCGAGATCCCTTCACCGGGAGTGCCCCTTGGGCAGAAGTTTACGTCAGCGTAATAACTTCACTATAGTCGATTCTTTTGCTTTGCATTGTGGTATTCAGTTTTGAATATCCTGCACCTCATTCGACGAGGAAAGAGCCGAGATCCCTTCACCGGGAGTGACCTCTTTACCTAAAGTTTTCGCCACTATATATATTTGTAAAACCACTTGGATTCCTTCAATGATATCAAGTTCATTACATTAAAGTTTTTTCTCCAAAAACCAGTCGTAGCCCTCCATCATTTCAGAAAAGCAGCGCCTAGTATTCATGCTATGTTTGTTGGCTTCCGTCAAGGCATAGTGTGTAGTAACTATGTGTTACTTTTTGTAGCATGGATATGCATTAGTCTAGGACAGTTGTGCAGCCTTGTTGGCATCCGTTAAGGGCGAATACGGGTGGGTCTAAATTAATCAGGACAATGACGGGTAGAACTTGACTTGCAACTTATGATCTGTTGGCATCCGTCAAGGTCATAAGCTGCTTGGAGTAAAAACACACATCGGGAGTTTCAAACATACAGGAAACTTGCCAGGCTTGCGCATACCTTCTGGAGTGTGGTAACTTGAGTGGATTCCATCAAGTTATCATGCGATGATATTTGTATCTCGATTCCCACTGATGAGTAGGATTACTCCTCGAATGATTTTAGATGATCCCGACTAATTCTCCTTTAGGGTTTGGAGGAGAATTCGAGGATACAGTGGGAGCCATCCTGATTAGATAAAGTGATTAACCATTCTGATCTCGGTTAGAGTGCACGCTGAGTGTTTCTTTTCTTTCTCTCTTTGGCAGTGATCATGGCCTGACCCTAAACTAAAACTCATGAACCAAGTTAACCGAAACTTTTTAAAACACTTTGGCTTTTTGGAATGTCACGATGTCGCATACATCATTGCCACTTCTATATCACCTTTGCATTTCTCCAGATCACCCCGTATCACTACGAACGTCCACTTCCATTGGATAAATCCATCGTATAGTTACATACGAACTCGAAAGAACTTGTTCCAGATTCGAGGATGGATTCTGGTTCTGGAGAAATTGAATAAGATTATTCGGTTGTCTTTTCCCTTTACCTTCTCTCAGGTTGTGAGGGCTCCTAGGATTATTTCACGACCCAAACTTTAGCACGTGACGGCCCTTAAACTACGTAACGTCTCCAGGCGTAACGTAATTCAAGTAGGCCAAAAACCCAGCAATCTAAACCATAAAAACTAGTAAGCGATAATAACATTGTTAAAACTTTTGAAACCTCAATAAAAAATTCTTTAAAGTCCAAATTTACTTCCTTTAAAAATTTGGCAGCACCTCCTTTGTAAAACAAGCCCCCAAAAATGGGACAACATAAATATATAAGTAAAGCATCCCCAACGGAAGCAAATCCACGCCCAAAGGCGGAAAACAACAACCACAAACAAGTATAGGACGCCGTAGCGAAGAAAAAAGATGAGATAAAGTGAACAACATGAAAATCTCCAAGTCACAAAAATATACAATATCGTCCTTACAACTCGTCTCTAAGTCAATACATGAAAATGGTACATAGAGAGTACATGATCCAACGAATATACAATGATCAATATCGGATAACCGCAAAACCCACCTATAGAAAAACTGCACACAGTCAGCCGCAGCGGTATCCGCAGCAAAAGATGATACGATAGATGAAAGCCCTACCTCGACTACCCTGAGGGTCTACCTGCAAAATACTGTGGCACAACGGGGGTGAGTTGCCAACTCGTGAATAGTAAATAACATGTTCAGGTAATCGCAAGTATGCACGTACTGCGCGAATCTATCACATGCAAGCTAATAGCAATAAATGGCCATATGTATGCAACAGTCATGAAAGGTACTCTATCAGGTACAACTAATACATGAAGCAATAATATGACAATATGTATATGCAACAGTCATGAAATGTACTCTATCAGGTACTACTAATACATGAAGCAATGCATATAAGTAAATGCGGAGTATGGGATAAAACATGTCATGCTCACGGAATCCTCATCGTGGCAGGACCAGTGTCCATCTAGACAATCCAAATCTCAAATATCCTCAAATCGGCCCTCATATCGGTCATCAGATCGGCCCACAGATCGGCCCTCATAAATAATGAATAAGAATACTTGCACAGATCATTATGGTGATATATATTAATATATATATATATATATATATATATATATAACAGCGTCCCATACCACTGATATATATATATATGCATATATAACAGCGTCCCATACCACTGATATATATACTTAGGAGTAAAATATCATGAAAACTAGTGTCCAGTATCGACACATAAATACTCATCTATCAGGCGACATCATCCCGACTGCCCCTGATATATACGTATCATACGTTCATCGGAAACCCGAGTGCCCAACTTCGACACTCGAATTCCCCGTATCCATACGTACATGACTCCGGTCGATATCTCCACGATCTCCACCGAGTCCAAAATACTATCACCGGTAGGCAGTGCACATCCCCTGCCAGGCTCATCGGCAAAATCCGTCGATATACCTTTCTTGCCCCGGGGTACCATATCGGGCTCCACCATGTACCTACACACGGCCCACACCACTCCTCGCATGGGGTATATATCAGAACCGAGAAATCTCATGGTGGACGCTGAAATATCATATCAAGAGAAATCGGGTTTTTCAAATAATGCATAATTTCATGAACTACCACGGTCCTCAAATCCAGAAAATATCATATGAAATCCATATCTCAATGCGTAAATTCATGAAATATAATATATGCAACATGAAACAGTAATATGAGCATATAAAGGAAAAACCGCTATTTAACTGCAACAAGTTATGAAATGTATCATGCGGTTCCTAATTTCTTTAAATCCATACAATATCATATAAAGGTGAACATGTAGCTATAGCCAGGTATGCGTAACCATGTCGGTATAGCAAGATATGTGTATCTACCTATCAATAATGATGTGATACCCTCCAGGTATGTGTGTAGCTATATCAAGCTAGGTATGTGTATATACATGTCAATAATGATACAATATCCTCAAAGTATGTGTATTCATATAGGCATAGCAAGGCATATGTGTAAGCATGTAGGTATACAGGTATGCTATATGTCATATGCACAATGGAATATGAATCAATGTCTCAATGTCCCTAACCAAACAATATGATATATGTATTTGTGTTGTGTGTATCATGGCAATTATTGACAATGTGAGTGGCATACAATCAGTGCTTGTGCAACATGAACCGTCAATAATAGTGCAGTGTCTAAAGGGTACAAGTCCAAGCACAACAAGTATTAATATGCAATGAAGTTTATGCGCAAACTCTATATATGCAATATAAACATGCGACTAATATCATATCAATCTAGCCCAGATGCATAACGCCATGCGGGCGATTCCTCTGTAGATGTTAAATCTACTCACTGGCGATCTTGGCTAAGTAAAGCCAACTACTCGCTCCCCCTTCTTCGCAGCGTCCGAAGTCCCCGCCTGCGATCCTAAAATCATAAAACAGCAAAGCAAGTGTATATTAGAAATTGACCAATAACACGTACAAACTACGTTTGACCGACGCATCAACTCCAAACATACTCTCAAGTGTTCGTCGAGTGGCTAACGTGTACAGAGACACTACGAAAACAACTCAAGAGCAACAGATACACAACGACATGAACCGTATCGGATAACGTAACGCGCGTAATCGACACACTAGAAAACAAGCAAAGTGGTCCAAGATTTTGCTACCCAAACAATTTGTAAAAGTTGCACATACCATAAGACCACACACAACCCCAGAGACCCCTACACCAAAACTCAAACCCAAAATCCCCAGTCTGGCCGCAAATTGCGGCCAGAAGCAATAAAATTACGGCCTACTGTTCATGGAATTGTCTCAGGTTTTTATGGTGGGTTCTAGGTCACTGTGATGGGAACTTTTCCAACAAATACCTGGTTTGATAGCATATCATCCGAGACACAAATCTACACTAAAAATACGATATTTACCCGAAACGAAACTTTATGCGTTCTAAACTGAAACGAATAAGCTACGCAACACAAAAAAAGACTTACTTAACAGAAAGGGATCATTACCTAACCACAAAAGCTCAAAGATCCTAGCTTTCCAAGCTCCAAGGCATCCAAGAGGCAAAACAAGGCTTAAGATGTGATTTTTGTGAGTTTTGATGAAGTTTTAGTAAGTTTTAGTGAAGGTTTTTGTGATGAATGAGCAAGTGTTCGGCTGAGAGTTGAGGAGTATGAAAATAATGAGAGATAGAGAAAAAGAGAGAGAGTGAGAGTGTGAGTGAGTTAGAGAGAGAGAGGTGAGTGTAAGGGGTGAGTGCACCAATTGCATTAACTCTCCATTAATGCAAACCATGCCCTCAAGTGAGTCACCATGCCACCTCCTCCCAATCCAAAGCAACCAAAGAAATATCTCTCCACAAATATCAAGGGTTTAGGGTTAAGGTTAAGGCAAGGATTAGGATTAGGTTAAGTTGTTATGGTCACTAATCTAGATTAACACAAACAAACCCTCACATTAACGTGCACACGTGCGTGCAAGTCATAACAAACAACAATAAATTATTAATTAATGTTATAAAATGTGAGGAACCCGAATTGGTAAACTTTTTACAGAAAACCCGCACTATCGCTTAAATAACACTAATCGCAAATCTAAGGCGTTACAAATTAGGAGAGGGTACACCTATTGAGCTTATTGGACAGTATTCCTCCAGACCATAGGCAGATGTTGAATGGTAGGGAAGGAAGAAAACCAACAAGCCTAAGTATGTCATACAGAAGATAATAACTAAAGATATAATAAAGGGATTAGAATAATGGGAAAGGAAATTATGACTGCTATCATTCACGAGGGAACCAGGTATACCCCTGCCACTTCTAGATCTACTTTGGATTTCTCCAGAACACTCCGTATCACTATGGATATCCAATCCTATTGGATATGCCATCGTATAGTCACATACGAACTCGAAGGAATTCGTTCCAGATTCGAGGATGATTTCCGGTTCTGGAGAAATAAGAATAGGATTATTCCGATATCTTTTCCTTTTACCTTCTCTCAGGTTGCGAGGGCTCCTAGGATTAGGGGAGTACACATATTACACTTATTGGATAGTCTTTTTCCAAACCTTAGGCTGGTGCAGAAGGGTAGAGAAGGAAGAAAACCAATTGGCCTAAAAGTGGTGTACAAAAGATAATAAGTAAAGACATAATAAAAGGATTGGAGTGAGGGCAGATAAGTATATGGTTACTGTCATGAATCAGGATAGTGGAAGAGGCGTTACTAGGAATACCCGGTTACCCCTTCGAAACATTTTCATGTTTCAGTTTCACTGTACGGTGTTAATTGAAAACTGTTTTCCCAATTGGAATCTAACTCCAGGGTATGTATTTACCAGATTTTTTCTCACATCTGTATGTTATTACAGATGGTGATTGGGAGTAAGATATTAGGAATTGGGTGATTAGATCCTCATTATATCAAAATTCGTTGTAATTGGTGATATTTGAGGAAATCGCCTGGGTTTTTGCCGGACGGCAAATATTTGGTTTTGAATATCCGTAGTTATGCACCAATTTCAAATTGATATATCTGTACGTTTATTTTATAAAGTGAGATATAAATTTTTGATATTTTGTCTATGGCATTTACCTATATTAGTTGGTGTTTAGGTAAGGTGCATTCAACAGCGGTGTAATTCTTCTTAACCATAGTACAATTTTTCAACCTACGACTCACAGGGTTTGAGTTATTGAACTCAAGGGACTTATACAAAGCATTGTATATTTTCCAGTGTCCATTAGGACAATGGGGTTGGTACTCGTACTATATTCTGTTTACTCATAACTTCTCTAGTTCTAGACAAGTATTTCGTTGAAATACAAGGTTCAGATTTTGAGAAGTTATAGGTATAAGAATAAAGTAGAGAACCATTTGTCGGAAGTATCGGGATTCTTCGAGGAAGTCGAAGATGTAGATACTTGTGTTTGGTATTCCGTTGATAGTAATGGTTTTGAGAACTTGTTTCTCTTTCGGGTTACTCATATATGGATGCACTCCTAGTTAAGTAATGCTGATTGGCCTCATTCCATTTGTTTGATATGCACTGGAGACAATTGCATGATTTTGAATCTGGTTCCAATTAAATTAGTGCTTTTTTTTCTATATTGGATATATAGAATCAATTTATATCTTAACTATGTTAAGGTATAGGGTGTTGTCCGGCTGATGCTTAAAACCAGAATCCGGATAAACTCGAGGCACGTTTCAGTAATGACAGTTTGTGGGTTATCCCAGGCTTTGACGAGGGTTAACTTTCTACCATCAGGAAGATCGATAGTGATATTTTTCTTGACTCCCCACAGTTTTATTAAAATGGATTTTTTCAGAAAACAGAAGTGGGAGTATGGTAGAACTGAAAGTGATTCCAGAACCACAAACGATCACTGAAGATTTAATAGAACCTGAAGATTCAATTGGATTTGACATTCCATTCGCCACTCCGCAGATTTGGTGGGTAATCTCATGCACCCAAGAGGTACTTCGGTCTTCTCAGAGACAGTGACAGGGAGGTTCTTTTTTACCTAGACTTGCCATTGCTGCTGTTCTAGACTACAAGACCCGGCAGGAGGATGAGTATAGCGTCGTTTTAAACTAGCCTTAGAAGTGCACGTGGATATGACTCTGCCAGAGGGTTGTTGTAGTCAGTGGGAGTAGCGGAAGCATAGAGGGCAAGTAGCTTATGTCTATTTATAGACTAAAGCAGGTATAGCAGAAATAGATCATCTATTTTTGATGTGACAGTCACAGGCCTTGACTTCATCAGAATAGGAGATGGATCTGCTAAGAAGATAGTAGAGAGTGATGTCCAGGTATTAGGATGACACGCACTTGATAGGAAGAGATATTCCTATACTACGATCGGTTATACTGTGGTTGTCACAAAGTTGTTTCTCCACATATGTCACGTCCCGCTTCCTAGTATACGGGAAGAGGATGCGACGAGGCCGCTACGTATTTACTGTGAAGTAAATACGCTAAGCGTATCTAAGCAACATAAAAGTAAATGCACAAGAAACAAGATATAATAAAACAAAAATTTTATTTATTCACATTCTTTCTGTACAATACATGGAAAGTAAATACAACTAATAAAAAAAGCAATGCCTAAACAAAGGCATAACAGAATGAAAAGTACTGAATGGAAAGTGTACAATGAACTAGAGCTCGGGGTCTTCACTGAATTGGTCCAAATCTTCAGCAGTGGGCTCGATCTCCGCCGTGTCTCGATCACCTGACGACATTCAAAGAACAAAGAAAGAGAATGTCGTCAGCGAACAAATCGCTCGGTAAGTCCCAAAGAGAAGGGAGAAATAGAATAGACAGAGAGTAAGAGAGAGAGAGAATAGCTTTTAATGTTGTATTATATTGTTATAATGTTGTATTATATTGTTATAATATTGTATTTAGTGTTAACGCTGGTGTTTGTAGCTTGGTACAGAAGGATGCCAGTGTATACGAGAGGAGTCTTTATATGCCAGAGATTATAGGCAAATGGAAGTACAATGCTCCGTTATACAACCCGGAACAGCGGCAATTGGATTCATGTTAGGTGTCTTAATCTTGCAGACTCGTGCCACTTTTAACACCTTCCGTACCAATCTACCTCTTAAACCTCGTAGTGTTATCTTGATTGTATTGTTGTATTGTATTGTCTTGTATTGTAAACTATATAGATTGAATGTTTAGATGACTGACCGAAACCATGATATCAGTAAACGGATGTAACTGGAGAATCATGTATGTAACTGTAGAATCATGGATGTAATTGTATAATCATGTAAATGAAATGTATATCTATGGTTTGGTTCAGTCAAGTTGATAGATTGAATATATGGAATAATGGATTCATGAATTCATGTTGAATTGTAATATTGTAAATTGTAGATTGTAGATTGTAGATTGAATCATATTCAAGTCAGATTATTAATGAGACTCAGTCTGAGTCAGACAATTAGAAAAGTAATTTGAAGTCTTGATTGCTTTGATGTTATCGGTAACCGCTGCACTTGGGCGGCATAATTTGTGTCTTTTTCAAAGACGATTACCGTATTGATAACACCGTTGTTAAGTTGTCTACCTTAAATAGGCAAGCACCCACTTCTCCGGCTCCCTGAGGCTCAAGAGATCGGTCCCGCTTAAACCTATGTTTACTAGGGTCCTTAGGGTAATTTATAGAACTTGAGGGGGTTTTATGTAAAAATACTTTTATATACTTTTCAAAATACACCCCAAGTATTTATTATTCGTCTTTAAAGTTGTAATGAATGTAGATTTTATATTGTGATATTCTAGTGAAAATATCCTAATTTCATAAATAAAGGTATTTATTTGTAATATTGATTTGTATGGAATTCATGGTATTTTAGTGTGAAATGATTCTTGTGACATTTTTAGAAAAAGTGGAATATTTGTAATAATTCAAAATAGATATTTTTATGTTACATATACATATATTTATATGAAAATAATTTTAGTATATATATAATATTCTAGAAATCTCGTTTTCTGAAGATGTCGTATTTTAAATCTTTCGAGACCGAATGCTCTTTGCGGAGGTCTGCATCTCACACTACTGAGCCCGAGGATGTGTGATAATCCGCATCATCCCGAACGGGTTCCCCAAATGGGTTGTAGCGGCGCTTTGCAAAGATTTGTATAAATACTAATCATTAAAGAAAAACGGTTTTATTAATTATGGTATTTATTTTTAAAGATATCGTTTTTCCCGTATTCTATATTCCCAAGGGTATTGTGTTATGTTGCATATGAGTGTGTGAGGAGGTAGGTCATTACCCCATGATCTACTTAAAGGTATAGCAAAGTTTTGTGATGTTAAATGTAGAATTGAAATTATGTGGTATTTAAATGAAAAATGCGGTAAAATGAAATAGCAATTACTTTATGATATGAAACTTGATCAATATGGTTGATTAGTGTTTAATAGTCAACATGAATTGGTTTAAGCATGATTGTATTAAAGAAAAGTGAAGTTTTATAAAGAAACCGAATCGGAAATCGGATTTGTTCCGATTCCGTCGGGTTTTGTAATTCCGTATTTTAGAATAAGAATAGCGAAGATAGAATTGGGACTTACGAGTTGTGAACTAGACAAGAGGGAGATGGAATGAACGTAGCTTCCGGTGCGTCGTTTCGTCGCCGTAGGTCCTAGAGTCGTTGTCGTAATTTCTTCGGCGTTTCGCCTCTTGCTCACTTCGATTGAACCCTAGGGTTTCTAAAGATTTCTTGAGAGTTGGCTCAGGGTTTTGGGGTGAGGGGGTAGAGTGTAGGGATGGTATTTATAGGGTTGGGCTAGGGTTAGGGTAGATGAAGAGTTTAAATTGAAAAAATGTAATAAAATATGATAAATTGTAATACAATGGAGTAAATAGGGCTTTATGACTTCTCTGGAACTGATCTGGGAAAAAGAAGTGTGCAGGGGGTTCAGAAGCCCAAGAGTTCTAACTTTGCAGTTGGAGACTCAGCCGTCCAACCGAGTCTGGCCGGCGCCGCCGGCCCGAGTCGGTTGGTCCGCCGGCCGACTCGGCCGAGTCGGGCCAAGTCAGGAGGTGGGGAGTCTTCAGGTGATCACACCGGTATATTTATAATTTTGGGTATAGTGGGGTTTTTGTGAGAAATGCACGTGTAACTGTTGGTATTCTAAAAAATTCAAAACAAAATAATATTAAAAATAATGTGGGGTATGGGATTTGAACTCTGGTAGCTTGGTTCAGCAGTGCAAGGTATTACCAATGAGCTACAAGCTCCTTCTTGTAATTATGGAGCTAATTAATTACTTAAAGTAATAACAGTAAATGTAAATACCCCAGGTATACATTAATTTTAAAGCAAATTTTTGTACACTAAAAATGGAGTTGTTACATTCTTTTAACTTGTAATTAAAAAGCAAAATAATTACTTATATCTTGTGCTCAGGCTAAAATACCCCTTTATGGATTTTGAAAAAAATATTTTGAAAAAATTTATATAGGAAATTTAGGGTTGTTACAACATAGGATATGGATATAAAATCAGGGTTTTTGGTTACTAGATCTATGGTTTTAGATCTAGATTTGGGAAGTATCCTAATATGGGTGACATTATTCTAAAAGTATTTTAGATTGGACGACTCCTGGCATGGTGGTGTACCTGCAGGTGATGGAGTCACCCTCTCTAAAGGTTGACTTTCAGACTAAAGGAGAGAGGGATTTGCATGATTGGCATATCACTTGCTTAGGCAATTGAGTCAATCATGTGATGTCAAGTACCACACCAGATGTTGCTATTGCACTAGATGCAATAAACATATATTAATCCAATCCTGGAGAAACGTTGGGAAGCATTTATGAACATAAATGGATGTTCTAGGGATTTGGTAACGGCAGCCTCCTTCAGGAGACAGTTATCATTTCAGGCTTCCAAGGTGACCTGGATGACAGAGTGGCTGTCTGAGTTAAAGTTTTTCTCTCTTTTGAGGAACATTATGTTGGACAGGTGGTCCAAGCAGATACTGAGGAAGGCATGGCGTATGATACTAATTAAATTCAGTGGACGATATAGTCTAAGAAGTTTGCTAGATTTAGAGTTCATTTGTGAACTGGGTCCCATCAGATATCCAGACAAATTCTAAGACATGTATTGCTCATTTCGGGAGATAGTTTTCTCCGCGAAGTTGAGATATAGAGAGATACAAAAAGAAACATTAGAGCGGATCCACTCACTGAGGCTATTTCTCAAACACAATAGTTTCACAAACAGACTTTGTGAAACTGATTACTAGAGAAGTTGGGTGTTCGGTATCACACGGGCTGTGAGTATGCGACATCGCAATAATTGGCCTTAAGTGCAAGTGGCAGATTGCTGGCTATAGTGCCCTCAAGGCAATTATCATAATCGTAGGCAGATGATTATGATGATTGAGGGAAGACCTATACCGGTAGAACAGTCTTACTCGAGATGATAGTATGCTATCTGGTTTGTATTTATCATCATTATTACATATTGATAGAGCCCATATGATTCTTGCTTGACTACCAGCATTATGATGGCGATCATATACGTGGAAGCTGAGGGTCTATAAGCACATCCTTAAATGTCCCTAGTCGTGGGGGTATCAAGACCGGGCATCGATACTCCAGTATAGACTAGTGTATACTGATCGAGACCCCGTCGAGGGGTGGTGGCCTGGTCTCACAAGCCATTGGTATTAGTTTGTTCACCTAAGATAGTATACAGGTGCTCATTGGGTTATGAGTACACTGGACGGACTCGCCGGGAACCTGCTAGTTGGTATTATACCTAGTGTCAAATAGCAGTTCCCAGGTGACATGTGTACGGGTTAGTCTGTCGACCTGAGATCGCCATTTGTCTCGTGTGAGTTCCCACTGTGCTTTGATTACTACCCTAATACGGCTCAAAGGAGTCGTGCAAACAGGTTTTAGTTGGGTACAGTCCCGAGCCATATGGAGGCAGTGATCGGATCGTCGGGGATTCGTATCTCCCGGTATTGGGGGTTGATGTCACGTTGTGCACGGGTGGCCATCACCAGAAATCCATGGCCATGGTGGACGAGAATTACAGATTCAGGATCGATAGTTTCTTTGGTGGTGATGGGTTTCATGCTGACACTAAATGTCGTATTGTTAGGGGTCTGACTTTATCCACCCTCTAGACTCGATGTGCGATACTCTTAGACGAACATACCGGACTGTACGGATATTGTCACTGTTAGGCTCAGTAGGGGTTCAGGATGAGTTTGCTCGTCGGCATCCCTTTCGCTCGATACCTGGGTAGCCGTTACGTACAGCTAGTGCCGCTGACGTGCTTGTGGTTAAACCCACTGCCAGCGTATTGACGAGCCTTTAGAGTCCCACACAGAGGGTTTTCAAGGTTCAGGCGATATGGTGTAGATAACGTATGTTGGTACATACATATGTCTGATTAAATATATGCACATGCTGCACAGACTTTAATCGGACGGTTGATAATACTAGCGGCTTAGGATTAAGCCGGATTATTAAATCAGGTTTTGATTTAATAATTTATATATGTATTCTATTATTATTGTTCACTATTCATTTTCTCTCTTGGCTATTCGTATTTCTGTACGGATACGCATATATGTATTTCGATACATGTACCGGGAAGTATTCCGTATTTATATGGAATAGCTTCTAGAAGTGGACACCTCATTTGTATGATTTTCCATTTTTGGAAATTCATTTGTTTCACAAATGAGGTGGAGGAGTGAGGTGGCATGAGCATGGGTCATAGGTATGGCTTGGAATTGTTTATTTGCAAATTGAAATGAGATATTTTTGTGATGAGAGAGAGAGAGATGGCAGCCACAAGTATTGGTGTGGACTTGGTCATTTTACTTCACTTGATTCATTGCTTGCATTCTATTCTCACCTCAACACTTAGCCATTCTTGAGTTTCTCATGCCATTGTTTCCTCACCTCCTTCATCTTCTATGGTTGCTCCCTTGAGCAATAGTGATGAGAGAAAAAATATAGTGACACATTCCTAAACCTTCACTCTCCATTACTAGCAACCTTGGAGCGTCGGTTGCCTCGTTTCGCGAGGCTGAAGCTTGCGTCGTTTCCCTCAGGTAGATTATCTTAGATGGAGGAAGACCGGCAACCAAACTCGATCAAGGAGCCATTAAGAGCTTGGGGATGATGGTTGAAGACCAAAAGACACGGATCAACTTGGTATAACCATCTAACTTCTTATATATAGCTTGCTAGTTTAGGGTTTAAGGTTAATCCGGGCATCGGGTAATGGTAGCGCCAGTTTAGTAAATTTTTGTTCCGCGTTTGGCCATGGTTTGATGGCCGCGGTGCTGCCGTAACCTAACACAAAATTCAATTGGGAGTACAACTCCCAGTAGGGGCTAAGCCCCTTTTTCCCACCAGCGCTCGGCGCCCTCATGCCGGGCATATGAGGCGCCGGTGCCTACACATCCTTTGGACGCTATTTCCCCCTTTTTTATATACACACTCCACAAAATTGTCCCCCGTTAGAAAAAATTTCTAACGGGACGCTGCCCCGCATCCCGCAAGGGGGCTGCTAGCCCTCTTGACCCCTAGCCCGCTATCCGGGTAGCGGGACCCCCGTAAACTCTGCGAGACCCCCGATATACCTGAGACCCTTCAAAACACAACACATGCATACTGCACATTGATTTCGCATAACCATTTGGACCCGTCAATCAGAGGTTCCTTCGTTGCAAAGGCGAGGGGTAATTAACGGCAGCTTAGTCCGCGGCTGCCAGAGATTCGGATCCCCATAATCAATAAATCTCCACCTATCCTAGGAAGAGGGAATCTGTAATGCGCCTGACATGCGACGCGTATTCCCATCTTAATGGGGTGACGAAAAACACACTACAGGTAGCATTTAGACAGAGAAGAAAGAAGCGGTCAAAAAGGAGTACAACCGGTTCGCATCACAACTGGACGTCTAGTTCCATTCAGCCTTTATTTCATTTCAGCTTATTTATGCATGCCTCCTTGTTAAGATTTATCATGTTATCGTATGTTGTATTCAAATATTTTTTCAACTATGAATCTTGATGTAATAAATCAGAGTTGGATTTCATTCTTTTATTCATTCTTATTATTTTATGTTGTTTATAGACGCTTAGCGTATTTATTGTGGGAAATGATCTTCTCAGAATAAATACGTCGTGGGTGTAACATTTCAGAAAAATAAAATATTATTTTGGAAATTTAAATAATTAAATAATAAATATTATGGATGTTATTAGAGTATGAGAATTAGTTTTAATGATATGGTATAATTATATACCAATAGTTTGGAAAAATATTTGGATATTAATATGAACTATTGATTTGGAAAGAAATTGTGGGATTTAGAAATTTTATGAATTATCATGCAATTAATTATATACAATTTTAATGCTAAACTTGATTAATATTGCACTAATTATGCGCTAATCTTGACATGCAATATAACATGTTGCAAAACACTTTCTACATTTGTATTTAACCATGGCTTCATCTTGTTTTTTTAAAATGTCTTTGTTTTAAAATAAAAATGAGAAAAGATAAAAGAAAAGGAAGAAGAGATATTTTGTTTGATGTGGGACACATAGGTATGGGCAAAGAGTGAGAGAGAGATGCATAGCTCTAGATATTTCCTCACCTCCTTTCTTCTTCTCCTCCCTCCTCATCCTCCACCTTCTCTACCACCCTCTACCACCTCTAAAACTTAGCCAAAACACAATGGTTCATTCACAAAAACTATTCCAAACCTCACTACAAACCCTATGGACAATCAAGTTGGAATTTTGAGCACTTTGGGCAACTCAAGAAATTTCTTGAGTTGCCAAATGAGGTAATTCCTATACGCTTAGTTAAGTTTTTAGCTTTCCCTATATGTTATAGTAGTTTAGAGTTAATCTTGAGTTGATTAGTGATGTTTGAAAATTCCTATATGAGGGTTAAGGCTTATCTTGAGTTGTGATGGTGTATTTGAGTGTAATTAGTGACCACAACCCTGTTAGTATTATTATGGACCAACACCGAGCATAGAAAACCCAAGACTTGAATTGAATTTGGCTGATATCGTATTTTGTGGAATTGTGATGATATTAGGAATCTGGAGCAACATGGGGTCCCTGTAGGAAAAACAAACAAGTATATAGACCTAGTTAGACCACCACAGGAGAACGAAACACCAATTCAATGATGGGGCCGGCGACGCCGGACTTTTGAGCTTTCTCGCCGGGCCAATTTTGGGCATTGGTATTGGGGTTTGGCATGTAGCTCACTTACCTTATAACCTAGCCCCTGTATTGTTAGTTTAGTCCCAATTTACCTGAGCAAAAATCTGGGAGCTTTGTGATGTTGAATTTGGCAATGTTTTTTTGATTTCTAAAACTTGGTTTTTGGTATTTGAATTTGGATTTGGTCGTTGGACGTTTGTACGTCAACGACGAGGGTTATTTTATTGTTTTGCATGCATGGGCCGTAGGTTCTAACCTATGTGCACTCCTCGTGCCGTATCGGTTTTCATATGCAATTCTTGTTTACGATACGATGTGCTTGAAACTGTAGGTACCTTCGCGTGGACTTCGGATGAAAAGAGAGAGCAAGGCGCCATCGAATTTGGCAAGTGATGATCGAGGTAAGTAGATGTATATCTGTAAGTCGATGTACTACACCCCAGAACTTGTGGGGAGGCGGAATTTTCAAAAACGATCTTGTTTAGTGAACGAACATCGACTAACCGCTTGAATCGAAGCTAAACTACAAATAACCGAACACAAAGTGTTTCATAACTATTGTGTTTAGGGATTATACCTAATGAAACCAATCCTTCGTCTTTACGATCTCCTTGTTCTCCTCGGCCTTCTCTAGGTAGTAGACGATCCACCCGAGAGCAAAACTCCAAACTAAACCTCTAACTTGAGGTAACTAATCTTCTTGGATTGCTAATCAAAGAAGATAGAATGAAATAGAGTGATGGTTATGGATTGATTAGTCTTTCTAATCCTTTGATCTCAACTCATGAGGTGTAAGGATTAGGGTTTGAAGATGAGAGCTTGAGGAGAGAGAAGATGATGATAATAATGATAAGAGAATAGTGAGTCAAGAAGATATATATCTAGCATTTCTTTTTTCAAGAAAAGAATAAGAAAAGAATTTAGCAACCATGCTAGAAAATATCTTGTGATGATTCATTAGAATGACAAAAGACTTCTATGAATTATCAAGGTGACTCACTAATCACAATCATTTCATATGCCACCTTAACCTCCTTAGTCACCACCTTCTAGAAGCTTCCCGCATAATTACGAGAACGCCCCTCCTTTCCGCAAAAATACGGAAAAACTTTAGACTGTAAAAATCCAATAACCGGATACCAGTAACTGGCTTAAACCAAAGCCGACTGGTAAAAACTGTCCGAAAGTCGTACGCGCGTAAACGCACGTATGCGTCCGAACCCTTGTCGTAAAACCATACGACCTCTATATCGTTTCGCCTGGAATAGGAAACTCTCTGTGTGGGACTCTAGAGACTCGACTACTACGCTGGCAGTGGGTTTAACCACAGACCGCAAGCGGCACTAGCTGTACGTAACGGTCCCCAGGTAGTTGTCGATAAGAAGGCCGATGAGGAAACCCATCCGAACTCCTACTGAGTCTGATGTGACAATCTCCATACAGTTCGGTCCGTTCGTCCAAGACTATCGCATATCGGTCCTAGGGGGCGGCAAGCGTCAGTCCCCTAATAGCGGTATAAGTCGTGTCGGAGGGAAGCCCATTACACCCTGAGAAACTACTGGAACCTACCAGCAAATCTCGCTTGCCCTGGCCAGGGACTTTGCGTAATGGCTCTCTGACACAGCACGATATCTACTCCCAATACCGGGAGGGACGAATCCTGTCTAACCGCCACTGCCTCCAAGTGCTCGGGACTGCACCCAACTGCTACCTGTTTGCACGACTCCTTTGAGCCGTGGTAGGGTAGCAATCTAAGAACAGTGGGACACACTCGAGGCGAAGTAGCAGTGTCAAGTCTGCGGACTATGCTGTACTCATGTCACCTGGGAACTGTTCACTGACGACTGGTATAAAACCAACCAACAGTTCCCTGTGAGTCCTGTCCGGTGTACCCGTAACCTAACGAGCACCTGTATACTATCTCCAGTACGACGTACTGACGGCTGTGGGACAGACCATCTCCCCAACTGGGATGAGAAGCGTAGACACTAGTCTACTCCGGATTATCGATGCTCTGTCTCAATAATCCAATGACCAGGGACCAGAATAAGGATGTGCTTGTAGACTACCCAGCCCCCACTAGTGTGACTGCCATCACAACGCTGGTAGACAAGCAAGATCCTAAGAGCTCTATCAATACGTACACTCACATATTAAGATAGAAAAACCAAGTAGCATACTACCATGTTTAGCAAGACTGTTATATACATGTGAATATCCCAAGCTTCCATTAAGTAATATACAAACTAGTATGATACAGTAATGGCCTTCTAGGGCATAAACACTAACAATATCTACGGGGGAATTCGGGTAGATGGCGTTTAGCACCCCCGCAACCGTAGAACAGGATATCTATATATTGTATATATATGTTTATGTGAGGCTGGATACCTAGCAAATATGGTTTCTAGGAGACCTTAGGTTATATGTTGTTACCACATGCGCGCGCGCACGCGCGTGCGCGCGCACACAATTGGTTTATATAGATGTGTGTATATGTGTGTGGGGGGGCGCGTATGTTCATATATATATATATATATATATATATATATATATATATATATATATATATATATATATATATATATAAATACATATATATACACGTGAGATGAGGATATGATATGATACGTTACGTTATATGGTTAGAGTCGATACGATCGAGCAGGATGTTAAGAGATAATTGATATATGATTTGGGATGAGACATCGTTTATGATGCGATATATTAGCGAATCGTTGGGCGTTATATACATACATGCGATAACATGTGACTTAATATATAATATATTGTACGAGATCTTAGATCCGTACCCTTGATTTTGATTTTGTACGATAGATGATACCGTACGAATGATGATATATATGATATTTGACCCGTACCATCGATTTTGAGGATGTCGTACGACGGACTATACCATACGAGATATTTATATATGATGATTGATCCGCACTCTTGACTCGAGGTTGCCGTATGATAGATATTACCGTACGTGATGCTATGAGGCTGGATCGCCGACAACTAGATATATCGACTCGAATGTGCTTTCGATTCATATTTACTTTCGACTCGGTTCTTAGTTTAGTCTTTAGTTTCTTATATAGATGTTAGCTTAGGCTTGAGTCATACATACTTTCAAATCTAACGAATCGTATGATTTTTCAAAGGATAAACCGAGAGATGCTATAGATTTTCAAAAGACATCTCTTTTCTCAAAACACCATAGTCCCTACTTTTCTAAAAACAATGATTTGTGCTTTTTAAACACGATAAACGGTATGGCTCTTATATAGATTTATATACCTTATTGTTGCTTTTACTGTTTACTTTCTATTATGATCTCGTCTACTAGGACACATGCACTATTACCGATGATGCGTATGCTGTACGTACACTTGCTTGCCGGCTCACACACATCAGCATCGGTAATTGCCATGTCACGTAAAGTGTAGTAATCGCTATCCCATTGTATACTCTGATAATCGTAGCTAAGTAGTACTGTTTTGCATTCATGATATCATATGCTAGTTTAGACGTTCCATTTCTTACTTAGATGCCACATGCATTCGTATACATACATTCCGGTTATGTACTGCAGTTGGGCTCTATGCCGATATTCATTGTTCATTACTAGTTCATGATTATGAGATTCCGATTTCATGAGATTTCTGGATTTGGGAAACTGCGTGTGAATTTGAAAACTTATGCTCCTTTCAAAAATGAAAAATGCGGTTTTCGTTGATATGATGTGTGATGTCCACCATGAGATTTTTCGGTTCTGGAGGATATATGATATATGATTACCCACCACGGGGAGCGAGGGTGACACCGTCTGCGGGTACATGGTGGACCCGGTGTGGTATCTCGTGGCAAGAAGGCCGTATAGAGATTGAGACGTTGAGCCCGACAGGGGAGCACTACCAACCGGTGATAGTTTGGCGCGGCGGATATCCGGAGGATACCGATCGTAGTCGTGTGTAACAACCCTAAACTTTCTTTACAAATTTTTTTTCAAAAATATAGAAAAGGGTACTTGAGCCTGAGCACAAGTTATAAGTTTGATTTGCTTTTGAACAGTAAGAATGAGCTTGTAGCTCATTGGTAAGACCTTGCACTGCTGAACCAAAGCACTAGAGTTCAAATCCCATCAGCCATATATTTTTTTATTTAAAATTCTTTTAACCTTTTAGAAGCCCAAGAGTCTACACGTGCACAATACGTAAAACCAAGAGTCACACATAAAACAAATGAGTCCACTGCAATAGTCAAAGCGTCAGGTACACGTGGCAAGAAGATCTCGGTCGACTCGGGCCGGCGGAACGGGCGACTTCAACTCCCAGAGACCTTTGGCCCACCCCACTCCCACTGCACTATTTAAAATCTCTGAAATTAAACAGAGAATTTAAAACACCTCTTTTAATTTTTAAATGCAAAATTAAATACAATTTTTATCACACCTTTTCATCTACCCTAAACTCTAATTTTTCCTATAAATACCACACCTAAACACACCCCTCATTGCTTTCAAATCTCTTTCCAAACTCTTAAGAAAATTCCATAGACTTTTTGTGTGCAGGTGGAGTTAGCAAAGGGCGAAGCTCCGACGAACTTCCGACAACGATCCGAGCAGATTTCGGCGACGAAACGACGCACCGGCGCCTCCCACTTCTTCTTTTTCCTCTCCTCTACCCTACAACCCAGTAATTCCTTTCTCCCCATTCTTCTTACTATTCTAAAAACTTAGAATTCTAAAACCCGACGGAAGTGGAATTAATCCGACTTCCGATTCGGTTTTTCCTAAAAATCATATTTTTCTTAAACACAATAATACCAAACTCTCACATCATGATCATTAAACATTAAAAAAACATATTGACAATTTTCAAATCAAAAAAATTTATATTTCAATTTTTATTGCAGTTTTACAGAAAAATACCATATAATTTAGTTCGACATAAAATATCATTACCCCTTGCTATACATTTAGATAGTTCACGAGATAATGACCTACCTCCTCGCAACACTCATATGTAACATAGAACGATGATCTTTAGGAACATAGTTTTAGGAAAATACGATTTTATACAAAACTATCTCCAACTTATGAAAACTTTTTTCTACAAGATATGTATTTTTAACAAATTTTTGCAATGTGCCGCTACAACCCATTTTGGGGAACCCTTTTGCGATGGTGCGGATTATCGCACATACTCGATGTTAGTTATATGTATGCCCTAGAGGCCATTACTATACATACGATGTATATTGTAATGGATGCTTGGACATATATAGGGAGGACTTTCTTGCTCGACATGATAGTATGCTATCTGGTTGTACTTTATCTTAACATGTACTCTGATTGTCTCTATGTTACATGTTGATAAAGCCCTTAGGATATGTACTCGACTACTGGGACTATGATGAGATCATACTAGTGGGGCCACGGTAGTCGACGAGTACATCTTATAACTGTTCCTAGTCGAGGGTGTATCGAGACAGGGTATCGATACACCAGAGTAGACTAGCGTATACGCATCTTGACCCATATGATGGGCGATGGATGATCCCATATCCATCGGTGTTTGACATCAAGGATGGTGTACGGGTGCTCAGTAGAGACTGGGTACACTGGACGGACTCGCCGAGAACTCCCAGATGGTATTATACCTCACGTCAGATGGCAGTTCTCCGGTGACACTGGTACAGAGGAGTCTGTTGACCCGAGATCGTCATAGAGTCTTGTGTGATTCCCATTGTGCTTTGATTTCCATCATACCACGTCCAAGAGGGCATGCAAAAAGGTGGCTTTTGGGTACAGTCTCGAATCACATCGAGGCAATGAGCGATAGGAGGGGATTCGTCTCTCCCGGTATAGGGAGTTGATGTTGTGCCGTGTTCGATTGGCTATAACTGGAAATCCCTGTCCAGGGTTGTTGAGATTTACCGGTAAGTGTTATCAGTAGTTTCTCGAACTGTTATAGACCTCATATCGACACGACATATCAAACTACTGTGGTCTGACGTTTACCACCCCTATGCGAGATATGCAACATATCAGATGACGAGACCGGACTGTACGGGAGTGTTACTGATTCGATTCACAGGAGAATGTACATGCTTGCTTGTTGATCTTCTGAGCGCTCAATACCTGGGTAGCTGTTACGTTTAGCTGACCGCTTACAGCTTGTGGGTGTTTGATATGATCATCACCTACTGCCGGTGTATTGACGATTCTTTAGAGTCCTACACAGAGGTTTCTTGGCTCAGGAAAAACAGAGTAGGAGCACATATGTGATATGTGCGGGACCGAGGATAATGCGGTATGTGATACCGTATTGGATTCTCGCGATATGAGATATCGGCCGGGTATATGTGATATAGCCGGGTCATCGTATTAGTCGGTTATATGCGATATTGTCGGATTGTCGGATCAAGTGTTGATTCGATAATTTAATGTATAATAATATATATGATATATTAAATTACATTAACTAATATTAGCTCACTAAAAGATTCTTTTTCTCACTCGGGTAATACATTGATATATATGCGATATATGTTAATTGTATTATATTATTTTGTTACAATAAATATTATATATGTGATATATAATATTGTAACATGATATGATTACTAATGCAACATGTTTAGTGGAGATTAAACAAGATTAGGGTTTGATTTGGGTTAGTGCATTCATGAACTTTCTAGAAGGATTTTCTTTTGTCATGAATGAGATATTATGCTTGATATTTTTGTGTGACTCACTCTTAACCCAACCCAAACCCTAGCCCTAGTTAAATCTCTACATGAGTCACCCTTGACCATTGTTGCATTAATCATCATGTTTATCTTTTCATTATTCATCACAAATGGAAATGGATCATTCTTCTTCTTCTTTCTTTCATGGAAAAAGCTTTCTTCCAAGTGATGAAAATGAGTGAGAATAAGATTATAAAAGAGAGCAAAAATCCTACTTCATCATCCTCATCTATCCTTTCTTTTTAGATGAGAGTGTTCACTTCATTTAGTGAGTGTTAGCTTGTGTTAATGAAACTTCAAGGTAGATCATCTTTGTTATCGAAGATCGGAAGCAAGCTTGCATCTTTCTTTTCTGGAACCTCTCGAGAGTCCGGAACACGATGATCGCAACGAAGGGACCTTAACACGGAGCTTTATAAGTGAAGGACCGGATTTACAAAGGTTGTAATCCCTCTCACTTAGTGTTAAAGTGTTTAACATGCTTGTTTTCGCCTAAACTCTAGTTTAAAGATCCGGCTTTGGGTTGTTCGGCACGGCTAAAATTTTAATCGGGCATGGTTGATGCCTCGTAGACCCTTGTGCGTGTGCCTAGCATCCCTACACTCGGGCTTAGTAGTGCGAGATGCAGACCTCCGCAAGGAGCATACGGTCTCGAAAGATTTAAAGATACAATTTTCTTTAGAAAATGTGATTTCTATTATAAATAAAACTTATATTTTTAATAAATAAATATATATGTAATTAATATCAAAATATCTATTTTTAATATTTATAATATTCCACATTTCAAAAATTCAAGAAAAACATCTCATTTACAAGAATATACCATACAATTCCAATATTACAAATAAATACCATATATTATGAAAAATATGTTTTATTCACTAGAAATGCCACAATGATAAATATACATCAATGAAAACTTTAAAGACGATAATAAAATACTTGATGTGTATTTTGAAAATTCAAAATTATTTTTACGTAGAACCCCCTCAAGTTATATTAAATTACAATAAGGACCCTAGTAAACATAGGTTTAAGCGGGACCGGTCTCTTGAGCCCCAGGGAGCCGGAGATATGAGTGCTTGCCTATTTAAGGTAGACAACTTAACAAACGGTGTTATCAATATGGTAATCGTCTTTGAAAAAGACACAAATCCTGTCGTTCATGTGCAGCGGTTACCGATAACACCAAAACATAATTCAGGATTCAATTTATTTTCTAATTGTTTGACTCACACTGAGTCTCAATATAAACAATCTGACTTGAATATGATTCAAGTATCCAAACTACAATTTAACATGAATCCATGAATCTATATATTCAATCTATTCAATCTATCTATACAACTTGACCGAACCGAACCATGGATATAAATCCATCTACATGATTCTCCAGTTACATCCATTTACTGATATCATGGTTTCGGCAATTCATCCATCTATACAATATATAATATACAATTCAAACAATACAAGACAATGCAATTTACAACACAATACATCAATACAATCAAGACATCGCAGGGTTTTTAAGGGGTAGATTGGTACGGAAGGTGTTAGATATGGCACGAGACTGCAACCATTAAGAAACCTAACCTGAATTCAATTGCCATTGTACCGTGGCTGAACGGTTCCTTGTATTCCGTCCACCGTGGTCTCTGGTCTAATGAGATTCCTCTCGTATACACTGGCCTCTTCTGTACCAAGTTACAAACAACAACGTTAACACTAAATACAACATTATAACTAAATAATAAAACTTTAAAAGCAACACACACTCTCTGTGTCTATTCTACTTCTCCCTTATCTTTGGGACTTACCGATCGATTGTTCGCTGACGACATTCCTTCTCTTTCTTCTTTGGAATATTGTCAGGTGGATCGGACCTTTAGGAGATCGAGCCCACCAGCGAGGACTTGGATCAGCTAGCCTTTGACCCTAAGCTCTAGATACTTGACATTTCATTTCAGTACTTTCCATTTCTGTCATGCCACTGTTTAGGCATTGCTTTTCATTCCATGTATTTATTTTTCAGATGTATTGTAAAAAGAATGTTTAATAAATAAATTTTCTGTTCATTTACATCTTGTCTCTTGTGTACATTTCATTTTATATTGCTTAGATACACTTAGCATGTTTACTTCTGAGTAAATACATAGCGGGTCTCGTCGCGTCCCCTTCACCGTACACCGGGAAGCGGGGCGTGACAGGTTTTGTTGGTGGCCCATGCAGGTCTGAGCTGTATGGAACCCTACCATGCAGTTCAGTTCTGTATGGAAGCAATATAACACAAGAACCAGCAACTGTAAACATTCTTTACAATTCATACTTCTTGAATCTTATCATTTCAAATATTTTGAATCTGTCCTAACCCAAATTTTCATTCAAGGTTATGGATTCCTGTTGGGAATCCCCCCGCACGCGCAAACGCGTATGTTTTGAAATAAGGATACGGTTTTAATGAAACGGAATGCGCACCCGAGATCATTCTCGTTTTAAAATTTATAACCGCAAGTGCACGGCGCGTTGTAGCGAGCCGGCAAGTACGGGTCGATCCGAAAGGAATTGTGTATTGGGTATCGTTGTTTAAGGTTAACAAATTAACGAATTGGGGTTTTGTCACAAAAAATATAAGAATACGGAAATAAAGAAACAAGGAAAACAAGTAAGGAAAGAATGGTTGTGGCTTGGCTCGTGAGTTTGAATCGCGACATTTACCTCTACACTCCCTTATTCATGAGTTTTCCGGCATTACCTTGATCCCGGCATGAAGCACGACTTGTCAACGCGGTTGCAGAGCACAAGTCGTCAAAGTCCGATTTCTCCGTAAGTACGAAACGAGTCCTTTTGATCACTTACCATTTTTATGTCCGCGCTTGGGGTATCAGCACTAAACACAAGAGTTAGCAAGCATACCGCAACAACAAAGGGGTTAGTGAGAGCAAATGATTTTGGTGTTGAGTTTGCTAAGTGTTTGCGATGGTATATCTTATATGAAAACAAAAGATTGTCAAGCAATTGATCACAAGATACGATATCCAAACTTAGCAAACCTAACACCAAATGGATTTTAACTTAAACATTGAAAATGGGGAAAGGGAATGAATACAGTATATGAGGAGGTTAAAAGTAACCATGTGTCAAAATACCGTATCATATCAATACATAAACAATATTTAGGTTAAAATCGTAAGTTAAGCACATGAAACATAAACATGAGGTGGAGGAGACAAAGCCTTTTATCTCACTTCCTCGCCCACACCACAACTAAATAAAAAATTAGTTAAGCATGATAATGAAGCAAGTAAAGAAAAGAAGCAAGAACATAAGAAACAACAATATATTAAACACTTGAAGAAATGAGATACAAGATTTTGGTATCCTATTCAACCTCCTTAATGAAGCTCTCTAAAGAGAGCTTCAAGAAGGAAGAAGAAAAACAAACCAATTGAAGTTCACTCACCCTCAAGCCTAAACAAAAACAAAGCAAAACAAAACTATGAATATGTGCATATGAATGGCCCTTGATCACTTGCTCACTGGTCTGCTTTTATAGGCTCAAAAGGAAAATAAACAAACAATAAAAATGAGCTGACGTGGCAGCAAGGGAGGGCCCATAGAATTTTGGTGCATGTTGGGGACATGGGGGCCGGCGAGCTCAGATCCAAGGGGTGCTTAGCGGGTCCAAAACCGAGCACTCAGGCTCGTATTGGCTGTGTAGTCAAGTTTCTCTTCCAATATCACTCTGGTTATGTTTGATTGGTCTAATTTAACCTGGGTTCTATGCAGAGATTTGGAGGTAACAAGAAGCAATGCATCACATCAAGTCTTTATGCATTCAATGCTCATTTAATACACATCACACCCATGCCCACTTGTGCCATGATTCATGGCAGCCCCATCATGGTCCTAATTACCAAAGAGCTAGTGCACGCATGTTATGTGTTGGACCAAAATGTGTGCACATGATTTATTTGCAAAAGAGCTCTTCGGATATCGGTCGGTTTTCTGGTCTGCCTGCAGTGTCGGCTCCCAAACGTTATATCCGTGATTTTGAATGTGTTTTCAGTATTTTATCACGAATACCTGTAAACTGTAATTAAAGAGCAGACACTGATTAATAGCACCGATATAAACAAAATAGATAACGAATGAGGGTAATAAAATACAGTTTCCTGAGATGAACAAATACCCCCAAACTTATCTTTTGCTCGTCCCGAGCAAAACAAAACAAAAAATCATAATCTCACTTTCGCAGGGAACGCGATTGCACTGAGCATGTGCAACAAGCCGTTAAACCTCTAGGTGTTCCTAGTAGGAGGAGTGTTGTCTCATGAGGGTTTTCAGCGGATTACACCCACAAAATCCCATCAAACTAGTTTTATAAGTTAACGGCGATTTTACTCCTACAGTTTAGTATCTAATTTAGAAATTCTATCATCCTAGGTTAGAAATATTCAACCCTTATATTTCACACCTCATGTTTATTTATCCTTAGATCCTATACGTTTTTACAGTTTAGAAAGATATTGGTATCTCCTGAGTTTTCCTTCTAAAGTGCGGTCTCCAATCAGGAATTTTTATCAACTTTACGGAAAACATAAGTCTTATTCTTCATCTCCATCTTTCCTCTAAACATTGATTGTATACCTCTACGTGTGTGTAAATTTTCACCCCTACACTTAAGAATTCAATTCAAGCTATAGTATCCTTGACTTAATACCTAATACTATTTCTTTTCATTACTGGATGGACGGTTGTACTCACACATCTTTCATGCGATTATTAATGCTTCTTGAGGTACTAACAGCCGATTACTGAATGTATGGGCATAAAGCGTAAATAGCAGGTTCCAGATCTTGACTTTATTTATTTTTCTTTATTTTTCTTTTTCTTTTCAAGACCGGATATATTTTTCAATGATACACTTATGGTGGTTAGCTCTAAATACCGTTTTTTCTTTCATATTAGGCTTTCAGGCAAGAGTATTTTTAGGTATCTTATACTATCCTAAGTTTCAAGGTGCGTGTATGTGCAATTTGTAGGGTATATATTTTCTAAATTTGGATTCAAGAATAGAAACTATTTTTCAGACTTATCTTTCAATAAACCTTCAATACTCTCCCTTCATCTCGATTTAACTAAAGAACTGAACTCAAGATTACCTATTTCTAAAAAAACTGTAAGGACATATAATTACCAAGGTTAAACAGAATGAGGGTTATTTTTAGGGTTTTTAATTCCTAAGCCTAGGATTTAGTTATTTTTAACGTATCAACTAAACTTTCGGAATAAAAATCTAAGTTACCCTATTAGCTAACTTGACGATAAATTTTTTATGTTTATGTAACAAATTTTCAATTTTTATGGGTTTTTAATATGTATGCAATGCAGAATATACACATATGATGCAGATAAACGCAGTGCTCACCTCCAAACTTAAGTTTTACGATGTCCTCATTGTTTCCTCCATCTCCGGTAGCTAGACTTAGACATCAGGGTGAGAATTTTTTTTAAAAAAAAGAAAAAACCTAAGACTAATTACAACATATACAAGTTAAAACATTGGGTTAGTCCAGAAATTAATACCAGTCATTCAAATTTTTTGTCTTTATAGTGCACATGTTGGCAAAAGAATAGGTATAATAAAAAGAAAAAGAGAATATACAAAAAATGGTTAGATATTAGTAAAGGGCATGGGTGCGTGAAAGTAGGGATCAAAAGACGCAGAAGGTGAAGATGAAATTTTTAGGAGGTTAAAGAATTGTTTTCTGAATGAATTGAATGTTCAATAAGCACATGTTGAGTTTCGAAGTCAAGTTCGTGTAAAAACTGGAGTTCATCCGCAAAAAAATCGGCAAAAGAAATTTTATTAGGATGTTCCCAAATTAATCCTGACTTCAACTCACCTATAATATAAAGTTCATCAGCAAAAATTTCCTCAAAACTCGACATGAAAGAATGTTTTTCAATGCTGTCTTCCTCCCTATTATTTTCCACAATCTTACTATCATCATTTACTAACTCTCCCAATACAATTTCCTTCTCATCATATTCACAAATGGTAGGTTCATATCATCTAAGAAAGTAGGTTCCCACACTAATGTTTCTTCCGAAACAATATCAACAGGTGATACAAAAATTGTGGGTTGCCGATCATTGATCTCTTCTAATCTATCCCAACCATACCCGATAAATTCACAAGGTTCCTCCTCTAAAATTGGAAAGCAAAAATCAGTTGGAGGTTTTTTTTGTTTGTCCTTACAACACTCAGTCACTTCTATTATATCATCATCTATGAAATCATCAAAATTTGGTTGATCGTTTATCTCACTTAGGTGACTTCCTAGATGACAGATATTGACATTATTGGGTTCCGTTTGACTGTGTTCGCTCCCTAGAATCCTCACAGTTAAATGTTTCACTTGTTCCTCGATTCTAGCTAATGATTGAGCTTGAGCAACAAATAGTTGCTCAGATTGTTGTATAAACAGAGCTAGCGTCGCAGCTGATTGATTCTCGAACGCACTCATTACTTCAATACCTTTTTCTAGAGCGGTCAACCTAGCATTCATCTCACTATCATACCCTAAAGATGGTTCAATTGTTTCAGGTTGGAGGGGTTGTGATGGTGGTGATGCTATAGCAGTTAATCTGTCGACCTCTTTCTTTAGATTTTTAATCAGTTGTTCTATGGTTGAAGTGGGACTGGGTTCAAGAGTTTTAGGTGGGTGACCATTATCAAAAATTTGGGACGGTTGGTCACCCCCTAGAAAAGGACAGTTGTCATGAATGTGCGAAATTTTTTGGCAATTTGTACAAATTAATTGGGACTGAGTATAAACAAATGAATAAGAATTGTGAAAAATAGAATTGAATTGTGTATCACTCATATGAAAAAGAATTCACAAAGTCACAAAAATAAAGAATATCACACCCCTAGCAGTCTACGGTATGGTAGTCAACTACACCTGCTCAAGAACCTGGTTGTCGAAATAAAACTGTGTCGAGAAACGGGCTCAAGATATACCGATCACGAAGCCAGATAAGTGCGAGAGAGAAAGGGGAGGTTTTACAACGCTTTCGCGAAATTTCTTAATTAAATAACCCTTTCTCTTGAACACTTGCCTAGACACCCCGTGAACGATATACCGTTAAGTAAAGTTCTAAACACAGTTAACTTTTCCTAATGAGCGCGAAGTCCTTAGAGTCAGAGTTCTAATTGATTTTAAATTACTGGGGGTATGAAAGAATGCAGTTTTGTGGTTTGTGGGCTACGGAGAAAAGGTGATGAAATCTTTTACTGTATCTTGTTTGGTCATTTATGCCCTTAAAATCCGTATTAATATGCAATGCGCAATCAATAAAAGAATTTAATAAAATCAATCAATTAAAACAATTCTTTTTCAATTTTAGAGCGCTGTAAAAAATACGGGTTAGTTCTCTGTTTAATTGGCGGCAAAATTGTGCGAAGAATCCTGCAAAACATAAAATATTAGAATGCGTCAGATTCGAGAGGAATGTGTTAAGAAATACGTACCAAAGTGTATTGGGTTAAGAAACCCCTTTGAAAGTGATCCGAGTCTTTGATGGTTCGCTTGCGCGGGTCAAACTATCCGGATCATTGGCACTGTACTTTGCTAACGTCTTATAATTGCATTTGAGCCTCGCTCCGCACGATCGCTGGTCGTAATTCCTTAAAAACCTGAAATGTCGGAAAATGCGATATTTAGTGTCAAAAAGCGATACGTGTGCCTCAATTCCTGTACAAACAAAATTTTAAAAATCAAACAATACCAAAAGAGTACCAACACTGCACTGGAGATCACCAAAAAAGAAAAAACCCAAAATCCCCGAGAAAGGCCAGCGAACTTGGATAAACAGGGGATGTCGCCAGTTTTTTCTGAGAGTTGGGTGCAGGAAATTTTGGTGGGATCTCTAGGCTATATTAGTATTCTAATGGTATAACTTGATTTTTAAATTGAATTTCGGGCTGATTGCAGGTTTTCAGAATAGAGAACAAAAGTGAAATAATGTGTTTTGTTAGTTTGAAGGAAAAAAATTTGAGTTAGAAAGTTAGTTTTGTTAGTAGAACCAGAAATGACAATACCTACTGACTACAAATCCCCGGCAACGGTGCCAAAAACTTGTTGGGAATCCACCCGTACGCGCAAACGCGTATGTTTTGAAATAAGGATACGGTTTTAATGAAACGGAATGCGCACGCGAGATCGTTCTCGTTTTAAAATTTATAACCGTAAGTGCACGGCGCGTTGTAGCGAGCCGGCAAGTACGAGTCGATCCGCAGGGAATTGTGTATTGGGTATCGTTGTTTAAGGTTAAAAAATTAACGAATTGGTGTTTTGTCAAAAAAAATATAAGAATACGGAAATAAAGAAACAAGGAAAACAAGTAAGGAAAGAATGGTTGTGGCTTGGCTCGGGAGCTTGAATCGCGACATTTACCTCTACACTCCCTTATTCATGAGTTTTCCGGCCTTACCTTGATCCCGGCATGAAGCACGACTTGTCAACGCGGTTGCGGAGCATAAGTCGTCAAAGTCCGATTTCTACGTAAGTACGAAACGAGTCCTTTTGATCACTTACCGTTTGTATGTCTGCACTTGGGGTATCAACACTAAACACAAGGGTTAGCAAGTATACCGCAACAACAAAAACACAAAGTGGTTAGTGAGAGCAAATGATTTTGGTGTTGAGTTTGCTAAGTGTTTGTGATGGTATATCGTATATGAAAACAAAAGATTCTCAAGCAATTGATCACAAGATACGATATCCAAACTTAGCAAACCTAACACCAAATGAATTTTAACTTAAACATTGAAAATGGGGAAAATGAATGAATACAGTATATGAGGAGGTTACAAGTAACCATGTGTCAACATACCGTATCATATCAATACATAAACAATATTTAGGTTAGAATAAGTTAAGCACATGAAACATAAACAAGAGGTTGAGGAGGCAAAGCCTTTCATCTCACTTTCTCACCCACACCACAACTAAATAAAAGATTAGTTAAACATGATAATGAAGCAAGTAAAGAAAAGAAGCAAAAACAAAAGAAACAAAAATATATTAAACACTTGAAGAAATGAGATACAAGATTTTGGTATCCTATTCAACCTCCTTAATGAAGCTCTCTTTGGAGAGCTTCAAGAGGGAAGAAAAAGAAGAAACCAATTGAAGTTCACTCACCCTCAAGCCTAAACAAAAATAAAGAAAAACAAAACTATGAATATGTGTATATGAATGGCCCTTGATCACTTGATCACTTGCCCACCGGTATGCTTTTATAGGCTCAAAAGGAAAATAAACAAACAATAAAAATGAACTGACACGGCAGCAAGGGAGGGCCCACAGAAATTTGGTGCATGTTGGGGACATGGGGGCCAGCGAGCTCGGATCCAAGGGGTGCTTGGCCGGTCCAAAACCGAGCACTCAGGCTCGTATTGGCTGTGTGGTCAAGTGTCTCTTCCAACATCATTCTGGTTCTGTTTGATTGGTCTAATTTAACCTGATTTCTATGCAGAGATTTAGAGGGAACAAGAAGCAATGCATCATATCAAGACTTTATGCATTCAATGCTCATTTAATGCATATCACACCCATGCCCACTTGTGCCATGATTCATGGCAGCTCTATTATGGTCCTAGTCACCAAAGAGCTAGTGCACACATGTTATGTGTTGGACCAAAATGTGTGCACATGATTTATTTGCAAAAGAGCTCTTCGGATATCGGTTGGTTTTCTGGTCTGCTTGCAGTGTCGGCTTCCAAACGTTATATCCATGATTTTGAATGTGTTTCCAGTATTTTATCACGAATACCTGTAAACTGTAATTACAGAGCATACACTGATTAATAGCACCGATATAAGCAAAATAGATAATGAATGAGGGTAATAAAATACAGTTTCCTGAGATGAACAATTCCCCAATCAACACCAGCACGAATGTCAACAACACTCCCCCACCACTACCACTCACACCTGTCATCGCTGCTTCGATCAATGAGCAGACGGTGTTGCTTATGGCGATCCGCAGCCTCCTGGAAGGACAGCAGCAGCAGACTGCTATTCTCTTGAACCGTCCAGAAACGGAAGCACCCGGAGTGAAGAAATTCCGGGCACTGCACCCAAGAACTTTTCGGGAAAAGAGAGCCCTCTGGAAGCAGAGGAATGGGCTCAAAGCGTTGAAAATGATCTGGCAGCGGCACAAGTGTCAGAGATAGCGTGGGTTCGAGTTGCAAAGCTGCAGCTCGCTGATAATGCACGGGTTTGGTGGAAGGCGGAAGAAATCCGTCTTGACCAACCTATCGAATGGAAGACTTTCTGTGACATGTTCGATGCAAAGTACTTCCCTGAGACTGCCCGCTTTGATATTGAACAGCAGTTCATCCATCTGCAATAAGGTTCAATATGGACCAAATCTGTAGATGAGTATGATGCTGAGTTTACCATGCTCAGTAGGTAAGATATGTCTCAATGTTCGATTTTATATCACAAACTACACAGCTAACACAAGACCGTAACAGGTTTGCGGCCCATCTCATACCGACTGCTGAGATCAGGGCTAGAATATTTCAGCAAGGGTTGGACCAGGAAACCCAAGCTGCATTAGCTATAGGGGATTTCCCAACCCATGATTTGGCTTTGAAGGCTTCTCGACGATATGAGGCAGTGGTGAAGAGGAAGGGCAGATCTCAGTCTGCTAGAGTGAAGCGTCCTGCCACTCAGATGGCAGGAGGAGCCTCTTCAAGGCCAACTGTTGAACCCAGGAGATCGGAAGAAATCAATAACCAGCCAAGTCTCAACTTTTTCTTCTATTGCAAGAGGGAAGGGTACTTGTGGAGGGACTGTAGGCGCGCAAAAGGCCTATGCTTAGTTTGTGGCGCATCCAATCACTGAATTAGAAACTGTCCTTACAGACGCAACCCAGCTCACACACACACACCAACTACCCGCAGCGGCCAGCTATCCAGGCTCCTGGGCCTCACCTTGCACTCCCTGCTCCACTACCTGCACAGCCTAATCGCCAATTCCATCATGATCTGAGGAACATGCCTCGAGGGTAGAGAAACGTGCCCCAAGGACAGAGGAATGTGCCTCCAGTTAGGAGAAATGTACCACGGTGTCAAGCTTTACTTTTAGCGGCTGAAGAAACAGAGGTCGTAGACCAAGGTAAACCTGGTAATTTCCTCAACTCTTTTCAAATCTTTCGTTCTTTCACATATTTCATACACTACCAATAGTTCTATCACTAAACTTTCCTGGAATCCGTTACACTTTCCTTTTACAAATTTTGAGGATGAAATTTTTTTAAGGAGGGTAGAATGTAACGACCCTAAAATTTTCGTACAATTTTTTTTCAAAAATACAGAAAGGGGTACTTGAGCCTGAACACAAGTTATAAGTTTGATTTGCTTTTGAACAGTAAGAAGGAGCTTGTAGCTCATTGGTAAGACCTTGCACTGCTGAACCAAAGCACCAGAGTTCAAATCGCATCAGCCACACATTATTTTTATTTAAAATTCTTTTAATCTTTTAGAAGTCCAAGAGTCTACATATGCACAACACATAAAACCAACAGTCACACATAAAACAAATGAGTCTACTGCAGTAGTCAAAGCGTCAGGGACACGTGGCAAGAAGATGGACCCTGACTCGGCCGACTGAGGCCGGTGGAACGGGCGACTCGGCCGGCGGCACCGAGTTAACTCGGCCCAAACCCATTTTTTCTTCAACTCCCAGAAACCTTTGGCCTACCCCACTCCCCCTGCACTGTTTAAAATCTCTGAAATTAAACAGAGAATTTAAAACACCCATTTTAATTTTTAAATGCAAAATTAAATACAATTTTTATCACACCCTTTCATCTACCCTAAACCCTAATTTTTCCTGTAAATACCACACCTAAACTCATCCCTCCTCACTTCCAAATCTCTGTCTAAACTCTCAAGAAAATTCCATAGACTTTTTGTGTGCAAGTGGAGTTAGCAAAGGACGAAGCTCCGACGAACTTCCGACAACGATCCGAAAAGATTCCGGCGACGAAACGACGCACCGGTGCCTCCCACTTCTTCCTTTTCCTCTCCTATACCCCAAAATCCAGTAATTCCTTTCTCCCCCTTCTTCTTACTATTCTAAAAACTTAGAATTTTAAAACCCGACGGAAGTGGAGTTAATCCGACTTCCGATTCTGTTTTTCCTTAAAAATCAAATTTTTCTTAAACACAATAATAAAAAAATCTCACATCATGATCATTAAATATTAACAAAACATATTGACAAGTTTCATATCAAAATAATTTATATTTCAATTTTTATAGCACTTTTACAGAAAAATACCATATAGTTTAGTTCGACATAAAACATCATTATCCCTTATTATACCTTTAGATAGTTCATGAGCTAATGACCTACCTCCTCACAACACTCATATTTAACATAGCATGATGATCTTTGGGAACATAGTTTTGGGAAAATACGATTTTACACAAAACTACCTCCAACTTATAAAAATCTTTTTCTACAAGATATGTATTTTTAACAAATCTTTGCAATGTGCTGCTACAACCCATTTTGGGAAACCCATTCAGGATGGTGCAGATTATCGCACATTCTCGGGTTTAGCAGTGCGAGATGCAGACCTCCGCAAGGAGCATACAGTCTTGAAAGATTTAAAAATACAATTTTCTTTAGAAAATGTGATTTCTATTATAAATAAAACTTATATTTTTAATAAATAAATATATATGTAATTAATATCAAAATATCTATTTTTAATATCTATAATATTCCACATTTCCAAAATTCAAGAAAACATCTCATTTACAAGAAAATACCATACAATTCCAATATTACAAATAAATACCACATATTATGAAAAATAGGTTTTATTCACTAGAAATGTCACAATGATAGAATATATATCAATGAAAACTTTAAAGACGATAATAAAATATTTGAGGTGTATTTTGAAAATTATACAAATTATTTTTACATAAAACCCCCTCAAGTTATATTAAATTACAATAAGGACCCTAGTAAACATAGGTTTAAGCGGGACCCGTCTCTTGAGCCCCACGGAGCTGGAGATATGGGTGCTTTCCTATTTAAGATAGACAACTTAACAAACAGTGTTATCAATATGGTAATCGTCTTTGAAAAAGACACAAATCCTGCCGTCCATGTGCAGCGGTTTCCGATAACACCAAAACCTAATTCAGGATTCAATTTCTTTTCTAATTGTCTGACTCAGACTGAGTCTCAATATAAACAATTTGACTTGAATATGATTCAAGTATCCAAACTACAATTTAACATGAATCCATGAATCTATATATTCAATTTGTTCAGTCTATCAATCTATATAACTTGACCGATCGAACAATGGATATATATCCATCTACATGATTCTCCAGTTACATCCATTTACTTATATCATGGTTTCGGCAAGTCATCCATCTATACAATATATAATATACAATTCAAACAATATAAGACAATACAATTTACAATACAATACATCAATACAATCAAGACATCGCGGGGTTTTTAAGGGGTAGATTGGTGTTAGTTGTATGTATGCCCTAGAGGCCATTACTGTACATACGATATATATTGTAATGGATACTTGGACATATACAGGGAGGACTTTCTTGCTCGACATGATAGTATGCTATCTGGTTGTAGTTTATCTTAACATGTACTCTAATTGTCTCTATATTACATGTTGATAAAGCCCTTAGGATATGTACTCGACTACTGGGACTATGATGAGATCATACTAGTGGGGCCACGGTAGTCGACGAGTATATCCTATAACTGTTCCTAGTCGAGGGTGTATCGAGACAGGGCATCGATACACCAGAGTAGACTAGCGTATACGCATCTTGACCCATATGATGGGCGATGGATGATCCCATATCCATCGGTGTTTGACATCAAGGATGGTGTACGGGTGCTCAGTAAAGACTGGGTACACTGGACGGACTCGCCGAGAACTCCCAGATGGTATTATACCTCACGTCAGATGGCAGTTCTCCGGTGACACTGGTACAGAGTAGTCTGTTGACCCGAGATCGTCATAGAGTCTTGTGTGATTCCCACTGTGCTTTGATTTCCATCATACCACGTCCAAGAGGGCGTGCAAAAAGGTGTCTTTTGGGTACAGTCCCGAATCACATGGAGGCAATGAGCGATAGGAGGGGATTCGTCTCTCCCGGTATAGGGAGTTGATGTTGTGCTGTGTTCGATTGGCTATAACCGGAAATCCCTGGCCAGGGTTGCTGAGATTTACTGGTAAGTGTTATCAGTAGTTTCTCGAACTGTTATAGACCTCATATCGACACGACTTATCAAGCTACTGGGGTCTGACGTTTACCACCCCTAGGCGAGATATGCGACATATCAGACGACGAGACCGGACTGTACGGGAGTGTTACTGTTTGGATTCACAGGAGAACGTACAGGCTTGCTTGTTGATCTTCTGAGCGCTCAATACCTGGGTAGCTGTTACGTTTAGCTGACCGCTTGCAGCTTGTGGGTGTTTGATATGATCATCACCTACTGCCGGCGTATTGACGATTCTTTAGAGTCCTACACAGAGGTTTCTTGGCTCAGGTAAAACGGAGTAGGAGCACATATGTGATATGTGCGGGACCAAGGATAATGCGATATGAGATACCGTATTCTATTCTCGCGATATTTGATATCAGCCGCGTCATCGGATCAAGTGTTGATTCGATGAATCGGTACGGATAAATATTAGTCGGTTATATGCGATATAGCCTGATTGTCGGATCAAGTGTTGATTCGATAATTTAATGTATAATAATATATATGATATATTAAATGACATTAACTAATATTAGCTAACTAAAAGATTCTTTTTCTCACCGGATTAATACATTGATATATATGCGATATATGTTAATTGTATTATTTTCTTTTGTTGCAAATATATAATATATATGTGATATATATTATTGTGACATGATATGATTTATTATAAAACATGTTTAAGGATGATAAAAAGGGATTAGGGTTTGATTAGGGTTAGCTCCTTCTTGTTCATTCTAGAAGGATTATATTTTGTCATGATAAAGATATTTTGTTATGACTCATGCTTTGACCTAACCAAACCCTAACTCTAGTTTATTCTCTACATAAGTTTAGCCTCTCATCCTTGACCATGGTTTGATAATCAATCATATATTCTTGATTACTATTCATCACAAAAGGAATTCGATCATTATTCTTCATCTTCTTCCTTCTTCTTTCTTCATGGAAAAAGCTTACTAGCTTTTTTCCAAGTGATGAATAAATGTGAGAAAAAGATAAATAAAGAGAGCAAAAATCCTACTTCATCATCCTCATCTTCCCTTGCCCTTTAGATGAGAGTGTTCACTCAATTTTAGTGAGTGTTAGCTTTTGTTAATGAAACTTCAAGGTAGATCATCTTTGTATCGAAGATCGGAAGCAAGACTGCATCTTTCTCTTCGTGGAACCTCTCGAGAGTCCGGAGTACGATGATCGCAGCGAAGGGACCTCAACACGGAGCATATGAAGTGAAGGACCGGATCTACAAAGGTTGTAATCCCTCTAACTTAGTGTTAAAGTGTTTAGCATGTTTGTTTTCGCCTAAACTCTAGTTTAAAGATCCGTATTCGGGTTGTTCGGCACGGCTAATTTTTTAATCGGGTAAGGTTGATGCCTCGTAGACCCTTGTACGCGTGCCTAGCAACCCTACAATTGGTACGGAAGGTGTTAGAATTGGCAAGAGACTGCAACCATTAAGACACCTAACCTGAATTCAATTGCCGTTGTACCGTGGCTGAACGATTCCTTGTATTCCGTCCACCGTAGTCTCTGGTCTAACGAGACTCCTCTCGTATATACTGGCATCTTCTGTACCAAGTTACAAACAACAGCGTTAACACTAAATACACCATTATAACCACATAATAAACTTTAAAAGCTACACTTTCTCTCTTATCTTTGGGACTTACCGAGCGATTGTTCGCTGACGACATTCCTTTTCTTTCTTCTTTGGAATGTTGTCAGGTGGATCGGACCTTCAGGAGATCGAGCCCACCAGTGAGGACTTGGATCAGCTAGCCTTCGACCCTGAGCTCTAGATACTTATACATTTCATTTCAGTACTTTCCATTTCTGTTATGCCACTGTTTAGGCATTGCTTTTCATTCCATGTATTTACTTTTCAGATATATTGTAAAAAGAATGTTTAATAAATAAAGTTGTTGTTCATTTATATCTTGTCTCCTGTGTACATTTCATTTAATATTTCTTAGATACGCTTAGCGTGTTTATTTCTGAGTAAATACATAGCGGGCCTCGTCGCGTCCCCTTCGCCGTACACCGGGAAGCGGGGCGTGACATCGTAAGATCAGATGATATGACCGACGGAGCCTGAGATATGAGATCAGATGATATGGACCGATCCGGATTGACGGAGCCCGAGATATGAGTATTATGTGTCGCCGTTGGACACGGATTTCATAATGTTTTCGAGTGTCGATTCTTGTCACTCAGGTTTTATCATTATTTTGTGTGTCGTTGCTGGACATACGTTGGTTGATGCATTTATACGTGATACACATGGCATTTAGTTACTTTGTGACACGAACACGAGTACTTGGCTTACACATATGCTTATATTATTACCTTTACTGCTACTCGATATTACCGTGATTACTATTATTACTGTATCGTATTGTATGACCTAGGAGATAGTCATACATTCGGTTTCTACTCGGTGATGTCTTCTACTCACGAGTTGGCAACTCACCCCCGTTGTTCTACAGTTTCTTGCAGGTTTGGTCATACAGGTTCCGTAGCTGTTTCGCTGGCACACCACTTTCTTCCGGGTGATTACTTTGGTAGGCGGGTTCACTTGCATCGTGACCATCATTGTACCTTTATATTTATTCTGTTGTATCTAGTTAAAGCTCCATCAACCCGATTATGTATATTTGTAGATTTAGAAATCGTTGTTGTATATTCTTTTGGCCTTAGAGTCACGCTCATGTATTTATTATTGTTTCTGGTTTCTTGATGATGCTTTGGTTTCTTTATTTTCTTTCTGTGTTTTGATCCTCATCTTCGGCGTTGTATATTATATCATTGCGTGGTTGTTTCTGCCAATTGGTGAAGAGTTAGCTCCCGCTTGGGGATGCATATTCCTATTATTGCTGTGTATTGTTTTTGGGTTAAAATATACAAAGGAGGTGCTGCCCAAATTTCAAACAACGAAACATGTTTTTAAGATAGTTACAAAACATTGTTTTCAAGATAGTTACAAAACATTGTTTTCCTATGAAACTATTTATGTTTTAAAGAAAGAACCTGATTTTATTAAACCTTTATTTCAAAACTCCACCTCCACTTTTTCCCCTAAAAAGGTTTAGATTTCTAGGCTTTTCGCTTACTTGAATTAGGTGGGGTCCTATTGACTTCACATGATTCAAGTGCCAGTCACGTGCCTTTTCCGGGTCGTGACAGCGGGCCTCGTCATGTTTCCTGCTCCCGTCTTTTGGGAAGCGAGGCATGACATAAATGCTATATACGTTTTGTACCCGCCAAAAAATGAGGCGATTTTCGTTGCCGGGATGAACTTGAAATTCAGTTTTTTGGAATTTCAAGTTTGTGATCTCGTGGTTTATGAATTCTAATGTCATGGTTCAAAATTTTAGTATGGCTCTGATACCATTGTTGAGTTGATAGGTTCCTCTACTAGGGTTTAAAGTGCAGTGGAAGCGGTAATTTTAAAAATCTAGAGAGCATTAGAAAACCTAACCCATGAATTAAACCAAAATACTAAACTTGTAACTAATCTAGTAAGCTAAAAATAAGAGTTGGCGGACTACAACCTTTATAGCACGTTAGCCACCTCTTCTTGGACTCCAGCCAGTCTCCACGAAATCCGGAATAAGCTTGCTCGATGATCTCCTCTCTAAAGATGATTCACTTTGAGATAACTCCAATACAAGCTTTAGCTTCAAATTGATCTTATCAAAATGAAGCAACCCATTAATTAAACTTGCTAAGAATGATTAGGAGGAGATGTAAAATAATTAGCTCTCTTAATTTTTCTCTTTTCCTTTTCTATTTCTTACTTGAAGAAAATCAAGAGGAAGAAAAAGCATGGAGGAGATGAGAATAATAAAGAAGATAAGCATGGCTCATCAAAATTAGAACAAAACAAGAATGAGTCATCAAAAATTAACCTCATGAATTCTACAACCATCTTAAAACATGACTCATTCTTACTCTTCCATATAATTCTCATACTCCAATCACATATTATCAACATACATGTCGATTTGGGGTTGTTCCAGGACTGATATTACGCCTCGCTTCCCAGTAGACGGAAACGGTGACGTAACAATCCCGCAACGTATTTATTATGAAAACACGTTAAGCGTAATTAAGCAATATAACAAGGTGCAAGAATAATAAGAGTAATAAAATGAAACATCAACTTTATTTATATTCAAATTTGTATACAACTGTTTGTAATAAAAAGATACAATGATAAAGCAAATGCCTAAACAATGGCATACTGGAAGTAAGTCCAAGCAGGAGCTAAAAATCAGGCTGAGAAGCAAACTGGTCCAAGTCCTCCGGACTCGGCTCTATCTCTTCCGAATCTGGTCCTCCTGACGAACATTCCAAACAAATAAACATATAGGAATGTCGTCAGCGAACTAGCGCTCGGTAAGTCCTTAAAAAGTTAAAAAAAAAAGATAGTATATAAAGTGAAGAGAGACCAAGTAAAAGTAAACAGGCAAGGTTATATAAGAGAGTATCTAAGCATGTTTACTTATCGGTATAAGATAGTTATTCTAACGTGGTTATTTGTAATTTGATAAAGAAGGTATTCATGTATACGAGAGGAGTCAATCTTACCCCGTGGACTATGCTAACATGTAATACAAGGACCCGTCATAACCCATGGGACAACGACACATGAATTCATGTAGGTTTCTTTTAAGTGATCTCTTGTGCCACGATATACGTTCCGTACCAATCTACCCCTTTATCCCCGCGTATTGTAGTGTATAATTCAAATTAACAGGTCTTAACCGAATACATGAATATAAAAATGTACAGGTTCAGGTTCAAGATATAATCATATATTCAGGTATTCATGACAAGTTATATCCATAGTTCGGTCAAGTCGAGCGAAGTGTTCAAGTTCAAATTTAATATTTGAACTCGAGTGTTCAGGTTCATGATCAAGTATTCAAGTTTGTACTTGATTTTGGATTCTAATTTGAGTTTGGATTTAGATCAGAGTTAGTATCTTATAAAAAGATTTAGCTCTTGAATTTCTTAAGTTCGGGAGTAATCGGACAACTGCTGCACATGGACAACAGGATTTGTGTCTTTTTCCAAGATAATTGTCATTGATAAACTCCGTTAATTTGCATTGTTGTCTAACCTGAATAGGCAAGCACTCATTTCTCCGGCTTGTTGGGGCTCAAGTGAAATGGTACCGCTTAAACCTATATTGATCTAGAGTTCTTAATATTTATTATTGTTGTTTATATTATATTTATATTGTTTTCTCAAGGGTTTTTTTTATGAAAAATACTTTAATATTGTTTAAAAATAAACCTCTAGGGCGATTTATAATATTTAGAGTTTTTATGAAGATGTATTTTAATTTTAGTGGTATTTTAGTGATGAAACCTAGTTCTTAAAAGTTTATGGTATTTTAATGAAAACTACTCCTTTTGTAAACTTAACGGTATTTTATTAAAATTTCAATCTTTCATTTTAAAAGATAATTTTCAAAATTTGTTTTTATTGAAAATACGGTTTCATAATTTTATATAATTTTCCAAAGTTTTAATTTTGTTTAAGAAAAGTCGTATTCTTTTAGATCGTATTTTTTTATTCCTTTCGAAATCGAATGCTCCGTGAGGAGTTCTGTATCTCATTCTATTATCTCAAGAACGTGCGATAATCTGCACCATCCGTAGATGGGTTCCACTAAAAGGATTGTAGAGGCGCAATTGAAAAAGATTTTAAAAATAACGATTAAAAACATATTTTTATAAAGTGGTGGTGTTTTATTGAAAATTGTTTCATTTAGATGCAAAAATCTAACCAAATATCGTGCTATGAATCAAAAGTGTGTGTGTGTGGTGGGGGGGTAGGTCATTACCCCATGAATATTCTAGATGTATATATGACTAATTATCGAACAAAGGGTTCTAATTAAAGTTCATGGTATTTAGGTGAAAAAGTTTGTTATATGATCATTTCACATGGAATTTTAATTGCATAAAAAAGTAAACAAAGATAGCAACATTTTAAATTTATGTTAGGTATTAGCGTGAATTAAAAAGAGGATTAAAATATTGCAAAGAAAATATTATTGGAGTTAACTCCACTTTTGTTGGAATGTTTTAAGAATGCGATTAGAGACGAGAAGAAAGGGAAGAAGAGAGACTTACGGTTTTAGAGTGTCAAGAAAAGAGTAAGAAAGAGAGAGAAGTTTTCATGGCGTCAGGGTAGCTCCGGGAACAACTCCGATCTTCAACGAAGTGAACTTGATCGCTAACTCCACTTGTACTTAACAAATTTTGGGAGAATTTTGATAGAGATTTTTCTAAATGGGAAGATCTAGGGGATGTGATGTATTTATAGTGTAGGGATGAGGGTGTGTGATTTAAAGAATTGGAATTAAAATAGGATTAATGATGAAATGAAGGGTTTCTGGATGAATGCAGAGTAATCAAACAGTACAGGGAAGTAGATGGGAGTCAAGAGATGGGTGAGCGAAACACGGAGGCATTTGGCCAAGATCGGACTGCAGGCGGCGGCTAAAACAATGAAATGGGTGGTCGGATTTGCTCCATTTGCCTCGAGATTCGTGCAACGTGTTTAACTCGTAATTAAAACCTCATTTATCCTGTTTGATTTTTCTGAAACTTTTCGATTCTCCGTGTATTGCACGTGCAACTCTTAAGCTACCGAAAAGTTAAAAAGAAAAAATCATAAAAATAATTGGGACTGATGGGATACTAACATACGGGCTATGTCACAGCAGCAGAGAGGCTTTACCAGTGAGCTACAAGTTACTTCTTATTTTTATTGAACAAAATAACTTATAACTCCTAATCAGGCTGAATTACCCTTTCTATATATTTGAGTAAATTACATTTGTATAGGGATTTCAGAGTCGTTACTGCTGATTCAGCCTTGATGCGGGACTGATCCCGCCCCTGATTTGGCCCCGTTTCGGGGCCGAATTAAGGCTCATATAGTGTGGGGTTTTATGGGGTTATCGAGGTTCGATTTTGAGCAAAAATGAGGGGATTTTCGTTTCCGGGATGAACTTGAAATTCAGTTTTTGGTATTTCAAGTTAGCGATCTCGCGGTTTATGAAATCTAATGTCATGGTTCAAATCGACTAAATCAAAATGTTTGATTTAGTCGGTTCGAACACGTTTACAATAAGGATATGCATTGGTAAACGTCACCTAATTGCTTGAACCAACATGCGTCTCTCAAGCTGTGAAGGATCCCCAATGGCGTGCTGCAATGTCCAATGAATTCGATGCCCTCATCAAGAATGGCACATAGGACCTTGTCCCAAAATCAAATCAAAATCTTGTTGGCTGCAAACGGGTCTTCTGAATCAACCGAAACTCTGATGAAACCATTGTCCGATGCAAAGCTCGCTTTGTGACCAAAGGTTTCCATAAACGGCCTGGCCTGGACTATTCCGCCACATTCAGCCCAGTTATCAAACCGACAACACTTCCTGTAGTCTTATGCCTTGCACTCTCTCACGGATAGCCCCTTCGTCAACTCGATATTAATAATGCCTTCCTCAACGGCACTCTCCATAAATATGTGTATATGATTCAACCGTATGGCTTTACCCACTCCTCCCTATCCAATCATGTATGCAAACTATGAAAAGCTTTAAACAAGCACTTAGGGCTTGGTACCGGGAACTCAAAGGCTATCTCCTCCAAACCGGCTTTACAAACTCCGTGGCGGATGCGTCTCTTTTTGTCTAGTCCAAGAAAGCCATCGTTGCCTACTTTTTGGTGTACGTTGATGACATCATCCTCACTGGTAACAACATTCATTTCATTCAATCTTTTGTTCGTTAACTTGGACAACAGTTTTCTCTAAAGGATCTCGGCAAAGTTCATCACTTGGTGTAGATTCTATTCCCACATCGTAAGGATTATTCCTATCTCAACATTGCCACATCGCTAATCTACTGAATAAGTTCTTTATGGCAGGAGCTATTGAAACCACCACTCCAATGTGCAATACCACTTCTCTTCTCCGCTATGACGGGTCTTCCTCCGTCGACCCCACACTATATCGGCAGCTAGTTGGTGCTCTTCAATATCTCTCTCTCACTTGGCCTAACGCCTCATTCGCTGTCAATCGTCTATCACAATTTAAGCACTCTCCCACTGAACTTCACTGGACGACACTCAAACGTGTTTTTCGTTATCTTAAAGGCACAATACATCATTGTCTTTACCTGTGCAAAGGATTTTCTCTAACTCTTCAGGCCTTCGGTGACTCTGACTGGGGTGGCAGTCGCGATGAATGCCTCTCCATCACTGCCTATATTCTCTACCTAGGCTTGAATCCAATATCATGGAAATTGGCTCAACAAAAGTCTGTTTCTCGATCCTCCTCCGAAACTGAATACAAGGCCCTTGTGAATGCCACGGTCGAAGTACTCTGGATACAAAATCTTCTACATGAACTCAAGATAATCCTCATAAAACCACCTTCTCTATATTTCGACAATACCGGGGCTATTTATCTCAGTGCGAACCCTGTTTTCCACTCTCGAATGTAGCCATTACTTTTGACTACCACTTCGTTCGGGAGTGCGTCACAGATGGAACCATTCGTGTTCACCATATAAGCACTCTTGATCAACTTGCAGATACCCTCACAAACGCTCTTGGACGCATGCAATTTCTCAAACTTTGTTCCAAGATTGGAGTTTCCAATGGAGCCTCGATCTTGCGGGGACGTGTTAGTGACATATCCTCAAGTAGACCGTAAAAGTATGAAAAAGACATGGCAGACGTTTATCTAAACAACAAAGCAGAGCCAGACGTCTGAAGAAGGACGTGGCAGACGTCTGTCATATGTCTGCCCAAATAACAGAACATGGCCAGATGTAACATTTCAGAAAATGGGAAATATTATTTTAGAATTTAAATAATAATGTAATATGTTTTATTATGATAATACCCATTTATTGAATTTGGTTTTCAAATTTGGTATATATATAGATACCTATAAATATTTAAAATGGCAAAATCAATATTTTGGGCGTTTTATGTTAACACTTGATTTGGGCATGACAACAATATTTCCTAATGGTAATGTCTTCATAGCTTATTCTAAATGAAAGTAGGGATTTATGTTTCTTTTATTGCATGGTATGGTTACATATTTTATTTGAATTAGGGTTTTTACTTTTTTAAAGATAGCATGGCTACATGTAATTTTATATAGATTTATGTGAGAGAGAGGGGACATATGAAGTATGACATACTCATGCCTTCTCCATTCCTCCTTGTTCCTTATCCACTCCTCTTTGTTTTCTCTTCATTCCCTTCTCATTCTCTCATCTCTCATCCTTTCACCCCACTCTTATTCTCATCTCTAACTCTCTCAACCCCATGGCTAGCACCATCACACTTTCTCATATTCCTAACTCCAAAACCCTCTCAAAAACCCTAACTTGATCATGATGAAGCCTTCATCAACTCATCAAGAAAACTCCTAAAAGGTTGATCTTTTCCTTCATCTTCTTTATATAGGTATAAAATCCTTTATTTACTAAGTTTTGATAGATTATGCCATGAAAAACTATATCTTTTACAAAAAACATATTTTTGTAGCTAATCCTGCAAAGATAGGTTCTTTTCATGATTAGTTGTGGTTGTAGTGTGCTAGTGAAGTTTTCTTGGTGATTTCAACTCATTTTTGGTTAAGTTTAAGGTATTTTAATGTAAGATATTTTGTTTACATCAAGCAAAATTCTTACAATCCAATGTTTTTATAAATTTATGGTGATCAAGTCACTGCTGGAGTAAATTTGGGTTCCTATAAAATAAAAGATGTATCGTTTTGAGTTAATTAGAAGATTTTGGGAGTGTACACGAAGTTCGAGGCAAAGCCACCTTGCTTGGGCCGAAAATATTGGCTTAATATCGGTCAATTTTTGGATTTTGGGTGTGAGGTTTCTCCTGTAACTCATATACATGTTAAGTTAGCCCTTTTAATACCCCCTTTTGTTCCAGATTCTCTGAGTAAAAATCTATATGTGTTTTACTTAGTTTTGGACGATATTTTAAGGTTTTCGAACTTGATAATCCATATTTCTAGTTCTTGAGGCAGTCTTTTGTGTTAGAATGGTGAGTCCGGGGGTAATTCTTGGTAGTTAGCATACGGATGGCTTATGTTGGTTTTAGGTTCTAATCTATGGGCGTCCACTCATTACTTCGATGCCGATACGGATTCTTATGTGTGTTTGTGTGATTATTTTTATGCTAAGCTCGATTGCGGTGACCTCCGAGACGGTGACGAAGAGCAATACGATCGTAGGATACGATTAGCTTGATCGCAACTGTGAGTGGAATAGCATCTACAAATGGGAAATCAGGTGGATGGCGTATAGCACCCCCGACTACTAGAAAATTTATAAAACTTCGTATCGCTATTTTAAATTATTTGCGACACTTGATTGCATTATCATTCTATTAGTATTGTATTGAGTATCATACCATGTTCCATATCTAAACTTGCTTGCATTGCCGTGTGTTATTGATACTTAGTTAAATGTCATATTTCATGTTATATTTCAATTTTTTTATTCTAATTGCCCTGCTTATATGTACACGCTTGATAGAACACTGCACAACTATCAACGATTGCTATATTGCACAATCATAGACGCGTATGCTACACTGCGCATTGTTGGTACTTTCATGACACTTAGAAACTGCCATGTTATTAGTATTAGATTATTTTCATACTATTAGTAAGTATTAATTGTTTCTTACCATGTTTTCTTATGCGTTATATATGGTCGATCTTGTGAGATTGCGGACTTTATCGATAATGATATATATATCAGTGGTATGAGACAATAATATATATATATATAATTATTGTATAATAATTATAAAACTTGTTTGTATGTGATGATATCCGGATATCGAGGAAGGGAGAGAGACCGGTACAGATATCACGGTTTTTTGTCTGGTTTGTATGGTGTGATCCGGTAATCGAGAAAGGGGGAAGAGACTGATTCAGATACACTAGTATGAGATATGTTTGGTGTGATCTGGTAATCGAAAAGGGGGGGAAAGACTGATTCGGATATACCGGTATGATATATGGTTGGTGTGATCCGGTAATCGAGGAAGGGGGGAGAGACTAATTTAGATACACTGGTGTGATATGATGAGATTCTGGTTAGCGATGATTGACACGGATTTTGTGATGATTATGACGATGATGTTGATTTCATTGTATTCACTTTTATTTACCATGCTTATTATATAGTATATATACATATATCTTGTGATGTTATTTCCGTTCACTGAGTTGGAAACTCACTCTCGTTGTGCCATAGCTCCTTGCGGGACTGACAGCACAGATACCTAGCGGCGGCGTTGGCGCGGTATCTTTTGGGATTCTTGCTTACTTTTGCTATGTGGGTTATGATGTGTAGGGTAATCACCTTAGATGTATATTCTTTTGTATCTAGTGTTGCTCCATCTACCACTTGAATATTAATTGACTTAGATTGAGTCGAGACTGATATATATAATTTTAGGTCGAACTCGGATAGAGTTGTTTATGAGTTTACTTATGCAGTTACTTATTTTTTCTTGTGATTTTTCGCCTGAGGCGTCGTATATTACTGCGTGGTTGTGATTCCACCGAGTGGGCGTTGATTGTGCTCCCGTATGTAGGATGCCTCTATATATATCATCTTGTACTCGTTTTATTCAAAGTTTACAAAGGAGGTATTGTCCGTTTTTCAAACTATGTTTCAAATCATGTTTCACTTTTTACAAAACTTTTCAAAACTTCATATCCAATATTTCTTTTGAAAATGGTTTAGATTCTTAGTTTTGGCTTATTTGAATTGCGTTCGTTTTTAGATATTGCGTGATTTAAATGCCGGTCATTTCCGTTTCCGGATCGTGACTCCAGACGTCTCAAGAAGAAAATCCATACGTCTGGACGTAAGTTCTCAATTAAAACAGAGAACACAAAGACGTCTGATGAAAATAAGTCAGACGTCTGACCAATACGAAAAAGGAAATATATCAGTTCCTCAAATCTTGGTAAAATCGCTGGAGATTAGAAAAAGTCTCTAATTGATTTGTACCAGAATATTAATTGATTTTTATTTCCATCAAACAATTGTAATTATATACATCTCTTGTAGAAACTCAATACATTATCAAGTTCAAAACCCTAACTTCATCTACTTTACAGTATTAATATTAAAACAAGATTTAGATTTACAAAGTTGTTACTAAATCTTAGAAAGTAAAAGATTTTTACAAAATCTTAATAACCAATAAAAGATTAGATACAAGAGATGATAGATTTGTATATTATTCAGTTAGAATTTTTTTATACTTAATGCGTAAATTGTTATGAAATTAGTTATAACATCGCAGAATTAACGGAGAACTGCCAGGAGTCGCAGAAATTTTAGGAAGTGAGCGGGGACGACCTCCCCTACACGTCCCCTTCCCTCCGTCCATGCTTAAACTATAGCAGATGTGTATCAGCAAGAACAAATAATTATTTTAGAAAATTTAGAAAATGACACTCTTATCTTTAATATTATAACTAGAAGTCCTTAGATGGCATCATTAATCAACAAAACAAGAAAATGACAAAATTCCATCACATAAAAAGTAGAGAATTGGAGATGTCCACCCCATCGACGCAAAAGATAAAAAAAATGAGAAAATGAAAAATCAACAACTCTCTTCCCTCTCTCTCTCTCTCGCATTTATTGCAACTCTCTCTCTCTTAAATGCTCAGAAACCCATAAAAAGATATCTTACAAATTTATACATAAACCCTTATATCTTTATTTCTTCTTGAAAAGAAGAACAGGGTTCCAAACCGTTATGATAATGCTCAATATTGGCGACCCTTAAGATCAGGACACGTGGCGGACGACACGTCCCAGAACTCAGAAGAAAGGGCCCACAAAGGCCGACCATGCCACCCCTGTACCCGACTGGCCAGCGCGAGCTAGCCCTCCTCGGGGCTCCCCGCAGATTGGCCTCCTCGGCCCCTCAGCTCGCCCCGAGCTGCCACAAGACCAAGTCTCCTCGGCTTTCTCGCTCATCCCCAAGCCCCGTTGCCGAGGCCATCTTCCTTGGTCCTCCGACCAGTTCCGCTGCTCACAGGCGTAACCACAGCTCCGCGAATCTCGCCATGCGCGGATTCTCCGCCAGAAACATCCCACGTTCCACGCCTTCACGATCCCCATTCATGGGCGATCCGCTCTCTACGCGGGCGTGACGTCGGGAGCGTAACTGCCGGCGAGATTCTCGCGCCTGCCGCTGCGTGCCTCCACCACTATATAAACCCCCATCACAGAAGGGTCAAGAAAGCCATTTCTTACTCCACTTAGTCGTTATGCTACTCGGATCTAGTACTCACTTGATCGTCGGAGGGTCCTCGGTAGTATCAAACCACCTCGGGACTTCTTTGCAGGTACTTGGCGTCAAACTCCTCCAATCACCAAATCTCCTCAAAACCCACTGAGACCCACACACAACAGGGGATCCCCTCCAGAATCCACCGGGAGATCGACGGAAGACAACATCTGAAGGAGATCTGAAAAAGGACCTCCATCAGTTGACGCCGTCTGTGGGCAAGCAAACTCCACAAACACAAAGTTGGTCTTCCGATCTCCGTCCACATGGAAAGATACCATCCTGAAGATTCGGGTAGCAGCCGCTGCCTCCCTCTCACCGGAGGCGCGGATGAACCCCCTCCGGCGACCATCATCCACGCCCTTGCCAGCCGAATAGATCGGCTACAGTCCCTTGTGGAGGCGCTCGTCCGAGCCCAAACGGCCGGGTCTGGGCCCCAGATCGCCGCTCCTCCTCCTCCGGAATGCTCTTCCGGTGGTCGGCACGGCTGACCACCGGCGGGCTGCGACTCCTGACCACGGATCCCATGGACCGATACTCCCTGAGGCCCGTTGGGCGCCTCGCGGCTCCACCCCCAGGCCCGCCGCCGGAGCACCATGCCTCGAACCTCTTCGCGACCCTTGCCCCCCTGAGGAGATGTCGGTCACCTCGCCTACCCATAGGCATGACTGACACCCACTCCCCCGACGGGGTCGCACAGAAGGGGCTCGCCACGACGGCTCGAGAGCCACCGCGCCCGGGGATTTGAGGAACCTCATCGAGAGGAACCGGAGCCGTGCCCAGACGCAGGTCTCCCACAACAGAGACCAAGGATCATGAGGCGCCGAGTCCTCGGGGTACCACGGCCGACTCGACGCCTTCGAGAAGAAGATCGAGGGCATGTGCCGGGAAGGTCACCTCTAGGCCGATAGGGCCGAGTATGCCGCCGACTCGCTCACCAAACCGTTCACCGAGGAACTGCTCGCTGTCCACGTCTCCTCGCACAACAAACCCCTGAAGGTCTCTCTGTTCGACGGGAAAACCGACCCCAAAGACTATTTGGATGCTTTCACCACTTGAATAAGATTCCAGGACCATTTCGATGCCGCCCAGTGCAGGGCCTTCCCTGCCACCCTCATCCGTTCTGGTCGGGACTGGTTCCGAGGACTCGAGCCTTGCTCAATCTCGACCTTCGACGAGCTGGCTATTCAGTTCCTCGGCCACTTCGTTGGGAACCGTCGGCAGAAGCGCACGGTCGACTACCTCTTCACAATTAAGAGTGGAGACAAGGAGACGTTCAAGGCTTACATCACTCACTACAATGCCCTCCTCGAGGTTCCCGAGCATCGGGACGAGACCGTTATCACGACGCTCAGATCTGGTCTGAGGCACAAGGAGTGGCTGCGCTCCTTTGCGTTGGAATAGCCTAAGACCATGGCCGAGGTCAAGGCGTGGACCGAGCGCGAGGTTCAGCTAGAGTCCGAGGTGAACGCGAACCTCCCCCGGGCAGAACGATCCTGTTCCCCTCCGAATGGCGGCGCAGAATTTGCGTCTCGCCTGAGATTCGGGGCAGATGCTATTTGGTTTTATCCGTCTATCTCTCCGAAAATGCCAAGTTGATTTATGGAACCGTGTATCGGAGGTTTAGACGGATGCGGCCGATGTAGCAGACTTCGTCAGATTCCCCCTCGCTTGAGGGGTTTTTGATTGTGGGGACGTTCTTCCCTGCAGGAGCAAGCCCCTGCAGTTAATTACGCTACCGCATTGCGGTAACAACTTTCTCCTTCTCCAGAATTTCACTTCGTGTCGTATGTGTTTGTTTTGTTTGTGGTTGCCCGTGGATTGTATACGGAGACTGAGTAATGCCGTCGCCCGTAGGACGTGGATTAGTCCAAATCCGTATTTACTTAGATTTGGGTTTGGTGTTTTTAGTTTAAGGATACGTTAGCCGTATTGAGGCTAAGATCGACTTAAACGTTCGTCAAGGATACGTTAGTCCTGTTTGAGACTAAGATCAACTTAACGTGATAATTTATTTAATATCTGGCCATCGGGACTCGTCACTTCTCTAACGTCGTTGAAGGATTACAACGGCAGATGTCAGAGGAGTTCAGAGATGTACCCTTGAACCAAGGTAGATTTGGAGTTTTATAGTCCGTTTGAATGTTTAAGGATACGTTAGCCGTGTTTGGGGCTAAGATCAACTTATACGGGACCGTTTAGATCCGGCAAAAGAGCATTTGGATGCTCCATTGTTCCAGTTTAGGGACGTGGTGGTCCATCGCCAGTTTAGGGACGTGGTGGTCCATGTTCCAGTTTAGGGACGTGGTGGTCTATCGCCAGTTTAGGGACGTGGTGGTCCATCATTAGTTTAAGGACGTTTCGGTCCATGTTCCAGTTTAGGGACGTGGTGGTCCATGTTAGTTTCAGGACGTCTCGGTCCAATATTAGTTTAAGGACGTCTCGGTCCGATATTAGTTTAAGGACGTTTCGGTCCATCATTAGTTTAAGGACGTTTCGGTCCGACATTAGTTTAAGGACGTTTCGGTCCAATATTAGTTTAAGGACGTTTCGGTCCACGAGTTTAAGGACCCCGCAGTCTGTATTAATGTTTGGTCGTCGGGACCCGTCACCTCTCTGACGTCGTTGAAGGATTACAACGATAGGTGTCAGAGGAGTTCGGAGATGTACCCTCGAACCGGATGTAAATTGATTTAGGGAGCAGCCGTGCTCAGTCAATTTAATTTGAGGACTTATGGCCATGACTGGGCTAAGTCCAGTTGGATGTTCAACATTTTTATTTGTCTTTGGCCTATTAGACCTGAGTTAGGGCTTTGCCCCTACACTGCATTATTTTTGTTTTGTTTGGGCTCTGCCCTTTTATAAATGATGCAGAGCATCTATTTTGTTTGGGCTCTGCCCCTTTTATTGCACTGCAATTTAATTAGGCCTACTAGGTCTTTTTGATTTGGGCCTGGCCCTTTAGGAAATGCATTGCATTTATGCAAAGCATTAAAAATCTTTTTAGAATCAAAACAGAAGTGCAAAGCACTTTTTGATCCCTTGATCTAAACAAGTTTTTCCTTGTTTCAGAGAACCAAAGATTCATAACAAGTGCAAGGCACTATTTTTATTTTTTATTTTATTTGTTTATTTATTTATTGAAGATCCATCATCTTGTTCATAAGAGAAATTTCTCTTCTTTCAAAGGTTTTTACCTTTTTTTTATTCTTGAGGAGTTCTTCAGAGTCCTCTTTCTCTCTTTTTTTTTTAGCAAGATGTTCATCTGCTCTGAAATGAGGTCTGGGGTCCTTTTTATAGTGCTCACAAATTAGTTAAATTTTTTACAGAGATCTTTTTCTGAGTGATTTGGGGAATTTTCCCCACCGTTGGATCTTTGATCCAAAGGCCCCTGCTTTACAGAAGAAAATCTTCTTGTTTTAATAAGAACAGAAAAGATTTATTCTGTTTTACGCAACTCCAACTGCGCAGACACGTGTCGCGCAGCTATGCTTGCGCAACTGCGCAGACACGTGTCGCGCAGCGCTTGCGCAGCTGTGCTTGCCCAACTGCGCAGACACGTGTCGCGCAGCGCAGCGCTTGCGCAGCTGTGCTTGCGCAACTGCGCAGACACGTGTCGCGCAGCGCAGCGCTTGCGCAAATGAACGTTGCTTCTTTTACTTTTTGTGTTTTAAGAGAGCCTTGCTCTGATTGGACGCACCGCCTTGGGCGTTGCGCTGTCGTATCAACTTCTGACACATGGCGCGTTGCGCGCAGCACACGGGATTTGAAGCGTTGCTTTAAAATTTGAATTTTTGAAATTCAAACAGAGCCTTGCTCTGATTGGGGAAACAAATGCCCCCCCACCGTTGCGCTCACGTGGCGCGCACGTGAGTGCAACGGTGGCAAGATCCTGGCCGTTGGATCAAACGGGGTAAGTTGAAGGGGCGCAGGCACCTATAAATAGGACCCTTGGTCTTTTAATTTCTTTACCACTTCAAGAATTTTGACTCAGAGCCTTGCTCTTGCTTAAGAACTCTCAGAGCCTTGCTCTTGCTTCTTCCCAAGAATTTTAAAGTTCAAAACTTAGAATCACTCTAGGTAAGAAAATTAAATTAATTTAAATTAAATTTTAATTCACAGAGCCTTGCTCTTATAGATCTTTGATCTAAAGGAAACCCCTTTGGGGCTTCTTCAACAGAGCCTTGCTCTCAAGAACTCACAAATCTACAGAGATCTGGTCCATGGGTTTTAACCCATGAACAGAGCTTTGCTCTTGGATCAAATGTAGATCTTTTTAGATCTGAAAAAATGAAGAATTTTTTATAAGTTTCCATGAATTTTTCAATATTCCAACATTTTAATTCTTTTAAGTGTGTTAAAAAAAATTTGATGGATCTTTCCATCATTACCAAAGAGCTATGCTCTTTTGAGGAATCTTGTTCCCCTGAGACCAAAGTTTGACAAATGTCACTCTGTGACAGAGCTTTGCTCTAAAAGAGGAGATTTTCTCCTTGTCTCTAGGGACTTCCCATCAATGAAGATATTCTTTGTGGATATTTTTCCATGAATTGACAGTCTCATCTAATGATGGGATTGTCTTATTAAATGATGCACCGTCATCCAGATTTTGTGGGTCCCCCTTTGGTCCCCTACCCACTGCATCACAGTGTGGAGTAAGATTTTAAAATGCCAAGCGTTAGAACACTAAATGGTTATTTTTGTCTTTCCACAGGAAACATGTCTGGCGACTTGTCTTTCCCCTTTGTTCGCTCGGAAGGAGGGTTCCCTCATTCGCCAGTGGACCGGGTGGCGCTCGCTCTTATTAAGGATCATGACCCCGAGTGCAAAAAACTCCACCTGTGGGGGAGGTGGTACAGCCAGATCATCCAGGGTCGCCGCAGTTTCAGTTTTGCCACGCCGTCTGAACCCATAACTCCAATCCCCTATGCGGACGACCCCCCGGTGAAGTATGCCGTGGAGGTTAAAAATTGGACTTCGGATGACCTCCTCCAACCCGCAATTGGTGCTATTCCCGTGCAGCCGCCGCCGGCAATAGATATTTTAGGAAGGCGAATCTGTCAGGGTGAAGCACGCCCTTGGGGACAGGCCTATAATATTGGATTGGTGCCGCGACCGCCCGCCGGATACTTGCAGTGGGCCCGATACATTTTATCGTCGAAAAGGACTCATCTGATGAAGATCGGGCTGTATTCGGCCATCTACGTCTCGCTCTTCGAGTATCCTTCTCCTCCAACGTGGTGGATCAAGGCCTTCATCGAACAATGGAATATCCACACCCACACTTTCTTAATGGCGGATAGGGAGGTCTTAATTTCCTTGGAGGAGTTTGCCGAGCTCTCGGGTTTACCGATGAGGGGGGAGCATTACGAGGAGTTGCTACCTCCTGACGAATACGTTTTTGTCACCAAGCCGCTGGTGTTTGACTTAACTCCGAAAAACGCCATCCAGCATCAGTATCCGGGCCTGGTGAAGATGTTGGAGATCTACGAAGGACTCCATCTGGAATTGGGCGACCGGGGCATCAGTTTCGCAGATTTTATTGCCCGCTTCGTTCGCCCGGAGCTCCTATCAGAGCGGAGCGAGAAGTTTGCTCAGCTCGATGACCCTTTTGGTTTCGGCTTAGACCGCCGTCCTGTATCGGAGAATGATCAAAGGGATTTTTATCTCCCTGGCGCTGCCGTCATCCCTTTCTCAGAAATCGCCGTCCCAGGAATGGATGAGGAGACCTTTTTTATTGGGTTCTTGGGTTTGTGGCTATACAGCTTTGCGCTCCCCATGCACCTGCGTCACATGCGGCCCTCCGTCTTTTACCCAGCGCATCGGATGGTGGCTGGTTTACAGTTATCGGTAGGATTCGCCGGGCTGGCCTACCTTTATAAAGGACTTAGCGTAGCGGCGGACGCTAGTGAGCCGGGGATACAGCCCGCTAACTTCCCGACGCATTATTTCTATAAGTCGATGTACAACACCCCAGTACTTGTGGGGAGGCGGAATTTTCAAAAACGAACTAGTTTAGTGAACAAACATCGACTAACCGCTTGAATCGAAGCTAAACGATAACTAACAACAAACATAGAGTTTCTATGCTACTATGTTTAGGGATTATACCTAACGAATCGTGTCCTTCGTCTTTGCGAACTCCACCTCCTCCTCGGCCTTCTCGAAGTAGTAGACGATCCACCCGAGAGCTATACTCCAAGCTTAGCCTCTAAACTTGAGGCAACTAAACTTCTCTAAGTGCTAATCAAAGAAGCTAGGTGTAATATAGAGAGGGTTATGGATTAAGTAGTCTAACTAATCCTTGTACTCAACACATGAGAGGGGAGGATTAGGGTTTGAAGAGGGAGAGCTTGAGGAGAGAGAAGGTGAGGATAATAATGAATTGAGAATAATGAGTTATGATAATATATATCAAGCATTTCTTTTATCAAGAAAAGAATAAGAAATGAATTTAGCAACCATGCTTGATAATATCTAGTGATGATTCACTCCATGAGTCATTAAGCATTTATCATGCATTAATGACATGGATGAATCATCCATATGACTCACTAATCACATTCATTGCTTATGCCACCTTAACCTCCTTAGTCACCACCTTCTAGAAGCTTCTCGCGCAATTACGAGAACGCCCCTCCTTTCCGCAAAAATACGGAAAAACTTTAGACTGTATAAATCCAATAACCGGATACCAGTAACTGGCTTAAACCAAAGCCGACTGGTAAAAACTGTCCGAAAGTCGTACGCGCGTAAACGCACGTATGCGTCCGAACCCTTGTCGTAAAACCATACGACCTCTATATCGTTTCGCCTGGAGTAGAGAAACTCTCTGTGTGGGACTCTAGAGACTCGACTACTACGCTGGCAGTGGGTTTAACCACAGACCGCAAGCGGCACTAGCTGTACGTAACGGTCCCCAGGTAGATGTCGATAAGAAGGCCGATGAGGGAACCCATCCGAACTCCTACTGAGTCTGATGTGACAATCTCCATACAGTCCGGTCCGTTCGTCCAAGACTATCGCATATCGGGCCTAGGGGGCGGCAAGCGTCAGTCCCCTAATAGCGGTATAAGTCGTGTCGGAGGGAAGCCCATTACACCCTGAGAAACTACTGGAACCTACCAGCAAATCTCGCTTGCCCTGGCCAGGGACTTTGCGTAATGGCTCTCTGATACAGCGCGATATCAACTCCCAATACCGGGAGAGACGAATCCTGTCTAACTGCCACTGCCTCCAAGTGCTCGGGACTGCACCCAACTGCTACCTGCTTGCACGACTCCTTTGAGCCGCGGTAGGGTAGCAATCTAAGAACAATAGGACACACTCGAGGCGAAGTAGCAGTGTCAAGTCTGCGGACTATGCTGTACTCATGTCACCTGGGAACTGTTCACTGACGACTGGTATAAAACCAACCAACAGTTCCCTGTGAGTCCTGTCCGGTGTACCCGTAACCTAACGAGCACCTGTATACTATCTCCAGTACGACGTACTGACGGCTGTGGGACAAACCATCTCCCCAACTGGGATGAGAAGCATACACACTAGTCTACTCCGGAGTATCGATGCTCTGTCTTGATAATCCAACGACTAGGGACCTGAATAAGGATGTGCTTGTAGACTACCCAGCCCCCACTAGTGTGACTGCCATCACAACGCTGGTAGTCAAGCAAGATCCTAAGAGCTCTATCAATACGTACACTCACATATTAAGATAGAAAAAACCAAGTAGCATACTACCATGTTTAGCAAGACTGTTATATACATGTGAATATCCCAAGCTTCCATTAAGTAATATACAAACTAGTATGATACAGTAATGGCCTTCTAGGGCATAAACACTAACAATCTCCCACTTGCACTAGGGCCATGTACTGGCATATCGAAGACCAATGATCTCGAGTAGCCTCTCGAACTGAATCTGAGGTAGGGCCTTCGTGAATGGATCAGCAATGTTCTTTTCTGAAGCAACTCTCCGAACCTCGATCTCCTGACGATCAATGATCTCCCTGATCAGGTGATACCGCCTCAAGATGTGTCTGGACTTCTGATGGGACCTTGGTTCCTTTGCTAAAGCTATAGCTCCGTTGTTGTCGCAATACATAGGTATTGGATCAACTATGGTAGGAACCACCTGAAGTTCTGTTAGGAACTTCTTCATCCAGACTGCTTCTTTTGCGGCATCGCAAGCAGCTATATACTCCGCTTCCATCGTCGAGTCAGCAACGGTGTCCTGCTTGGAGCTCTTCCAGCACACCGCCCCTCCATTGAGGGTAAAGACATAACCTGACATGGACTTGGAATCGTCCTTATCACTCTGGAAGCCGGAATCAGCAAAGGCCTCTAACCTGAGGTCTTTTCCGCCGTAAACCAAAAACATCTCCTTAGTCCTTCTCAGGTACTTGAGAATGTTCTTTACTGCTATCCAGTGCTTCTCCCCTGGGTCTGACTGATACCGGCTTACCACGCTTAGTGCGTAAGCTACATCTGGTCTGGTGCACAACATCGCATACATTATAGAGCCTACCGCAGAAGCGTAGGGTATAATAGACATGCGTTCCCTTTCCAAATCAGTCTTGGGAGACATCTCTTTAGAGAGGGTGATTCCGTGACAAGCCGGTAGATTACCGCTCTTAGAATCTTCCATACTGAATCTTTTCAGTACAGTGTCGATATACCTGGACTGCGAAAGTCCCAACATCCTCTTGGATCTATCACGATAGATCCGAATCCCCAGAATGTAAGAGGTATCACCCAGGTCTTTCATGGAGAACCTGTGTGACAAGAATCCTTTGACAGATTGTAACATAGGAATGTCATTTCCTATTAATAGAATGTCATCCACGTACAAGATGAGGAATACGACACTTCTGGCTACAACTTTACTATATATGCACGGTTCATCTGGATTTTTGATAAAGTCATATTCTTTGACTGTCTCATCAAAACAGATGTTCCAACTCCGCGATGCCTGCTTTAGTCCATAAATGGACTTAAGCAGCTTGCATACTTTCCCGCTGCTCTCACTCTGATTGAAACCCTCTGGCTGATCCATATAGACGCTCTCTTCTAAATTTCCATTCAGAAAAGCCATCTTTACGTCCATCTGCCAGATTTCATAATCATGGAAGGTAGAAATAGCAAGAAGGACCCGAATGGATTTGAGCATAGCCACTGGAGAAAAAGTTTCGTCATAGTCCAAACCAGGTCTTTGACGAAAACCCTTTGCAACAAGTCTAGCCTTATAGATTTCCACCTGTCCATCTACACCAATCTTTTTCTTGAAGATCCATTTGCATCCTATGGGTTTTAACCCCATCTGGAGCAAAGTCCAAAGTCCATACTTTGTTGGTGTACATGGACTCCATTTCGGTCCGCATTGCATCTAGCCATCGTACCGAGTCGCCGCACTGGATGGCCTGCTGGAAGTCAGTAGGTTCATCATCATCTATGATGCAATCCTCTCTATCCCCATCTATGAGAAAACCGTAGTATCTCTCAGGCGGATGAGACGGCCTACTACTCCTGCGGAGGGGTGCGGGAATGTCCTGTTCTTCTTGAACTTCCGGTTCTACCAAACTTTCAGTAGCAGTTTGTGGTTCTGGAATTTCTTCCAGTTCTATTTCGCTCCCACTTATTTCCTTTTCTAAAAACTGATATTCTAGAAAATGGGCATTACGAGAAACAAACACCTTTTGTTCCTCTGCGTAATAGAATAGATACCCCTTGGAGTTCTTTGGATATCCCACAAACTTACACTTTACTGATCGTGCCTCGAGCTTGTCCACATGCTGCTTTTTAACAAAAGCTGGACATCCTCATATTTTCAGATACTGAAGATAGGGTTTCTTCCCGCTCCACATCTGATATGGAGTGGTAGGCACAGTCTTGGTAGGTACCATGTTCAAAAGATATGCCGCTGATTCTAGCGCATAACCCCAGAAAGATCGCGGTAACTCAGCATTACTCATCATGGATCGTACCATATCTAATAGGGTTCGATTCCGTCTCTCCGATACACCATTATGCTGTGGAGTGTATGGAGGAGTAAGCTGAGAGAGAATTCCTTTCTCTTTTAGGTAACCTAGGAACTCGGCACTCAAGTATTCACCACCTCGATCAGATCTAAGTGTCTTGATACTTTTGCCGGTTTGGTTTTCTACTTCATTCTTATACTCTTGGAATTTCTCAAAAGCCTCGGATTTATGTTTCATCAGATAAATGAATCCGTATCTTGAGTAATCATCCGTGAAAGTAATGAAATAGGAAAAACCACCTCTTGCATGTGTAGACATTGGACCACATACATCGCTGTGTATGAGTCCTAAGAGCTCGCTCGCTCTTACTCCTTGTCCAGTAAATGGAGTCTTTGTCATCTTTCCTTTGAGACAAGATTGACAAGGGTCATAAGTTTGATATCCGAACGAGTCCAAATATCCTTCTCTATGCAACTTAGTCAACCTTCTCTCATTGATGTGACCCAGTCTACAATGCCATAAGAAAGCTTTATTTAAATCTGGAGACTTTCTTTTTAGTGTGTTCTGGACATTGAAAATTTGGAGTTGGTTTAAAACATATATACCGCTATTTAGTGTACCGGACCCAATCAAACCATGATTAAGGTGGATGTTGACAACATCTCTTACAAACGTGAAATCATAACCTTTATTTGATAACAAGGAAACTGATATGATATTACACGTTAAGCTTGGTACAAAATAACAGTTATGTAAAACCAAAATGTGTCCACTCGTCAATCCTAGGTGATAATCCCCGACGGACGCAGCTCCCACGCTAGCTCCGTTAGCAACCTTTAGGGTCATATCACCTTCCTTCAGTACTCTACGGTTTCTCAGTGCCTGCAATGAATTGCAAATATGAGATCCTGATCCGGTATCCAATACCCAGGAAGTAGAGTTGATCGACAGACAATTCTCAATTACAAACACACCTAAAGTCGAAGCCACAGCTTGCTTCGGTTCCTGGTTCTTGGCGTTCCACGCCTTCCAATCCTTCTTCCAGTGCCCTTTCCTGTGACAATGGAAGCACTCATCCTGGCCAACTACCGGTACTGCAAACTTTTTCTTTCCCTTCCCTCCCACCTTACTAACACCTCCTCTAGGTCTGGGTGCGGCCTTCTTCTTCCTTCCTTTGGCCCTAGCCTTGGACCCGGAAGAAGATGAACCGCCAACAAACATAGCGGGTGTTTCCCTTGCTTTCTGCAAGGTGCCCTCTGCACTCCTTAACATGTTCAGGAGTTCCGGAAGTTCAACTTCTTTTCTTTGAATGTTGAAGTTCAGGATAAACTGGGCGTAGGTGGAAGGAAGGGACTGGAGAATAAGGTCTGTATAGAGCTCATTATCCAAAGTCGTCCCAAGGTCTGCGAGCTCTTCTATATAGCCGATCATCTTTAGGACATGTTCTCCTACCGATGACCCGACAGCCAACCTCGCTCGAAACAAGTTCTTTGAGGTCTCGTATCTTGCTATACGAGATTGCTCTCCATAAAGTTCCTTTGTATGGAGAAATATGGCATCTAGTTCCATATCCTCGTGCCTCCTCTGATGTTCATTGTTCATTGAGGCAAGCACGATGCACTTGGCTTTCGCGCAATCTAAATCCCAGGTTTTGCGGATTTCCTTATCCGCATTGCTGGATTTGGGACCAGGGAAAGCAGGTGCCGTAGCGGTGAGGACGTACCCCAATTTGTCATAGGTCAAAGCCATTTTGACATTCCGCAGCCAATCTTTATAGTTTGGCCCTGTCAGTATATTTTTCTCTAAAAGTAACTTAAGTCCAGTCATTTTCAGGGTCGCTGCAATTAGGAGAGAGAGAAGAAAACTCTTTAGCATGATGCTCTTGCAAGTTTAGAGTGGTTTTTAGTTTATCTAAACTGAATGGCTCCCACTGTTTCTCGAATCCTTCCTCAAACCATAAAAGAAGAATTAGCCAGGACTATTCTCACTGTACAATACTTGCTTAACCGTTCAGCCAGGCCAGTGTCGATACTTCGAGGGAGGTTTTCCAACGCTTTCGCGAAGTTCCTTAATTAAATAACCTCTTTTCTCTGGGGGCGTAACCCCGCTGACACCTTTCTGGACACCTACTAGGTTTATAGCATTGATCGTTTAAGTGACGAATATCCTGATAAGTAGCATATACTCACAGTAGGATCGGGATCCAAATATCATCGTCTGATAATGTTGTAGGAATGCTACCAACATTCATCAAACTCAAAATGGTATGCATCACTTTGCAAATTTCAGTTTCTTTAGAAATTCCCGATATTCATTTTTGCCCCATGCTCTTATGACCTTGGCGTTGGTCAAAATATCATAAGTCACATGTCAAGTTCTACACATCATTATCTTGTTAATTTGAACTCATCCGTACATATCCTTGACGTTGGCCAAAATGATCATACGACTGTCCCAAACTAACTCATCTATCTATGCAACAAATGAATATCCAGCAGCTACCAAACACTATGCCTTGGCGTTGGTCAAAATGCATAGCTTGAATACTACTGAATACCCAGATGAAATGACGGAGGGCTACGAATGGTTTTGGCGAAACCGTGAACGTAGTGAACTTGATATAACCGAAGGAACCTGATAGCTTTTAAAAGGAGTGGTTAAAGCTCCGCATTTAAAAATATCTGTTTTTAAAATTAACCGAGTGGTTTCTTTTAAATTGTTCCAACGATTAAAACTTTGGTTTATTTTTCTTTGCATTATAGATAATGCGTCCCATCATTAACCTATCATTGCAGAAAACAACGAAAATACAACGTCCTCTTATGCCATCCGCATTCGCCACGGGGTCCCGTCATTACCCGTTAGGTTACTTAACTAACGACAGAGCGGGGGCTGGGCTAGCGCGGGTGTAAAACATAAGTGACGTCTAAATAGCTATCATATATATAGATATTTTACATTCGTCTGACGCAATGATATTCATTCCAGATCACAGATGAACTTAATTGGATTTGCAAGCAATCCGTATTTGTTTTGAGCCTGCAACAAAATACGGATTACACAGTTGTGATGAATAGCCATTACCCCACCCACGACCCCTACGGGTGCGGCAAACTACCCGCCCGGCAGTTTGTGCACCCCACCTTGGGTCTGTCCTAGGAGCAAAAACAGTAAAATGAAATAATACAACGGTGGCTACAACCGCAACCTGGATGTGCCCCGCAAAATAATATTACAACAAATTACATTTACATCAAATGAATTAAATGATAACCCATCACATAACCCCGGCTATACATCACAACAGTCCAACACAGTTCATATGCACAAACAGATAAAATCCATTTCAGAAATGTGCAACCCCCTGCCAACTGACATACTAGCAGTTAGGGGAGGTTTACGAACACATTATACAATCACAGATATAATCCAACAAGCAAATACTGTATAATTTCGATCGATTAAACACTTTTAATTTTGCTCCAATACTGCTCTGCAAATCTGAAACCTGAGCAAAAATTAAATATTCCAGAAAATACCAAATCACACAGAGGACCCACACAGGAAAATTGGGTTCCTGAATCGCCAACTCGGCGGCGGAAGCGCGGCGGATCGGTGGGATCCGCCGCGGTTCCGCGGCGCTTTAGGCGATTCAGGGGCCCAATTTTCTTGGGTGTTCTTCTGGTGTCTTTTCAAGCTTTCTGAGCATCCCTGAAAAATTTTTGGACTTCATTTAAAAATCGACAGAAACTGAAGTTTTCGGGCTTTTCCGGTTTCGTTTTTTCCGTTCGAAATTCATACAAATTTGCAAGTAAGTTAATTATTGTTTAGCGAGGCTCTGATACCACTGTAAGTCGATGTACAACACCCCAGTACTTGTGGGGAGGCGGAATTTTCAAAAACGAACTAGTTTAGTGAACAAACATCGACTAACCGCTTGAATCGAAGCTAAACGATAACTAACAACAAACATAGAGTTTCTATGCTACTATGTTTAGGGATTATACCTAACGAATCGTGTCCTTCGTCTTTGCGAACTCCACCTCCTCCTCGGCCTTCTCGAAGTAGTAGACGATCCACCCGAGAGCTATACTCCAAGCTTAGCCTTTAAACTTGAGGCAACTAAACTTCTCTAAGTGCTAATCAAAGAAGCTAGGTGTAATATAGAGAGGGTTATGGATTAAGTAGTCTAACTAATCCTTGTACTCAACACATGAGAGGGGAGGATTAGGGTTTGAAGAGGGAGAGCTTGAGGAGAGAGAAGGTGAGGATAATAATGAATTGAGAATAATGAGTTATGATAATATATATCAAGCATTTCTTTTATCAAGAAAAGAATAAGAAATGAATTTAGCAACCATGCTTGATAATATCTAGTGATGATTCACTCCATGAGTCATTAAGCATTTATCATGCATTAATGACATGGATGAATCATCCATATGACTCACTAATCACATTCATTGCTTATGCCACCTTAACCTCCTTAGTCACCACCTTCTAGAAGCTTCTCGCGCAATTACGAGAACGCCCCTCCTTTCCGCAAAAATACGGAAAAACTTTAGACTGTATAAATCCAATAACCGGATACCAGTAACTGGCTTAAACCAAAGCCGACTGGTAAAATCTGTCCGAAAGTCGTACGCGCGTAAACGCACGTATGCGTCCGAACCCTTGTCGTAAAACCATACGACCTCTATATCGTTTCGCCTGGAGTAGGGAAACTCTCTGTGTGGGACTCTAGAGACTCGACTACTACGCTGGCAGTGGGTTTAACCACAGACCGTAAGCGGCACTAGCTGTACGTAACGGTCCCCAGGTAGATGTCGATAAGAAGGCCGATGAGGGAACCCATCCGAACTCCTACTGAGTCTGATGTGACAATCTCCATACAGTCCGGTCCGTTCGTCCAAGACTATCGCATATCGGGCCTAGGGGGCGGCAAGCGTCAGTCCCCTAATAGCGGTATAAGTCGTGTCGGAGGGAAGCCCATTACACCCTGAGAAACTACTGGAACCTACCAGCAAATCTCGCTTGCCCTGGCCAGGGACTTTGCGTAATGGCTCTCTGACACAGCGCGATATCAACTCCCAATACCGGGAGAGACGAATCCTGTCTAACCGCCACTGCCTCCAAGTGCTCGGGACTGCACCCAACTGCTACCTGTTTGCACGACTCCTTTGAGCCGCGGTAGGGTAGCAATCTAAGAACAGTGGGACACACTCGAGGTGAAGTAGTAGTGTCAAGTCTGCGGACTATGCTGTACTCATGTCACCTGGGAACTGTTCACTGACGACTGGTATAAAACCAACCAACAGTTCCCTGTGAGTCATGTCCGGTGTACCCGTAACCTAACGAGCACCTGTATACTATCTCCAGTACGACGTACTGACGGCTGTGGGACAGACCATCTCCCCAACTGGGATGAGAAGCGTACACACTAGTCTACTCCGGAGTATCGATGCTCTGTCTCGATAATCCAACGACTAGGGACCTGAATAAGGATGTGCTTGTAGACTACCCAGCCCCCACTAGTGTGACTGCCATCACAACGCTGGTAGTCAAGCAAGATCCTAAGAGCTCTATCAATACGTACACTCACATATTAAGATAGAAAAAACCAAGTAGCATACTACCATGTTTAGCAAGACTGTTATATACATGTGAATATTCCAAGCTTCCATTAAGTAATATACAAACTAGTATGATACAGTAATGGCCTTCTAGGGCATAAACACTAACAATTTCACCTCCTGGATGGAAATGCATGTGCAAGGGGTGTTCGGTGTCCATAAGATTCCTCCGTTCTTCGAGAAATGCAGACTCTCGAGAGTCATGCGGTTGGTCGGCGCTTCAATCGTGTTTGCATCCCCACGGGAGTCTAGGGGGCTGCTCCTTCGTCCACATCTGGTCGGAGCGAAGATTTCCTTTGTGGATAAGGTTATAACCATAGGCTCAGAGACTGCTAAGTCAGTAGTGCCATTGCGCGATGATTTCAAGGACGGGGCTTCCGTATTGAAGGCTCGGGAAATCCTCCACCTCTACTCCATTCGGCCGGGCTATCTAGTGTTTAAGCAGAATGAGACCGCACTTTTCATGAGGTACAACCCGCACCGGTTTGCTCAGCACTCGAGCTATAACCAAGGGATCCCGATGGAAGCTTTCTTGAAAAAGCCTGTGGTCAGCCGAGAGGGGATGAAGAACGCAATGCACCATTTCACACGGCTTAACACGGGTTCCTATTTCTTCATTAGTGAACCCAGCTGTGTCCCTAAGATGCTTAACAAGTACGTGGCTTGGTATGCGCATGTGATGGGCCCAATTATCTTAACGGAGAAGCGTATATTGGTTGACCGTAGGGGTGCGCCTCTTGGCGGTGATCGCAAAGCCCTCTTGCAACCAAGGATCCCGGTCATTCCTCCGTTGAAAGATGCCGGAGTCGACCGACCATGCGTGTTGAGCCCCCCCCCCGTGGATTGCCGCTGTCCACTACGGTGAATGCACCGCAGGCGCCCCGTGTTCCCACGAAGACGGTTGATGTAATATCGCCAGAGTCCGGCGCAGGAGTGGATATCTGGACCTGCCGCCCTAAGGTGACTGCCAAGCGCAAATCAACTCTAGGTGCATCTAAAGCTGGCGGGCAAAAGAAGAAGAAGTCGATCCTTTCTCTCGACGCAATCCTTAATTTAGAGTCTGAGGCCCCTCTTACCAAAGGAATAAGTGAATATGGCAGCAATAAGGGCTTCTTGGTAGACCCCGCAGACACCAATTTGGCGGCCGCTATTGCAGCTTCTGAGCGATCAGTGTTCATACCAGAATATTACATTTTATACCGCCCATTCTTACGCTCGTGTGTTTATAGGTAGGTTCTTTTGATCCGTGTTTGTTACATATTTGCAGGATACAGGTTCTCGGTTCTAAAACGGTGAAATTCATGGAAAACACGACAAAATCCGGGTTCCTGCCAACCACAGATAAAACACGGTCTCCGCTCTTCATCCGTATGTTGCCAGATACCAGTTTAGGGAGACGAAATGTCAAATCAATGTCACCTTCATGCACAAGGCTCAATGGCAACAACAAGTTCCAAGAAATCTACGCGGAGCTCGAGGCAATCATGCCAAATCTTGACAAAAAGTCCACCTTTCCCTCAAACAGAAATTCTGGAAAAATCGTGGAGCCAAATTGAGAAAATACATGTACCAGAATTGTGTACACTGAAGACCAGGGAAGCACCAAAAATACGACAGCCCAACTCCACCACTTGGCCGCGTTTCCGCGGCCAATAGGGGGTATTGGCCGCGGAAACGCGGCCGTACGGCCTCCTCTGGTGATCAATTTTGGGGGGTAGAATGGTCTTTTCATTTTATATCTGATGGTTGCCCTAGATCTTCAACTCCCTGCCTATAAATACAGCAGAACTTGCCAAAGCCAAGGGTCATTCTTTGTTCTTCATTCTTTTGTAGGATTTAGTCTTTTTTCTTCTTCTTCTTCATTCTTTTTCCATGAAACTTGTAGTGAGAGCTTTTTGAGTGGAACATCAATGAAAATGAGGGCTTTTGTTCATTCTCTTTTGTTTCTTCTTCCCCTTGAGATTCTTGCTTTCTCTTGATCATTCAACCTCTTCATTGAGCTTGAATGGTTAAGGGTTAGTTATTGATCTCAAGGGTCGTATTTTCTCACGGGACTAGCACTTCATTTCACATGCGTTCACTACCCTTCCCTTGATCTTGCAACCTCTTGATTGAGCTTGCAAATTTAAGGGTTGGCTATTGATCACATGCTTGTCTTGAGTCCTAGTTCCTTGTTCTTTTTACTCGCTTTTTATTACTCGCTTTTTATTACTTGCAATTTATTTCATGCACTTATATTCTTGTAATCTTTTCTTTTCTTTGTTCTTTTCTTTTCTTTTTGTTCTCTCTTTTTGGTTCTCTTTTGTGAATGAATGTAATTATTATTGTTAAGAAGAAATACGGTATTATAAGTTAAAGATTTTCTTTTCTCTTTTCCTTTTCCCGTTATTTTCCATTGAACTCCGCCCAAACCATACGCAAGCGCTCCGTTAGGCACCGTACCCTGACAAGGTAACGGTGATTCCTAACCGCGACCGGTTGCGTTCGGTTTGGCCGGAGGCGAAAGCAAAAGACAAGAACGGAAGGACAAGGGTAAATAAGCCGGATTCCACGAATACCGCGCTTAAATCCCCTAATCCACGTTGTTGCCGATTGCTCTAGTTTCAATTGGTCAAGACTCGGCTCAAAGGTTTTGAGTACGGATTTCTTAGCTTACAATCTCGTATCTTTTCTTAACGACTTTATACTTGCAAATAAACACATAGGTTAGAATCAAACTCATACAGATTCTTTATTGACTCGTCTAAGACAAGAAGGTAAAATACAACCATCTCCCTGTGGATCGACCCGTGCTCAACCGGCTAGCTGCATAGCGACACCGTCCTGATCGCGGTAAACTTTAGAACTCTTAAAACTCGACACGCCAAAAGCGTGCGATCAAATGGCGCCGTTGCCGGGGAGACGGTAGCGTATTTTCTTTCTTGTTATTCGGGTTAATATTCTTTTTGTATATATAAAAAAAAATATAAAAAATAAAATAAAAATCTTTTTGTTATTTTTGTTAATTTTTGTGGGCAAGTGTGCAGATTTTTGCGTATTTGCAAACTGCAATTGTGGGGAGCAAAGTGCACATTCAAAGTTAAGGTGCTTACGAAGTACAGTGCCAAAGATCCGGGTAGTTTGACCCGCGCAAGCGAACCTTTCAAGCTTACCGGATTTGATTCAACGGGGGTTTCCGAACCCAAAACTTAACGGTACGTACTTTACTAAAACCTTTTTCTCAAATCCGACGCATCCAATATACTATTCTTTGCAGGATTCTTTGCAAGTTCGCTAGCAAACGCTAAAAAAATTGACTAACCCGTATTTGTTGCAGCGCCGCGCTTAAACTAAAAAACGATTGTTTGATTCTTTATAAGAATTTTATGAATTGCGCATTGCATCAATTAATACGGACTTAAGGGCAACCGAACTCCACAACATACGGTAAAGGATTTCATCACCTTTTCCGTGGCCCACAAATCACGAACTTGAGCATAACGTTTACCCGCACAAATTTTAAAAGAAACTAGACTTTAAGCCTTAAGGACTTCGCGCTCACTAGGAGAAGTTAACTGTGTTTAGAACCTTGCTTAACGGTATATTGTTTGCAGAGTGTCTAGGAAAGTGTTAACAGCGAAACCGCCAAAAGAGAAAGGGTTATTTAATTAAGGAACTTCGCGAAAGCGTTGGAAAACCTCCCCTTATCTCTGCACTTACCTGGCCTCGTGATCAGTGTATCTTGAGCCTGTTTCTCGACACAGTTTTACTTCGACAATCAAGTTCAGGAGCAGGTCTAGTTGACCTAGGTTAACCCTAGAACGATTAGGTGTGTGGTATCTTTGTGTCGTGATTATTTTTGTCCATATTTTTGTGTGTATATTTCATTCTTTTGTTAATAAAAAAAAAATTCAAATCACATTCTTTTTCCTCTCCTTTTCTCTTCCTTTCTTTCATTCTCTCTTCATATCATGGGTACCCCACCTCGCAAAACTCTTGCCGAACTTTGGTACCCACAACCAGACATTACTTCATACGGTTCTTGCTTTGGCCGAACATCGAACGACCCCTCCATGCCCAAAGTTTCACTGAAAGATCGCATAGCAGCGTCTAGGACAAACACTTGCACTCCTCATTCCACTTTGTATCAACCTTTTCAACCTCCCACACCCGCTTATGTTGATACCCCTTCTGCAAGTCGTCCTTTGTCCATCGCTGAACGTATTGAACAATCCCGTAGCCGATCTTTCACTCCTTTCACCACTTCAAATTCTTGGGATCAACAATTCCATTCACCTTCTTATCCAAATGTTGATCCTGCTCCTATCCAGCCATTCAATTCCTACCAGTCCTACCCAACTTTTACACCTTCCCTAGACATTGCTTCTACACAGCCTTTTCGGAGTTTTCAGTATCCAAACAACTTTGAATCTTTTACTGAAACCCCTTCACAACCTATGTCTAGTCTAGAACAATCGTTGGAAGATTTTAGGGCAGCGTTAAGCCAACAAATGATGGATTTGAATGCGTCCATGGCCGCCCTCATGCAACCTAGTGACCCGGTAGCTAGTTTTCAACTAGCTCCAACTTTTTCAATGTATGATGAGGCGGCAGGACAGGCTGTGAATTTGAGTGGAGAGAGTGAGATGTACCCCCTTCCAAATCAAACCTACCCGTCCCAAATTGAATCCCACAACTCCTGTTTTGAAAGTCTATCGAGTATCCCACATGATTTATCAATAGAAGATAGAATGATGAATGAGTTGTGCGACTTCGTAGTGTTTGATTTGCCCGATTGTGAAGGGTCCCTTCCAAGTGAAACCATACCTAATCCTTTTGACCTCTACACCTATATCTTAGAACCAGAATCGATTAATATTCATGCTTTTGATGAGGTGTCAGAGAATTTTGATTTTCACTTGATTGAGGATATTGACGCTGGGGATATTTTGGATGATGAACCCGTAGATTTGGCTGAGTTTGTCTCTTCAAATCATCATCCCGAGTCATTAACTGTTTTTCCCGAACCCCATATGCGTCTTGATTTTGATGAAAATTGCATGGATAAGCTGAATTTTGAGGAGAATATTGAGGATAGCACTGAGGATGAAACAGTTTTAATTGATGAGTCGGATTTTCCAATTCATCCTAATCCTTCCACTGACTGTGTACACCCTCCTGAACCCTTGACCGATACCCTTCCTCAACCACTTCCCTCCATCCTTTCCATCGTTCCGACCTTGCAAGAACCCGTATCACTTACATTTCATATGTCTGGTTTACCAAGTTCGGCGTACCCATGGTTTCTTACGAATCTTGAGGGATTTGACCCCATTTCTCGACGGGTAAATATATTAGCACAATCATTGTTTACACATCACTCATCACCAATTGTGCTAATCTATTTACTCCATTTACACCCCCAAGTTCGTATTCCACTTCTTTTTCCCTTCCGTCATTCTTCTTCTTCTGATATACCGAGACCGTATCCCACTTCTTCCTCCATACGGTCTCGCGTAGTCTCCATTTCTTTTCTCTACGCCTTCTTCCACCAACCGGTACATTATAGCGATAAAATCTTTGAATGGTTGGTGTTAACTTTTGGCCTGTGTAAGGCCTTGTATAGATTGATACTGTTCTTTCCCCCCTAATCCTGAACTTCAACGCTTAACAGTGGAAACACTGTTTTACTTAAGTTTGGGGGGGACACCTTTTTTGTATATATCTTTTTGGTTTTTGTTTTGTATATAATTTGTTTTTAAGGAGCGCCGGCAATTTTGACCCTCTTGGTATAGCCTGACAGTGAGGGCACTGTCAAGTTTAAGTTTGGGGGTGTGCTCGGTAAGCTTTCTTCCTTCGCATTCATTTGTATATTTTGCATCTGCATATTAAATCCATAAAATCCAGAAAAATCAGAAAAATTTCTAAAAACGTAAAAACTTTTTTGTCAAGTTAGCTAGTAAGAGGACTCTAATTCAACATCTTGACGGTTTTGTTTGATAAAATAAGAACAACTAAATCTTACTTCTAGATTTTGAAAACCTGAATGATAACTCTCCTTTGTAGTTAACTATGGTTGATATACGTCTTTACATTACACTACACGTGTCGTGAGTTGTGGAAATTAGAAGACAAGTCTTTTATGTCTAAAAGAACTTTTAATGGATCAATGATTTTCTGAGGATCAAATAGGTTTGTTCTGAAATATGTAATATCAAGAATAGTTTATGAAGTGAAGTGAATATGTAGGAATGTTATTGATGCCCAAATTGGAACTAAGTCTGAAAAATAACCCATCTGAAACTTGATTGGAATGATTACACACCAAACCCACTAAACACGTCTTTTATCCAAAAAAATAATTGAACTGCCGACTATATCTCCGTTCGTATTAAATCATCTGATTTTCACGCCAAACTGTCTTTTGTTTTTGGACCTGGGTAACTTGAGTAATTAAGTCCGCCGGGGTGTTTCTACACCTAATGCCCTAAAACCAACTGGTTTGGGTGCATTGGCCCAAAGCTCGCTAAGAAGCCTAGAAAGTCCAGATAAAAACAAAGTCAAGCAAGTGTTCTCTCTGAGTTAAAATTCCTAACGGCTCTTTGTGTGAGAATAATCTTGATAAAAGACAGGCTTTTATAAAAAAATTTAACGGAGATATGAAGGTTTTATTCTATGATAAAGACTATTGCACGTTCACAGAGGTGTGTATGAAATGAAAACAAGAAAAAGGTGGAGTGAAGAATAAGACCTAGTTTCCTGTTAGGGAAGATAGAAATTCTGAAGTTGAAACCTTACAGGAAAACGAAACTTGAAAAATGCTTAACTCTTTATAAAACTTATGTGATCCTTTTAAAATTGTTATCTGGGCTTTATTGTGCGACATGATGACTTTAATCGATCTTTCTGGAACTTAACGGCACTATTTGCACTACACGTAAAGACATATAAAATCTGTAGTTAAATAAGAAGCGAGGTGTGAAAACTAAAGGTTCGATAGTCTAGACTTAGGATTATAGAATTGTTATTTTCTGAAACAAAACTTTAGGGTTTGAATCTTAGTTATTTTATGACACTAGCTTGACGGGATTTTGTGGGTGTAATCCGCTGAAAACCCTCAGGAGACAACACTCCTCCTACTAGGGACACCTAGAGGTTTAACGGCTTGTTGCACGTGCTCAGTGCAATCGCGTTCCCTGCGAAAGTGCGGTTAGGTTTTTGTTTTTGTGAATAATTGGTTTTGCTCGGGACGAGCAAAAGTTAAGTTTGGGGGTATTTGTTCATACCAGAATATTACATTTTATACCGCCCATTCTTACGCTCGTGTGTTTATAGGTAGGTGCTTTTGATCCGTGTTTGTTACATATTTGCAGGATACAGGTTCTCGGTTCTAAAACGGTGAAATTCATGGAAAACACGACAAAATCCGGGTTCCTGCCAACCACAGATAAAACACGGTCTCCGCTCTTCATCCGTATGTTGCCAGATACCAGTTTAGGGAGACGAAATGTCAAATCAATGTCACCTTCATGCACAAGGCTCAATGGCAACAACAAGTTCCAAGAAATCTACGCGGAGCTCGAGGCAATCATGCCAAATCTTGACAAAAAGTCCACCTTTCCCTCAAACAGAAATTCTGGAAAAATCGTGGAGCCAAATTGAGAAAATACATGTACCAGAATTGTGTACACTGAAGACCAGGGAAGCACCAAAAATACGACAGCCCAACTCCACCACTTGGCCGCGTTTCCGCGGCCAATAGGGGGTATTGGCCGCGGAAACGCGGCCGTACGGCCTCCTCTGGTGATCAATTTTGGGGGGTAGAATGGTCTTTTCATTTTATATCTGATGGTTGCCCTAGATCTTCAACTCCCTGCCTATAAATACAGCAGAACTTGCCAAAGCCAAGGGTCATTCTTTGTTCTTCATTCTTTTGTAGGATTTAGTCTTTTTTCTTCTTCTTCTTCATTCTTTTTCCATGAAACTTGTAGTGAGAGCTTTTTGAGTGGAACATCAATGAAGATGAGGGCTTTTGTTCATTCTCTTTTATTTCTTCTTCCCCTTGAGATTCTTGCTTTCTCTTGATCATTCAACCTCTTCATTGAGCTTGAATGGTTAAGGGTTAGTTATTGATCTCAAGGGTCGTATTTTCTCACGGGACTAGCACTTCATTTCACATGCGTTCACTACCCTTCCCTTGATCTTACAACCTCTTGATTGAGCTTGCAAGTTTAAGGGTTGGCTATTGATCACATGCTTGTCTTGAGTCCTAGTTCCTTGTTCTTTTTACTCGCTTTTTATTACTCGCTTTTTATTACTTGCAATTTATTTCATGCACTTAAATTCCATGCACTTATATTCTTGTAATCTTTTCTTTTCTTTGTTCTTTTCTTTTCTTTTTGTTCTCTCTTTTTGGTTCTCTTTTGTGAATGAATGTAATTATTATTGTTAAGAAGAAATACGGTATTATAAGTTAAAGATTTTCTTTTCTCTTTTCCTTTTCCCGTTATTTTCCATTGAACTCCGCCCAAACCATACGCAAGCGCTCCGTTAGGCACCGTACCCTGATAAGGTAACGGTGATTCCTAACCGCGACCGGTTGCGTTCGGTTTGGCCGGAGGCGAAAGCAAAAGACAAGAACGGAAGGACAAGGGTAAATAAGCCGGATTCCACGAATACCGCGCTTAAATCCCCTAATCCACGTTGTTGCCGATTGCTCTAGCTTCAATTGGTCAAGACTCGGCTCAAAGGTTTTGAGTACGGATTTCTTAGCTTACAATCTCGTATCTTTTCTTAACGACTTTATACTTGCAAATAAACACATAGGTTAGAATCAAACTCATACAGATTCTTTATTGACTCGTCTAAGACAAGAAGGTAAAATACAACCATCTCCCTGTGGATCGACCCGTGCTCAACCGGCTAGCTGCATAGCGACACCGTCCTGATCGCGGTAAACTTTAGAACTCTTAAAACTCGACACGCCAAAAGCGTGCGATCAATCAGCAAGGCTTGAAGCGATGTTAAGCAAACTCACGGAGTCAGGTGATCATTAGCCACTTTCTTCATCAGTTCATCGCATTTTTTTTATCATTATTCTTGACTAAAACTTTTCCCATTTTCAACAGGTGTCTCTACTGAAGAAGCTATTGCTGCCTCTTTGAAAACTTTCCAAGAGGAGGAGGAGAAACGTGCTCTGGCAGGCGTTGGTGCGTCCCACCCCCTTTTCTTTTATAAGAAAGAAATTGTTATCTCTTCTGATGGTCAACCTAACCTTCTTCCTTTGTTTCTTTGTAGGAGCTATATCAGTTGATGCGGGGATCCTCCCCAAGCCTGTTACTGAAGTCCCGGTCTCATCGGGGCTGCTGCAAGAGCCTCGACTTGACAAAACGACGAGGGATGCCCTGAAAAACTTGGAGGCATCCCTACTCACGGACGAAGACGCCTCAATGAGAGAGGCTCTGGTGAGGTCCGTTTCAACGGCCCAGGAGGAGAGAAAGTGGCTGAGGCGCGAGGCGAAGGCGCGCCGGACTGCTTTGGCTATGGGAGCGGGCCCAAGCACCGTCCCTCGGGCAGATACTCCTTCCGGAGAGGCCCCTGTCGCCCTATCCACTGCTCGCAGACAAGTGGCGCGCGCCGTTCGAAGCGCAAATGATAAGTCCACTTCAGGTAACATTTCTTTCAGAATTTTTATTGTGAGAGTTATAATGCCGACGGTTCTTATATCTATTATTTTGCAGGGCCAAGTCCGACCGAGGGTGAGGCGGAGACCGTTGAACCCAGGGGAACAGAGGAGGCGGTGCCTGTCGAACTCGAGCCGACAGTGGGCCACATCGTTGAGGCCATGGAGCCTGGTGCGGAGGTTGAGGGGCCTATAGCTGAGAAGGTCGTTGATGCCGAGCCTGAAGTGGCGGCAGATGAAACGATCATTACAACTGAGTCCGGGGTGATGGCGGACGAGGGAGGCTGGCGACCTCATGATGACGGCAGATGAGCCGATGGAGACATCGGAGCCCGAGGAAGTAGCGGGTGAGATGGGCACGACTCTTGGGGAAGAGTTAGCCGCTTCCTTCCAAGAGTCCGGCAACGCTCCCATCATTGCCCTCCCCGTCTACGATCTTCTGCCGTCTCCTGGCTGCGCGAGCACGACGACGGTCCCTATCGAGTCGGGTGATGAGGTTACGGGTGGTGGCCTCATGTCGATGGAGGAGGGAATTGCCTCAGTTTCGGCTGGCAGCTCGTCGGGTAAATTTCCAGTTACCATCATTCCCTCTCTTTTTTTTATATATCTTGCGATCTTTTCTAACAAGTTTGTCTTTGTTTTTAACGCAGGCGCGGCCAACGCCGATGCTCCATTGCTCGAAGGAGCACCGTCAATTACTGCCTTGGCGGTGGTCACCTCCCAGCCTTCCCTTGTGCCATCACGGATGTTGGAAGGTATGGATTTGCGATTCATTAGTTTATCTTTTAACCGCATAACTTATGTACTAACGCCGTACCAGTGTGTCTTTTCAGGAGTGCTCTTTGATCATCTATATCAAGTGTTGCCTCCACACTTCTCCTTCCCATCCGAACTCGCTTCTCCCTCTAGTGGTGCCGGTGAGTATACTTCCACTTTGATGTCTTTATTTCCCCCTTTTTTTTAGCAATGGGATGATTTCTGACCCTTCCTCTTCCTTATTGTAGTGCCACAAATTGAAGGAGGGGGCACAAGACCTGCCACGCCACCGGCCCTTCCAGCTTTACCATCTGTTGCAGCTGGTATAGTAAATTTCCTTTTTGATGATTCTCTAACATCTCTTCAACCATCGTTTAACCATGTTTTGTTTTGCAGCTATCGTCCCGGCTCCGGTTCCTCTTGAGTCTCGTGTCCTCTCACCGGCAGGCCCTTTCTTGAAACGTACATCTTCAAAGGGTGCCGTAATGAGTTTGGGCATGCTGAGCGGGTATATCGAAGAGCTTAATGCGGACGCTCTCCCTTCTGCCGCAGATTTCGCTGTGGAAGTTAACCCAATGTTGGCGGCGCTTGTAAACTTTCACAATGAGGGCATCGTCGAATCTTGGGTTAACCACTGCAGGGAGATCGAGGCCTGCCTACATCGGCTGGAGTCGACGCGTCCTTCTCCTGAAATTTTGGCCATAGGCACCCAACGGACAGCTTGGCTCGAGCAAAGCACTTCTTATTTCCGCCATTTGGAGCAAGAAGCAGCTTTACGGTTGAAGGAACGTCAGGAATCTTCAAGCACAACTGCTCGCCTGCGCGCTGAAGTTAGGACGAATGCTGCTGAGGTGAAAGTCGTCTTTGAAGGCCTTCTGGAGCGTATTTCTAATGGGCTAGCACTGAAGCGGAAGCTCGATGCCGCCGAGCGTGATGCCCGAGGCCATGAAGCAGCCCAGCAGGTCGTTGAGGAACAGCTTGCATCCTTTATGCAGCAGCGGGCTCGAGTAGAGGACGAACTGGCGGTGGTAGTCGATCAGGAAAAGGAATGGACGGAAGTGTGCGAACAACTGATAAAGCTACTGAAGACGCTTCCTTCTTAGTAACTCTCCTTGTGTCGTTTGTACTTGTAAATAAAAAAAAATGCATATGTATATTTTTTATTCTTTAGCACAATGTATCCTGTACTCAATCAAGTCTATGAATAAAAGATACACATTTTTTTTGTAACGTCTTGTGTCATTTCTCCGCCCTTTTCTTTCTTTTGTTATCAGCATGCCACTTTAGTAACCATGGTTGACGGATAATAGAGCACGCATCTTTACTTCCTTAAGAATCAGCGATGGCTTAGGCTGCAGGTTCAGATCTGCTGCCCAAGACTTTTCAACTCCATGAGCCGTGAGGGTCTTATAGAGACTTTTCTCCCTACGGATCGAGAGGATCTCGTAGGTGGTTTTTTCTCCTTAGGAATCGTGAGGATTCCTAAGTGTGGTTTTCTCTTATAAGTCGTAAGGATCCTACAAGAGAATTTTTCCCTCTTACGAGTCGAGAGGACCGACAAGCGGTTGTTTCCCTCCTCATCGAAATTCGACTTTGGAAAGTGAGACCCGTGAATAGTATGCAAGAGACCATTTTGGATTGACTTGCAGGGTCCCATTGTTCAGGAAGCAAGTTTTTAATCGCTGCTGCCTGAGGCTTCATTTGCATGTTGAGACGAAACGGGAATTTCCCGCGGAGACACTAGTTTCTCTGCGAGCCGACGAGAATCAGGAGGCTCTCGTCAAGGAGTGTTTGTATCCGTGAGTCGAGGAGTTTGCTAGGGATTATTTGTTTCCCAAGCGCCAAGGATTATTTGTTTCCTTGGGGTTTGATACGAGTCGAGAATTTCCCACGGAGGCACTGGTGGCTCTGCGAGTCGACGCGGATCAGGAGGCTCTCGTCAAGGAGTGTTTGTATCCGTGAGTCGAGGAGTTTGCTAGGGATTATTTGTTTCCCAAGCGCCAAGGATTATTTGTTTCCTTGGGGTTTGAAACGAGTCGAGGATTCCCACGGAGACGCTGGTGGCTCTGCGAGTCGACGCGGATCAGGAGGCTCTCGTCAAGGAGTGTTTGTATCCGTGAGTCGAGGAGTTTGCTAGGGATTATTTGTTTCCCAAGCGCCAAGGATTATTTTTTTCCTTGGGGTTTGAAACGAGTCGAGGATTCCCACGGAGACGCTGGTGGCTCTGTGAGTCGACGGGGATCAGGAGGCTCTCGTCAAGGAGTGTTTGTATCCGTGAGTCGAGGAGTTTGCTAGGGATTATTTGTTTCCCAAGCGCCAAGGATTATTTGTTTCCTTGGGGTTTGAAACGAGTCGAGGATTCCCACGGAGACGCTGGTGGCTCTGCGAGTCGACGCGGATCAGGAGGCTCTCGTCAAGGAGTGTTTGTATCCGTGAGTCGAGGAATTTGCTAGGGATTATTTGTTTCCCAAGTGCCAAGGATTATTTGTTTCTTTGGGGTTTGAAACGAGTCGAGGATCCCCACGGAGACGCTGGTGGCTCTGCGAGTCGACGCGGATAAGGAAGCTCTCGTCAAGGAGTGTTTGTATCCGTGAGTTGAGGAGTTTGATGAAGATACTGGATTCTTCGGAGTTGGACTGAACCGTCGAGATTTAGCTTCGTCTTCTGGCGAAGCCTGCTGGGAAAGTATGGTTCCCTCTTTGTTTACGCCCTTGGATTGTATACAGGGATCGATGTGATCTTAACTGTAGGGCCAAAGTTTTATCATTTCTTCTTTTTATTTTATTTTATTTCCGCGATGCTCTATCATTTCAGCTTTTATATCGCGAAGGTCACGACTGCCCAATCATTTCGGCTATTTTTCGCGGTGCCCAATCATTTCGGCTATTTATTTTATTTTCACTCGCTGCTTTTTATTGCGAGTTGCCCAATCATTTCGGCTATTTTCCATGCATACATTTTCTTTACTTGCTGTTTTTTTTATTGCAAGTTGCCCTATCATTTCGTCTATTTCGTATGCATATGCGGCCTATTGGCTTTTTGGTGTAGACCAATTTCGGCATCAGCACCGTTACAACTGGGATATTACCAGGAGCGAATCATCATCTGCCTTTGTCAATGTCGAACAAAGGTGGCTTAGCGACCAGAGTTAGGGTCCTGTCGACTAAGGCTTTTGACTTCATGAGCCGTAAGGGTCTCACGAAGTTATTTCTCCCTACAAGTCGTGAGGATCTCGTAGGTGCATTTTCTCCTTAGGACTCGTGAGGATTCCTAAGTGTTCGCTTCCTCTGTAAGTCGTAAGGATCCTACAAGAGGGTTTTCTCCTTGTAAGTCGAGAGGACCTACAAGGGTCATGCGAACATATCCCCAGCCATGGACGGGACTTGGTTAGGGAAATGTTTATTCGCGCCCGTGGATTGTATACAAGAGCCAGTACTGGACCACTTGTAGGGCAATATTAGAGGTTGTGGGGGTTGCTTAAGCACAGGTTTAGGTCTCTGTAACTTAAGACTTTCAAATCTCATGAGCCGTGAGGCTCCCATAAGAGAGTTCTCCTTACGAGTCGTGAGGATCTCACAAGTGTATTTTCTCCCTAGGAATCGTGAGGATCCTGAGTGTGTTGCTCCCTTGTGAGTCGTAAGGATCTCACGCAGGTGGTTTCTCCTTACAAGGTCGAGAGGATCTTATAAGTGTCTTTTAACGAGGTTGTGCCCTTTCGGGTTTTCACAAACACTCGCCGGTAGTCCTGCTGTTTTTACTCACGGAGCCCTTTCGGGTTTCATCCGTGCCCATTTTGCTTATGGACATACCGTTTTTTTTTATTCTTTTTATTTTCTTTTTCTTTTTCTTTTTTTACGAGGTCGCGCCCTTTCGGGTTTTCACGAACACTCGCCGGTAGCCCTGCTGTTTTTACTCGCGGAGCCCTTTCGGGTTTTCATCCGTGCCCTTTTTGCTTATGGACATACCGTTTTTTTTTATTTTATTTTTATATGTTTTTTTTATATCTCGTCAGCCTAAAGATGCTGCGGTAGTAGTTTAAAGACGTTTTGGTCTGTTATTAGTTTAAGGACATTTCGGTCCGTCGTTAGTTTAAGGACGTTTCGGTCCATCGTGGAGAAGGCCGGCTACTTTTTATAAAGCTTGAGCTTAGGAAGATAGCGAGCGGACATAGTCGTCGTCATCTATCATTGATCTAGGCTGTGGCTTATTAAGCATAGTATTTCTTTAGGAAGCGACCGTTTATTGGCCTGAAAGGTCTTTCACCGTGCATGTCCATGAGTAGATAGGCCCCACCCTGGTAAACTTTATCTATGATGTATGGGCCTTCATAGTTTGGCTCGAATTTTCCCCGCTTGGCGCGATTGGGGATCATAGGCCTTTTGACCACTAGCACGAGTTCGCCTTGGCGGAATGTCCTCGGTCGGGTCAATCTTTCGTATGAGCGCGTCATCTTTGCTTTATAAGCTTCCAGATTTTGCTGTGCTATGAGCCGGGTTTCATCAAGGGCGTCAAGCTCCTCAAGCCGAAGGTGAGCATTTTCTTCGTCCGTTGGCTCGTAGTGGACTGCCACTCGTAGAAAGGGTAACTCTATCTCGAGGGGGAGTACTGCTTCTGTACCGAACACCAACGCGTACGGCGTTGTGTTTGTAGCCGTCTTGAACGTAGTTCGATATGCCCAAAGAGCTTCTTGCAGTCTTTCGTGCCAGTCTCTCTTATTTCGGGACACCGTTTTCTTTATGATCTTTGTCAAGGTCTTGTTGAAGGCTTCAGCTAGACCATTAGCTCGCGGATTATAAACCGAGGAATATCTCCAGTCTATATTATGCTGTTGCGCAAAGCGACTGATCTTGTGGCTTCTGTAAGCTGGCCCGTTATCGGAGATGATCCGTCGCGGAGTTCCAAACCAATATATGACGTGCGTTTTGAAGAAGTGGAGGATATTTTCCGTCTTCACTTCTCTTAACGGTATCACTTCTGCCCACTTAGAGAAGTAGTCAGTCGTTGCTAGGATGAAACGATGTCCTCTAGACGATGCTGGTTCGATGGGGCCGACTAAATCAGTCCCCCACATTTCGAATGGCCAGCTAGCCACCGTTGGATGTAATGGATTTGGATGCTGGTGGATGAAGTCTCCATGAATTTGGCATGAGTGACATTGCTTCGCATATTCGAGGCAGTCCTGGATCATCGTAGGCCAATAGTAACCCATCTGTTTGATCTTCAACTTCATCTTTGGGCCTGCTTGGTGAGAACCGCAGAGTCCATCGTGAACTTCCTGGACGACCCTTTTCGCTTCGTCAGGTCCTAAGCATCTCAGCCACAGAGAATCAAATGACCTTTTGTACAGAGTATCATTGACGAAGGCGAAAGACAGAGCTCGTTTTATGAGCTGATGTCTCGTGGACGCTTCTTCGGGCAATCGGTGGGACATAAAGTAGTCTATGAAGACTTCCCACAATCCTCGGTATTTTCCCAATCTTTTACTTGCAGGGTTGTCTCCTCGTTCGCTCCTTTTTCTTCGGATGATTCCGGAGATATTTCTGCTGGGGCAAGAACTCGACGGCTTTGTACCACGATTCTAACGTCGTCGAGGTTCTCGTCAGCCAGTTCTTTAGCAAGTTTGGCCAACGCGTCTGCTTTGCTATTTTCCGCACGCGGTATGTTCTCCAAAGTATAAGAGGGAATTTGGGTCAACAGTTGTTGTACCTTTTCCCCGTATTTCACCAGTTCTGGCTTGCACGTTTGGTAGTCGCCGTTTACTTGACTAACGACAAGTTGAGAATCCCCATATATGAGGAGGTTTTCAATTCCCATGTCAATGGCGATCTCGAGGCCTGCTATTAGAGCTTCGTATTCGGCTTCATTGTTTGTCCTCGGCTCCGTCAGGGAGAACACGTAGCGCATTATCCCTCCTTGTGGAGTTACAAAGATGAGTCCTACCCCCGATTTGATTATAGGGGTACTTTGTTTGCGCTTTTTCACGGAAGATGCTCCGTCGAAATAAAGCTCCCATCGGGTATTATCACCGTCGATCACATCAAACGCATGTTCGTCTGGAAGATCGCAGTTTAAAGGAGAGTCGGCCGGTATCGGATGCTCAGCGAGGAAGTCGGCGATGGCCTGGCCTTTCACTGCCTTGAGAGGTTGATATGTTATCGAGAACTCCATCAAGAGCAGGGCCCATTTAGCGAGTCGTCCCGTCAATATGGCCTTTGACATCAAGTATTTAAGGGGGTCCACCTTTGAAATGAGACGGACTTCATGTGCCAACGCATAGTGCCTGAGCTTTGTTATCACAAAGATCAACGCCAGGCAGTGTTTTTCAATGGGAGAGTAGTTGCTTTCTGCCCCCAGCAGGACTCGACTTAAGTAATAGAGTGCTCTTTCCTTCCCTTGATCGTTCTCTTGTGCCCATAATGCGCCTAAGGAACCTTCGAGGGCGGTCGTGTAAAGAATGAGAGGCTTTCCCTTAACCAGAGCAGCCAACAACGGCGGGTTCTGCAGGTATTGCTTGATCTCGTCTAGCGCGCTTTGGCATTTTTGATCCTAGACGAATGGGGTTCCCTTCTTCATCAGGTGACTATAAGGACGGCACTTTCCTGAAAGGTTGGCTATAAATCGCCGTATGTACGCGAGCTTCCCTTGGAGAGACCGCAGCTGTTTGAGAGTTCTCGGCGGAGGCATTTCCATGATCGCTTTAATCTTTGACGGATCTATTTCAATACCTCGGTGTCGAACAATGAATCCCAGGAATTTGCCTGAGGAAACTCCAAATGCACACTTGAGCGGGTGCATTTTCAAGTTGTATTGTCGAAGGCGTTGAAATACGGTCTTCAGATGCTCGAGATGTTCCTCGTATGATTTGCTTTTAACCACGAGATCGTCGATATAGAATTCGACGATTTCATGTATAAGGTCATCGAAGATCTTTGTCATGGCCCTTTGATAAGTGGCACCGGCATTCTTTAAACCGAAGGGCATCACTTTATAACAGAATATACCTAGAGGGGTCCTGAAGGCGGTGTGCTTCTGGTCTTCGGGATGCATCTTTATCTGATTATACCCTAATGAGCCATCCATGAAGGAGAAAACCTCATGAGTGGATGTATTGTCTATCATCAGTTCGGTGACTGGCACTGGGAAATCATCCTTCGGGCAAGCTTTATTAAGATCCCGGAAGTCTACGCATATACGCACTGTCCCATTTTTCTTCATCACTGGGACGATATTGGCGATCCATTCAGGGTATTGAACTTCCTGGATGAAGCCAGAGTCGATCAGCTTCTTGACCTCGGCATTGATACTCATCTCAAGCTCGAGCCGCATTCTTCTCGGCGCCTGTTTGACTGGTTTGACGTCCGGGGATATTGCCAATTTGTGCACAGCAATTTCTGTATCTAGTCCCGGCATTTCGGAATAGTTCCATGCGAAGCAATCTCTATGCTGCAGAAGTACATCCTTTAACGCAGCTACCCTTTCTTCAGATAGTAACTCGCTGATGAATGTCGGTCGTGGATCGTTTGCTGTCCCCAACTCAATCTTCTTGAGGTTATCTGCAGTGGTATGGATTCCATCTTCCAGTTCTTTTGGCGCTGGTGGGAATTCTGAGATTATCTCGTCGCTGCTGTTTTCGAAGCACCGAGGGAGCTCATCTATGTCTTCGGGCTCTTCTTTTAATATTGTAATCATATGACAGGTGCGAATTCGCTTCCAATCCCAATGTGGAACTGGTTCTTCTTTCGTGGCCTTGGGCTCGTGCTTTTGTGGCGGTGCTACCCTCCAGTTGTCGGACAGAGCGAACTTGCCAAGCTGATACTGATCTTCGACCCAATTCTTGAAGGTGAAACAGTCCTCGAGAGGGTGCCCTACCACTCGGTGATAAGAGCAATAGTCTGGGTGTGAGACTTCGCCCGCTTGTTCGGGGTGTTTAGACTCCGGCAGTGTGAGCATCTGATGTTTTAGAGCAAGGTCAAGTATCTTCTTCGTCTTGTCCCGCGGAAACGAGTATGCTCGACCCATTTTCTTCATAAGGGATAGATCAATAGCGCTCGACTCCCGTTTGCGTGGCTTCTTAGCCCTGCTTTGTTGTTGTTGAGCGCCTTTTTGGTCTTTCGTCTTATTTTTGCTTTTGCGCTGAGCCTTCTTTATAACAGGTTGACAGGGAGCAGCCTTTTCATCTTTCACGGCTTGTTGGAGAAGGCGTTGCGTTTTGGCTTTCTCGTAGATGACCATTTCGCAGTTATGATCGTCCCGGACTTTTTGACCCGCTTCCCTTATAAGCTTGTCCATTTGTTCTTCGAACGACGGACTGGGCTCTTTTGCATCTGGAACTTTTACTGGCTCAGGATTAGCGTCCTCCCATTGAGCATCCGCTTCTTCATCGAAGTCATACACGGCATAGCAGCTGTTTAGTAGCTCTCGTTTCTTTGACCGGACGTATCCAAGCCCAATTGTTTCCATTCTCCCATTAGGCAGTTTACGCTGAGTCCCGGGCACGTTCCAGAGCCTGTCATAAAATTTGTCCTTCCTAACAGTCTGTTCGAAGGGTATCCCTTGGCGCTTTAACAGTCGTTTCAAGCCTTCTGTATAATATCTAGGTAGACGAATGGGTTGAAGCCTGTCCAGCGTTGGATCTGCTCCATACCAGATTTCTTTCTCCACTTTATTTTCTTCAGAGCGGTAAAGCAGAATTGCTTTCTCTCTCTTTCTCCTGGGAGGGATATAGAATGTCCGCAACTCTTCTACACTGTAGATATTAAGTGCATCCAGTTCTTTATGGTGTCTAAGCGGCACCATGGCTATCTGCAGACTTCGCTCTTCATCAGCAGAAGCTCGTATTGAAAGCCGAGCAGGGAATACAGCATGAACTTCATCCTCCGAATCACTACCGAAGATCAATGAAGGAACGGATGGTCCCGGCTTGGTGTATCGGGGCGGACCCGAATAAGTTATATCCTCTCCTTCCTCGGTATTGCTGCCGAAGACAAGGATGGTGGCGTTAGTTTTGTTCTCAGGCTTGTGACACCTTTCCGTGTCTTCGAAACTCGGCAAGAAGTATTTGGCATCTTCATACTTACGAACTTCATTCACGGAAAACGGATTCAATTCTCCTGCCACAGTGTACTCGAGACCATCCTTGCAATATTTCATACACTGATGCTGTATAGAAGGGATGATATTGTACTCGTGTAACCATGGTCGACCGAGCAGAGCATTGTAGCATGTCTTGGCATCTATGACATGGAATTTAATATCTGTGACGAGCAACCCGAAGCGTAACGTCAATATCACAGATCCAAGGGTTTTTGATGATTGGGAGTCGAATCCGGAGATGGTGATCTTGTCTCGGGCGAGGTGTTGGACACTCATGCAAACTTCCTTTAACACCCGTACATTGAGTAAATTAACAGACGATCTGTTATCGACCAAGATTTTACTTATCTTTATGTCATGGCAATATCCTGAGACATAAAGGGGACGATTGTGTTCGCACGTCCCGAGGAGAAGGTCTTCATCGCCAAAAGCAACGTCGGCCGTGTGCACCTCTTCTAACTCATTCTTCATCTTTTCTTCGGCCAGGAAGGCTTGGAACTGGTCTGGATCTTGTAGCGCCTTAATCAAAGAATCCTTCGCCTCTTTTGATAGTAACAGGGCATCAAGAATGCTAAGTTGTGAGGGCAGCTTCCTCAGATGCGCCAAGACATTGTAATCCACCTTATTTCTCTTCGGCGGATTCTTGGCGGTTAGCTCTTCCGCAACTTGGTCATCTAGAGTAATATCCTCAGAGACTTTTTCTTTCCCTTTATTTTTCTTGTTTAAGGGTCCGAGATTCTTTTCAGGTAGCGTCCGATTGCGTAGCTGGATGTTTTCGCAACCCTTCGGCTCTTCTTCTTTTCCCGAAGTGGACTCTTTAAAGAGAGGGGCAAGTTCTAGCTCCTCATCAGAATCGCTCCCGAATGTAGACACTTGTAACCCGCCAGTGTTAACCATGCGACAATCGCCGGTAGTTCTTCCAAGCCCTTCGGTCGTATTTCTTTGCTCTCGACGAGTTTTACGCTTTTCCCGCTTAAAGCGTTGTCGACAAGCAACATATCCTTGCCACCATTTATCGAAAGCTTTGCATTCTTGAGTGGGGTGCGAAACCTTCTAATGATATAAGCAATAGGAGGGGTGCATTTCTATTTCACCGGTAATTTTTCCTTCAGAGGATGGTAGCTTCATGCCCATTGATATGGCCTTAGCAAACCTTTTCTTTATCCTGAATTGGCCTTTGTCAACGGCGGAGGCATTTAGCTCCAGCGGGATTATCTCAGCTCTTTCATCAAGTCGCTGGCGCTTGGCCCTTTCAAATATAGCCATCTCGCGTTCTCGATCAGCTTTACTTTTCAGTCGAGCTTCGTTAAGGAACGCGTCAATCATTTCGACTGATAGCTCCGGAATTTTTGATTCGGTATCTGCCCCCAGCGTTTTAGTGCCAGAAGTCTCCCCATCGTTCGTGATCGAATGGGAGATCATATGACAGCTCGCCACGCATTCTTCAGATTCATCAGATGAACTTTCTCTCTCATCTTCTTCTTGAAAGACGTGATTGAGGAACTCTTGGAGCGTAATGGGAGTCCGCGCCTTTTGGTTGTATTCATCCAGCACGTCAATTTGCTTTTGTAATTCCGTGCGCTTGTCGCCAAGCTTCACGGGTTTCTTAGATTTCTTCTTCTTCTTTTTCGAAGATTTTGATGGCTGGTTGCGAGTGCTTGAGCCACCACCATCGGTCTTCAGAGTTGGACGTGGCTTCAACATCCCCTCAATGACCTGCGGTTCCAACGGGTTCTTCCACTTGATCGCTGGACATGCCTGAAGATCGTTTAGCATCTTCTTTGTCTTGGCTGATAATACAACCTCCCAAGGAGCTTCTTCAATGACGGAGCATGTTGCCCCCGGCTTATTCGTCCCCTTAGAGGTGTGGGGCTGCGGGGGATTCACTTTCCATTTGTCAGATAACGCAAACTTGCCCTGTCGGTACTGGTTTTCAAGCCAATATTTGAAAACGTAGCAATCTTCAATCGGATGGCCCAGTACTCGATGATAAGGACAGTAATTAGGCTCGTTGACGTCACTTGGCTGCAACGGACGTTTTGGATCCGGCAAATTTATGAGCCTGTTGCACAACGCCAGCTCGAATAACCTCCTCGTTTTATCGCGGGGAAAGGAATAAGGACGCCCCATCCTATCCTCAAGGGGTACGTACGGGCGCATATTATTTTGACGAGCCACTGGCTTCGGGTCGCTCGATTGTTGTTGAGCATTAGCGACGACGATCGCTTTTCCCTTCCCTTTGTCATTTCGGGAGTCCGGCCTTGGAAGAGGAGGTTTATGGCCCATCTGATCCATCTGTGCTAGTTTGTCGATCAAGGCCTGGAAGGTAGTCGGCTTGAAAAACATCATAAACTGCGAGATGGTTGCTTGTGGATCGAGGGTTCCCACAAACATACCAACTGCGGGAGCTTCTTCAATGCGCTGCTCACACTTTGACCATAAATTCCGCCATCGTATAGCGTACTGAACCCATGTCTCGCTGGGTTTTACCCTAGCGTTAATCAGTGTCGTCATCGGGGTACGCTCACTGGCACTTGCAAAACGCTGAGTAAACAGTAGCTCCATCTCTGCGAAGGTTTTGATAGAGTCATTCGGGAGTTCAGAGTACCACTCAAACGCCGTATCCGATAAAATTCCAACAAACTGGCGCAGTAGAAGCTTGTCATCACCGCCGGTATTGCCGCAGAGTGCCCTGAACTGGGCAACATGCTGCTGAGGATTTCCCGTCCCCTTGTAGACATGGAATTTGGGAATTGTGTAACCTGGCGGGTACTTGATTTGATCGTACCAATTTGGATATGGCCGCCCCGTTTTTACGACCTGACCGGCCGCTTCGGTCGCATGATGCACCCGTATTTGCTGGGCGATGTATTCATCCAACTCAGTTTTTGAGATTGTATCCTCTTTAGCCGTGGACAGAGCTGGTGGAGGATTCGACGTCTCTCCCCTATCGTCTTCAAGAATTATCGGGGGATCTTCAGCAAGTGGATCTTGTTGAATCATCATACCCACCATATCCTGGAACAGGAGGGCCATTTTCTTTATGTTGGCTGCCTGCTCCGCAGCTTCTTTATCTTTCTTCTCTAGTACGCGCCGAAGGAATTCGGCGTCCGTTTCTTGTTCTTGACGTTCCTCTGAGGATGTTTCTGGGGTTTCTTTCGGCCCTGTAAGTGCGGCCATAGCATTCATCATCTCCTGGAGCTTCTGTTGTTGCTCCTGAGCCTTGGTCACTGACCGTGTAAGCGGTCTATGACCCGTGGATGCACGGCTGTCTTCTTTTCCCGATGCCATGTAAACGGTATGAACTATCATGCCCCCTGACTTAGGGCGTTTAGGTTCATCATTTTTAAATTTTGCCGCTGACGAGGGAGTTTTCTCTGGCCTCCTTCTTTTGTGGGCCGTTGAGGTTGAAGGAACCGTTGAAGGGGGCATCCTAGCAGCCGCTGTCCCCTGCTGTTTAATGGGACAGTCCTTGTCTTTTTCCACTTTCGTCTTTTTCTGGTAACGAGAGTGACTTGGGTCAATCACAGAGTCTTGAACCCTCCGCCAAACTTTATAAATTTTTGAAGACAACCATTGAGGGGGCTGTTCTCGTTTTGTTTCTGGAACTCTCTCCGCAGGTGGAGGAGATCTCTTCAATGTAGCGGTTGGAGAGTTCTTCCGTACCCTCCTCAGCAGTTCAAAGCTGTTCCCAGTTGGAACAGCAGCGTTGATTTCCACCACTGGAGCCGGTGGAGTTATCCCTGAGAGGGAATTGCCCCCTGCCCGCCTCACTCGTTGCCAATGGCGACGTCGAGCACGACGAGCCGTTGGGACTGGCTCAGAGATAGAGATAGCTTCTTTTTTTCCCCTGTCTGAATGAGGCACCGCCGGTGTTAACCTTTTAAAAACTGAGGTCGTTCCTTGCGGGGTAATATCCAATCTGTCAAAGACAGATCTTCGTGCAAGGGCAGGAGCAGGAATCATCAGTCTTGAAAAGACTGACTCTTTGGCGGGAGAAGCCGCCTTAACGACTTCCGGAACAGCGGCCGTTGCCCTCTTTGGGACAGCCATTTTAGAGTTCTGATTTAGCCTGGTGAAAACAGAGGCCGTTGGTTCGGCAGTGGGCGACCCGTTGACAGGGGTCGTCGTAGCAGTGAGCCGGTTGAAGACCGACTTCTTGTTCACTTCCGGTGCAGGTATTGGCATAGAGAAGCTTGTAGGTGGGATCATGGTCCCGAAGAACAGGCCAGTGGTGGCCTGGGTCACCTGGTCTACCGGCAGAGCGAGGAAGGAAGCCGCTTGGGGCCCATATGCTACACCTCCCGGTGAGGTGGAGCGTCCGTTGCAGTGGCATTTCGAGCAGTTGGTGCAGTTGAAGGCCATTGAATCTTGAGTTCTGCGCCAGGCAAAAGACCAAATCTTAGTAACTTGAAATCCAAAGGCAACCATTAACAAACCGCGATTGGTTCGCGAAGACGACACACGAAGTGTGGAGTGGAAAGAGGAAAAGGTCCCACCGGGCGTGCCAGAATCTGTTCCCCTCCGAATGGCGGCGCAGACTTTGCGTCTCGCCTGAGATTCGGCGCAGATGCTATTTGGTTTTATCCGTCTATCTCTCCGAAAATGCCAAGTTGATTTATGGCACCGTGTATCGGAGGTTTAGACGGATGCGGCCGATGTAGCAGACTTCGTCAGATTCCCCCTCGCTTGAGGGGTTTTTGATTGTGGGGACGCTCTTCCCTGTAGGCGCAAGCCCCTGCAGTTAATTACGCTACCGCATTGCGGTAACAACTTTCTCCTTCTCCAGAATTTCACTTCGTGTCGTGTGTGTTTGTTTTGTTTGTGGTTGCCCGTGGATTGTATACGGAGACTGAGTAATGCCGTCGCCCGTAGGACGTGGATTAGTCCAAATCCTTATTTACTTAGATTTGGATTTGGTGTTTTTAGTTTAAGGATACGTTAGCCATATTGAGGCTAAGATCGACTTAAACGTTCGTCAAGGATACGTTAGTCCTGTTTGAGACTAAGATCAACTTAACGTGATAATTTATTTAATATCTGGCCATCGGGACTCGTCACCTCTCTAACGTCGTTGAAGGATTACAACGGCAGATGTCAGAGGAGTTCAGAGATGTACCCTTGAACCAAGGTTGATTTGGAGTTTTATAGTCCGTTTGAATGTTTAAGGATACGTTAGCCGTGTTTGGGGCTAAGATCAACTTAAACAGGACCGTTTAGATCCGGCAAAAGAGCATTTGGATGCTCCATTGTTCCAGTTTAGGGACGTGGTGGTCCATCGCCAGTTTAGGGACGTGGTGGTCCATGTTCCAGTTTAGGGACGTGGTGGTCTATCGCCAGTTTAGGGACGTGGTGGTCCATCATTAGTTTAAGGACGTTTCGGTCCATGTTCCAGTTTAGGGACGTGGTGGTCCATGTTAGTTTCAGGACGTCTCGGTCCAATATTAGTTTAAGGACGTCTCGGTCCGATATTAGTTTAAGGACGTTTCGGTCCATCATTAGTTTAAGGACGTTTCGGTCCGACATTAGTTTAAGGACGTTTCGGTCCACGAGTTTAAGGACCCCGCAGTCTGTATTAATGTGTGGTCGTCGGGACCCGTCACCTCTCTGACGTCGTTGAAGGATTACAACGATAGGTGTCAGAGGATTTCGGAGATGTACCCTCGAACCGGATGTAAATTGATTTAGGGAGCAGCCGTGCTCGGTCAATTTAATTTGAGGACTTATGGCCATGACTGGGCTAAGTCCAGTTGGATGTTCAACATTTTTATTTGTCTTTGGCCTATTAGACCTGAGTTAGGGCTTTGCGCCTACACTGCATTATTTTTGTTTTGTTTGGGCTCTGCCCTTTTATAAATGATGCAGAGCATCTATTTTGTTTGGGCTCTGCCCCTTTTATTGCACTGCAATTTAATTAGGCCTACTAGGTCTTTTTGATTTGGGCCTGGCCCTTTAGGAAATGCATTGCATTTATGCAAAGCATTAAAAATCTTTTTAGAATCAAAACAGAAGTGCAAAGCACTTTTTGATCCCTTGATCTAAACAAGTTTTTCCTTGTTTCAGAGAACCAAAGGTTCATAACAAGTGCAAGGCACTATTTTTATTTTTTATTTTATTTGTTTATTTATTTATTGAAGATCCATCATCTTGTTCATAAGAGAAATTTCTCTTCTTTCAAAGGTTTTTACCTTTTTTTTATTCTTGAGGAGTTCTTCAGAATCCTCTTTCTCTCTCTTTTTTTTTTAGCAAGATGTTCCTCTGCTCTGAAATGAGGTCTGGGGTCCTTTTTATAGTTCTCACAAATTAGTTAAATTTGTTACAGAGATCTTTTTCTGAGTGATTTGGGAAATTTTCCCCACCGTTGGATCTTTGATCCAAAGGCCCCTGCTTTACAGAAGAAAATCTTCTTGTTTTAACAAGAACAAAAAAGATTTATTCTGTTTTGCGCAACTCCAACTGCGCAGACACGTGTCGCGCAGCGCAGCGCTTGCGCAGCTGTGCTTGCGCAACTGCGCAGACACGTGTCGCGCAGCGCAGCGCTTGCGCAAATGAACGTTGCTTCTTTTACTTTTTGTTTTTTAAGAGAGCCTTGCTCTGATTGGACGCACCGCCTTGGGCGTTGCGCTGTCGTATCAACTTCTGACACATGGCGCGTTGCGCGCAGCGCACGGGATTTGAAGCGTTGCTTCAAAATTTGAATTTTTGAAATTCAAACAGAGCCTTGCTCTGATTGGGGAAACAGATCCAATCATAGGAAGAGGGCTCGGGAGGAGAGGCCGGAGCGTCAGCAACCCTATCACCCGAAGTTCCAGGAGTACAGCCCGCTGAACGTTTCCATCGCAGTGTTACTAGAGGAGGCCCAAGGTGAAGGGTTCTTCAAGTTCCCTGCAATCCCGCATCAGGCCTCAAAGCGGATCCGGGGCCCTTACTGCGCCTTCCACCGGACACTGGGCCACGCCACCGAGGATTGCAAGCAACTCCGGGACTACATCGAGGAGCTCATCCGATCGGGGCACCTCACCGCCTACTTAAGGGATAAACGGCAGGCCGACCGCGAGCAGGAGCAGCGTCCTCCTCCCGCCGAGCTGACCATCGGCTGGATCATGCTTGCCTCCGCGGAGGACCAGTCCGGCACTCGGAGTGCCCCGTACCCGGCACCAAGCATGGAGACCAGCAAGCCTCCAGGAAGCTCGGGCCACACTGATAGGGTCATCTATTAGCCTGTACTTTTCTTTTGGGGCAATGTAAACTATCCCTAGGGCTATTGTCAATTTAATAAAGATCGACAGAACGTTACAAGGAAAGTAGAAAAGTTCTTATTTATTCAAAAGGGGGGGGTATTATGGGCTCCTCAGCCGTACATACAAAAGAACAAAAATATTATTACAGCAGCGGGGGAAGGGGGTGCAGAGAGCACTGCTCGTGATACTCGGTAAAGATCTCCGCCAGCCGAGGCCTCGCGAGATTCCACCTCTTCCCTCGGTTCCCCCGCGCGCGTTAATCCCAAGCCTCAACTCGTAGCACTCGCGGACGAGCACCTCCGAGCGAGCCAGCCGGTTCGCGGAGATCGGGTCGAAGCGCCTCAGAGACCGCAGCTTGCCCACGGCCTCGTCATAGAGCTGCTCGGACAAGGGGTTGTAAAGCCCCGGCGACGCCCTCCAGATGGAGTACATCAGCAGCTGCAGCATGAAGGAACGTCGGGGGAGCAACCGGCCGAAGTGGTCCTCGATGCTCCCGCACACCGACTGCACTGTGTCCTCGGTGCAGTTCTGGTCATATAGGTACACATCTTCGAAATTGATGATCTCTGGGATGGTAAAGGGGAAGTCCTGCATTCTCAACACTCTGTTTGCAAGGGAAAGAAGGTCTAGTACTCCTTCAGCCTTATATAGCCCGCTGCACCCCCAGAGGAACTCAACGGTCGCCCGCTCTCGCCCAAGGAGTCGCCGCCACGCGGCGATCATTAAGCCTCCTCCGACGGAATCGAAGCGACGCGACCCTGGCGCTTTACCTCCCTCCGCATTCAATGCGCATGCTAACCGTTCATGTTCCCCAAATGTATGGTCGGGCGAAACCTCTTGAAGATTCGGCCCAGCGGCTGCCCTGCTCGGCTATCCTTAGCGGGTAGCTTCCCTACCGCAACGCCAAGGATTGGAAAGTCCTCCCAGAAGCAACCTAGCAGCTGCCCTGCTCATTCACGCCTGGCGGGTAGCCTCCCTGCCGCAACGCCAGGGACCAAAGCCCTCACCAAGAGGCGACCTAGCAGCTGCCCTGCTCGGTCATCCCCGACGGGTAGCTTCCCTACCGCAATGCCAGGGATCAAAGCCCTCACCAAGAGGCAACCCAGCAGCTGTCCTGCTCGGTTATCCCTGGCGGGTAGCTCCCCTACCGCAACGCCAGGGATCAGAAAGTCCTCCCAGAGGCATTCGGGCCCAACCATCGCTCGGCTATCCCTGGCGGGTAGCTTCCCTACCGAAGCGCCAGGGATCAGAAAGTCCTCCCAGAGGCACTCGAGCCCAACCATCGCTCGGCTATCCCTGGCGGGTAGCTTCCCTACCTCAATGCCAAGGATCAGAAAGCCCTCCCAGAGGCAGTCGAGCCCGAGGATCCCTCACTCGGCTATCCTTCAGGACAAAAGCCCTCGCCAAGAGGCACTAGGCAGTAACCCTGCCCAGCCAAGGGTCCTTGGTAGGCTCCTACGGCCCTTCCCGTGCCAAGGACCAAAGTCCTCCAAGAGGCAGCCGAGTCCTTGCTCGGCTATCCCCGGCTGGTAGCATCATACAACAACCGACAGGGATCAAAGTCCTCGCCAAGAGGCACTGGGCAGTAACCCTGCTCGGTCCCCGTCCTGAAGGATCAAAGACCTCGCAAGAGGCAACCGGGCAGCTACCCTGCTCGGTCATCTTCGGCCGACAGCTTCCTACCCATGACGCCAGGGATCGGAGCCCTCGTGAGAGGCATCTGAGCGATTACCCCGCTTGGTCATCCTAGGCTGGTAGTTACCTACCCACGACACCAGAAATCAGAAGCCCTCGCCGAAGGGCAACGGAGCAGCTTCCACCAATCCTCGTTTCAAATAAGCGGACATCCCTCTGCCCACCACACGCAGAGAATCCGAGCTGCCAACTAAGGGCATCAGGTCTATCCAAGTCTCGAGCGATCTCCCCTCGACTTTGGGGCCATGGAGATGCCTTCTCCTCAGCAGCGCTTGAATCAACTCGACGGACGATCGCTAGGCAAATAACCAACCTGACATGGAATCCCAACAACGCGAGAAGAATTTTTTTTACAAGCAAGCCAATGAAACCAAAGAAAAAGTTTTATTACTAAAAGGTAGTCTTTACAGAGGGTATTTTTGGCTCCCCAGCCTCACAAAATGCCCGGAGGCTTACAAAATTCCAGACGCAGCAAAATAATAAGGAGGGGGAAGACGGGGGCTTTAGGCGTCGGGGCCAGGAGCGACCTCGAGGCCCTCGACATCCACCACGAGGCGAGCCGGGTCCTCGGCGACTTCCTCGCCAGGAATCTCCTGCCCCTGCCCGCTGGTGACCGCGAGGGGGTACTCGGCCCGAAGCTCTTCGTCGGCGAACCCCGGCATCCGGGCCTTAACTGCGTCGAGGGCCTCGTGCCAGATGAGGGTCGTGACGACGGCCATGTCATCATAGCAGTCTTTCGACTTCTTGTAGCCCTCCACCGCCTTCGCCGCCGAGAGGTCGGACAACTTGGCCGCCCTCAGGTCGGCCGACTTCGCCCACTCGGTCGCCGCCCCTAGCTCCTTCCGGAGGTTTTTCACTGTCTTCTTCAGGTTGCCGGCCAGCACCTGAGCATCCTCAACCTTGGCCTCAGCAACCGCGGCGGCCTCACGGTGCCGGGCAACCTCCCGCTTCCCAGCCTCTACCTCGCCCTCCAGAGCGACGACCCTCGCCTTCATCGCCTCCAGCTCCCGCTTGGAGCTCTCTTCCAGCGAGGCGAGCTGCCCCGCGGCTTTCATCACCGGGGCTACCACCTCGGCCTCCATGCACAAGGCGAGGGCGACGTGTTGAATGACCTGAAAGGCAGAAGAGAGATCAAGAAGATGAGAGAGGCACCGAACCTCAAAGAATAATAATAATGAAAGACAAGCGCTTACCTGCATGGACTCCTGGGCGATGGACGCCAGCTGAGCCCTGAAGGTCCCCCCGGGGTCTCTACCCCCGGCCAATGCCTCTATCTCATACAACAGGCTATCCACGACGGATAGCCCCGAAGGCACGGCGAACTGGAGACCGTCTTCCTCCACCGTGATCGGCGAAGACGGTCCCCGGGTAGATCTCCTCTTGAGCGGCCTTGAGGGAAAGTCGGTCTCCGCCTCCGAGGCCGGGTCCTCCAGAATCCGAGCCCGCCTCCGACCCGACGTTCTGCTGGGCCCCGGGGCGAGATTCGCCTCCGAGCACTCGTGGGGCATTACCGCCGCGGGAGAAGGAGCCGGGGCAGGCTGTGAACGGGAAGAGCCGGTGCCCCCAACCCTCGCAACCGGCCTCGGCTGGCGCATTGAAGCCCGGAGCGAGTCCATATCCATGGGTCCTGCACAGAACCAAGTGTAGAGGGAGTCAGCGCGACAGGTAATATACGAACCCAAGAAGAAAACCTAAACTTACCGACGAACTCAACGGGGCTGAGCCCGGCCCAACTCAGAACCCTCTCAGACAACAGCATGTCGAAACGGGGAATGGGCTCCCACGACGCCACTCTCACCGCGACGGGGTCACTGGACTGGTTCCCCGGCAAGTGCTTTTCCCTCGAGCACTCTGTAGGCACGGGCCAGTCCTCGCCCTCAGGAGGGGAAACGAAGAAGAACTTCTTCTTCCAGTCGTGAATGGAAGAAGACAGGGCCACGACCCCCGTCCCGGCGGCGCCCCCTGGTCGCTTTCTGAAAGAGAGATAAACCCACCAGGGGTCGCCCGCTCGACCACCGGGGTGATTTTTGAAGACGAGGGAAGAATCAAGGAGGGAAAGGCTGAAGGGGATCGCCTATAACTTCAGGCGGACCAGAAACCCGAGGAGAATCCTCCCTGAGTTTTGCACCAACTGATCGGGGGCTAACCAGAAGAAGTTCAACGCTTCAACGACCTCAGAAGAGAAGGGCAGACGCATTCCACCCCAAAATGCTTCCAAATATAGGGCGATCTCCCTGCCCTGTACTTGGTCTGCCCTCTCTCCCTCCTTGGCCAAGCGAAGCGTATAGCGCGAGGGGATGTGGAAGCGAGCCCGAGCGTTGGCAAGCTCGTCCTCATGCCTTATCCAACATAAGGCGCTAGGGGCAGCATCTACCGCCTCCTCCCTGGGGGATGCCCCCGCCACATGATCCCGGGAAGAGGGGCCAACCCCTGCTCCCCGGGAGGACTCAGGCTCATCTAAAGGGTTTCTAGAACCTACCTCAACGACATCTACTGACTCGACAAGAGAAGACATCTAACCTTGGGAAGAATGATTCTCGGGGAACGAAAGTGGAAGGAAGAAGACGAGCGCCGAGCAACCGAGACTTAGAATGGGAAATATGAAAGAGTAGGGGCCCTGGAACGGGCCCTACCCCTATTCTATCGCCACGAGCGACCTCATCCGACGGTGCCCTTCAGCTCCCGCCAAGACGCCTCCTCGCATCCAACGGCTCCGATTGCCCCACTTGTCGTCCCCGCACTGGACCGCACCCTTTCAGGCGTCGCAGGTCTGCACACGTCGCGTCAGCCAACCGACGCTCGACACGTGGGCCGTCACTTTAAAGGCAAGATACACGAACCGGCACACCCTCCTTAAATGCGGGGATCTCGCCCTGATTCGCTGGCAGAAAAGACAGCTCATGGCCCGGGGACGCGTCCCGACGAAACCTTAGGAGGGAGCTCACCCCGGGCGGCCCGGTGGTCCACTCCTGACCCGATCCGCTGGCTGGTCGGGACAAGAGTGGGGGGCTAATGATAATGCTCAATATTGGCGACCCTTAAGATCAGGACACACGTGGCGGACGGCACGTCCCGGAACTCAGAAGAAAGGGCCCACAAAGGCCGACCATGCCACCCCTGTACCCAACTGGCCAGCTCGAGCTAGCCCTCCTCGGGGATCCCCGTAGATTGGCCTCCTCGGCCTCTCAGCTCGCCCCGAGCCGCCACAAGACCAAGTCTCCTCGGCTTTCTCGCTCTTCCTTGAGCCCCTTTGCTGAGGCCGTCTTCCTCGGTCCTCCGATCTGTTCCCCCGCTCACAGGCGTAACCGCAGCTCCACGAATCTCGTCATGCGCGGATTCTCCGCCAGCAACATCCCGCGTTCCACGCCTTCACGATCCCCATTCATGGGCGATCCGCTCTCTAAGTGGGCGTGACGTCGGGAGCGTAACTGCCGGCGAGATTCTCGCGCCTGCCGCTGCGTGCCTCCACCACTATATAAACCACCATCACAGAAGGGTCAAGGAAGACATTTCTTATTCCACTTAGCCGTTACAATGCTCGGATCTCGTACTAACTTGATCGTCGGAGGGTCCTCGGTGGTATCAAACCACCTCGGGACTTCTTTGCAGGTACTTGGCGTCAAACTCCTCCAATCACCAAATCTCCTCAAAACCCATTGAGACCCACACATAACATGGGATCCCCTCCAGAATCCACCGGAAGATCGACGGAAGACAACATCTGAAGGAGATCTGAAAAATGACCTCCATCACGTTATATTTTTGTTATTTTGCATAACTCATAAATTTCTCGGTTCGAATATAACCAATGACCGTACTCTTTTAAACCAAATTTAGAAAAATATACTTTATCTTTAGAAAAACTTGGATGCTCATATGATAGCTAAAAATATACACTAGTGCATGGCGCACGTGCAAAATGCTGATGCTAATTAAGCTTGACAAGAACCAATTCCTGCTGACTGCTGCCAAAAATGAAGAAAAAAAGAAAAAGAAAAGGAAAAAACAAAGAGAAGGGGGGCATAACCGTCAGTTGAAGACAGACAGAAAAGGCAAGGGAGTGTAACGGCGACACGTCTTCAAATGAAGACGAGGACATTGAGGAGTAAAGGAGAAGCGAAGCGAAGAGAGAGAAAGCGTGGCGTTGGCGTGGGTCCGGATGGGGGCCCACCAGTTGAATACGCAACGCCACCTTCGCCCCACCACCCCGGCCCATGTTAGCCTATGGGCATAGGGACGGCCCCACAGATTTATTAATTGATTAGTTAATTTCTTCCTTTCATTGCTCATTACAACTCACTTCTATGATTAAAAATCAATTAATTAGCTCACATTCAAAAAAAATTTAATTTATTTCCTACGTCAGCGGTTATTTTGTGAATCTGTTATCCTCTCTCGGACGCGAATAAAGCAAAGTGCAAAGTCGGTATCGTGACATCAGCACCTTGCATCATACGATCAATGTTTTTCCAATTTATTTTTTGGATTAAATTTTTTCCTTCCCAAAAATACCTAAGAATGCACGTGAGGATAGGTAATCTATGTGGTAATCCAAAGTCCATACTAATTTATGTGCAAAAATTTATTTCCCAGAAAATAAAATTATTGTGGTAATCAAATGACCCCGTTTCATAAGCTCATATCCCCCCTCCAAAACAGGTGACTATCCTTGATCGCTACGAAATATTCCCAGCTGACACGACATGTGTCATGACCGTTTGTCACCCGCTGCCGATCTCCTTCGCCGTCCGTCGCTGGCTCGCCGCCATCCGCCGCCGTCCGTCCCCCGGTTCCTGCCAACCTCCCTCGTCGCCTGCCACCGCCTGTCCATCGGTTGGTCATTCTTCGTCGCCGTCGGTGGACCGTTTGCCGCCGGCCTCCCTCAACGGGTCCCTCCGGCTCGTCCTCGGTCATCCATTCTCTGCCGGCCTTCCTCTTCACCCGCCGCCGATCGCTCCGACCCTCACCGCCCGCCGCCGACCTCCCTCACCGCCGTCCACCGATCAGCCCTCGCCGCTCGCCATCAGCCGTTCATCGCCCATCGTCGGCCGTCTGTTGGTCAACCGTTCGCCGACAGCTTCACTGTCCGTCGTCCACTGCTAGTCGACGATTGCATACATGCATATATTACTGGTTTGATTAAAATATACCAAGTACGTTAATGCAAAATTCATTGGAATTGGATGTCCGGTCACACATTTCCGAAAATGTGAGGATTCTTGATAATCCTCCGTTCCATGTACCAAGCATAATCTAAACGTTGATCTATTTGGGTCCACCTAGGTAGAGACGCATGCGCGTGTGTCTCTCTCTATATATCATTTTCTCTGAAATATATGAAGGGTTTTTAACTTTCAGCTCCCCTCCCAAATATAGCAAATTACTTTCCAACCCTCCAAAAAAACTTGTTATTTACTTTTTACCCTCCAAATGGTACATGGGTAGCTGTTACGTACAGCTAGTGCCGCTGACGTGCTTGTGGTTAAACCCACTGCCAGCGTACTGTCGAGTCTTTAGAGTCCCACACAGAGAGATTCCCTGCTTTGGACGAAACGATGTAGATGTCGTATGGTTTTATGGCAGGGTTCGATCACATACGTGTACTTATGCACGCATGATGTTCGGGTGGATAATACTAGCAAGCTTTGGTTTAAGCCAGATCTTAGTATTATATTGTTGGATTATTTTCGTCTCTTTTGTATTCGTATTTTTCGGAATACGGATACGGGTATATATATACGGTGAGGAGTATTCTTGTAATTTATTACAAGAGTACTTTTAGAAGAAGAATCCTCATTATTTGTTTTAACCATTTAGTTAATGGTTAATGAGGTGGAGGTATGAGGTGTTGAATTTTCTTAAGTGAAACAAGGTTAGCTGTTAACTCACTTGGTGAGTTATGTGTTACTATTGAGACAATGTGGCATCTAGATATTTTGCACAAAATATCTAGATATTTTGTGATGGAAATAATTGTTTATTATTATATTGGCATGCTTGCTTTATTAGTAAAACTGTTAGCCATTCTTCACTTAAGTTTTTTTGAGTTGCTCTTGTAGGGTGTTTTTCGTCACCCCAGTGAGATGGGAATACGCGCGCGCTTGTCAGGCGTACTACAGATTCCCCCGGCCTAGGGTAGGCCGGGGTTTAATGATTGTGGGGATCCGAATCTCCGGCAGCCGCGGACTAAGCTGCCGTTAATTATCCATCGCCTTTGGGGCGAGAGAACCTCCGATTAACGGGTTAAACTGGTCATGCGAACTCAATGTGCAGTATACGTGTGTTTTGAAAGGAGGTTTTGGATATATCGGGAGCCACGCAGAGTTTTTACGGGGGTCCCGCTACCCGGATAGCGGGCTGGGGGTCAAGGGGGCTAGCAGCCCCCTTGCGGGGTGCGGGGCAGCGCCCCGTTAGAAATTTTTTTCTAACAGGGACAGTGTCGTGGAGTACGTGTATGTATAAATTTGTATACATATGTATATATGTATATATGTACACAAAAAGAGGGGGAAAAGACATCCAAGGGATGCGCAAGCGCGCGCGCCACGTGTCGGCACGTGGGCGCCTTGCGCACTTGCGCAGGTGCGCAAGCGCGCGCGCCACGTGTCGGCACGCGGGCGACTTGCGCACTTGCGCAGTTGCGCAAGCGCGTGCCACGTGTCGGCACGCGGGCGACTTGCGCACTTGCGCAGTTGCGCAAGCGCGTGCCACGTGTCGGCACGCGGGCGACTTGCGCAGTTGCGCAAGCGCGCGCGCCACGTGTCGGCACGCGGGCGACTTGCGCACTTGCGCACTTGCGCAGGCGCGCGCGCCACGTGTCGGCACGCCGGCGACTTGCGCACTTGCGCAAGCGCGCAGGTGAGGCACAACAGGCTTTTAGCCTAAAAAAATTTCTCAGAAGAGAAATCAGAGAGGAGTTGGACTCCTGAATGTGTTTTTCTTCTGTTTTTTGGGGGTTTAGTGAAAGATGTTCTTCTTCTTCCTCCTGTTGCTTGCTGGATCTTGAAGATCAAGAGATGTGAAATCTCAAAATCTCTCCTTTTTAAGATCTGATGACAGATCCAAGTTCCCCTATGTGGGTTTTGTGGTGGAAAACTATTTAGTTTTGAAAAAGGAAGAGTAAAACTCTTGATTTAATTCAAAAGAAAGGAGAAGGTTTTGGAACCTTGAGGAAGGAGGAAAGATCTCAGATCTATATTTTTTTTTGGAATGAAAAGTGTTACTTTTTTATTCATCATATTGCCTTTTATAGGCTTACATATTTACATATAGCCCCTTGGGCTTTACAAAAATGGCATTTTAGCCATCCCATGGCTCATGTGCCATTTCATTTTTGCACATAAGCCATGGGCCTACGAAATATTGGCTTTATGCCCATTTTAAATACAATCATGTATAAAAAATTACATAAAAATTATTTATTACATGATCTATATTTTATCATGGAGGAGGCTGGCCGCGGGCTCGACTTGGACTTGGGCCCGCTTGACCTGGGCTTGGGTCCACCTGGCTTGGGGTTGACCTTGACTTTGACTCGGTCAACGGGGGTGTAAATTTTTACCCCAACAGCTCTCTACAACACCCTTATCTTCTCCAAGCTTCTCTTCTTCTACCTCAAACCTTAACAGTCTCATGTGTTGAGAACATAGGGTTCTTGAGACAAAACATTCCATCATCATTCTCTACATCACCTAGGTTAGTTAGATTAGCAAACCAAGTGACCTAGTTATCTCGGTTTAGAGGTAGGAGCCCAAAGTAGACATTCTTGGGTGGATCATCTTCGACGTGAGGAAGCCGTTGATCAAGTTCGATCATGGAGGCTGCTAGGAGCATGATAAAGGAGAGGAGTGAAGACCCGAAGGACTGGAGTCTCATGGTATAACTCTTCTCATAGTAGATAGCTTCTCTTTTTGCTAGTTAGGTTTATGGTAGATCCGGTTTAGGATTATTGTAGCGCCGAGTTTTGATCGATTGAAAAAATTTTGTTCCGCAATTGGCTACTAAAATTGGCCGGGGCGCTAGCGTAACCTTTCAATTGGCTGCGAGCAATCGGTCTACCTCGTCCTCTATTGCATTTTATTTGATCGGCGCGAAGCTTCTCTTCTTTTGTCGGACAGGTCGGGCTTTCGGATCGACACCGAGCTTGTAGGAGATCACTTTAGGGTCGATCCCGAGCATGTCCGCGGGGGTCCAAGCGAACATGTCCGAGTTATCTCGGAGGAACTGTTTCAGGTCCTCACGGTGGTCCCTGTTAAGAGAGAGCCAATCTGGACGGTCCGACCGTCGACCCCTTCGACGAGAGGGACTTCCGTCAATGCTTCCACCGGGGATCCTCGGACTTCCTTTTTGTCGTCGCGCGTATCCAAAGACCCTTGGAAATCACACGCATCTTCAAAATCGTCGCCCGGCTCTCTGGCAGGTGACGTGGAGTCGTGACAAATCTTAGTGATTTGCTGGTTTCCGTAGGTCCGGCCTATCCCTCTTGATCTAAAGGGAATTTGATCATGATGTGATAAGTCGAGATTTGAGGCCGGAGGGCGTTTAAGGTTGGACGACCCAGGAGAATGTTGTAAGACGAAGGGACCTTAGTGACAAGGAAGTTCACCGGAATGGTTCGCGTATATCCTCGGCCGGGATAGAGTGGTTGGTGAACCCAGAGAGAACATGGGAGGTTGGCTGGTCCTAGTCCCATCTGCTGGAAACAGTCATGGAACAGGATATCCGCCGAGCTACTTGAATCGACCAAAATTCTCTGGACCTCGTAATGATGGACCCGGGCCGTTATCACGAGAGGGTCATTGTGAGGAAGCGATATGCCGTGGAGGTCTTCATCTGTGAAGTTGATTGGTTCATCCTTTTTGAACCTCTTCTGCAGTGGATCGCTTATACCTTCGACTGGGAAGAGGCGATGGTTCCCGCCATCTTCCTGAGCAGGATCCGAGGTAATGACCATGATTTGCCCGATCGTTAATTCCCCGGGAGGGATCTGGTCCCTTTGCTCCCGTTCCGCCTGCCGCTTGTCCCTTAAGTATTTCGCCAGGTGGCCGAAGCGGATTAACTCCTCGATGTAGTCGCGGAGTTGTTTGCAGTTCTCGGTCGGGTGACCCTGTGATCCGTGGAAGGCGCAGTATGGGCCACGGAGACGTTTGCCTGCTCTTTTGGCGGGAGCTTAAAGAACTTCTCGTCTTTCGCTTCCTCCAACTGCTCAATTTGAGAGATATTCATAGGAGTGTACTCTTAGAACTTTGGGGAGTAAGGTTTTGGTCGGTCGACTTTCTTTTTCTCCTCCTTGCCCCTCTTCTTTTAGTCAGCTTGGTCGCCTCTGGGCAGGTTGGAGTTCACCTCCGACTCGAGTTGGATTTCCTGCTCGGTCCAAGCTATTACTTCAGCCATGGTCTTATGTTGCGCTAATGCAAAAGAGCGGAGCCACTCTTTGTGCCTAAGACCCGACCTCAGTGCGGTGATGATTGTTTCATCGCGATGCTCGGGAACCTCCAAGATAGCATTGTAGAAACGAGTGACATATCCCTTGAAGGATTCCTTGTCCCCGCTCTTTATGGTGAACAGGTAATCCACCATACTTTTCTGTCGTCTGTTCTCGACGAAGTGACCGAGGAATTGGGTAGCCAACTCATCAAAGGTCGATATGGAGCGCGGCGCCAGCCCCAGGAACCGTTCCCGGCTAACCCGGATCAGGGTAGTAGGGAAAGCTCGGCATTGAGCCGCGTCCGAGTTATCTTAGAAGCTCATGCCCACCGTAAACGCGTCCAAGTGGTCTTTCGGGTCGGATTTCCCGTCGAAGAGGGCCACTTTGGACGGCTTGTTCCTGGACGAGACGTGTTCGGCCAGTAGCTCCTCTGTAAAAGGCGTTGTGAGTGAATCGGCGGAATACCCAGCCCCTTCTCCGGTTGTATGGTCGTCCCGTCGTATGCATTTGATTTTCTTTTCGAGGGCTTCAAGCCGGTGGTGGTACCCCGAGGATTCTGCACATTCGGAGGGGTGGCTACCGCCGCTCCGGGTCTGCGCGACGGTGCAGCTACGATTCCGCTCTATTAAATTTCTCAAATCCTCGGGCGAGGCCCTTCTCGAGTTGTCCTGACGTTCGCCGTTCGCGCGGCCCCAGAAAGAGTGGGGCGTCGGTCATGACTGGAAGCAGGTGAGCTGACCGACACCTCCTCAGGGAGCGAGAGCACGCGACGGGTATCGGAGCGACGACCTAGTCTTCCCTGGGATCGGGATGTGGAGCTGTCCGGTGCCCAGCGGTTCATGGAATCATTCGCTGCATGAGGATCATGGTGGCCGGAGTCGGCATGCCGGCGCTCGGCGACGCTGGGATGAGCGTGAGTGAGATCGAGGGCCTGAGTATGTCCGGCCGTTCTTCTGTGGGCGTCGTTATCCCGGGAAGGGGGAACCGCGGTCTGGTTGGTAGGGTCCGACGCTTGAACACGGACGAGAGCATCCACCAGCGATGTGAGCCTGTCTATCCGAACGGATAAGGCGTTGATGACGTTAGGAGGGGGATACGAGCCGTTCCCGCCTCCGTTGTGGCAGTTCGTATTTGGGTCGTCGCGGTTTTCGCTCGCCTTCGGGTCGAGGGCGGAAGATCAACTTTGATGGGTGGAAGAAACTTTCGTAGAGTTCCCACAGACGACGCCAACTGATGGAGGATGAAATCTCCTTCAGATGTTGTCCTCCGTCGATCCTGTGATGGCGGATTTTAGCGTCTGAGATTTGGTTTGGGAGTTGTTTGAGCGTGTGGATCTCAATGGGTTTGTGTTGCGCCGAGCTATCTACAAAAGAAGTCCCGGAGTGGGTGTACCACCGTAGGACCCTCCGACGATCAAGTTAGTGCCGAGAAATATGAGAAGAGTAGCGGCGTATTGGAATGAATTCAAGTTACCTGAGTCGTCTGAGAGAGGGGTTTATATAGGGGTCGCGTGGAGCGAGCAGGCGCGAGATTATCGCCGTCAGTTACGCCCCTGTGTTATACTCGCATTGAATGGCGGGATGCGCCCATTAATGAGGGGATGCGCTAGCTTGGGATGCGGATCGTTGGAGGCGGATATCTCGCCTTGGCGATATACACAAAGCCGTTGCGGGACGTATGGGATCCACGCTCTTGATTGATCGGGGGAAATCGAGGAAGCTCGGCATGTCAGGAGCCCGGAGACGAGCGGGAAGCTGAGGAAGCTCGGCATGTTAGGAGCTCGAAGACGAGCGGGAGACTGAGAAGACTCGGAGACGAGCTGTTGGTAGTTTCCAAGGTGAAAGTGGAATGTATTCAGAGAGGTCTGAAAGGTCGGATACGTTCCTCGAAAAGAGAATCCCGAGGAATCCCCCCTAATGCAACTCATTTATTCCAACTCCGTAGTTTTCGGGACGCGTTATCCGCCATGTGTCGCAATTTGAGAAGATACCACTTGTGAGCATAATCAATTCCCCCTCTGATGCTATGTAATTTATTTCTATATTATTAATAAGTAGTTGCATTTAGGATTTTTTGTCATTAGCAGGATCAAGCCATGTATACTGTATGCTCTCTATCTAGCACTATATGTTTTGAACCTTCTGATGCACTTGTATATGGTCACGTGTATGTGTTCTATATGTTTTGTGAATAAAACACAAAAAATGTGGGGTTCAAAGGCACATGAGAGAGTTTCTCTTCTAATTGGCCAAGAAGGCTACAATCTATTAACTTTTTAACCGGATGACACGATTCATCTCGATCAATATATGACAAGGTATACGGCATGGAAGGTTATGTAATTTTCTATTATTCTTGCAGTTTTTCTTTTTCTTTTCTTTTCTTTTCCTTTTGTGAAAAACAAAGGCAGGCTTTCAATACACAGCATCTCAACTACACATCGTCGACGCCTCGGAAACAATAAAACATCCCGGCTTATTAATTTACTTCCAGTAAGCTATACATCAAATTTAAAACCTACAAATTTTCATTGGAAAATCAATAAAAAGGAAAAAAAAGAAACCTACTTTCATGATATAGTCTTTCTTTTGCTCATCAAGCCGGGCTATAAAAACTCACCCGAGGAAGCATGAAAACTTGTATCGGAGGGTTGCAAAATTAATGGTTTAGCAACGATAGAACATTTTTATAACCAAATCGGAAGTAAAATGGTATCTATATGGCATGAAAATAGATGTATATATACTTTAGGCCTTGAGGTCCAAAATGTCCATCTATAAAATAAAAGGAACTATGAAAAGTCAACTTTATGACCAGCATTAGAGAGATCCTTGAACTAGATAGCTGTTTCAACTTGACCTGCGATTGTATATAGCTCATGCTCGAGTAAAAACAATTTGAACCATCGCATTAATAGATTATATACATGAATGCAACCCTAACTAATATCGCAGGTGTGATATGTATGAGGGCCTCACGTATATGTAAATGGTTTTATCTGTAAAGAGCCACTACGCACACTATCAAATAAACAAGGACATCACCCCCCTTAGCACTAGTAATTAAACTAAATAGATTAATTAATGAGCAATGGTTAAAGGTAATTAATCTGCAGGGACTGGCTTTTCAACTCTTAAAAATGCAAAAGTAATTGAAACCTTTTGTTGATTAATTATTATATATATCCAAAGTTTGATTAAAGGCTGTTATTTGGACGGAATATATTTGAACCCCGCTTAATTAATCAATGATCAAGTTTGATTAAAGAGCTTAAACAGTGGACCACTTGAACCTAAAGGCCACTTTTGTTTAAATGATATCTTTTTTCTTCCCTAAAATAAAACAGCAACAGAGGATTAAAAGGGTATTTGTTGGTGACACGATCGAGTGCCCAACTTTCATACCAAAAAAATTAATAATCTATTAATATTGACGGAATCTTTCTTTCTTCCTTCCTTCCGCCACAGCCACAGGTCTGAATTGGACTTGTGGTTTCATTATAAGAATTAAAATGCACTCATGACTGCATTAATTAGATTAGACATTAATGTGTCGATCGGGCTTTAACGACTTGATTAAAACCCTCTACTTAACCCTAATTTATATCATATATTGGTATCAATTTGCATTTAATTTATCTACATTCCCTTTTCTTTTCTATATGACGCTGAGGGGCTAAAAACGTTGGGATCCGCAGTGGCCTGGTGGCCTGGGTCATATCACTGCCGCCCCCTTTTAGCCTTTCTATATAATAGAGTGGCGCAAAGATCACTCCAGTCTATAATATCTCAGCATCACCGCATCTTCATTTGGTTACTTTCATTTCTTCTTCTCTCTGTATGTATGGTGTTGAGTTTGCCTCGTATTCTCGATCCCTAGAAATTGAGACGGCTCGGTAAATTCTGAGACGGTCCATAACATGTCTGGAATTACATATTCCACTTTGTTTGTATGAGACGAGCAGAGATAATTTTGAGCCGGTTCAAACCTCTGTCGACGAGTCCTTTTAGATTTTGGTTTTGATGAATATTCGTTCTGGAGATTAATTAGGAAAATTTGTTGGAGAGTTGTTTGAAAATTTATTAGGTGATTTGTTAGAGATTGTTTTGGAGATTTGATGGGATACTAATTGGAATAGGTCTAAAGATTACATGCCTCTAAATATAGATTAAGCCTGTAAATATAGATTGATTAGGGTATTTTGTTTAGGAGAAAAAGAAGAGAAGTAGAAGATTTTGTAATTCGTATTAAGTTGAATAAAAGCATAAAAATTGGAAGAATTTCTTGTGTTTGGTTGTGTTTTCCATATTATCCCTTCTTCTCAACAAAAATTCGGTGTTTGCTTTTTTTTGAATTGTTTGGTATCTAAAAATCCTCATATATAATATAAGAGGAAAAGATGTACACGAATGGCATGGCGGCAAATCCCTTGTGAATTGGGGATTGACAAACGGGTCTCACACGTGTCAGCGAGACCCGACACACCTGTTTTACTCCCAATTTGCGGGAGGATTTGCCGGCCCCATAACCTCATAATATATATAATATGCTTGTGTCTCTTTTACACCTTTGCAATTTGTTTATTTATTTATATATAGAGAGCTGCGGCCACTTTGGAGCTAATGGGGAAAAGCTAGCTAGCTTGCATTATTAGCACGCACTCTTGCATGCATCCAATATTGGAGTATATATGATATATGCAGTGTGGTGAAAGAGTTAGTAAGTATATATATGCATGTGTGGTGAAAGAGTCTTAATTTGTGCTAGGCTAGGATCAACATGAAAATATCCATCGGCAAAATATATTGGGACTAAATAAAACATGACAACTTTCATATATTGGGCTAGCTAGATAACCTTGTTATCCCAGAATTAATATGCATTAATATGACCTTCGTTAAATAAGTGAAAGGACACACTTGGTACTAATAATATATATGCGTTATTCCAGACCAAATGCCATATCAGTACGTACGCACTGTTTTATTTAGAGCATTCAAATAACATGCATGCCCTCCTGATGAAATATAAAAACTACACTTAAAGTGAGGAGGTAGATATGCACTTAGTTATTAGCTAGACGACTCTGCACTTGTGTTAGCATTCAAGTCTCGTAAAAATCTTGTTATTGTTTCAGCAAGAACTTCATCAATATCAGATCTTTGTGGCACGGTTGATGTTCCACCCCTTGAACTCTGCTGCAAATTAAGAGATGATTTAACATTTTAATTAGCAATATAATATTTGCCTATTTTATGATTTTTCCTTTCTATACATAACACCTTCATGGTTATATACCTTGTGTTACGCTTTTAGTTATATATATATATATATATATATATATATATATATATATATAACAGTAACCATATTTAATTTATGTTTTATTTACAGCACGATATATATATTTCTGCATTAATTGAAGTTTTTCTCAAATAAACCTTGTTTCATTTGTAATAAAGGCCACAAGTAGAAACTTTCAAATTAAAAATCACATATATATAGCAAATAGCAACTTACGGTGGACAGCTTGTGCTTCTTTGATGGGCGCACTCTTGCATCCGTATCCACCACACCAGTCAGCTCATTACACCGAAAAGAATCACATATTCACAATCATAATCAGATAATCTAATAAGCCGGCAATCCCAAGCCAAATTAATCAAAGACGAATGAGAATGAGAAGACGCAGACAGAAAAATATATAAGGGGACATATGCATGAGTTAAACAAAATCATTCAATCTATTATATTAGCATAATCTAAATATATATGATAAATAAATAGTAAGATTTGCATAAAAAAGAAATTATTATATAAGATATATAGACCGTCGATGGCCGCAAATCAAGTCTTAGACGCCCTGGCCTACGGATGAGTAGGTATACACATTAATTATGTGATAGCGCAAATAAATTAGTTTTGCATGCAAAAAAACAGATGCTTAATTTTTGCCATATATATAGCAAAATTATATGAGATATCGCAAAATCTAGCTGTTAAAGAAAAAGGAAAAAGAGGAAGAAACTAGCTAGCTAGCTAGGTTGTGAAATATTTCATGAAAGATGTATATATGTATGTACTAAATAAATAATAAATATAGATTTAAGGCTTCAAGGTACCTGTTTAGAGATAACTTGATACTTTCTCAAACACTGAAATTGTCTCCTATCATCATCCATTTATATATATACAATTGTGGTTGTTTCGATGAATTGTTGTATGCTTAGAGATGCAGTTATATAGATAGATAGGCTGGGTTCTCTTTATATATTATATTATAGGATGGTCCATCACAGGAGAAAAGGAATTTGATTATTAAAGTGCGCATGCATGAGATTTGCATGAAATTAAACCTAGACGGCGATGTTAGTTATCCTCTCCTCTCTCTCTCCCCCCTTTCTCTCTCTCATATTTATGTTTCATTTTCGTGCAAGTTTAGTTAAATCTTAGGTTTAGTTAGGTGCATGGCCGTTATAATTCCGAGAGCTGTTTCCGTGGAAAAAGGAATGAATAGGAGGAAAGAGATTAAAAGAAATTAAGAAGAAGGAAAAAAGGAAATCAAATTAATTAAAGAAAAGAAAAAGGAGAAACCAGACCGTTATGTACGCTTGAACGTGGAGCTCGTGATTGGGAAATTAATTAAAGGAATTTGAATATTCAAGAGGAGAAGGAATTTAGGTGGATAATTTCATTATCATATAATGATGGATGAAACCTTTAATTTGACCAAATCAATTAATTATAACTAAACTGCTTTGTTTGAATGGTAACGGGTTAGTCTTGGACCTTTTCCATCTTTATAATTATCTATACTATAGTAATAGTAATGCAAAGAGAAGGCGCTACATGTGGCTCTCTCATCTTTATTTTAGGTTGATTCTTCATTCTTAGATGGTCCACGTCATCTATTTTTTGCATGTGTGACGCAACATTAAACAACCAAAATTTAAAAAGATTTTTAATAACTTTTAGTTAAGATAATAGATACTTCAAAAACTTTTAGTTAAAAATAGTGAAATCAACAATATCAAACCTTGAGATAATAAATGAGTAAAAAATATTTTAAAAATTCTTATACTTTTGAAAACAAAATTCACATTGAATGAAAATATCAACATCATACATACTTTGATTTTAATAAAGACTTGCATTGTACATGCTAAATAATAGTTAACTAGTTAATTGAAAATCTGATGACAGTATTTAAGATATATTTCAAACAAAAAATTAAAGTGATTTAATCTAACAAACCCAACAATTTTTTCTTTCTATATCTTCTTAATTTAATTACGTGCATTACACGTGTCATAATAAGTTGATACATAATCACTGCTTAGATGACGGCAAATTAAAGGATTTTTTTGCACGTGATCCATACACCACTCATTTGGCATAATACAGTAGAGATTAATTCAAAGGCCCTTTGGTTTTTTCATTTTACAACTAAATTAACTAACTATTTACTCATTCTGGTTCCCCTTAACTGACTAACTGCGCTACATACATAAATCCATCTTATACACAGAAAACAACATGTCATGGATTCTTTAGTTGGATCAAACAATACGTATTTAATTATTCTTGGGCTAATAATTAATCGTATACACTACTGCAAATGTATCCAGCAATGATGGGCATTTGGTTACGGTTTGACCCATTACCAAATTATGGTCACTGTTTAAATAGATGCGGTCACGGTTTAGACCGCTACCAAACAAAAAAATATGGCGGGTCCCAAACCCAGATTAAAACCCAAATTCCCCCCGAGCCATTCATTTCCCTCACTTCCCAAAAATTTTCCCTTCCTCAAGTCGTCTCCCTAATTCTCGCGCCTCCGTCCTGCCGCCCCCTTCGCCTCACCTCCTTAATATCGTCGAAGCCCCGTCCCCGTAGAAGCCATCTCCTCCTTCGTCTCCTCGAAGCCCCGGTCCGGTCCGCCGGCCGGACTCGTCCGGACGGCCGAGTTCCCTTCTTCAATATTGTGTCTCTTCATCTTCTAAACCCCCATGTACACTTCAAATTCCTAGATCGGTTTCAGAGACCTTTGAAATCCCCATTTACTCCATTTTAATGATTTTTAATACATTTTTACATTAAAACCTTTCATATACCCTATTTACTCCAACTTTTAATGATTTTATACATTTTTATTTAAAAACCCTTCACCTACCCTACCCCTAGCCTACCCTATAAATAGACCCTCTCCCCTCTACTCTCTCATCCCAAAACTCCTAAGCTCACTCTCTCAAAATTTTCCAAGAGTTGTGTACTTTGAAAACAAGTTCGTGGCGAAACTCCGACGAAATTCCGGCGAAATTCCGGCGACGTTTTGAGGAACAACCGGCGAAGAAGTAACGCCTCGGCAACCCTTTTAGTCCTCCATCACTCCTTTACCTAATCGAAAACCCGTAAGTCCCATTCTATCCCCCTTTCTATTTCTCTAAAATACGAAATTACGAAACCCGACGGAATCGGAACAAATCCGATTTCCGATCCGGCCTTCCATAAAATTTCACTTCTAATCAATTCAATCATGCTTAAACATCTTATTGTTGACTATTAAACATTCAACGAATAATTTGAACAAGTTTTCTCACATGAAATGATAACCTTTCCAATCTATCGTATTTTTCATTTTAATACCATCATGTTTCGATTTCACATTTAACCCCTAAAATTTGCTATACATTTAAAATAGAGCACGAGGTAATGACCTACCTCCACACACACGCAAATACAAACCTAAACGAAATCATCAAGAACTAGAATACGATAAAACAAAACTTTCATTTAAATAGCATATTCTTAATAAAACCATTCTTAAAAGTTTTAGATTAGATACGCTTAGCTTATGTACTTCTGAGTATATACGTAGCGGACCTCGTCGCGTCTCCTTCGCCGTACACTGGGAAGCGGGGCGTGACAGGATGAAAAATATGTCATGATTATGATTATAGAGTTCAGTTTAATTAGATAGTTTTATGTAAGTCTGATTAATCAAACTTAAGTTTTAAACCAAATAAGCTCAGGCTATTAATATTGCATATGCTACTATTTATAATGTGATATAATATTTTACTAATAAGTAATATACGTACCAATATCTCCTTCAACTCCTCGACGGTGGTCTTCAATGCGGCAATATCATGCTTCAGACTTCGCTCACGGGAGGTAGGAGAAGTAACCATCGGAGTGGAGGCCAACTTCATATAGGCCCTGTTAGGACTAAGTCCCGACCTTTCTCCCAACCTCCGTGGTGCTCTCCTCGTGTAGCGTCTAGGACTGGAGTTAGTATGATCGGATCGATCTGTCTACTGAAATCGATCCCTGATACCTCCGTTTGCTCTACCACCCGCTCCTACACCCACGTTAAGCATTAAAATATAAGTATATATATCATTTAAATTTGAACTTATCAAAACAAAAATTTCATTTGAATTAGAATAAATATTAACACTGACGCAATACTCTTGAGTAGCAGTGTCGGGAAATCGAAGCTAGCCCCTGGCGAGATCTGTCGAGATGTCGTGGGCGGCAAGATATGTGGTCAACACGCTCGGTGTACCATCCTGCGTCAGGGTCTGAGCTCTTTGGAATTCACCAAAAATTTACATATATTATAAAAAAAACTCTTAATATTGTATTATATCAAAATAGATCTATTGTAATTTACCGATACCTCCATAGCACGCACAATGTTCCTCGAGCCATCTGTGTAAGTGGGGCGACCCCTCTACGCCGACTTCCCATTCTCCTTATTTTGACCGGTCTGTTTCTGCACAACACAATCAGATTTAGTTTTCTAATTAAGCAACACAAAAAAATAAATTATATACTAAATAATGAATTACATTAAAATTACAAATCTGTCTGCGCTCAAACTCATAATACCGGCACAAAAGAGACCATGTATTTACGCCGAATCTGGCAAAGGCCGGAAAATGTAGGAGAGCCGCTCTCGCTGCCTCAGGGTCGCCAGCCATAGTATGTAGCAATCGATTTTCAGCTCGTTTCTATTATATCGGATCTTAGATTGTATGTTCTTCATGAGGCCTAGGTAAAGAGCGTGAAGATTGAGCACTATGTCAGATTGATCAGGGTCGGGTACAGACTGAAAGTCGTAATCCAACTGTAAATATAAGAAAATAATGTATTTAAATTATAAGTGTTAAATAATAAAAACAATATTTGATAATTCAAATGAAAATATATATTAATACCCGAGCCTGATCCCAGAAGAAGATAAAGGAGAGCCGGTGCTGATCGCCCCACTCAACGTGAAGAGAATATTTCTTTTGGATGCGGCTCTCAACCTCATATATCGGCCGAACCTCTCAGCATAATCGCCGGCATAGCGATAATTGAAGGTAAAGAAGAGGGGGAATGGTGCCTTCCCCTAACTCTATCGAGTCTCAGCCTGTAGGACTAATTCGGCCCTCAAGTCCCCCTCTTAGGGTGGGGCTACCCTGCATCTAAAAGAAATATCAAGACAAGCAATATCAAGACAAAACGGTATTTAGAAATCAAGTATTAACGAAAATTGAAATGCGATATATACCTCTGGCGACCACAACACTAGCCTGGGCCTGGGCAGTAGCACGAGCGGGATGGTAGTTCTTCCAGTGAGGAACAGCCGGTGATCCGGACGTGGACACATCACCTCCAACTAGAAAATAAACATTCACGATAAAATTACATGAAGTTCATGGTTATTCTTAGAGTAAATGTAAACATTGACGATAAAAGATTTTATATTTAAGAATACTAACCTACAAACTGCGTGGAGGGTACAGAAGTGGCAGGAGTGGCCTCTGCGCCAAATGTGGATGCACCACCTACAGCTAGACAATTAAAAATAGATTATATAAGTAATTGTAAAAAAAATGTGTATATCTATAATATAACAATCTAAATCGATATGCATGCAATATAGGATATATAAACATACTCGGTGAATGACTTGTTGCTCCATCCATTTAGGCACTTAATCTGGAAAAGTTGGACGAACCATGATAGGGTGGAATACTTTGCATTCTCATAAATTGGTCTTCTAGCATCATTCATAAATTTTTCATACTTATCCATACGCGGTTCTTGACCGGAAGGAATTTATTTTTCAGTAGGATTACTATCACCGAGGGCAGCCTATACCATATCCTCCATTTTTTCTCCTGGAAAGAAGTTATCTTCTTCTTCTACCACATTACCGGCTTCTCCTTCTTCTTCCACCGCATTACCGTCTTCTTCTTATCATTCCCCTTGATATAGCCAAATTGTATAAAGTCTAGTAAAACCATGTTTAACGATGTGAAGCTCTATGATTTCTACCTTCTGCTAGAACTTATTCTCACATCTATCGCATGGACATATAATCTCTTTTAACACGATCTTATTACGTGCGTGTGCAAATTCAATGAAAGTAGAAATTCCTACAACAAATTTAGATTGCATGCGTTGTTGTCAATTCACATACATCCAGTCCTTAACTCTGATGTACTCATAGGCCATGTTAGACTGCATAACATATAAACTGTAAGTTATGGTGAGTATATTGAGAAATCTAAAAACGAGATGGTTATTGAAAAAAAAAAGAAAATACGTAGGGGCAAGTTTGTCGTTTAGAATAATAAATAATCAATTAACAAAGTTAAATTTGAAGATATCTAAGTATGAGTTGTATTCTGTGTATGTGTGTTTCAATTTATGATTTCGCTTAGGTATAGAGTTGTTAGTGTGTATGTGCTTTGCGTGTGCGTTTGTTGTGTATTCGTGTTATATGTGTGTGTTTCGGCTTTCGGGGGTAAGGCTTCTATCCCATTAAGAACGTATAGAGCAGACACCCATTCGCTTGTGCTTTCATCTATTTCGAGTAAATTTCGGCAGCACCTCCATGTTGTTTTCCGAGTATACTTTAATAGAATAGATAATAATTTCAATGCTGTGAAACAACATTGAAATTAACATCTAATATATGTTTGAACACGGAGAACCAGCGGAAAAATGCCGACGAAATAACTCGAAACGAATGAAAACACAAGTGAATGCAGGTGTTTGCTTTATACATTCCTAATTTATCCAAACTGGACATGTCACGTCCTGCTTCCCAGTGTACGGTAAGGAGACGTGACGAGGCCCGCTACGTATTTACTCAGAAGTAAATACGCTAAGCATAACTAAGCAATATAATGTAAAATATAAACAAGAGACATGAATGTAAATGAACACCAAATTTTATTTATTAACATTTCTTTACAAGTACAACTGAAAATGTAAATACAGGAATGGAAAGAATGCCTAAACAATGGAATAAACTGAAAAGAAAATATATACAAGTATCTAGAGCTCTGGGTCAATGGCGAACTGCTCCAAGTATTCAGTACTGGGCTCGACCTCCAGAGAGTCCGAACCATCTGACAGCATTCCAAAGAAAGAAGAGAAAGAATGTCGTCAGCGAACAATCTCTCGGTAAGTCCCAAAAATAGGTAAGAATAGACAAATGAATAGACAGATATGAGAATATTATATGTGAGTTTGTTATGTTAACGCGGTTGTTTATAGTTTGGTACAGAATATGCCAATGTATACGAGATGAGTCCCACTATTCCGGAGACTAAGGTATACGAAGCACAAGGAACCGTTAAGCCACGGTATAATAGCAATGGATATTCAGGTTAGGTGTATTAAAGTGACCATCTCGTGCCACTTCTAACACATTCCGTACCAGTCTACCCCTTTAAAACCCCATAATATCTTCTGTATTGATTGTATTGTTTTGTTTTATAGCTGGAAGACTTGCCGAAACATGATATCATGTAAACAGAATGGATATAAATGGATAGGCATGTAATCAGAGTATATCCATGGTTCGGTTTTGTCAAGTCATGTTGATATAGATTGAATTATGGTATAAATGGATTCATATTGTATTGTAGTTATACTTGAATTGAATTTAAGTCAGATTGATTTTATATTAGATTGAGACTCTGTCTGAGTCAGACACTTTAATGCAAATTGAAGTCCTGAATTAGTTTTGATGTTATCGGTACTGTTGTACATGGACGGCAGGATTTGTGTCTTTTTCCAAGACAATTACCATATTGATAACACCGTTTTTAGGTTGTCTACCTTAGATAGGCAAGCACACATATTCTCCAGCTCTCTGAGGCTCAAGAGAACTGGTCCCGCTTAAACTTATGTTTACTAGGGTCCTTATTGTAAATTAATATAACTTGAGGGGGTTTTATGAAAAATAGTTTTGATATATTTTCAAAATACACCTCAAGTATTTAATTATCGTTTTTAGGGTTTTTATAACTGTAATTTTTATAAAATGAAATATTCTAGTGGATATAACCTAGATTTCATTTTATATGATATTTTAGTGTAATATTGGAATTGTATTGAGTTGTAATGGTAGTTTCATGAAATTTATGATTCCTTTGATTTAGAAAACAGGGAATATATATATTGTATACTTAAAATAGATATTTTGATAATATATATATATATATATATAATAGAACTTATTTATTAAATAGATATCACATTTCTCTTAAAAAGTGCATTAAAAATTCCATCGAGATCGAATGCTCCGTGGGGAGGTCTGCATCTCACTCTATTAGGTCCGAGGACGTGCGATAACCCGCACCATCCCGATCGAGGTTTCCCAAAATGGGTTGTAGAGGCGCATTTGCAAGGAATTAAATAATACACTTTTAAAGAAAACGGTTTTTGAATGTTTAGGGTATTTTATTGTAAACTCGTATTTTCCCACAAACCAATGTTCCAAAAGTCATCGTATTATGTCAAGAATGTGTGTTGTGATGAGGTAGGTCATTACCTCATGATTTTTCTAAAGGTAATATGGGTAAAATGAAATAAGCAATGTCGTATGAAAACATGATGGTATTTTACCGTAAAAATGAAATAGAAGTTGCAATACATATTATTTTGAATTGAAACTTGTTATGAATATTGTTATATGTTTGTTAAAAAATATAAGAAGAGATGGTAATTTGTTGTTTAAGAAAAAAAATTAGTTTTTAAAGAAAAGAGAATCGGAAGTCGGAATAACTCCGCTTCCGACGAGTTTTGAAAAGTGAAAGTTTTAGACTAGAGATTGAGAAGGGGAGAGGGGGCTTACTGATTGGAATTAGAGAGAAGAGATAGGAAAAGATTTTGGGATCGTCGGGGAGTTGTTTCTTCGCCGGATTCTTCCCGAAACGTCGCCGGAACTTCGACCTTTTCTATCTCCACTTGTATAACTTTGGACTTGGAAATTTTAGAGAGTTTTTGTGATAATTTTCAGAATGGAGATGACTATGGTGTAGGGGGTATTTATAAGATAGAATTAGGGTTTAGGGTAATGAAGAATGAAATTAAAATGTGTATTAAAAATGGATTTAAGAGAGGAATTATCGCTCTCTGGATAATTGCAGAGAAATTAAGAAAAATGGGGGTAGTGGAGTAGGCCAAGGGGTGCTAGGGTTAAAATTTGGAAGCATCCCTTATGGATAAAGCCGGCGGTGCCGGCCCCTTCTCTAAATCTCGCCGGCCAAATCCGATGGGTTGGAGTTCGGATTGATACCATGTGTCCATGTTTTGCACATGTAAACTTTTGAGGTTCTAAAAGTTTAAAAGAAAATCAACAAAAAAAATATATGTGACTGGGGGGATTCGAACACAAGGGCTACATCACAGCAGTGCAAGATTTTACCAATGAGCTGCAAGTGCTTTCTTGCTGTTCAAAAGCAATTTAAATACTTATAGCATACACAGGATTGCAAATACTCCATTTATACACAAATTTTTAAACAATTTTCTGTACACTGAAATAGAATTGTTACAGGATAAATCTATTGGTTATCATACAATTAAATCTTCTCGTCACATAGACTATACGACGGTTGTTAGCACCGATATTTAACAACCTTCGTATAGTTCTATGTCACGACGAATATCGAACGTATGTTAACCGATAGACGGGGACTAAGTCGCGCTCTGATTTTCACATATGATGATCGATGAGCATATGAAAATTTCATATTATCATTGATTATCATATATACACTTATTATAAGATTTAACTTGAATTGGTTTTACGTTTACGTTTCAACTACAAGGGTTTTAATTTTTTAGTTCAGGTAAAAAAAATTTAAGTTAAGGGTTTTCTTAATCAAGTTTAAGATTTTGTATTTGGTTCTGGTGTGAAGTTTAAGATTTTAGATTTAGTTGTGGTTTTAAGTTTAAAATTAGAGTTTGGCCTTATTTAATATGAGAAATCAACACCATCATTATCACAAACACACGCATATCATCATCAACATTATCTTTCTCTCACACACATACACTTACACTAACACTAAAATACCTTAATCATAACACTCACTCTTAACTCTAATCCTAATTACCTTAACTATAACCCTAGACTTAATTAACCCTAACTATCTTAACCCTAACTCTAGACCCAACTAACCCTAACCTTAGAACTAATTACAGCGCAGCCGCCACCACCCATAACCACCACCTCCTACCACCACCACCACTACAGCCACCACCACCGTTACTCACATCCCCAAACCACATCCGCCGCCACAGCCTCCACCACCCACCACCGACCACAACAGCCAACACCAGAGCCATCACCACCTATCGCCGACCACCACTGACCACCGACCACCACAACCACCACCATAATTCAAAATCCCTAAATCGAATCCCTACCTACAAAATTCAATTTACGGAAATAAAAATTTAAATTTATCAATAAATTAACTAACCTATTGACAATTTCGACGGTGACGAAGAAACCGGGGAGGGGCTCGACGTTGATGAAGAGGGCGGCGCTGGAGGTGATGGAGACGGCGCTGGAGGTCGTAGGAAGACGAAGAAGACGACGAGGGAGGAGGAGACGAGGTCGGAGGAGAGGCCAAGAGCTCGGAGGATGCGACGAGACGAGGGAGGAGGTGATGAGGAGGTCGGAGGCGACTATCGACAAGGAAGGAGGCGAAGAGGAAGGAGGCGCGCGCGGGAAAATTTTAGGGGGAATTTGAAATTAGGGTATGGTGACGGGGACTATAACAATTTGGTTTATATTTTTTTTATCTTTAAATTTTCCCATACAGATATATCCGTAGGTTCTTATCTCGCGGCACCGTAGGGGCAACTGCATAAATTTAATTATAACAAATTTTTATTTATAAATGCCCCTACGGTGTTATCCATAGGGGCATTAGTTGCCCCTACGGCTTAATCCGTAGGGGCATTCGTTAATTACCCCTAAAGATTTTATTATCCGTAGAGGCAATCCATCTTTGTACTAGTGTGCTAAAGCTATATCCACGATCTAGCAAAATTATCACCTTGCTATAATGCTAACTAAATCCGGTTTCTATAACGAGTTCATGTATAGGCAGATTAGGTTATGAAATGGTGTTGCCTTAGAGCCAGCATGAAATCTTTTCTCTTGAGGCGATTTCCAGTCATAAGCTTTTATCAAACATTTCATATCAAACAAATAAAACTATATGTTAGAAACCAAACACGAAGCCCGCTAATATCGAAACCCATGAACCAGGTCATAAGTGTTTGGGTCTAATTATCGTCAATCAAGAAACGATTTTACTTCTGACATTGTTCCACATGTATGCTTTGAATAGTCTGCATGCATGAAAGATCATGGTGTGTGTTGAGAATGTGGTTAACATAGTCCCAGACGGGAAAATTGTAGGATACATATAAGATGCATATGGGTATAAAATATAAGTTAGGACAAACCTCCATAAAGCTTGATTCTTTTAGATGGAGTGTCACCATATTAAAAGCTCATGAGCATTCATGTATGTACCCAAACCGAGTTTTACAATTTGAAAAACAATTGCATTCTATATTTTGTGAAGACACTAATTTAAATGCAAATGTATAGAATTAGGTAATCAAGTCTTAGCTATCAACTTCAAAATAGGGTTAGAGTTGGTTTAAACAAGGATTTGCTTACATTATTTTATTTTTGGTTTTTTTTTTGATATTTTCCTTTCGAAAATTGGATATTTTCAAAAGGTCTTTGTCAACTAAATATTCCATCCCTGTCCACTTCTGCAAGGTTCTGTTAGGGCCTGTTTGGTTGTTGGATTAGTATGGATTTGGATTGTGGAATTCTAAGATTCCACAATTTTGTGTTTGGTTGATGGATTTAGATTTCTAGTATTCCTTTGTTTTTTATAGGGGGCCCACCACAAAACAAGGATTCCTGAATCTAAATTTTTTTAAGGATTTTCAAGGATTTGACACTATTCATTGTACTTTTAGATGGGACCCGGGTACTTTATTTATTTAATAATCCTCTCTCTCTACAATTCTTAAATCCAAATCCCACTTTATTTTCACCAACCAAACAAAGATTACAAGAATCTACAAATCCAATACTAGAAATCTAAAACCAACCAAACAACAAATTACCAAATCCAGAAATTTTCAACCGTACTATTTTGGAATCCAAATTTTATAATCTTGCAACCAAACAGGCCCTTAGTTTAACCCTTGACCATGGATAGTTTTAGCTGAGTAATACCTCATATACCCCTCACCTACCCCATCACCTCTCTCTCCCCTCTCTTCTCCACCACCATCAACACCGAAAACAACCACCACCACCGTTAACGTAGAAAATCCCTCCAGTTTTATCTTCTCCTTTCCCTCCTTCCTTTACATCAACCTCTCTCACTATGCTCCTCATTCCTAGACTAATGTCCTCCGTCATCACCACCACCTCAAACAACCCCACCCTCTTTCACACTCATCATCATCATCATCATCATCATCAACTTCGACACACCAACCTCCCTTGATCCCTAGCCCAGTTCACCCCCCTCTTCGACGCCTGCAGTCCCCTCGCCGCCTCGTCCCGATCCACGCCGCCCTCCTCCGGTCACACCACCAGCAGCACCTAATCCTCAACTTCAAGCTCCAGCGCTGACGCGACCTGGATCGCGCCAAGATGTTACCTTCCGTTGATCTGCTGATGGCGGCGATGGGTGGCTAAGATTGGATATGGAGGCTGTCGCTCTTGAAGCATGTGGATCTCAATTGATTTGAGGTTGTGGTTGCCGAGCTACCTGCAAGGAAGTCCCGGGGTGGTTGTACCACCAAGGACCTTCTGACGGTCAAGTTAGACTAGGGATCCGAGCAGAGTAACGTCTTAGTGGAGTCAAAATGGCTTACTTAAACCGTCTGAAGAAGGGGTTTATATAGCGGTGGCAACAGGCAGGGCAAGCGCGAGAATCACGCTGGCAGTTACGCTCCTGACGTCACGCCCGCATGATGAGCGGGATCTCCCATTAATGGCGAGACAGGCTGGTTAATGGGGATCATGATGGCGTGGAACATGGGATGTGGCCGGCTGATATCTCGCGCATGGCGAGATTTGCGGGATGGAGGTTGCGCCTATGAGCGGTGTCGTTGATCGGTCGATGAGACCGAGGAAGATGACCTATGCGGGAGAGCTCGCGGACGAGCGGGAGAGACGAGGTATCTTGGTTCTGTGGTAGCCCGGAGACAAGCCGGTAGGCCGAAAAGGCCAATTGTGTAGTGGCTCGGAGGTGAGCCCGCGTTTTCTTGTAGGACGGGCACATGAGTGGTCTGGTTGGCCACTGTAGGTCCTTTCTTATGAGCCCTAGGACACATTATCTGCCACGTTTCATGATCTGGGAGATCACCGATATCAAGCATCATCATTAGCCCCCACTCTCGTTCTGACCAGCTAACGGGTCGAGTCGAGAGTGGTCTGCCGGGCCACCCGAGGTGAGATCCTTTTTGAAGATATCGTCGGGCGTGTCCCCGGGTAATCTGTTGTATTTTCTGGGTGATGCCAGCGAATCAGGGAGAGATCTTTGCATTAAGGAGGGTGCACCGGATCGTGTGTACTTTTGCTGAAGCGACAGCCCACGTGTCGGGCGCTGGTTGGCTGACGTGACGGGCCGCAAACCTCTGGCGTCTGATGGGATACGACCAATGCACATGCGACAGGTGGAGCGATTGTGGTCGTCGAATGCGAAGGGTCGTTTTGGGGGGAGTCGACTGTCGCTGTCACGCCCCGCTTCGCATTCTACGGCGAAGGGGACGCGACTGGCCCGCTACATATTTACTCAGAAGCAAATACGCTAAGCGTAACTAAGCAATATAAAAGAAAATACACAAGAGGCAAGGTATAATAAAAACAACAACTTTTATTTATTAACATTCTTTTGTACAATGCATGAAAAGGAAATACAACTGAAATAAAAATGATGCCTAAACAATGGCATGATAGGAAATGAAAAGTACTGAATGGAAAATGTACAATGAAACTAGAGCTCTGGTTCTTCAGCAAGATGATCCAAGTCTTTTGCAGATGGCTCGATCTCTGTCGGGTCCAAACCACCTGACGACATTCAAAGAAGAAAGAAATAGAATGTCGTCAGCGAACAGATCGCTCGGTAAGTCCCAAAGATAAGGGAGAAGTAGAAAAGAAGAAAGAAAGAGAGTAGCTTTTAATGTTGTATTATATTGTTGTAATGTTGTATTAACGCTGTTGTTTGTAGCTTGGTACAGAAGAATGCCAGTGTCTACGAGAGGGGTCTCAGTATGCTAGAGACCATGGCAAATGGAAGTACAAGGCTCCGTTATACAACCCGGAACAAAGGCAATTGGATTCATGTTAGGTGTCTTAATCTTACCGTCTCGTGCCATCTTTAACACCTTCTGTACCAATCTACCCCTTAAACCCCGTAGTGTTTTATTTGTATTGTTTTGTAATATAAATTGAATTGAGTGTATAATTGAAAGACTGACCGAAACCATAATATTAGTAACCGGATGTAACTGTAGAATCATGTAAATGGAATAAATGGAGAACCATGTAAATGGAATGTATATCCATTGTTCGGTTCAGTCAAGTTGTATAAATTGATAATTGGATTCATGGATTCATGTTGAATTGTAATATTGAAGATTGTAGATTGTACTTGAATCATATTCAAGTCAGATTAATCAGACTCAAACCCGAGTCAGACAATTAGAAATGTAAATCGAAGTCTTGATTATTTCTTAAACCTCTAATTGCTAGGGTCTTTAGGGTAATTTGTAAAACTTGAGGGCGTTTTATGTAAAAAATACTTTTATATACTTTTCAAAATACACCTCAAGTATTCGTTATTCGTCTTTAGAGTTGTAATGAAGGTGAATTTTATATTGTGATATTTCTAGTGAAAATATCCTAATTTCATAAATAATGGTATTTATTTGTAAAGTTGATTTATTTGCAATTCATAGAATTTTAGTGTAAAATTTATTCTTGTGATTTTTAGAAAAAGGTGGAATATTTATATCATAATAAAATATGTATTTTAATGATAAATATACATATATTTATACAAAAATAATTTTAATAAATATTTTATATTCTAAAAAATCTCATTTTCTTAAGATGTCGTATTTTAAATCTTTCGAGACCGAATGCTCCTTGCGGAGGTCTGAATCTCGCACTACTAAGCCCGAGGGTGTGCGATAAACCGCACCATCCCAAACGGTTTCCCCAAAGTGGGTTGTAGCGGCGCTTTGCAAAGATTGTAAATACTAAATCCTTTAGAAAACGGTTTTATGAAGTAAATGGTATTTATTTGTAAAGGTGTATATTTTCCGTATTATATGTTCTAGATTCTCTTAAGTCAACTAGTCTATTCTTAACTGGTCCAGATGACAAGTTGTGAGATGCCTCAAATCGCCTTTTCACTGCCAATTGTAGCCAGGTAAGTACAAGTGAAGAAAGGAGGGATCCACTCACGAATTATCGTGAGACGAACCTTTTAAAGTTACCTTTCTCACTTGCCTAGCCTAGACACCACAAAGTCAGGTTTAGATAAACGACCGATGTCTACAACTTATCGTATTTTCATAATAAGTGGTACTTCTTTAAAAAATGTATCAAAACTAAATCTTTTAGAAATTGTTTTATTAAATATATGGTATTTAAATGAAAATGTTTATTTTCTCGTATTCTAGGTTCTCGGGGGTGTTGCATATGAGTGTGTGAGGAGGTAGGTCGTTACCTCGTGATCTACTTTAAATGTATAGCAAGTTTGATGGGGTTAAATGAAGGATTGAAACAATGTAGTATTTAAGTGAAAATACGATAAATTGAAAAGGCTATTATTTCATGTGATGAAACTTGTTCAAATTTTTTGATTAGTGTTTAATGGTCAACATAAGGATGTTTAAGTATGATTGTATTAGTGAGAAGTGGAATTTTATAAAAAACCGAATCGGAAATCGGATTTGTTCCGATTCCGTCGGGTTTTGTAATTTCGTATTTTTTGAATAGAAAAGAGGGAAGGAAGTGGGACTTACGAGTTTTAGATTACAGAATAGAGGGAGAGGGAACTATGGGGATCGCCGATGTATTGCGTCATCGCCGGTAGTTCCTTAAAATGGTCGCCGGAAGTTCCGCCGGGGATTCGTCGGAGCTTCACCTCAAGCTTGTTTTCAAAGTACACGACTTTTGGAATCTTTTTGAGAGAGTGGGCTCAGGATTTTGGGGTGAGAGGGTGGTGTGTAGGGTTGGTATTTATAGGGTTAGGGTAGATGAAAAGTTTAAAATAAAAATGTGATAAAAAGTAATAAAAATGTATTAAAAGTGGAGTAATTGAGGTTTTTAAAGAGCTCTGGAATTGGTCTGAGGCTGAAATTTTGCAGGTACACAGGGAATATGAAAAGACAAAACTTTCATGTTGGGGTCATCGCCGGAATCGGCCGACTCGGCCGCGACGCGGCCGTGACTCGGTCTGAGGATTGAGTCAGACCGAGTCAAGGCCGATTTGGCCGATTCCCGGCCGAGTCAGGCGGCCGGGATCCCCCCCGATGGTTCATCTAACTCCTGAAAATGTTACATCTTTGGGTGTAGTGGGGGTTTTTGTGAGATATGCACGTGTAAACTCTTGGTATTCTAAAGGTTTTTTAAAAAATTCAATATTAAAAATAATGTGGAGTATGGGATTTGAACTCTGGTGGCTTGGTTCTACAGTGCAAGGTATTACCAATGAGCTACAAGCTCCTTCTTGTAATTATGGAGCTAATTAATTACTTAAAATAATAACAGTAAATGTAAATACCCCAAGTATACATCAATTTTAAAGCAAATTTTTGTACACTAAAAATGGAGTTGTTACATTCTTTTAATTTGTAATTAAAAAGCAAAATAATTACTTATATCTTATGCTCAGGCTAAAATACCCCTTTATGGATTTTGAAAAAAATATTTTGAAAAAATTTGTATAGGAAAATTAGAGTTGTTACATTCTACCCTCCTTATAAAAATTTCGTCCTCAAATTTTGTAAAAGGAAAGTGTAACAATTTCAAGGAAAATTTGGTGCTGGTGTACTGAAAGTGTGTGAAAAATAATAAGGTGGTGCAAGGGTTTATAAAATGTGAAGAATATGTGAAGGAATGAAAGAATGCGAAGGTTTTGATAAGATTGTAAAAGAGGTGAGGGAATTTTGGGTTAGGACAGATTCAAGGTATATGATCCAAAGAATATGAAATTGTAAGATTCAACGAACATGATTATAAAGAATGTTTTAGTTGCTGGTTCTTGTGTTTTATATTGCTTAGGTTTGTTCACGCAGAACAGAACTGCATAATAGGGTTTCATACAGCTCTGACCTGCATGGGCCAACAACAAAACCTGTCACGCCCCGCTTCCCATTCTACGGCGAAGGGGACGCGACTGGCCCGCTACGTATTTACTCAGAAGCAAATACGCTAAGCGTAACTAAGCAATATAAAAGAAAATACACAAGAGGCAAGGTATAATAAAAACAGCAACTTTTATTTATTAACATTATTTTGTACAATGCATGAAAAGGAAATACAACTGAAATAAAAATGATACCTAAACAATGGCATGACAGGAAATGAAAAGTACTGAATGGAAAATGTACAATGAAACTAGAGCTCTGGTTCTTCAGCAAGATGATCCAAGTCTTCTGCAGATGGCTCGATCTCTGTCGGGTCCAAACCACCTGACGACATTCAAAGAAGAAAGAAATAGAATGTCGTCAGCGAACAGATCGCTCGGTAAGTCCCAAAGATAAGGGAGAAGTAGAAAAGAAGAAAGAGAGAGTAGCTTTTAATGTTGTATGATATTGTTGTAATGTTGTATTAACGCTGTTGTTTGTAACTTGGTACAGAAGAATGCCAGTGTATACGAGAGGGGTCTCAGTATGCTAGAGACCAGGGCAAATGGAAGTACAAGGCTCCGTTATACAATCCGGAACAACGACAATTGGATTCATGTTAGGTGTCTTAATCTTACCGTCTCGTGCCACCTTTAACACCTTCTGTACCAATCTACCCCTTAAACCCCGTAGTGTTTTATTTGTATTGTTTTGTAATGTAAATTGAATTGAGTGTATAATTGAAAGATTGACCGAAACCATGATATCAGTAAACGGATGTAACTGTAGAATCATGTAAATGGAATAACTGGAGAACCATGTAAATGGAATGTATATCCATTGTTCGGTTCAGTCAAGTTGTATAAATTGATAATTGGATTCATGTTGAATTGTAATATTGAAGATTGTAGATTGTACTTGAATCATATTCAAATCAGATTAATCAGACTCAAACCCGAGTCAGACAATTAGAAATGTAAATCAAAGTCTTGATTATATCTTAAACCTATAATTGCTAGGGTCTTTAGGGTAATTTGTAAAACTTGAGGGGGTTTTATGTAAAAATACTATTATATACTTTTCAAAATGCACCTCAAGTATTCGTTATTCGTCTTTAGAGTTGTAATGAAAGTGGATTTTATATTGTGATATTTCTAGTGAAAATATCCTAATTTCATAAATAATGGTATTTATTTGTAAAGTTGATTTATTTGGAATTCATAGTATTTTAATGTAAAATTTATTCTTGTGATTTTTAGAAAAAGGTGGAATATTTATATCATAATAAAATATGTATTTTAATGATAAATATACATATATTTATACAAAAATAATTTTAATAAATATTTTATATTCTAAAAAATCTCATTTTCTTAAGATGTCGTATTTTAAATTTTTCGAGATCGAATGCTCGTTGCGGAGGCCTGAATCTCGCACTACTAAGCCTGAGGGTGTGCGATAAACCGCACCATCCCGAACGATTTCCTTAAAGTGGGTTGTAGCGGCGCTTTGCAAATATTGTAAATATTAAATCCTTTAGAAAACGGTTTTATAAAGTAAATGGTGTTTATTTGTAAAGGTGTATATTTTCCGTATTGTATGTTCTAGATTCTCCTAAGTCAACTAGTCTATTCCTAACTGGTCCAGACGACAAGTTGTGAGATGCCTCAAATCGCCTCTTCACCGCTAATTGTGGCCAGGTAAGTACAAGTGAAGAAAGGAGGGATTCGGTCATGAATTATCGTGAGACGGGCCTTTTAAAGTTACCTTTCTCACTTGCCTAACCTAGACACCACAAAGTCAGGTTTAGATAAACGACCGATGTCCACAACTTATCGTATTTTCATAATAAGTGGTACTTCTTTAAAAATTGTATCAAAACTAAATCTTTTAGAAATGGTTTTATTAAATATATGGTATTTAAATGAAAATGTTTATTTTCTCGTATTCTAGGTTCTCGGGGGTGTTGCATATGAGTGTGTGAGGAGGTAGGTCGTTACCTCGTGATCTACTTTAAATATATAGCAAGTTTGATGGGATTAAATGAAGGATTGAAACAATGTGGTATTTAAGTGAAAAATACGATAAATTGAAAAAGCTATCATTTCATGTGATGAAACTTGTTCAAATTGTTTGATTGGTATTTAATAGTCAACATATATAAGGATGTTTAAGTATGATTGTATTAGTGAGAAGTGGAATTTTATAGAAGACCGAATCGGAAATCGGATTTGTTCCGATTCCGTCGGGTTTTGTAATTTCGTATTTTTTGAATAGAAAAGAGGGAAGGAAGTGGGACTTACGAGTTTTAGATTACAGAATAGAGGGAGAGGGAACTAGGGGGATCGCCGATGTATTGCGTCGTCGCCGGTAGTTCCTTAAAACGGTCGCCGGAAGTTCCGCCGGGAATTTGTCGGAGTTTCGCCTCGAGCTTGTTTTCAAAGTACACGACTCTTGGAAATTTTTTGAGAGAGTGGGCTCAGGATTTTGGGGTGAGAAGGTGGTGTGTAGGGTTGGTATTTATAGGGTTAGGGTAGATGAAAAGTTTAAAATAAAAATGTGATAAAAAGTAATAAAAATGTATTAAAAGTGGAGTAATTGGGATTTTTAAAGAGCTCTGAAAATGATCTGAGGCTGAAATTTTATAGGTGCATAGGGAATATAAAAAGACACAACTTTCATGTTGTGGTCGTCGCCGGAATCGGCCGACTCGGCCGTGACTCGGTCTGAGGACTGAGTCAGACCGAGTCAAGGCCGATTTGGCCGATTCCCGGCCGAGTCAGGCGGCCGGGATCCCCCCCGACGGTTCATCTAACTCCTGAAAATGTTACATCTTTGGGTGTAGTGGGGTTTTTGTGAGATATGCACGTGTAAACTCTTGGTATTATAAAGATTTTTAAAAAAAATCAATATTAAAAATAATGTGGGGTATGGGATTTGAACTCTAGTGGCTTGGTTCAGCAGTGCAAGGTATTACCAATGAGCTACAAGCTCTTTCTTGTAATTATGGAGCTAAATAATTACTTAAAGTAACAACAGTAAATGTAAATACCCCAAGTATACATCAATTTTAAAGCAAATTTTTGTAAACAAAAAATGGAGTTGTTACATTCTTTTAACTTGTAGTTAAAAAGCAAAATAATTACTTATATCTTGTGCTAAGGCTAAAATACCCCTTTATGGATTTTGAAAAAATTATTTTGAAAAAATTTGTATAGAAAAATTAGGGTTGTTACAGTCGCCGTGGGATGAGGACGCTGGTAGCTATAAATAGAGGTGGGGTCCGTTTAAGGGCCCATCTCTCTCCATATTTCCCTCACTCTTGATCTTGTAAGCTCGGCGCTCTCCTCTTAGGTCGGATTTCTGCGTTTCCGAGGACTTCTCCATCAGGTTAGATGTCTTCCTTTGAGGGGTCTGTAGATATCGTCAGGGTAGATTCTATAGATCCCTCCGCCGAGTCGGAGCCTTCCCGGGGAGTTAGGGTCAGATCTTCTTCCCGGGGTCGCGTATCAGGGGCGGATCCCAGAGAAGAGGTGGCGGACACCCCTGGCGTGCCATCCTTGGTGAGGTACGAGGACGAGCTTGCCACCGCTCGGGCTCGTTTCCATATCCCGTCCGGCTACACTCTACGTTTGGCCGAGGAAGGAGAGAGGATGGATCAGGTGCGGGGTAAAGAGATTGCCTTGTACCTGGAATCCTTTTGGGCCAGAATGCACCTGCCCTTCTCTCCTGAGGTTGTTAGGGCATTAAATTACTTTAGGCTAGCCCTGGGCCAGCTAGTGCCGAACTCATGGAGGATTCTCCTTGGGTTCCTGGTCCGCTTGAAGTTGCAGATGATTCCTTTCGGTTTGTCCATCCTTGCCTCCTCTCTTGTTTACAAAGTCTACCCCGGCACCTGCGCGGGTGACCCGAGGTAGGTTTATCTCTTCTTTAGGATACGAACGGGGAGTGCACCCAGGTCGGGTGTCGTTGCCCTGCCTTCTTCCATCCACGATTGGAAGAACAAGTTCTTCTTCGTTGGGTGATTGTTAGAGTTTTTGCGTGCTTAGTTAATTACCGCAATCAAGACGGTTTCTCTTGGTAGCTAGCCGGTTGAGTACGGGTCGTCCGCAGGGAGATGGGAATCTTTTTCTATGTGCTTTAACGAGTTAAGTCCAAGTGTCCAGGTTTGTTTGAGATTAACTATGTCACGCCCCGCTTCTCAGAGCACGCTAAAATAGGCACGTGACATAGCCAACCATGCTACCTGTGGTTAGGAAAAAATCCTTCCACAGTCACATTACGGCTGTAGAGATATCAAGAACAGGAAAGTAAACTAACTATCTAGTACATGTCCATAAGCCAGAGTAAAAGAGTCAAGAAATGCTATAGTATGCAGAAGCAAAAGATCAAATAAACACCTGGAAAGTAAGACTGGATACCGACATGATCCCTACCGCTCGATCTAACAACGGCAAAACTTCTGATCAGTCTACAACAAAGGTAGAGGATCTGGGCCATGCAAAACCCAGACGTCAGCACGTCAAAACATCAAGCAATAATAAATGAACAGGATACACGAGATATGCAGGCATGAATCAAAAATAGTAACAAGTCAACAGGGATGTATAACAGTGAAGTGTATCAGTGTATGTGACGTGCAGTGATCAATATAAACTGTGCTACTGGGTTGTCTACTCTAAAGTTTGTTTGAAATCAATTAATGTAATCCTCCATGTAACTCAAAGGATATGTCCCGTTACCCCCCGGTACCACGGATCAAGAATATATGAACCAAGAGTGGTTCTGTCCCGTTACCCTCCGGGACCACGGATCAAGATGTAAGAGTCACGAATGGCTCTGTCCCGTTACCCCCCGGGACCACGGATCAAGATGTAAGAGTCACGAATGGCTCTGTCCCGTTACCCCCCGGGACCACGGATCAAGTAATACCCTTTTAAGTTACACTTTAGTTTACACTTTTGATTTCCCCATACCCCCAAGGTTATGTGTTCAAGTCAGGTATTCCGTAATCAAGAACTAATGCCAACACAGGATCAGGTAGGTGCAGGTTTGTCTGGATAGACAATAGTAACGGTCCGTAAGGACTACATGTCAGGTTTGTTGGCATTAGACACAAGATCAGGTAACGGGTAAAGCCATGGTATATCGATCAAGTCAAGTAGTGTATTTAGGTGCCAGGTCATGTCGAGAGTGTACGGTACCGTGTCGGGTCAAGTAATATGTGTGTAGCAAGTCATTTCAGGGTGTAAAAGATATCATGTGGGTGCTCATAACCAACTAACATAATCATGGTTATAAATAAACAAGCATGAGTATTATCAGAACAGTAAACTGGCACATGTAATATGAAATGCAAATAGATATAATTTCAAGGATATGAATGCACAGTTATCGATTAGGATTACATTTATAGTTCCAATATTAATTAGGATGCAATTTATTAAACATGGAGTGTTAATATCACAGTATTATGCAGTAATGTGATCTATGGATGCAATTATATGTATCTTAAATGCGATGGATGCAAACGGGTATCCGAAAAGTTATAAAACTATAAATGGTAATGTGGGATGTACAACTAAGCAATATGTGATATAAATATTGATATAATAATATTAATATGGATATTATCTTCAAAGCGATTAATAACTATAAAAGTGGTATTGATTAACCATGCACAAGAAAGTTCCGTTCAGAAATTCAGCGTCGCCCTGATTTGTAAAATAGCTTAAAAATAACAAACGTTCTCCAAAAGGGACGTGTCTTATACCAAAAAAAAGATAATTAAATAAGGTTTTCAGTTTTATAAGTATAAGCATCTTAGGTTGTCCCTACAAAAAGTTATGAACATTCGAAGTTGAAAGTTTGCTGCTGGAATTTTCCTGGACAGCAGTTTGGAGACATTTTCATTTGCATTTTACGTTATTTAAACAATCTATTTTGCAAGTAAATATTTCATAGAGTTATAGTATTCTGAGTTAGCTTCGTAACGAACTAAAGAACGTATACTAATGATTTTTCTATGATTTATAATGAATTTTATAAGGTAAGGTGTACAGTAAATTTCAGATTTGTCGTATCCGCTTTTTCAACGACGTTTCATGTGTAAACTATAATATTTTAAATATATAATATCATAAAATGCAGATTATAAACTAATTAAAGATAATAATAAGAAATATTACGACGATGTATATTTTAATTGATATGGATGCAGTATAATGTAATCTAGTATGTCACAAGATAAGTTTTCATGATCTAGATTTAATATGATTTAAACGGATGCAAACGGAACATCGAAACGTTATAAAATTAAACATAGGGCACTAGATTTAAACTATAGGTATGGTATTTATTTAAATAGGTATAAAATGAATTATATAGCATGTAGCAAGATTAACTTGCCTCGATGGGTCGCGAATCGGGAAAACGGAACGTTAACCGTCGGCGGGGAAAACTCGCGACAGCGCACGGTTCACGGAATGAACCCAAACGACGAACAAAGGAACCACACGGGTCGGAGTACCTCACTGGAACGTCGAGAAGCGTCACCGGCACGACGGAATTCCGGCAACAAAACAACGGTTAAAAAAATGAGAAACGAGACATGAAGCAAGAAGAGAAAGAATGATAAAGAGAAGTACGAGAGAATATATGAGGGAGAGAGAGAGAGAGAGAGAAAGTGGAGAGATAGAGAGAATAGGGAGAGAGAGAAAGTGGGGCCCACGGGGTTAAAGGGGAGGTTGTGATTGGCTGAGAGAATAAATTGAGAAGGATATAAAAGATTGTAAAAATATTATATGGTTAACTTAAAGATTTAAAAGATAGGTAATGAACAGTAAGATATCAGATTAGTTAGAAAAAATATATGCGATGGTTTTAATAATATTAAAATTTGGGATTTTGGCGCCAAATAAAACATTTCCAAATCGCGTCCGGGTCGAGTCCAAAAATTTGAAATTGAAATAATAGGATTTTAAGCGGGATCCAAATTTTAAAATTAAGTGTTTTATGATTAAAAAGCATACCCCCAAAACGGACGCACGTACGTGCACGTAGCCATCCAAACTCGCCCGTTTCACTGAACGGGACGAGAACACAATGCACGGACGCTACCACGAGGCTAGGGGTGTCAAGTAGGCCAAGATGAATATTTTCAATTTTATTTTAGATGCCAAAATTTGTTATATGTAGAAATGACTTTACCGGGTAAATTTTACAGTAAGCAACAAACAAGCAAGTTAAATGAAATGAGTACCACATTATGCTCAAACAGTAACTGAAAATAGTAGCATTGGGCTCGGGTGTTACATTATACCCAACTACAAAAAGAATTTCGTCCTCGAAATTCCAAGAATACAAAGATAGATAACTACAAGAAAAGGTGAGGAAACTTCTGCCGGATTTCATCTTCTCGTTTCCAAGTGGACTCTCCACGCGAGCGATTACCCCAAGAAACAAACACAAGGGGGATAACCTTGTTCTTAAGAACCTTTTCCCTTCGATCCACGATTTCAATCGGTCGCTCCTCAAAGTTAACTCTTCTCGTACTGTTAGCTCCGAATGATCCAAAACGTGTGTTTCATCTCAAACATACTTACGGAGTTGAGATACGTGAAACACATCGTGCACATTTGCCAAGGACCGCGGTAACACCAAACGATACGCTACCTCACCAACACGCTCCACGATCTCAAGGGTCCAACGAATCGAGGACTAAGCTTTTCTCGACTTCCAAAACGAATCACCCCTCTAGTCGGTGATATCTTCAAGAATACCAAATCACCCACGGTGAACTCCAGAAGTCTTCTTGACGTATCTGCCCAACTCTTCTGTCGGTCCTGTGCTGCCTTCATATGATTTCTGATAGGGTTAACCTTCTCAACTGTCTGCACAACCAAATCTGGTCCCAATAATCTTCGTTCACCGATATCGTCCCAACAAAGAGGTGAACGGCATTTACGACCATACAAATCTTCAAATGGAGTCATCTGAATAGTTGCCTGAAAACTGTTGTTGTAAGACAACTCCACCAAAAGTAGATGATTCTCCCAAGACCCCTTGAAGTACAACCTGCATGTTCTCAACGTATTCTCAAGAGTTTGGATCGTTCTCTCCGACTGACCATCAGTTTGAGGATGATAAGCTGTGCTAAACTTCAATCGAGTCCCCAAACTTTCCTGTAAACTCCTCCATAAGTGTGATAAGAACCGAGTGTCCCGATCGGACACGATGCTCACCGGTACTCCATGCAATCTTACAATCTCCTGCATGTACCGCTCTGCCAAAGTCTCTGTTGATTGACCAACCCGAAAAGGAATAAAGTGAGCTGCCTTGGTCAATCGGTCAACAATTACCCATACTGCATTGTTGCCTTTTGGACTCCGCGGTAAAGCCGTCACGAAATCCATGGTTATATGTTCCCACTTCCACTGAGGAATCGGAAGTGGTTGCAATAAACCAGCAACCCTTTGATGTTCAGCCTTAACTTGCTGACACACCAAGCACTTTGCCACAAAGCGAGCAATCTCCCGCTTCATGCCCTTCCACCAGAAATGCTGTCGAATATCTCGGTACATCTTTGTGCCTCCTAGATGTACAGAATAAGCTGAACTGTGTGCCTCCTTCATAAGCTCTTCATGAACATCACCCTTTGGCACACACAAACGGCTACCATACCTCAACGAACCATCTTCGTGGATCAATAAATCTGTTCGTAGCCCGGCTTCAACCTGCTCTCGAAACTTTTGCAGTCTAAGATCCTGCGATTGAGCTGCTTTAATATTCTCGATCAATGACGAATGTACTTGCAGCTGCAACAACTGTCCTGTATAATGTGGTAGCACAACCTCCAAGTCAAATCTTCGAAAATCTGCGACGATCTCCTTCTGCGTAGTTAACACCTGAATTACCGGTAACCGACTAAGCGCATCTGGCCCAACATTAACCTTCCCCGGATGGTACTTAAGATCAAGATCGTAGTCAGCCATCAGCTCCAACCATCTACGCTGCCTCATGTTAAGCTCCTTCTATGTGAACACATACTTCAAGCTCTTATGATCAGTAATACTTCGACCCTTTCGCACAGAAGGTAGTGTCTCCAAACCTTCAAAGCGAAAGTCACAGCCGCAAGTTCCAAGTCATGAGTTGGGTAATTCTTCTCATGGGTCCTCAACTGTCTCGATGCGTATGCTACAACCTTCCCATGCTGCATCAAAACACATCCCAATCCTTTCCCAGATGCGTCGTTGTGAATCACCAATCCTCCGGAATTGTCTGGCACGGTCAGAATAGGGGCGGTTATCAACTTCCGCTTCAACGTCTCGAAAGCTAACGCACACTTATCCGCCCATACAAAAGGTACCTCCTTGCGCGTAAGCTTGGTCAACGGCTCTGCCAGATGAGCAAAGTTCTCCACAAATCTCCTGTAGTATCCGGCTAATCCAAGAAAACTTCTTATCTCAGCAACATTCTTTGGAATAGGCCAATCTCGAACTGCTGCAATCTTTTCTGGATCGACGGCAATGCCATCGCCAGACACAACATGCCCCAAAAACCTTTCTTCCTCCAGCCAAAACTCGCACTTACTCATCTTCGCATACAATTTCTCCTGTCTCAACGTCTGCAATGCGATCTTCAAATGCTCAGCATGCTCTTCAAAACTCTTCGAGTAAACCAGAATATCGTCAATGAATACCACAATGAACTGATCCAAGAACGGTGAAAAGATTCGGTTCCTCAAGTCCATGAATATTGCCGGCGCATTTGTTACTCCGAAGGGCATCACTAGGTACTCGAAATGTCCATACCGAGTTCGAAACGCCGTCTTGCAAATATCTTCTTCTTTCACTCGGACCTGATGATATCCGGATCGCAAATCCAGCTTCGAGAATACCCTCGCGCCACTAAGCTGCTCAAAAAGTTCTCCAATGCGAGGGATCGGATACTTGTCCTTAATAGTTACCCGGTTTAATTCTCGATAGTCGATGCACATCCTTCTCGTGCCATTCTTCTTCTTTACTAGAAGAACCGGAGCTCCCCAAGGCGAGTTACTGCTTCGAATCCAACCCTTCTCAAGCAATTCAGCAACCTGTTTCTTTACTTCTTCCAACTCTACTGGCGCCATTGGATAATACGCTTCGGATACTGGCGCTGCCCCAGGAATAAGATCAATTACGAACTCTACGTCTCGCTTTGGCGGTAAACCCGATATATCTTCAAACACGTCCATAAAATTACGAACAACAGCCGGCTCTTTACTTTCATCACTTCCATTGATGCAAGAATATTGTTTGTCGGCCTAGCCCTAAACTCGACCGGCCCGACCGAACTACTTCCTTAACGCAACTGCTGTCTGCTGCAAACTCCCTTTCATCCCAGATAAACTCTGATGCTCTTGGCTGCTGCAAGTATTTGTGAGAAAGTGGTCAAACCCAGGGAGACAATCTGCCTCTGGATGTCCACGTCCAGGCTGCGCATGAACCTCCGTGCCCTGTCTGCATCGTTGGTAACTAAAGGTCCAGCGAAACTATTGAGTCTCATCCATTCTGCTGCATGCGCATCTACGGGTGCTCCCTTCTACTTTAGTCCGATGAACTTCTCTTCCATTTCCTCCCGTGCAGTCCACGGGAAGAACTTCTCCAGGAAACTCTTCGAAAAATCCGCCCACTTGATCGGCTTGGGCAAACGGTTCTCTTCTACAAGCCACCATTCTCGGGCGTAATCCACTAACTGAATACGTACCACATCAACTCTTTCTCATCTAGAATCTGTGCCGCAATAAGCAAATTCTCTGTGTCAACTAGCCACTGCTCTGTTGGTAATGGCTCCTCCAATCCAATAAATGTATACGGACCCAAACGTCTGAAATCTGCTACTGTCCCTACTCGGTCAACTGGCTTAGCTCCAACATTGTTCACAGACTGCTGAACGATCTGCAAACCTTCCTGAAACGAGTCCGCTTGCTGCTGGATCAGCTCGGTCTGTTTATTTTGATTCTCCAGCATTCCCCTTATCACTCCAAGCATGGCGGCTTCGTCCACACGCCTTGGTACGTCTTCAAATTCTTATCGGCCATATTCCTGAACTCAAAACACCCAACATTAGCATGATGATAGATTCTGAATATAGATCAAGTCTAGAACTCCAAGATACTTAAATAGAGTACCGCATTGTAACTATGCCGCGGTATCATAGCCACAATTACATAACTCCATCCAAGTCGCCTAAGTCCTAGAGATAACAAGGAATCAGGTTTTCGAGTCGATATGCAAAAGAAGTTTGCACATCGTAAAAGATATACTCAGGAAGAATGTGATTCAAGAATGGTAAAACGGCAAGGTGGCAGGACATGTTTCCTAAATGCGGGTATTCTGATTCGTGTATTGGGTACAATACCCAACTACAAAAGAATCAACCCGACTATCTTATGGCTTTGATACCAAAAGAACCATGTCACGCCCCGCTTCCCAGAGCACGCTAAAATAGGCACGTGACATAGCCAACCATGCTACCTGTGGTTAGGAAAAAATCCTTCCACAGTCACATTACGGCTGTAGAGATATCAAGAACAGGAAAGTAAACTAACTATCTAGTACATGTCCATAAGCCAGAGTAAAAGAGTCAAGAAATGCTATAGTATGCGGAAGCAAAAGATCAAATAAACACCTGGAAAGTAAGACTGGATACCGACATGATCCCTACCGCTCGATCTAACAGCGGCAAAACTTCTGATCAGTCTACAACAAAGGTAGAGGATCTGGGCCATGCAAAACCCAGACGTCAGCGCGTCATAACATCAAGCAATAATAAATGAACAGGATACACGAGATATGCAGGCATGAATCATAAATAGTAACAAGTCAACAGGGATGTATAACAGTGAAGTGTATCAGTGTATGTGACGTGCAGTGATCAATATAAACTGTGCTACTGGGTTGTCTACTCTAAAGTTTGTTTGAAATCAATTAATGTAATCCTCCATGTAACTCAAAGGATATGTCCCGTTACCCCCCGGGACCACGGATCAGGAATATATGAACCAAGAGTGGTTCTGTCCCGTTACCCCCCGGGACCACGGATCAAGATGTAAGAGTCACGAATGGCTCTGTCCCGTTACCCTCCGGGACCACGGATCAAGATATAAGAGTCACGAATGGCTCTGTCCCGTTACCCCCCGGGACCACGGATCAAGTAATACCCTTTTAAGTTACACTTTAGTTTACACTTTTGATTTCCCCATACCCCCAAGGTTATGTGTTCAAGTCAGGTATTCCGTAATCAAGAACTAATGCCAACACAGGATCAGGTAGGTGCAGGTTTGTCTGGATAGACAACAGGAACGGTCCGTAAGGACTACATGTCAGGTTTGTTGGCATTAGACACAAGATCAGGTAACAGGTAAAGCCATGGTACATCAGATCAAGTCAAGTAGTGTATTTAGGTGCCAGGTCATGTCGAGAGTGTACGGTACTGTGTCGGGTCAAGTAATATGTGTGTAGCAAGTCATTTCAGGGTGTAAAAGATATCATGTGGGTGCTCATAACCAACTAACATAATCATGGTTATGAATAAACAAGCATGAGTATTATCAGAACAGTAAACTGGCACATGTAATATGATATGCAAATAGATATAATTTCAAGGATATGAATGCACAGTTATCGATTAGGATTACATTTATAGTTCCAATATTAATTAGGATGCAATTTATTAAACATGGAGTGTTAATATCACAGTATTATGCAGTAATGTGATCTATGGATGCAATTATATGTATCTTAAATGCGATGGATGCAAACGGGTATCCGAAAAGTTATAAAACTATAAATGGTAATGTGGGATGTACAACTAAGCAATATGTGATATAAATATTGATATAATAATATTAATATGGATAGTATATTCAAAGCGATTAATAACTATAAAAGTGGTATTGATTAACCATGCACAAGAAAGTTCCGTTCAGAAATTCAGCGTCGCCCTGATTTGTAAAATAGCTTAAAAATAACAAACGTTCTCCAAAAGGGACGTGTCTTATACCAAAAAAAAGATAATTAAATAAGGTTTTCAGTTTTATAAGTATAAGCATCTTAGGTTGTCCCTACAAAAAGTTATGAACATTCGAAGTTGAAAGTTTGCTGCTGGAATTTCCCTGGACAGCAGTTTGGAGACATTTTCATTTGCATTTTACATTATTTAAAAAATCTATTTTGTAAGTAAATATTTTATATAGTTATAGTATTCTGAGTTAGCTTCGTAACGAACTAAAGAACGTATACTAATGATTTTTCTATGATTTATAATGAATTTTATAAGGTAAGGTGTACAGTAAATTTCAGATTTGTCGTATCCGCTTTTTCAACGACGTTTTATGTGTAAACTATAATATTTTAAATATATAATATCATAAAATGCAGATTATAAACTAATTAAAGATAATAATAAGAAATATTACGACGATGTATATTTTAATTGATATGGATGCAGTATAATGTAATCTAGTATGTCACAAGATAAGTTTTCATGATCTAGATTTAATATGATTTAAACGGATGCAAACGGAACATCGAAACGTTATAAAATTAAACATGGGGCACTAGATTTAAACTATAGGTATGGTATTTATTTAAATAGGTATAAAATGAATTATATAGCATGTAGCAAGATTAACTTGCCTCGATGGGTCGCGAATCGGGAAAACGGAACGTTAACCGTCGGCGGGGAAAACTCGCGACGGCGCACGGTTCACGGAATGAACCCAAACGACGAACAAAGGAACCACACGGGTCGGAGTACCTCGCTGGAACGTCGAGAAGCGTCACCGGCACGACGGAATTCCGGCAACAAAAGAACGGTTAAAAAAATGAGAAACGAGACATAAAGCAAGAAGAGAAAGAATGATAAAGAGAAGTACGAGAGAATATATGAGGGAGAGAGAGAGAGAGAGAGAAAGTGGAGAGATAGAGAGAATAGGGAGAGAGAGAAAGTGGGGCCCACGGGGTTAAAGGGGAGGTTGTGATTGGCTGAGAGAATAAATTGAGAAGGATATAAAAGATTGTAAAAATATTATATGGTTAACTTAAAAATTTAAAAGATAGGTAATGAACAGTAAGATATCAGATTAGTTAGAAAAAATATATGCGATGGTTTTAATAATATTAAAATTTGGGATTTTGGCGCCAAATAAAACATTTCCAAATCGCGCCCGGGTCGAGTCCAAAAATTTGAAATTGAAATAATAGGATTTTAAGCGGGATCCAAATTTTAAAATTAAGTGTTTTATGATTAAAAAGCATACCCCAAAAACGGACACACCTACGTGCACGTAGCCATCCAAACTCGCCCGTTTCACTGAACGGGACGAGAACACAATGCACGGACGCTACCACGAGGCTAGGGGTGTCAAGTAGGCCAAGATGAATATTTTCAATTTTATTTTAGATGCCAAAATTTGTTATATGTAGAAATGACTTTACCGGGTAAATTTTACAGTAAGCAACAAACAAGCAAGTTAAATGAAATGAGTACCACATTATGCTCAAACAGTAACTGAAAATAGTAGCATTGGGCTCGGGTGTTACAAACTATGTGCTAAAATGTATATAAAGAGCGCTTGTTAGGGTTAGGATTAGGTTAGTTTGAGATATGAGTCGCTCACTTCTTTCGTTGCCACTCTTAATATCGGTGTTACGGTAATCGGCAACAACGGGGATTAGCACGACCAGGAAGGAACTTGCGAGTATAAGCTAGGCTTTCCAACGCTTAGTTTCTTCCTTTTGGTCCTTGTCCGTCCGTTCTTGGCTCTTAGCCTTAACCTCCGGTTAATTCAACCACAACCGGTCTCGCTAAGGAATCACCGCTATCATGTAGGATATGATGCCGTAGGGAGCGGATTGTGGTTCAATTAACGGGAGTCCGAATTAAGATGTTGGGCAAGAAAAGAGTGAGAGAGATTTCCTTCTCTCAAACTTTCCTTATCCTACCCTAACAAGTGAGAAACTACCCACCCATTACAAAAAAGAAAAATAAAACAAAAGGAGGAAGATTGAAAGAAAGATGTTAGAAGATTACAACTAGCTATTTGAGGCATCACTTTGGCAAGGATCAAGCTTAAGCATCATTGTTGTTAAGGATAAAGAAAAATAGAAGAAGAAAGAAACAAACAATAAATAACAACAACTATATTTGCAAATAAAAATTACAAGCAAATATAATTAACAAAATAACAAGACAAGCATGATAAAGAAAGGAACTCTTTTATTTATCACTTCACTCATAAAAGCTCACTACAAGGTTTTAATGGAGAAAGATGAAAAGAGGAAGAAGAACTACAAAATCTATCTAAAATTTCACACAAGAATAAGCACCCTTCACTTGGCATTGTTCTGGGCTATTTATAGGCAGGAAACTGAAACCCTAGGGCAACAATCAGGCTCTGAATAATGTTACCAAAATGCCCCCAAAATTTAATCACCTGCCGAGTCAACTCGGCCGCGGATCCGCGGCCGAGTCACCATGTTGGCCGCGGATCCGCGGCCATTTAGGGGAATTAGCTCTTCCGTTTTTGTGGGTTTCCCTGTTTTGATGTTATCTTCAGTGCGGTATATGTGGTTTCTCAGAAGCTCTTCACATTTCTTCCAGATTTTCAGCAGATCAAAAGGTGATTTGATGTGGATCTTTTGCCATGATTTCCTTTAGCTCCGCGTAGATATCTTGGACTTTGTGTTGCCATTGTGCTTTGTGCATGAAAATGACCATCGATTTGCCATTTTGTCCCTTAAACCGGTGTGTAGCAACATACGGATAGAGAGCGGAGACCCGTATTTTATCTGTGGTTGGCAGTAATCCAGAATTTGTCGCGCTTTTCTATGAATTTTTCTGCTTAGAGCTGAGAACCTGTAACCTGCAATTATCTAGCAAAACACGGATCAAGAGTACCTACCTATAAACGATGTGATCAAAAATGGGCGGTATAAAAATGCAAAAATCTGATATGAACAAATACCCCCAAACTTATCATTTGCTCGTCCCGAGCAAAGCCAATTTATTCACAAAAAATTCCTAACCTCACTTTCGCAGGGAACGCGATTGCACTGAGCTTGTGCAACAAGCCGTTAAACCTCTAGGTGTCCCTAGTAGGAGGAGTGTTGTCTCCTGAGAGTTTTCAGCGGATGCCACCCACAAAATCCCGTCAAGCTAGTTTGCGAAATAACTATGATTCAAAACCCTAAGGTTTTGTTTTAAAAATAACAATTCTATTATCCTAATTCTAGACTTTCGAACCTTTATTATTCACACCTCGCTTCTCATTTAACTTAAGATTTTATATATCTTTACGTGTAGTGCAAATAGTGTCGTTAAGTTTCAGAAGGATCGATTAAAGTCATCATGTCACAAAATAAAGCCCAGATAAAAATTTAAAAAGGATCACATAAGTTTTATAAAGAGTTAAGCATTTTTTTCAAGTTTCGTTTTCCAGTAAGGTTTCAATTTCAGAATTTCTATCTTCCTTAACAGGAAACTAGGTCTTATTTTTTACTCCACCTTTTTCTTGTTTTCATTTTACACACCTCTGTGAACGTGCAATATTCTTTATCATAGAATAAAACCTTCATATCTCCGCTAGAAGTACTTTTTTATAAAAACCTGTCTTTTGTCAAGATTATTCTCACACAAAGAGCCGTGAGGAATTTTAACTCGGAGAGAACACTTGCTTGACTTTGTTTTAATCTGGACATTCTAGGCTTCTTAATGAGCTTTGGGCTAATGCTCCCAAACCAGTTGGCTTTAGGGCAATAGGTGTAAAGACACCCCAGCGGACTTAATTACTCAAGTTACCTAGGCCCAAAAAACAAAAGACAATTTAGCGTGAAAACCATGATGATTCAATGCGAACGGAGATATAACCGGCAGTTCAATTATTTTTTTTGGATAAAAGACGTGTTTAGTGGGTTCGGTGTGTAATCATTCCAATCAAGTTTCAGATGGGTTATTTTTCAGAATTAGTTCCAATTAAGGCATCAATAACATCCCTTCATATCCGCTTCACTTCATAAACTATTCTTGATATTACTTATTTCAGAACAAACCTATTTGATCCTCAGAAAATAATTTATCTATTTAAAAGTTTTCAGACATAATAGACTTGTCATCTAATTTTCAAAACTCACGATACGTGTAGTGTGATGTAAAGACGTATATCAGCTATAGTTAACTTCAAAGGAGAGTTATCTTTCAGGTTTTCAAAATCTAAAAAAAAGATTTAGTTATTCTTACCTTATCAAACAAAATCGTTGAAATGTTGAATCTGAATTCTCCCACTAGCTAACTTGACGAAAAAGATTTTATGTTTTTAGAGAATTTTCAGATTTTTATGGATTTTATGGATTTTAGTATGCAGATGCAAAATATACATATGAATGCAAAGGTTAGAAATGCGTACCGAGTGTACCCCCAAACTTAAACTGGACAGTGTCCTCACTGTCATTGCATGAAGAAATCATTGAAGGGTCAAAATTGTTGGTTAGATATACACATTTTTTATTATTTTTTATTATTTTTAAAAGAAAATTGTTAAAAATGGATATGCACCGGAAAAGAATATCCACATATATATACAAAATGGTATATACATACCCCCAAACTTATTTGAAACAATGTCCACTGTTTTGGCTGGATTACCGAAGTTTGGTGGTAGGCAGAGGAAGATTATGCAGGGTAAACCGGCTCCTGTAAGACCAGGAGCTCCTCTGTTGGTTCGGCGCTAAGATACGGTTTTAGTCTGTGTCCGTTTACTTTGAAAAATGAACCGTCCTTTGGATTCTCCAAATCCACAGCGCCATGCGAATACACATCCCGCACAAAATGTAAGTCTACGGTAGCGCCCCGGCCGTCTACAGACGCCAAATGCGGAACAAAAACTTTTTAACTGGCGCTATCGTATACTTTAACCCGGATCTGCCATTATTGCTAAACTAACAAACTGTAAAGAGTGTAGAAAGGTTATACCGAACGATCCGAGTCCTTCGTTCTTTAACCATCATCCCACGCTCCGTTGCGGCTGCTCCGATCTCGTCGATCTCCGATCTGCTCGTCCAGGTGGCACCACGTCAATGATTCTTTAAACGGGCTCCCGCCTCTGACTCGAGGCAACTCGGTGGTCAAGTTTGCCAAAAGAGACGACCAAGAATGATGTAGAGAATGAGTAGATGACTTTGTCTCACTTCGTCCAAAACCGTGGACGATCGGTTAATGAAGTTGCCACTCGAATCGGGTGATGGAATGAAATGTGCTGTGAAATTCCATACACCCCAAAATCTATCATATCTTTTTAGCAAATGAAACATCAAGCGAGAGAGAGAGAGAGAGGGGGAGGGGCCGGCCATATATAGATGGAGGGAGGTGAGTGTAGGAAAGGGGAGGGTGACCACAAGAGAAAAGATCAACCACAAATATCCTTCATGCAAACAAAACCTCATTAATGCAAATGGTGATTCATTAACCTAGTCACCATTGCATTAATGGCTCCATTAATGCACTAATGACTCACCATGCCAAGTCACCCTTTCTAGAACCTTCTAGAATCATGAATCAACCTTATCCAAGAAAAGATAAATCCGTCTTTAACCGAATGTTAAAAGACGGCTGATAGAAAACTGGAAACTGGCAACTTCCAAAAGTGATCCCGAAACGACTTTCAGGATAACCCCATAACTGTATAAATATACCTGCATTTGTATTACGACCGAATACAAATGCAACTGAGACAAAGATATTATATCTACTCAATACAATACTCGGATCCGGCTTAAACCAAAGCCGACCAGTATCATCTGTCCGAAAACCGACACGTGCGTAAACGCACGTGCATTTTCCGAACCCTGCCATAAAACCATACGGCCTCTACAACGTTTCGCCCGAACTTGGGAAACTGTCTGTGGGGGACTCTAATGACTCGTCAGTACCCTGGCAGTGGGTTTAACCACAAACCGTCAGCGGCACTAGCTATGCGTAACGGCTGCCCATGGACTGACCTCAAGGGAGGCCGATGAGCGAACTCATCCGGAAACCCTACTGAGCCTAACAGTGACAATGTATATACAGTCCGGTCCGTTCGTCCATGAGTATCGCATATCTGCCTAGGGAGCTAGTAACGTCAGACCCCCAATAGCAGTATAAGTCGTGTCGGAGTGTAGCCCAATAACACCCGGAGATACTACTGGAGTACCTACCAGTAAATCTCCTGCCATGGTCATGGACTTTGTGTAATGGCTCTCCTAGACACAGCACGACCTCGCCCCCAATACCGGGAGAGACGGATCCCCTGCCGATCCGCTTACGTGCCTCCATATGGCTCGGGACTGTACCCAAAAACTACCTGTTTGCACGACTCCTTTGAGCCGTGGTAGGGTAGAAATCAAAGCACAGTGGGAACTCACACGAGACAAATGACGACCTCAGGTTGATGAACTAACCTGTACACATGTCACCAGGGAACTGCTATCTGACGATATGTATAATACCAACTAGCAGGTTCCCGGCGAGTCCTGTCCGGTGTACTCATAACCCAATGAGCACCTGTATACATCTTAGGTGATCCAACTGACACCAGTGGCTTGTGAGACCGGCCACCGCCCCTCGTCGGGGTCTCGACTGTACACACTAGTCTACTCCGGAGTATCGATGCCCTGTCTCGAAACTCCCACGACTAGGGACCGCAATTAAGGATATGCATATAAACCACCCAACTCTCACGTATATGATCGCCATCATACTGTTGGTGGTAAAGCAAGATCCTAAGGGCTCTATTAAAGTGTAACATGTAATCAGTCACCTGAACATGTACACGACTGATAAAGACAAACCAGATAGCATACTATCATCTTGAGTAAGACTGTCCTATCGGTGTAGGTCCTCCGCAATCATTGCAATCACGTACCTGCGATCCAATAATTGACTCTGAGGGCATTATCTCCAACAATCTCCCACTTGCACTCAAGGCTAATTATTGCGATGTCGACTACTCACAGCCCGTGTGAAACCGAACATCCAACTCCTCTACTAATCAGTTTCACAAAGCCCGTTTGTAAAACTATTGTGTTCGAGAAATAGCCTCAGTGAGTGGATCCGCCTAGATGTTTCTTTCTATATCTCTCTTAATCTCAAGTTCGCGGAGAAAGCCATCTCCCGAATTGAGTAATACTCGTCTTAGAATATGTCTGGATATCTGATGGGACCTAGTTCATAAATGAACTCCAAATCCAAACTTCTTAGACTGTATCGATCACTGAACCTAATCAGTATCCGGCACCATGCCACCCACAGTATCCTCTTGGACCACCTGTCCATAATACCGTCCCTCGTAAGAGGGAAAACTATAACTCTGACAATCACTCTGTCAACCATGTCACCTTTGAAGCCTGGAATGATAATCCTCTCCTGATGGAGGCTGCCGTCATCAAATCCGTAGAACATGTACTTATGTTCTAAAACTGCTTCCTTATGTTTCTCCAGGATTGGATTAATACAAACTTATTGCATCTAGTGCAAAAACAACATCTGGTGTGGTACTTGACATCTCATGATTGACTCAGTTGCCTAAGCAAGTGATCTGCCAATCATGCACATCCCTCTCACCTTTAGTCTGTAAGACACCTTTAGAGAGGGTGACTCCATCACCTGCAGGTACACCACCATGCTAGGAGTCAACTATTCTAAAAACCATTAGAATACTGTCAAAGTACCCACATTGGGAAACTACCCAAATCTAGATCTAAAAAAACATAGATCTAGAAACCAGAATGTCAAATATTATATCCATATCCTGTCTGGAGAAACAACTGTGTGACGACCACAGTACAACCGATCGTAGTATAGGAATTTTACTTCCTACTCTGTGTATGTCATCCAAATACCATGACATCACACCCTACTACCTTCTTAACAGATCCATCCCCTATCCTGATTGAAGTCAAACCTATGACTGTCACATCAAAATTAGATGATCTATCTCCGCTATAACTGCTCAAGTCTATAAATAGACATAAGCTACTTGCCCACTATTCTTCCGCTGCTCCCACTGACCACAACAACCCTCCTACAGGGTCTCATAGCCTGGAACAACAGTAGTATCAAATCTGGGTAGATAAGAACCTCCCTGTCACCGTCCTTGAGGCTACCGGAGTACCTCTCGGGTGTCTGAGGTTACCCACCATATCTGCGGAGTGGCTAATGGAATGTCAAACCTGATTGAATATATAGGTCCTATTAAATTTTCCGTAATCGTTCGCGGTTCTGGAATCACTTCCAGTTCTACCATACCCCCACTACTGTTTTCTGAAAAAGTCCATTTTCCTAAAACTGTGGCGAGTCAAGAACAATATCACTATTGATCTTCCAAATGGTAGAATATCAACCCTCGTCATAGCCAGGGTCAACCCACAAACAGCCATTACAGAAACGTGCCCTGAGTTATCCAGAGTCTGGTTTTAAGCATAGGCTGGACAACTCCCCGTACCTTAATATCTTTTAAGGTACGATCTATCCTATATCCAATATAGAAACTTTGGCACTTTATTTAATTGGAACCATATTCAAAACATGCAGCTGTCTCCAGTGCATATCAACTTAATGGAAAGAGGCTAATCAGCATTACTCAACTTAGGAATCCATCCAATTATGAGCAACCTGAAAAAGAAAACACGTTTCTCAAAACCATCACTATCATCTGAATACCAATCACAAGAATCTACATCTTCGATCTCTTTGAAGAATCCCGATACTTGTGACACCTGGTTCTCTACTTTATTCTTATACGCACAACTTCTCAAAACTTAGACCTTGTATTTCTACGAAACACTTGTCTAAATACTAGAGAAGTTATAAGTAAACAGAACATAGTACGAGGACCTACCCCTTTGTCCTGATGGACACTGGACAACATACAATACTCTGTATAAGTCCGCTGAGTTGAACAACTCAAAACCTGTGCGTCGTAGGTTGAAAACTGTACCCTGGCTATTTTCTCAAATATCACCAATTACAACGAATTCCGATATAATGAGGATAATTACCTAATTCCCAATAACTTACTCCCACTCATGATCTGTAAAACCATACAGATATGAGAATGAAACCTGGTAAATACATACCCTTGGAGTAAGTATCTAATTGGGAAAACAGTTTTCTTTTAACAATGCACTGAAACATGAAACTGTTTCGTAGGGGTATCCTGGTATTCATAGCAATGCCTCTTCCATAATCCAATTCATGACTTTAACCGTATATTTCACTGCCATCTCTCCAAGTCCCTTTATTTGTCTTTAGTCGTTACCTCCTGTACACCATCGTTAGGCTAAATGGTTTTCTTCCTTCCCTACCGTTCGGCACCAGCCTATGGTTTGAAAGAAGAAGACCCAGTAAGCATAATAGGTGTACCCTCCTAAACCAAGGAGTACTCGCAACTGAGAGAAGGTGATGATAAAAGACAACTGAATAATACCTTATTCTTTTAAAGGTGAAATAGGAGTGGCGATGAAGTACGCGGTTTGGTCGTGAATGATAACAGTCGCAACTTACTTTGCCTTCTTTCTAATCCCTTTATTTTGTCTTTACATATTACCTTCTGTACACCCTACTTAGGCTAATTGGTTTTCTTCATTCCCTACCTTTCGACACCTGCCTATGGTTTGGAATAAGACTATCCAATAAGCGTAATAGGTGTACTCTCCTAAACCAAGGAGCCCTCGCAACCTGAGAGAAGGTGATAATAAAAGACAACTGAATAAACCAATTCTATTTCTCCTGAACCTGGATCCATCCTCTAAGAAGTCCCTTCGAGTTCGTATATAACCATACGATGGATCTATCCAATGGAAGTGGATATCCGTAGTAATATGGGTGTTCTGAGAAATTCAAAGGGTAAAAGAAGGAGTGGCAATGACTTATGCAACTCAGACAATCCAAAAGCCAGTATTTTAAGAAGGTTCGGTCAACCTGGTCACTGAGTCATAGTCTAGGGTTGGTCAAAGGTCGCTGCCATAGAGAGAGAGAGAGAAAAGAAACACTCTGCGTGCACTCTAACCTAGATCAGAATGGTTCACTTTATCTAATCCGGAAACCTCCCACTGTCCTGTCAAATTCTCCTCCAAACCTGAAAGAAGAATCAATCGGGATCACCCGAAGAGTAAATCAACTCATCAGTGGGAATCGGGATCCAACTCTCATCGCATGATAACGTGATGGAATGCATCCACGTTACTCATACTGCAGAAGGTATGCGCATACTTGGCAAGTTTCAGTTTTTTAGAAACTCCCGATAGGATTTTTGTCCCATGCTCTTATAACCTTGGCTTTGGTCAAAATGTCATAAGTCACATGCCAAGTTCTACCCGTCACTATCTTTTCAATTTGAACCCACCCGCACATGCCCCTGACTTTGGCCAATCGGCAGAACGACTGTCCCAAACCAACTCATCTATCTATGCAACAAATGAATACCCAGCAGCTACCAAACACTATGCCTTAACTTTGGCTAAAATGCATAACTTTAATACTACTGAATACCCAAAAGAAGTGACGGAGGGATACGACTGGTTTTTGGCGAAAAACCTTTAACGTAGTGAACTTGATATCGCTGAAGGAACCTGATAGCTTTTTAAAATATAGTGGCGAAAACCTTTTGCTAAAGAGGTCACTCCCGGTGAAGGGATCTCGGCTCTTTCCTCGTGGAATGAGGTGCAGGATATTCCACTGAATACCACGATGCAAAGCAACATGTAATCGACTATAGTGAAGTTATTACCCCGACGCAAACTTCTGCCCAAGGGGTCATTCCCGGTGAAGGGATATCGGCCCTTGCCCCGTCGAATGAGGTGCAGGATATTCCACTGAATACCGCTATGCATAACAAAAGGAAACGTCTTTGCAATAACACTTTTTAAATTTGTTCCAACAACTGCAAACAGGTTTGTTTTACTTTGCATTGATCAGAACCAACGCAGTCCCATCAATAATCACACCAGAAAAGAACGAAAATAAAATGTACGTATATGCCATCCGCATTCGTCACTGGGTCCCGTCATCACCCGTTAGGTTACTTAACTAACGACAGAGCGGGGACTGGACTAGTGCGGGTGTAAAACATATACAACATCTAATAGTATATAAACCAATATACAATAATCGCTCCAGGCGTGATAATATGCAACATTACAGAAAAGTAATAAGCATCACAGAACAATACAGATAATCTGGGATCCCCGGGTTTCACAGAGCCGCTGCTGAAACCCGACGTTCCCCTGTCATGTGGATAGCCTGTGCAATGAAACCTAGACCCCTACGGGTGCGGCAAGTTACCCGCCAAAACCTGAAGCGAGGCAGCCCTCTACATCAAAGTGAATGGACCGCCCTGCACTTCACGGAATCCGGTAATCTTGGGCACCCCTCCTTGGGTCAACCTGTACCCCCTACGAGTGCGGCGAATAGTCTGCCAATTCTAGAGTGGGGCCCCTCTGCCTCTCAAAGCCATGAGATGCGGACCCGTTGCCCCTCAGAACCTGGCTATCTGTGCACTCCGTCGCGGGGTAAAACCTAGTACAGTAATGAAAAATAGTACAACAGGTACATCGACCGCAACCTGGTCGTGCCACAAAAGAATATTATACAACAGGCAGTGACGGCAGTCCACATGTTGGACGCTCGCCTCGCAATATCAAATGTACAAATAAACTCAAACTGCACTACCATTGCACACTGCTATCCACCACGATAAATCCGCAACATTACAGCACAACACAGAACATCAACGCGAATGTCACGTTCGCAAACCCGTCTAAAAGAACTATAGCAATCAGACGCGGTTTACCGATCAAATGACATTCCCGGTCGGAGATATAATGTAAGCACTGTAAACTAACATGTTTAAATTTCGATCGACTAAATATCATGAAGTGGGCCCCACGAACAACTGGTGAACAGTAACAAAATCTGGGCCCAAAAGATATATACCAAAAACCCCAAATTCCAGAGGAGAAAACACTGTACAAATTTGGAAGCATGATTCAATAGAATGGCCGCGGATGCGCGGCCAAACCATGGGTTTGGCCGCGATTCCGCGGCAATATAGTCGAATCACTTGCTCAAATTTGGTCGGTGTGTTTCTACAACCCTGCACAACTTTCTGTGATATGTAGAATAATTTTAGGACCCCTTTAAAAATCGACAGAAACTGTGAACTTGGATTTTGCAGTTTTTGATTTCCGGTTCGATCGATGTTTTAAACGCGTTAGCACAAGTTAGTATAGCAAAATGGTGAGGCTCTGATACCACTGTAATTTTACGGTAGCGCCCCGGCCGTCTACAGACGCCAAATGCGGAACAAAAACTTTTTAACTGGTGCTATCGTATACTTTAACCCGGATCTGCCATTATTGCTAAACTAACAAACTGTAAAGAGTGTAGAAAGGTTATACCGAACGATCCGAGTCCTTCATTCTTTAACCATCATCCCACGCTCCGTTGCGGCTAGTAACACCCGAGCCCAATAATACTATTTCTGGTACTAGTTGAGTGTTATACATTGCTCATTTCAATTATCCTGATTGTTTGGTGCTTATTGCTAAATTTTAACCGGCTAAGTCTTTTTCGCCTATAACAAATTTTAACACCTAAAATGAAATTAAAAATATCCATGTTGGCCTACTCGTCGCCACTAGTCGCGTGGTAGCGTCCGCGTGTCGAGATTTGATCTCTTTCGGCGAAACGGGCAGGTTTGGACGGCTACGCGCGCGTGCAAGTGTCCGACTTGAGGGCATGCATTTTTATCATAAAACATCTCTTTTCAAAATTTGGAACTCGCTTAAAATCCTATAATTTGAATTTGAAACATTTGGGCGCAACCCGGGCGCGATTTGGAAATGTTTCATTTAGCGCCGAAAAGCCCATTTAATTAAATAATTTAAAACCATATAATATATATATTACTGTTACAATTTTAACGAATAAATCCCTTTAAATCTTTTATAATTAACCCACGATTTTCCCTCTGGCCAATCACGAGGGGCTAAAACCCTCGTGGGCCCCACCAGCACTCTCTCTCTCTCTCTCCGTTTCTCAATCTCTCTCTATCTCTCTCTAACGATCTCTCTCTCTATCTAATCTTTTTCTCTCTCTCTCTCTCTGTAACAATCCCTCTCACTCTCTCTCTATCTTTTATATAACCCCACTGTTCCTCCTTCTCCCCACGACGAGAAAGCGCCCGCGAGAACCCTAACCCCAGAACCCTTCTCGCCGCCGTCGCCGCCGCAGTTCCCGCGACCTCGCCGTCACCGTCCTCGCCTCCACAGCCTAACCGCACCCCCTACGTCCTCTCCTCCCTCCGTCCTCCGTTCTCTTTCCAGCGCTGCAGCCAACGCCACCGTCACCTGCTCCGCCCACCGCCGGCGACCCCACTTCCTCGTCGGCCTCCGCTCGTCCTCCTCATCACCTGCGCATCAGCCCCGACCTTCCTCCTCCTTCCCTCGCCGGCGCTACATCAGAACCCGACGCCGAACCCTGGTAATTTCTCTGGTTCGCCGGAGATCACCGCCGTCGACTCTCGTCGTCGCCGCCAGCGTACCGCCGACCACCTCCTCTCCCTCCTGCAACCCAGACCAGACCATTACATCCCCTTGTCGCGGCACCATCAGAACCAGAAACTTTTCAGCCTTCGCTGCTCGCCGTCGCTGCCTCGCCGGCGTCCCATCGCCGTCGAGCCCGTCGTGGTTGCCCCCTGGTTCTTCTCTCCAAGTACTCTGGTCCGTGTGGTCCCGCTGTTCGCTGTTTGGACTCGATCCGTGGCCCGTGCATCCGTCTCGTGTTTTCCGCCGACGTTGCATTCGTGTTTTCCGGTTTTCGAAACCGTCGAGGCAAGTATCCGAATACTTGCTCTAACATGCTAGCACACAAGATCAAGTCTTGCTATACATTTAATTAGCTTATTATTTAGTATAACCACACAGTTGATGGTAATATCGATATTTAGTATAAATTAGAATTGACGGTTGCAAGTATCTTTAACATTGAATCATTATAGTAGTTTCTTGTAATTAATCGGTATGCTATCAATCCATACTTTAACTAACTAAACAAATTAGATCGTCCTTGCTTTATTTGTTAAATCATCCATGAGACAATTATTATGCTTTAGTTTTAAATTCATGTAGCTTCATTACTTTCTGTTGTTGATATTGTTTCACCTTGTGACTATTGCATCCCAAGGGTGCTCGAACCTGTTAGTATAATACAACTGCATCATAATCATGTACCATTGTAATTAAATGACCATTAGTGCTGTTTACTTTAAATTCTTGCTGCTGTTACTTATTCGATTGTATACCTGTTGAGAGCACATACTCGATTACATTACATATTAACCCGACCCTGCTACACCTGACATATATTTACATACTGATGCACCGGACATGACACCCTGTACATACCGACTCGACCTATTGTACTACGACCTGACTTATTACATGATCTCATGCCTAATGCCGACAAACCTGACTTGGGGTCCTCATGGACCATTCCTGTTGTCTATCCAGACAGACCTGCTTTTACCTGATCCTGTGTTGGCATTAGTCCTTGATTATTGAATACCTGATCTGACATACATAACTTGGGGGTATGGGGAAATCAAAGGTGAAACCGACTTGTAACTCAACAGTTCGATACCTGTTCTGATCAGTTCTACGGGCTTGGCCAGTCCGGGAGTGATGATGCTGACATCACTCGTCCATCCTGCTACCTATTTACTGCCTAGCGGCACGTCTCGGATTCAGCCCTGAGGGTCTTGACCGTGGTCCTGGGCATGCACGGGATACTATTGAGTTACATCGACGAGTCACCAATTGATTTCAAAGACTTTAGAGTAGAAACCTGATAGGACAGTTTAGTTACCACTGCACATTACCCTGCACGGTTATTTCATAGTACTGCTTTATTCATGTTCATCCCTGCATTGCTTATTACCATGTTCTTATATATTATCGGTTGACATGACGCGCTGACGTCTGGGTTTTGCATGGCCCAGATTCCTTACCACTGTCGACGACCGAGCAGGAGTACTTCAGCCAGCAGGCTGAACTGTGAGTTCCTTAGTGATTAGTTTATTTATTTCATTTCATTTCCAGATGTGAGCCCGCATTATGGGACGTACTGTTTATTTATTGTATTGGATCATTTGCTTCCGCACTTATTGTTTATTGACTCTTGTTATTATGGATTTGGACATGTGTTAGATTAGTTTATTTATCTAATTTCTTGATATCTCTACAACCGTAATGTGACTGTGGATGGATACTTCTTACCCACAGGTAGCATGGTTGGCTATGTTACGTGCCCAATCTTGCGTACTCTGGGAAGCGGGGCGTGACATGGTTCTTTTGGTATCCGAGCATAGGTTAGTTGGGTTGATTCTTTGTAGTTGGGTATTGTACCCGATACACGAATCAAAATACCCGTGATTAGGAAACATGTCCTGCCACCTTGACCGTTTTACCATTCTTGAATCACATTCTTCCGGATCATGTCGACATGCAAACTTACTTTGCATTGGTCAACTCGAAAACCTAATTTCTTGGTATCTCTAGGACTTAGGCGACTTGGGTGGAGTTAAGTAATTGCGGCTATGATACCGCGGCATAGCTACAATGCGGTACTCTATTTAACTATCTTGGAGTTCTAGCCTTGATTTATATATTGAATCTATCATCATTCTAATGTTGTTTGTTTTGATTGCAGGACCATGGCAGATAAGAATTTCAAGACGTATCAGAGACGCGTGGATGAAGCCGCCATGTTAGGAGTGATACGTGGGATGTTGGAGAATCAAAAAAGACAAACTGAGCTGATCCAGCAGCAAGCAGATTCATTTCAGGAGGGTTCATAGGCTATTCAGCAGTCTGTAAACACCGCTGTAGCGAAGCCAGTTGACCGAGTGGGGACCGTGGCAGATTTCAGACGGTTGGGTCCTACTACTTTCACTGGTCTGGAGGAGCCGTTGCCAGCCGAGCAGTGGCTAGTGGACACAGAGAATTTACTGATTGCGGTACAGATCCCAGAAGACAAGAGAGTTGATGTGGTGCGCATTCAGCTGGTGGATTACGCCCGAAAGTGGTGGCTTGTGGAGGAGACCCGCTTGCCCAAGCCAATCAGTTGGGCGGATTTCTCTAAAAGTTTCCTGGAGAAGTTCTTCCCGCGGACCGCACGGGAGGAAATGGAAGAGAAATTTATTGGGCTGAGACAAAATGGAGCAGCTGTGGATGTACATGCAGCGGAATGGACGAGACTCAGCCGCTTCGCTGGACCCTTAGTCGCCAAGGAGGCAGACAGGGCGCGAAGGTTCTTGTGCAGTTTGGATGTGGACATCCAGAGGCAGATCGTCTCCCTGGGTTTGACCACTTTCTCGCTGGTTCTTACGGCAGCCAGAGAGCAGCAGAGTTTATCGGGAATGAAAGGGAACCTTCAGCAGACAGCAGTTGCGGCCAGGAAGCCCGCATTTGTACCTAACCGAGATCATGGGCGCAGAAGTATTCCAGTGGACCGTCGAGGTGTAGCACCCATGAAGAAGCCTGTGATCGTTGACCGAAGGAAGAGCGTGACCTGTGACTACTGCCACTTACCTGGGCACGTGCATAAGGAGTGTAGAAAGAGACTGGGACTTTGTCTGGTTTGTGGAGCAGCCGATCACGCAGTTGGTGCCTGTCCGTCGAAACTTCGCACGAGAGATGATATACAGAAGCCTCCGCAGAGACCGTTCCAAGGGCAGAAACAGCTGACTCAAGGACCAAATCAGGCTCGAGCTTTCACGTTGACAGCTGAGGAAGCTAAGGCATCAGGAGAAGTGGTTTCAGGTACTTTACTCGTTCATGATTTTTCCGCATTGGTATTATTTGATTCCGGAGCATCCCACTGTTTTATGTCATCCAAATTTGTAACTACACACTCGATTACCTGCACGACCCTGTCTAGTTTTTGGGACATACACACTGGGAATGGGAAAATCATAGCTAGTAAAGAGTGTAGAGATTGCACAGTTGTTGTGTGCGGACGGGAGCTCTTTGCAGATTTCTTGGTGATAGATACAGGCAGCTATGAAGTTGTCTTGGGAATGGATTTCCTTGGCATTTTCCACGCCCACATTGACTGTAGGGCAAGGAAGGTAATTTTCCAGATTCCCGGACACCCTGAGTTTACCTTTACTGGAGGAAGCAGTTCTGTCGGGCCAGTCGAGTTTAGGGCTAGGCGGACGAACAGTGTTCTTGCGACTATAGAAGTGGATAGTAATGAAGAGCCGGCAGTTGTTCGCGACTTTATGGATGTATTCGAAGATATATCGGGCTTACCGCCGAAGCGAGATGTGGAGTTCGCGATTGACCTTATTCCCGGTGCAGCGCCAGTATCAAAATCTTATTATCCGATAGCACCAGTGGAATTGGAAGAAATTAAGAAGCAAGTTGGTGAATTACTCGAGAAGGGTTGGATTCGAAGCAGCAACTCGCCGTGGGGAGCTCCAGTTCTTTTAGTAAAGAAGAAAGATGGCACGAGAAGGATGTGCATTGATTATCGAGAATTGAACCGGGTGACTATTAAGAACAAGTACCCGATCCCCCGCATTGGAGAACTTTTTGAGTAGCTTAGTGGCGCGAGGGTATTCTCGAAACTGGATTTGCGATCAGGATATCATCAGGTCCGAGTGAAAGCAGAAGACATTTGCAAGACGGCGTTTCGAACTCGATATGGACATTTTGAGTATCTAGTGATGCCCTTCGGAGTGACGAATGCGCCGGCAATATTCATGGATTTGATGAACAGGGTTTTTTCACCATTCTTGGACCAGTTTATTGTGGTATTCATTGACGATATTCTGGTGTACTCGAAGAGTCCGGAGGAACATGCTGAGCATTTAAAGATCGCGCTGCAGACGCTGAGACAGGAGAAATTATTCGCGAAGATGAGTAAGTGCGAATTCTGGCTGGAAGAAGTGAAGTTTCTGGGGCATGTCGTGTCAGGCGATGGAATCGCCGTCGATCCTGAAAAGATTGCAGCAGTTCGAGATTGGCCTATTCCAAAGAATATTGCGGAGATAAGAAGTTTTCTTGGACTCGCCGGATACTACAGGAGATTTGTGGAGAACTTCGCTCGTTTGGCAGAGCCGTTAACCAAGCTTACGCGCAAGGAGGTATCGTTTGTTTGGACGGATGGATGTGCATTGGCCTTCGAGACGTTGAAGCAGAAGTTGATAACCGCCCCTATCCTAACTGTACCGGATAATTCAGGAGGACTGGTGATTCACAGCGACACATCTGGAAAAGGATTGGGATGTGTTTTGATGCAGAATGGGAAAGTCGTCGCTTACGCATCGAGACAACTGAAGACTCATGAGAAGAATTATCCGACTCATGACTTGGAGCTTGCAGCCGTGATCTTCGTCCTGAAGATTTGGAGACACTACCTTTTGGGCGAGAGAGTCGAAGTCTTTACAGATCACAAGAGTTTGAAATATGTGTTCACTCAGAAGGAGTTGAACATGAGGCAACGCAGATGGTTGGAGCTGATGGCCGACTACGACCTTGATCTTAAGTACCATCCGGGAAAAGTTAACGTCGTGCCAGATGCGCTAAGTCGGTTACCAACAATTCAGGTATTGACCGCACAAAGGGAGATCATTGCGGATTTTCAGAGATTTGACTTGGAGGTTGTGCTACCACATGCTACGGGACAGATGATGCAGTTGCAAGTACAGTCGTCCTTAGTTGAGAAGATTAAAGCGTCACAATTGCAGGATCCTAGACTGCAAAAGTTTCGAGAGAAGGTTGAAGCCGGACTACGAACCGATTTACTGATCCACGAAGACGGTTCGTTGAGATATGGTAGCCGTGTGTGTGTGCCAAAAGGGGATGTGCGTGAAGAGCTTATGAAGGAGGCACACAGTTCAGCTTACTCTGTACATCCAGGAGGGACAAAGATGTACCGAGATATTCGACAGCACTTCTGGTGGGAAGGTATGAAATGGGAGGTTGCTCGCTTCGTGGCTAAGTGCTTGGTGTGTCAGCAAGTCAAGGCCGAACATCAAAGGGTTGCTGGTTTGTTGCAACCACTTCCGATCCCTCAGTGGAAGTGGGAACATATAACCATGGATTTCGTGACGGCTTTACCGCGGAGTCTAAAGGGCAACAATGCAGTATGGGTGATTGTCGATCGGTTGACCAAGGCAGCTCACTTTATTCCTTTTCGGGTTGGTCAATCGACGGAGACCTTGGCAGAGCGGTATATGCAGGAGATTGTAAGATTGCATGGAGTACCGGTAAGCATCGTGTCCGATCGGGACACTCGGTTCTTGTCGCACTTCTGGAGGAGTTTACAAGAAAGTTTGGGGACTCGATTGAAGTTTAGCACAGCTTATCATCCTCAGACTGATGGACAATCGGAGAGAACGATCCAGACCCTTGAAGATATGTTGAGGGCTTGCATGTTGGACTTCAAAGGTTCTTGGGAGGATCATCTACACCTGGTGGAGTTTTCGTACAACAATAGCTTCCAAGCGACTATTCAGATGGCTCCGTTTGAAGCGTTGTATGGTCGTAAGTGCCGTTCGCCTGTTTGTTGGGATGACGTTGGTGAACGAAGGTTACTAGGACCAGATTTGGTGGTACAGACAGTCGAGAAAGTGAATACAATCAGGGAGCACATGAAGGCAGCTCAAGACAGACAGAAAAGTTGGGCTGACACGTTAAGAAGACCTCTAGAGTTCGCCGTGAGTGATTTGGTATTCCTGAAGATATCACCGACTAGAGGAGTGATTCGCTTTGGGAGTCGGGGAAAGCTTAGCTCTCGATTCGTTGGACCCTTCGAGATATTGGAGCGTGTTGGGGAGGTAGCGTACCGTTTGGCGTTACCACAGTCACTGGCAGGAGTGCACGACGTGTTTCATGTGTCTCAATTACGGAGGTATGTTCGCGATGAAACTCACGTCTTGGATCATTCGGAGTTGACTGTACGGGAGGACCTAACTTTTGAGGAGCGACCAGTTGAAATCAAGGATCGAAGAGAAAAGGTTCTCAAGAACAAGGTTATCCCTCTTGTGCTAGTTTCTTGGGGTAATCGATTGCGTGGAGAATCCACTTGGGAGCGAGAAGACGAGATCCGGCAGAAGTTTCCTCACCTGTTCCTGTAGTTAGCTATCTTGTATTCTTGGAATTTCGAGGACGAAATTCTTTTTGTAGTTGGGTATGATGTAACACCGGAGCCCAATAATACTATTTCTGGTACTAGTTGAGTGTTATACATTGCTCATTTCAATTATCCTGATTGTTTGGTGCTTATTGCTAAATTTTAACCGGCTAAGTCTTTTTCGCCTATAACAAATTTTAACACCTAAAATGAAATTAAAAATATCCATGTTGGCCTACTCGTCGCCACTAGTCGCGTGGTAGCGTCCGCGTGTCGAGATTTCATCCCGTTCGGCGAAACGGGCAGGTTTGGACGGCTACGCGCGCGTGCAAGTGTCCGACTTGGGGGCATGCATTTTTATCATAAAACATCTCTTTTCAAAATTTGGAACTCGCTTAAAATCCTATAATTTGAATTTGAAATATTTGGGCGCAACCCGGGCGCGATTTGGAAATGTTTCATTTAGCGCCGAAAAGCCCATTTAATTAAATAATTTAAAACCATATAATATATTTATTAATGTTACAATTTTAACGAATAAATCCCTTTAAATCTTTTATAATTAACCCACGATTTTCCCTCTGGCCAATCACGAGGGGCTAAAACCCTCGTGGGCCCCACCAGCACTCTCTCTCTCCCTCTCCGTTTCTCAATCTCTCTCAATCTCTCTCTAACGATCTCTCTCTCTATCTAATCTTTCTCTCTCTCTCTCTCTGTAACAATCCCTCTCTCTCTCTCTATCTTTTATATAACCCCATTGTTCCTCCTTCTCCCCACGACGAGAAAGCGCTCGCGAGAACCCTAACCCCAGAACCCTTCTCGCCGCCGTTGCCGCCGCAGTTCCCGCGACCTCGCCGTCACCGTCCTCGCCTCCACAGCCTAACCGCACCCCCCTACCTCCTCTCCTCCCTCCTTCCTCCGTTCTCTTTCCAGCGCTGCAGCCAACGCCACCGTCACCTGCTCCGCCCACCGCCGGCGACCCCACTTCCTCGTCGGCCTCCGCTCGTCCTCCTCATCACCTGCGCATCGGCCCCGACCTTCCTCCTCCTTCTCTCGCCGGCGCTACATCAGAACCCGACGCCGAACCCTAGCAATTTCTCTGGTTCGCCGGAGATCACCGCCGTCGACTCTCGTCGTCGTCGCCAGCGCACCGCCGACCACCTCCTCTCCCTCCTGCAACCCAGACCAGACCATTACATCCCCTCGTCACGGCACCATCAGAACCAGAAACTTTTCAGCCTTCGCTGCTCGCCGTCGCTGCCTCGCCGGCGTCCCATCGCCGTCGAGCCCGTCGTGGTTGCCCCCTGGTTCTTCTCTCCAAGTACTCTGGTCCGTGTGGTCCCGCTGTTCGCTGTTTGGACTCGATCCGTGGCCCGTGCATCCGTCTCGTGTTTTCCGCCGACGTTGCATTCGTGTTTTCCGGTTTGCGAAACCGTCGAGGCAAGTATCCGAATACTTGCTCTAACATGCTAGCACACAAGATCAAGTCTTGCTATACATTTAATTATCATATTATTTAGTATAACCACACAGTTGATGGTAATATCGATATTTAGTATAAATTAGAATTGACGGTTGCAAGTATCTTTAACATTGAATCATTATAGTAGTTTCTTGTAATTAATCGGTATGCTATCAATCCATACTTTAACTAACTAAACCAATTAGATCGTCCTTGCTTTATTCGTTAAATCATCCATGAGACAATTATTATGCTTTAGTTTTAAATTCATGTAGCTTTATTACTTTCTGTTGTTGATATTGTTTCACCTTGTGACTATTGCACCCCAAGGGTGCTCGAACCTGTTAGTATAATACAACTGCATCATAATCATGTACCATTGTAATTAAATGACCATTAGTGCTGTTTACTTTAAATTCTTGCTGCTGTTACTTATTCGATTGTATACCTGTTGAGAGCACATACTCGATTACATTACATATTGACCCGACCCTGCTACACCTGACATATATTTACATACTGATGCACCGGACATGACACCCTGTACATACCGACTCGACCTATTGTACTACGACCTGACTTATTACATGATCTCATGCCTAATGCCGACAAACCTGACTTGGGGTCCTCATGGACCATTCCTGTTGTCTATCCAGACAGACCTGCTTTTACCTGATCCTGTGTTGGCATTAGTCCTTGATTATTGAATACCTGACCTGACATACATAACTTGGGGGTATGGGGAAATCAAAGGTGAAACCGACTTGTAACTCAACAGTTCGATACCTGTTCTGATCAGTTCTACGGGTTTGGCCAGTCCGGGAGTGATGATGCTGACATCACTCGTCCATCCTGCTACCTATTTACTGCCTAGCGGCACGTCTCGGATTCAGCCCCGAGGGTCTTGACCGTGGTCCTGGGCATGCACGGGATACTATTGAGTTACATCGACGAGTCACCAATTGATTTCAAAGACTTTAGAGTAGAAACCTGATAGGACAGTTTAGTTACCACTGCACATTACCATGCACGGTTATTTCATAGTACTGCTTTATTCATGTTCATCCCTGCATTGCTTATTACCATGTTCTTATATATTATCGGTTGACATGACGCGCTGACGTCTGGGTTTTGCATGGCCCAGATTCCTTACCACTGTCGACGACCGAGCAGGAGTACTTCAGCCAGCAGGCTGAACTGTGAGTTCCTTAGTGATTAGTTTATTTATTTCATTTCATTTCCAGATGTGAGCCCGCATTATGGGACGTACTGTTTATTTATTGTATTGGATCATTTGCTTCCGCACTTATTGTTTATTGACTCTTGTTATTATGGATTTGGACATGTGTTAGATTAGTTTATTTATCTAATTTCTTGATATCTCTACAACCGTAATGTGACTGTGGATGGATACTTTCTACCCACAGGTAGCATGGTTGGCTATGTTACGTGCCCAATCTTGCGTACTCTGGGAAGCGGGGCGTGACACGGCTGCTCCGATCTCGTCGATCTCCGATCTGCTCGTCCAGGTGGCACCACGTCAATGATTCTTTAAACGGGCTCCCGCCTCTGACTCGAGGCAACTCGGTGGTCAAGTTTGCCAAAAGAGACGACCAAGAATGATGTAGAGAATGAGTAGATGACTTTGTCTCACTTCGTCCAAAACCGTGGACGATCGGTTAATGAAGTTGCCACTCGAATCGGGTGATGGAATGAAATGTGCTGTGAAATTCCATACACCCCAAAATCTATCATATCTTTTTAGCAAATGAAACATCAAGTGAGAGAGTGAGAGAGAGAGGGGGGAGGGGCCGGCCATATATAGATGGAGGGAAGTGAGTGTAGGAAAGGGGAGGGTGACCACAAGAGAAAAGATCAACCACAAATATCCTTCATGCAAACAAAACCTCATTAATGCAAATGGTGATTCATTAACCTAGTCACCATTGCATTAATGGCTCCATTAATGCACTAATGACTCACCATGCCAAGTCACCCTTTCTAGAACCTTCTAGAATCATGAATCAACCTTATCCAAGAAAAGATAAATCCGTCTTTAACCGAATGTTAAAAGACGGCTGATAGAAAACTGGAAACTGGCAACTTCCAAAAGTGATCCCGAAACGACTTTCAGGATAACCCCGTAACTGTATAAATATACCTGCATTTGTATTACGACCGAATACAAATGCAACTGAGACAAAGATATTATATCTATTCAATACAATACTCGGATCCGGCTTAAACCAAAGCCGACCAGTATCATCTGTCCGAAAACCGACACGTGTGTAAACGCACGTGCATTTTCCGAACCCTGCCATAAAACCATACGGCCTCTACAACATTTCGCCCGAACTTGGGAAACTGTCTGTGGGGGACTCTAATGACTCGTCAGTACCCTGGCAGTGGGTTTAACCACAAACCGTCAGCGGCACTAGCTATGCGTAACGGCTGCCCATGGACTGACCTCAAGAGAGGCCGATGAGCGAACTCATCCGGAAACCCTACTGAGCCTAACAGTGACAATGTATATACAGTCCGGTCCGTTCCTCCATGAGTATCGCATATCTGCCTAGGGAGCTAGTAACGTCAGACCCCCAATAGCAGTATAAGTCGTGTCGAAGTGTAGCCCAATAACACCCTGAGATACTACTGGAGTACCTACCAGTAAATCTCCTGCCATGGCCATGGACTTTGTGTAATGGCTCTCCTAGACACAGCACGACCTCGCCCCCAATACCGGGAGAGACGAATCCCCTGCCGATCCGCTCACGTACCTCCATATGGCTCGGGACTGTACCCAAAAACTACCTGTTTGCACGACTCCTTTGAGCCGTGGTAGGGTAGAAATCAAAGCACAGTGGGAACTCACACGAGACAAATGACGACCTCAGGTCGATGAACTAACATGTACACATGTCACCAGGGAACTGCTATCTGACGATATGTATAATACCAACTAGCAGGTTCCCGGCGAGTCCTGTCCGGTGTACTCATAACCCAATGAACACCTGTATACATCTTAGGTGATCCAACTGACACCAGTGGCTTGTGAGACCGGCCACCGCCCCTCGTCGGGGTCTCGACTGTACACACTAGTCTACTCCGGAGTATCGATGCCCTGTCTCGAAACTCCTACGACTAGGGACCACAATTAAGGATATGCATATAAACCACCCAACTCTCACGTATATGATCGCCATCATACTGTTGGTGGTAAAGCAAGATCTTAAGGGCTCTATCAAAGTGTAACATGTAATCAGTCACCTGAACATGTACACGACTGATAAAGGCAAACCAGATAGTATACTATCATCTTGAGTAAGACTGTCCTACCGGTATAGGTCCTCCGCAATCATTGCAATCACGTACCTGCGATCCAATAATTGACTCTGAGGGCACTATCTCCAACACAAAATATGGCCCTTTCCAGCGAGATCTGAGCTTACCTGGATGAAAATGTAGCCGGGTGTCGTAAAGCAGTACATGTTGACCAGGTGCGAATGTTTTGCGCAAAAGGTGTTTATCGTGAAACACCTTCGTTCGGTTTTTAACGACAACCGCGTTTTCGTAAGCCTCATCCTGAAGCTCGCTCAATTCGTTCAACTGCAGCTTCCGATGGCTGCCCGCATCTTCGAGAGACAGATTCAGCTCCTTTATCGCCCAAAATGCGCGATGCTCTATTTCTACAGGAAGGTGGCAAGCCTTTCCGTAAACAAGCCGATAGAGAGACGTGCCAAGATCGGTCTTATAAGCAGTTCGAAATGCCCAAAGGGCATCAGTGAGTTTTAACGACCAATCCTTACGGTTCTTGGAAACCGTCTTCTCCAGTATCTGCTTTATTTGCCGATTTGAAACTTCAGCTTGCCCACAGGTTTGGGGGTGATAGGGCGTAGATAGCTTATGATTAATGGAATATTTCCGCATCAAGGCCTCGAAAGTCTTATTGCAGAAATGAGTTCCATTGTCGCTAATGATCGCTCGGGGGTGCCCAAACCGGGAGAAAATGTTTTTCTTAAGAAATCTAAGGACAACCTTGTTGTCGTTAGTCCGGCTGGGCACAGCCTCTACCCACTTAGAGACGTAATCAACAGCGAGAAGGATGTACAAGTTCCCAAAAGAGCTGGGAAACGGCCCCATGAAATCAATCCCCCAAACATCGAAAATCTTCACAACCAAGATTGGTTGGAGCGGCATCTCGTTTCTCCTGGATATCCGGCCCAAGTGTTGGCACCGGGAGCAAGTCTTGCAGTAGTCATGAGCGTCTTTGAAGAGTTGTGGCTAGTAGAAACCACACTGCAAGATCTTCTCGGCTGTCTTTCTGGGGCCAAAATGCCCGCCACATGCTTGATCGTGGCAAAACGTCAGCACACTCTTGAATTCATTGTCAGGGACACACCGACGAATAATCTGGTCGGGACAGTACTTGAACAGATAAGGTTCGTCCCAGTAAAAGTGTTTTACTTGGGATAAGAATCGAAGTCTGTCCTGACTTGACCATTCAGTTGGTAGTAATCCTGTGGACAAATAGTTCACAATATCTGTGAACCAGGGTTCGCAAGATACTTTCAAGAGCCGTTCATCCGGAAAAACGTCGTTGATCGGAATTTGAAGCGACGGCGAAGAAGGAAGTCGTGAGAGATGGTCGGCGACTACGTTTTCACATCCTCTTTTGTCCTTGATGACAAGGTCAAACTCTTGAAGCAAGAGGATCCAACGTATCAGCCGAGATTTTGCATCTTTCTTCACAAAAAGATGGCGTAGAGCAGAATGGTCCGTGTAGACGATGACTGGAGAGCCGATGAGGTAGGGCCTGAACTTTTCTAAGGCAAATACAACAGCCAAGAATTCCTTCTCAGTTATTGTATAGTTCAGTTGGGCGTCGTTCAGGGTTTGGCTAGTATAATAGATTACGTGCGGCATCTTGTTGATGTGTTGTCCAAGGACAGCACCGATGGCAAAGTCGGATGCATCGCACATAATCTCAAATGGGTGCGTCCAGTCAGGAGAAGAAAGAACGGGAGCAGAAGTGAGTGAGCTTTTTAATGACTCGAACGCAGTCACACAGCTCGAGTTGAAGTCGAATGTCGCGTCCTTGGCCAGCAAAAGAGTCAAGGGCCTAGCAATCTTGCTAAAGTCCTTAATGAACCGTCTATAGAAACCGGCATGGCCAAGGAAGGCTCGGATGTCTCTAACGCATCTGGGAGGAGGAAGATTGGAAATAACTTCAATCTTCGCTTTATCTACCTCAATGCCATTTTGCGAGATGATATGTCCTAAGACAATACCTTCGCGCACCATGAAGTGGCACTTCTCCCAGTTCAAAGTGAGGTTCTTGTCCTTACACCGGGTCAGAACAGCGTCGAGATGCAGCAAACGCTCATCAAAGAAATCACCGAAAATGGAGAAATCATCCATGAAGATCTTCAAGAATTTTTCCACCATGTCTGAGAAGATTCCCATCATACACCGCTGGAAGGTAGCGGGCGCATTGCATAGCCCAAAGGGCATGCGACGATATGCAAACATGCCGAAAGGACAGGTGAATGTGGTCTTGTCCTGGTCTTTTTCGGCGATGGGAATCCGATTATAGCCGGAGTAGCCATCAAGAAAGCAGTAGTACTCGTGTCCAGCCAATCTTTCAAGCATCTGGTCAATGAAAGGTAGCGGAAAGTGGTCTTTCCGCGTTGCGGCGTTAAGTTTTCTATAATCGATGCATACTCGCCACCCAGTCTGGATGCGAGTAGGGATTAACTCGTTCGCCTCATTGGTTATGACCGTTATGCCTGATTTCTTGGGGACAACGCGAATGGGGCTAACCCACTGGCTATCAGAGATAGGGTAAATGATACCACTATCTAGACACTTTACGATCTCCTTTTTTACAGCCTCCTTCATGACTGGGTTGAGTCACCTTTGTGGATCCCTGGCTGGTTTGGCATCATCCATCAGATGAATATGATGTTCAACGATCAGGGTACTAATCCCCTTGATGTCCGCCATTGACCAGCCAAAAGCTTGCCTGTTGCTGTGCAAGACCGTAAGAAGGGCTCTCTCTTGCTCTGGAGCTAGAGAAGCCGAGATGATAACGGGGAGGGTCTTGTTCTCACCCAAGTAAGCGTACTTAAGGTGAGACGGCAATGGCTTGAGTTCGAGCGTTGGAGGTGAAACGATTGAAGGCAAGATTGGTGAAATGGTCTCGAATTCAAAGGACTCCAGCAAAGGTTCAAAATGAGTGTAAGCGACCGAGTTGGATGGTTTAGGTAACTCATCTGGAAATTCGAAGGATTCAAACTCGGGTGGTGACTGGCTAAGATCGTTCGAGAAAGTGAAACACTCGTAGTCATTGTCGGGCGCAGAAACAGAAGCAGGTTCGAAGAGGAACGCACTAGTGGCGTTAAGGTTGTCGTGATCGAACAAAAACTCCTCGAATTCACACTCCTCTGGAGTAATCTCCTGGATTGAACAAACGTCTAGTATATGAGCATTAGGTTCGGAGGGCTGATTCCCCAATCTAAAAATGTTGAGTTCAATTGTCATGTTTTCAAAAGATAGGTTCATCGAACCATTTCGACAATTGATCACAGCATTTGAGGTTGCAAGGAATGGACGACCGAGTATCACCGGAATTTGATTCCGGGGGTTAGCTATAGGCTGTGTCTCTAAAACAATGAATTCAACGAGGAATATGAAGTCCCCAATCTTGATTAACACATCCTCTAGCTCACCCCTAAGATGGGTGATCGATCGGTCGGCCATTTGGAGAGTACAGTGTGTGGGTTTCAGCTCTCCTACACCTAATTGCTCATATACTGAGTACGGAAGCATGTTAAAACTGGCATCAAGATCCAAAAGTGCGCGGTTGATGTTCTTATCCCCAATGGTAATAGAAATCGTAGGACTGCCAGGGTCCTTCCGTTTTTGAGGTAAAGATTGGGTAAGAGCATCACTCACAGCACTAGCTAAGAAAACTTTATTGGGTATCTGAGATTTCCTCTTTTTCGTGAACAGGTCCTTTAAGATTTTTGCGTAGGAAGGGACTTGTTGGACAACATCTAAAAGGGGAATGTTGATGTTAACCTGCTTAAACAACTCCAGAATCTTCTCCATTTGTGGATTTTGTTTATTGGACCTCAACCGGTTTGGAAATGGAACGTTTTTGAAATTGGTTGAGTCCAATATTTGTAGAGGAGATTGTGGAGTTGGAACGGATCCCAGAGCCGTAGTTTTCGTGGAGTGAGATGTGGGTCCGTTCAGAGCAGAAGAAGAAGAAGAAGAGCCTTTTGAAGAATGAAGAATAGGCTCAGAAGATGAGGAATGAGAAGAAGAAGACGAAGCGGCCGGAGTGTCATTATCCTCAATTGTTGTGCCGATGTTGTTGTGCAGCATCCTTCCAGATCTCAATGTAGTTACGTCACTCACATTATGGTTCTGTTGTTCAAGAGCAACATGCACATTATGTGGGTGACCAGGATTTGGGAGTGGTTGAGATGGAAGCTTCCCCTTTTCTCGCTCGCTTAACGCCGTATTCAGCTGTGCAATCTGGGCTTCGATGGTCTTGATGCTTTGCCCATGTGCAGCAGTGTGTTGCACCAAAGACTGAATAGACGACTGGATGTTTGCGGTGGATTGTGTCGATTGTTTAACGAACGCCTCCAGACTTCGTTCTAGCGAGGAAACCTTATCGTTGTTTGACGGACAAAAGTTGTTTTGAGGAAAAGAATTATTGGGTGCAAAGTTGTTCGTCTGATTTTGAAAAGGTTAGGGTTGGAAGGGCTGCTGAAATTGATGTTGAGCTTGTTGTTGAGCTTGTTGTTACGGCGGAGGGGGCCTCTGGAAATTGTTTCCTTGGAATTGATGCTGGTTCTGATTCCAGGCGAAGTTGGGGTGGTTCCTCCAACCGGGATTGTAGGTGGAAGAGTATGGATCGTTTCTTGGTCTTTGCTGAAATACAGCATTAACCCCCCTAGGCCCGCCATGCGATATTCTCAGACGAACAGACCGGACTGTACGGAGATTGTCACATACAGGCTCAGTAGGAGTTCGGATGGGTTCACCTCATCAGTCTTCTTATCGGCATCTATCTGGGGACCGTTACGTACAGCTAGTGACGCTTGCGGTCTGTGGTTAAACCCACTGCCAGCGTAGTATCGAGTGTTTAGAGTCCCACACAGAGGGTTATTCGCCTTTGGGCAAAACAGAGTAGAGGTCGCATGGTTTTGCGACATGGTTCGTTCACATCCGCGCACTTGTGCACGTTTGGTGTCTGGACAGTTATTACTAGCGGGCTTTGGTTTAAACCGGATCCTAGTATATGTTTTGGGATTGGTTTTATCTCATTGTATTCGTGTTCCTCGGAACACGGATGTGGGTCTGTATGCACAGTTGACTGAGGCAGAGGCAGATGATTTTCATTAGGGTTGATGACAGTTGTCTTTTTCCAAACCCTAATGAATATGTGAAATATAATTAATAATGTTAATTAAAAGGAAATTGAGTTATGGTTAGGGTTGTTGACCTTTTGACCAAGGTTGATTTGTTGACCAAGGTTGAAACTTTGACCATAATCATTTCACACAAAGATGCTCTTTAATCTTTGCAAAAACCATTAAATGTGAAATGATAATGGTCTTATCAAACCAACCATCACCTTTTTCATTTTGATTAATATTGTTAATTAGTAATTCACATATATGTGATATGGTTGCAAAATCATTTCATTCTCACTTGCATCTTCTCTCTCATCATTTTGCTCTCCCTCTTTCTCTAGCTCAAGGCAAAAATCTCTCATGTGTTGAGAACCATTTTCCTTGGAGATAAAACACCAAAACTCATCTCTACTCATTCTAAGATTGAAGGTTTAGCAAACCTAATACTTTAGTTACCTCAAGTTCGAGAAAGGAGCTCAAGGTAGAGGCCCTCGGGTGGATCTTTCTTCGGCAAGAGAAAGCGACGAGGAGAACCATCCAACCCACTCCAAGGAGAAGAAGAGAAGGAGTTCAAGACTAGGTATAACCCTCTAACCGAGTAGGTAAAGCTCGTAGTTAGTTTCTAGTGTGTTGTTTAGCAAAGATCCGGTTTCTAGTCCATGTTACCCTTTCCATGAAAAATCGTTTTTCACCGTTTCCGCAACCCCGAAAGAACCGGGACAGGTAACGTGGACTTACATGTATGAGAGGGGCTTTATGGTGATATCAACTTTATATTCTCTCCAGATTATTAGCCTATCCCATATGCTTGGGATAAAAGGCTTAGTTGCTGCTGCTTGTTCTCTCCAAATTATCGGCGACGAATATTAGGTATTTTGTTGATTTTGTATCCACCCTTTGGCATTGTTTGTCGAAATGTTTGATGACGGGTTGCTTGTGGTTGATAACGTCACTGCGCTCTTGCAAAATGTTTAACTCATGGGCTCTTTATTTATTTAATTTTTTGGGAACATTCTTGGCAATTTTTCGGTTCTAGTTCATGCTTGTTTGCTTTGCATATACTACCAGCATGGACTCTTGTGTATGTGCATGCGCAGGGAATGCATTTAGGTTTTATTGAAAGCTCTAAAGTTGCTCTAATATATTTGTTGGCTGGCCGAATCTCTCTTGTTATAATTTAGAAAATCTAAATCCAAACTTGATCAGAACCCAACCATGTCTAGAGATAATTCTCAGAAAAATTGAGACCCTAAAATTTCAGTTTTTCTGGTGTTTCAATATTTTGCTAAAAAAAATGGGAAATTTTTAGTGTTCTTTCCAATATTTTGCTTGTTAGCCATACAGCTTAAGAAAATCATAAATTTATTTTTTTTGGTTCGGTTAATTAATGTTTTACTTGCTATGAAACAAATCGTGAAAGAAATACTGAAATTTTCAGTCTTCTTTGATTTTTCATCATTTTGCTTGATATATAATATCACAATTTTTTTTGAAATATCGCAATATTTTTTTCCGGTGTTTCAATATTTTGTTTGCAATACCACATGAACTTTAAGAAACCCCGAATTTTTTTGTTTTTCCAGGTATTTCAATATTTTATTTGCTATTGCCAAATTTTCGGAAATTCTAAAATTTGTAGTTTTCTTGGATTTTTCAACATGTTGCTTGTTATCGTTCATGAAAATTATGAAATTTTCAAAAATCCCAAGGATTTCAGTTTTCTTTAGTTTATAAATACTTTGCTTAATATAGCATACGAAATTGCGAAATTTTCAGTTTTCTTGGGTTTTCTAATAATTTGCTTGCCAAGACACATGAAAATCGCTAAATTTTCAAAAATTCTGAAATTTTTAGTTTTTCTTGATTTTTTATTAATTTGTTTGCCATATAGCACACGAATATCGCGAAATTTTGTTTGCACACGAATAAATTTTCATGAATCCTAAAATTTTCTTTTTACTTTGGTTTTTCGATATTTTAGTTTTTATATAGCACACGAATATTGCGAAACTTTTAGCAATCACAAAATTTTCAATTTTCTCCGGTTTATCAATATTTTGCTTGCATAAGAAAATCGCTAAATTTTTAAATCCCTATATATATTTCAGTTCTCTGTGGTTTATCAATATATTGCTTATTATAGCACACCAATATCATGAAAATTTCAATTTTCGGAGGCTTTTCAATATATTGCTTGATAAAACAAAAAAAAACCATAAAATTTTCAGAAATCCTAAACTTTGCAGTTTTCTTCGGTTCATTAATATTTTGTTTGTTATAACACATATTTTTTAATATTTTATTTGTTATAACACACAAAAATCGAAACTTTTCAGGTTTTTTAGTTTTTTAATACTTTACTTATTATAGAGCGTAAAAATCACAATTTTTTTTTAATTCAAAATTTTTATGTTTTGTTTTGTTTATTAATGTTTTGCTTGTTCACAAGAAAATCACGAAATTTTCAGAAATCCTCTAATTTTCTTTTTTCTTTGTTTTTTCAATAGTTTACTTGTTACAACACAGAAAATCGCGAAATATTTAGAATTTCCTAATTTTTCTTCGATTTTTAATATTTTGCTTGTTATTGCACACAAAATTCGTGAATTTCTCAAAAAAATCCTAAAATTTTAGCTTCCTTCGTTTTATTAAATATTGCACTTCTTATAGCATATGAATATAATTTTTAGAAATTCTGAAATTTATTGTTTTTTTTGGTATTATGCTTGATATAGCATATGAAAGCCATGAAATTTTCTTCTTCTTTTTTCCGGTTTTTCAATATTTGCTTGCCCCACAATACGAAAAATATGAAAATTTCAAAAATTGCAATTTTTTTAATTTTCTTCGTTCTTTCAATATTTTGCTTACATAGCACACCAAAATCATGAAATTTTCAAAAATTCCAGAAACGTTTTGTTTTTCTTGGTTTATTAATATTTTGCTTGTTAGGACAAGAAAATCGAGAATTTTTCATAAATTCTAAAATTTTCAGTTTTGGTTTACCAATATTTTATTGCCACTGGCATATAGCAAAATTTTTAGAACCCTAAAGCTTTTCATTTTTTAAAAACATACTGCTTCTTAAATTACACCAAAATAGTGAAATTTTCAGAAATTTTCGAAATATTTTGTTTTCTTTGATTTTTTCAGTCTTTTTTTTACTGTATCATAAATATCGTGAAAATTTTAGAAATCCTAAAATTTTATATTTTCTACGGTTATTTAATATTTTGGTTGCTACAGTATACGGATATGACGATTTTTTTCAAAGTACTAATTTTTCTACCTCGATTTATCAATATTTTGTATGCAATATCACATGACATCCACACAATTTTCAAAAACCACAAAATAATCTGTTTACTTCGATTTGTTATAGAACATGAATATCGTGAAATTTTCATAAATCCTAATATTTACAGCTATTTTTGTTCATTTAACATTTTGCTAATTATAGCACGCAAAAATTATGAAATTTTCAAAAATTCTAAATATTTCAGTTTTTTGGTTTATTAATATTTTAGTTTATTATAACAAAATATTGCAAAATTTTCAATTTGTATATGATAATAATGAAATTTGCCAGCAATATCAAAATTTTATTTTTACTTTGGTATTTCAATATTTTGCAAGATATAACACGTAGTCATGAAATTTTCATGAATCTCAAAAAATTTCATTTTATTATGTTTTTCGATATTTTGCTTGCTATAACACAAGAATACCGTGAAATTTCAAGAATTTCTAAAATTTTCAGTTTTCTTCGGTTTATCAATATTTTTCTTGCTATAACACATGAAAATCACGAAAAATTTAAAAATACTAAATATTTCAGTTTTGGTTGGTTTATCAATATTTTGCTTACTATATATAGCACACGAACATGAAATTTTATGTTTTCTTCGGTTTTTCAATATATTGTTTATTATATCGTAAGCAGTTATTGCAAAATTTTCAGAAATTTTAAAATTTTCAGTTTTGGCTTATCAATATTTTGTTTTCTATAATCATACGAATATTGTGAAAATTTCAAATATCTTAAGGTTTTAGTTTTCTGTAGTTTTTCAATAATTTACTTGCTAAGACATGAAATTTTTGGTATGTTCGGTTTATCAATGTTTGGCTTGCTGTAGCACAAAAAAATCATGAAATTTTCAGTAAACGAAAAATCGTGAAATTTTTAGAAATCCCAATTTTTTCTTTGCTTATTCAATATTTTGTATACAGAAATCGATTTTTTCCCCAGAAATCCCCAAAATTTATGTTTTCTTCAGTTTATCATTACTTTGTTTGTTATAGCACTCAAAAATCCTAAAATATCTAGTTTTCATCTGGAGTTTTCAATATTTTATTTTCTCGATATTTTCAGAAATCCTAAAATTATCAGTTTTCTTCGGTTATTCTGAAAGTGTTGATATTTTGCTTAATATACCGCACACAAAAATTGCGAAATATTTACAACCTCCAAAAATTTTAATTTTCTTCGGTTTAATAAAATTTTACTTGTTATTCCACAAGAATATAACGAAATTTTCTAAAATCTTAAAATTTTAAGTTTTCTTTGATTTTTCAATATTTTGTTTGGATAGCACACGAAAATCGCTATCTTGTTAGAAAATCTAAAATTTTCGATTTTCTTCGTTTTATCAATATTTTACTTGTTATATAGCATACGCAAACCGCAGATTTTCAAAAATCCCAAAATTTTCCGCATTACACAATTTGCCAAAATTTCCCGCTTTACTCAATTTGCCAAAATTTCAAAGTAATCACAAAAAGTTGAATATTGTTGAATTCTTAAATTTTCTTCAGTTTATCAATATTTTGCTTACTGCATAGCCATAAATATAACGTAATTTTCTTAAATTCTAAAATTTTCAGTTTTATTTGGTGTTTCAATATTTTTCTTTAATTCACGAATATTGCGAAAATTTTAGAAATCCTAAAATTTTCAAATGTCTTTGGTTTAAAACAATTTTGCTTACTATATAGCATATAAAATCCAGAATTTTTCCGGTTTTCTTTGTTTATTAATATTTTATGTTATACCAAACGAAAATCGTGAAATTTTCATAAATACTGAAATTTTAAATTTTCTTCGATTTGTCAGTATTTTGCTTGTAATAACACAATAATTTAGCGGCTTTTAGAAAAAATCCTAAAATTTTCACTTTATTCTCTTTATCAATATTTTGCTTATTATATACAGCACACGAATATTGCAAAATTTTCAGATATTTTAAGAGTTTTATTTTTTGGTTTTTAAATATTTTTCTTTCGGAATGTGAAAATTTCAGTTTTCTTCGGGTTTTCAATATTTTACTTGCTGTAGCACAAAAATATCATGATTTTTTTTAAAGAAAATCATAACTTATTTATTTGTTTGGTTTATTGATGTTTTGCTAGTTATAGCACATGAAAATAGTGAAAATTTCAGAAAACTTGAAATTCTATTCTTTTTTTTATAAATATTTTGCTTGCTAAATGAAGAAGGAAAAACAATATAGACAACTCACACACAATCACATACGAAAACCACAAAATTTTTAGAAATCCCAAAATTTTCTCCTTACTCGATTTTCAATATTTTGCTTATAGCACCTTGAAAATCCTGAAATTTTTTAAAATCACGAAATCTTATGATTTCTTTTGTTTTTAGTATTTTGCTTCCTATAGAACACGAACATCACATTCAAAACTCCTAAAATTTTCTATTTCTTTCGGTTTTTAAATAATTTGTTTGCAGCACAAATACAACGAAATTTTTAATTTTTAATTTTCTTTGATTTAGCAATATTTTGCTCACTATAGCACATGATAAACTGTAAAATTTTTGAAAATCCCAAGATCTTCTTTTTTTCTTCGGTTTTCTAATATTTTCCTTGCCATAGCACACAAAAATTTAAAATTTTTGAAATCATAAAATTTTCTATTTTCTTCGGGTTTTCAATATTTTGCTTGATATAATTGAGCCAGGGTGTAAATTGAAGTGAAAAGCAATTGATGAATGTAAGCCAATTTACATCCCGAGTGAGGCGAGGTAGTGCACTTGGGTGGGAAGGTAGAAGATAAAATTGATATTCATTGTTTCTTCCTTAGTATATACTAGTTTTTGTCTGAAAATTGAAAGGCCACATGCCTCCATTGTCTTCTATTTATAATAGGTAGATATAAATTGGCTAAAATACGGAATTTTGCCTAAAAAAGAGGAAATCCCTTTTAACTTCAAAATCCTGCATTTTATCCTCAAAAAAATTTACACCGTTTGTCTTTTGGATGTTATTTTCCAAAGTGCCATTCCATCCTTCAATTTCTTCCCCAAATTTCCTTCAATTTTTCTTTCCTGATTTTTTATTCCATATTTCTTTTCGTATTTTTCTCCCCAAAATCTCCAATCAAATGCTATAAGCTATTTACATCTTCTCCTTTTCCGGTGGCGGACTCAAAATGTTTTGTTAAGTGGGGGCAAAAAATATTCCTAGATCCTTAAAAACCTACAACTTAATAACATATGAAAAATACATCGAGTGACACTTGAGCCATTGGTCAAACTTTATTAAAACTAAGAATGTAAACGCATGTGAGGAATCTACGAGCTTAAATCAGAATGTTTAACAAGAAGCATTCATCCCAAATTTTTTGGTTCCGCTATATAAATCTTTTTTTTCCCACCATGCTCTGTCAAAGGCCATATCTTCTGCTAAATTTACAATAAACATATCGTTCTTAATAACCTCTATCCATATTCATTGGGGTCTACCCCTATCCCCAATTACGCCAAGAACTACAATTTTATATTTTTTCTAATCGGGACATCGATCGGTTTTCGTTGCACATGTCCGAACCATCATAATCGATTCTCTTGCATTTTATCTTTTATAGAAGCTACCTCTGGTTTGTTACTATGAAGACACTCATCTTTCAAAAACATGCATGGATTCATCACAAACTGTATATAACAGCGGCTCGACAATCTTGTGAGTGGGTCCATCACTATCTTGCATGGATTCAAGAAAATATGTAATAGGCCGAAAAAAAAGAGTAAAAGGTAAATTGAGCTAGTCAAATAAGGATTGGTTCAGAAGTAATTTTGGTACAGAAAAATCTCATGAATGGGAAAATTGGGCAGGCTTTTGAGGTCAAGGGAGGTTTTATGCTTTCTGAGCGAAAGTGAGGTAGGTTTCATGCATTTAAGTCTATACAGTTTCATGATCTCTTTCTATAGAACCTGGCATCAGGAGGCATCATTACTGGTGTTCAAAGTAAGAACCATCTGCATCATTACAAAGAAAAATAATTCAACCACAAAAACTTTGAAGAGTTGCACAATGATCGATCAAGGATACAAGCTTAAACAATAAATTTGAGCGATGCAATATAGCAATCAGAAGTTTCAATTCGAAGGCTTTATTTTGTTACTAAATGGCCTTACATGGTCCAATTACATTCAATATACTGATTGGACCACATTTACAGGTTAATGTTTTCAAAATTGTAATTTTATCTGTTACTTTTCAAATCATAATCAAAATTTGAGCAACTGGTGAGAACAGAGCCATTGCAGGCAAAATACCTCGTGCATTCTTTATATAACAATCAATGAATTATAGAAAGAAAAACATCTATTTGTTTGCATTTCAAGCATGGATTCGGATTCGTGAAGATTCTCCAACAGCAGTTTCCATCCTCTGGTACCATTCACCAATTCCTGAGTTCTCCACCATGTCTTTACCAGCCTTCAAGTACCGAATTGGCCTCAGGACACCAAACACAGCAAGATCCGCTAAGTTTGGTTTCGACCCCCCTAAACAAAAATAGACATAGTAGAGATTATGGTTATGGAGCAATGCGCAACGGAAAAGGTTCTGTATCAAAATTCTATATGAAACATGACATACCAAGAAAATCTCTGCCGTCGAGTGCTTTGGTCCATGTTTCTGCTGCCTCGTACAGAGCAGCACGCTCATCAGTGATGTTGTATTTCTTCTTCAGCTTTTTTGACACCATGTACATAGCGGCTGCTCCGGCATATTTTACAGTTAGCTTTTCTGTAAAGCTAAAGTTTCCTGCAATTCAGCAGCAAATATTGTTTTCATTTGAATCTTGTCAGTTCAAAGAAGATTGTAACAAGTATTAAGCAACAGAGAAACAGATACAATGATAAAAATGAGAGACAATGTAACTGGTACAAAATTCTAAATAGCATGATGTCCCTAGCAGTAACCGTGTCTCTGTGGAAGGATATCAATTATCAACTAGCCGTGCAGTTTTTATTATATATTTTTTTTCCATGGTAGTTTTTTTTACTTGACTGGTTAGAGAATTTGTCAGCTATTAAATGGATAGAATTTTTGTGTATCCCAGGAGTTGAATGTAAATTCTCCCTCAAACAGTAATTACAGTTTCCCATTTGCTTCAAATCAATCATCATCCTCATCTTCTTCTCTTATCCATTAGTTTGATTTAAAGTTTTGCATGCAGAAATTGATAGTAGAAAGCAACTGTTCCCAACAAGTGGCATACTGGATTGAAGACCAATTTAAGTTGCCCAACAGAGAGAATAAATATATATTCCAAAAACATGCCATATACACAGAGAAGCGCATGAAAGGATTGCAAGAAAAATGAAACTCTATGATTGAGGATTATGAATTAAAACACATCGTCACAATAGAGCAGGGTAACACAGGAACAGAAGAAAAATCAAATCATTGCGGTATCCTTACACGGGAACAGAAGAAAATGGTCTGCACATTCTATTGAAGTCATCTTGACGTAACTGAGATATTATTCAACTTGCATTGTTGCATATACATTATGAAACATACAAAAGAATTTTTATGATCCTCCCAAATACTAGTGGGAAGGTAACCCCTCCAAAAGATTTAGTTGCCTATGATTTCCACATCAGCGAAACCAACCCCACACCCCCCTAAACAAACAAAAAAAACATCTTTCTTTTTGAAGGAATCCTTCCATTAGGCCTTATCCGTCTTTTGATGGTATCCACTTCTGAAGTCTCTTTTGGAAACGATAATGGAATCAGCAATCATACAAAGGATGTCGTCGTCTAGGGGTGGGATGGGGAAACCATATTTCATGGTTTTTAAATAGTTTACTCTTGTTTGAGAGCTAAGAAACCATACTTAACCGCTAGGAAGAGAGTCGGAAATGGTGGAGAGACTGCCTAGCCTCAACTCTAAGGATTCGCTCCCGATTTTGGGACACATGATGCATTCATATTATCCTGCACTTTCTCCGGCTTATATGATTTGGTTAATGACTACTGACATCATAGGAAGTAACAAATTGCGATTTACACTAATTTCATTAGCTTTAGCTTTAATAACTTGGACCTGAGATACTTAGACCATCCAATTTCTTTTAAATTACAATTATATCACTTCCACCGCATGCTCGGTGATTCACCATAACAATGTAGACTCTCCTCATAAAGCTATATCTTCTAGCAGTATTGTCTTTTCTTGCAATATTTAATGTAAGACTGGCCATGTTTCAGAGGCCATATAACAAATATAATGTGTAAAAACAAATGAAATTGAACATATAGGATGGATGCTCACACACACAGAAAAAGAAAAAGAAAAAGAAAAAGAAAAAAGAAAGATATCTAACATAAAATGCAGTTGCAGAAGATATCTAGCAGTTGTACTATCTTACCATGATTCGTTATATAATCAAAGGACTCGAGAGCTTCTGAAGTGGTGCGATAAATATTTGGTGATAGCATGTGCACAAGGTGATCATCGACCCACCTATAGAGTGACAAGACGTACTGAAATAATCAATATATGCAACTTGGCCCGAGATAAATGCTCCCAGAACGAGCTTACGGAATTGAAAAAGATGAACCAAATAGCATGGAAGATTGATTGGGCTAGTGAAAGTCAACATGAGACTAATTTGTCATTTATTCATAAAATACAATCTCAAGGTGCAGAATTAATGCATACGGTCTTAAATAGTAAATTATAAATACAAGATACAAACTGATATATAATAGCATTAAGCTGGATAAGAATAGCCAAACAATCCGAAAGTGCACATATATGTATTCAATCTTGAAGGGTACAAATTATAAAGGCAAGTTATGAAGCGGAATACAATTGAATTAAGCTAAATCACGATCCCAATATAGATTTTAACTTGGCTTAAATGGTGTCTGAAGTTAAACTTATTTTGTGCATAAAATCTAATTTGATTTTGATACAGATAAGCTTCCAAATATCAATTGTCTATGAATTTGTTGACTACCCCCCCCCCCCCCCCAAGTAATAGCAGAAACTAATAGATCACTTCTAAAGAATGAAGCTCATACAGTGTTCTTAAATTTTTTAAAGTTCAAATTTAATAAAACTGCTGTATGCTATTCACTGTCAAGCTAGGGGAAGGAGGGAAAGATAGAAATCACCAAAGTTCACTACAACTAAAAACGTAAAAGGTTCCCTGTTGGTCATTTCCAACCACCACACTGAAGACAGAAAGAGGTCATTCCCATCAGCGTCCTCGAGAAACTAGAACTGGGAAAAGCAGTTAACAAATTGGTGAATCAGATATCAAGCGAAACCATTAATGAGCCGTTTCAATTTCTAGTTAACGTACAATACAACTTTACCATTCAAATGCAGGAAGAAATGGAAGAGTATGTTGACATCCGTGTCACACGATCCTCAATTTTGATGATTTAGTTCAAAACATTATTTAATGAATTCATATGTTACCAACGACGTTTCCAAGTTTTTCTTGAAGTACAGTTTGCAACAACATATTCAACATCAAGTAAGATTGCCTACAATGTGATGCGCGCTCAAACCGGCAATATGGCATGATGATTTGATACAATCGACAACGTGAAGCAAGCAAATTCAAGATCCATTCACGTCAAATGTAACAAGTTAAGAGAAATGAAACTAAGTGAAGAACCAAGGCTATGATCGAAAATATGAGCGATATATATGTAATTAGAAATGATTTCATAAGCTTAGAAACCACATTCCAACTCATTCTTAATGTCCATGACGCCATTCCTATCCGTTGGAATTCAAATCTGCCAAAGTTCAAACCAAATGTATCATTCAAGTCAAAACACCGACGTCATCCCCTAACGTTAGTATCAGAAAAGTTTGAACACTGACGCCAGCCCTTGACGTCAGTATAAGAAAATGTTGAACTACTAACGTCAGTCCAGAATTTAGGAGAACAAATCTCTGATTCTCATCTTTCTGTTAAAGTTATCAGTGACGGCTACCCTGACGTCACTAGAACAAATTGTTTAGAACTGACGTCTGTCCCTGACGTCATCACGGACAGTTTGAATCAAAAATTTGAATTTCAAATTTCGAAATGAATGGACACTTGAGGCAAATTTGCTCCTAACTTCCTCTAAACGGTCATTAACTGTTTTATGGTAGTTTTTGGCAGTTACAATAACTTCTCATTCAATTCTCTATAAATACCTTTGAAATCTCACAATTCATAACACAGAAATTCAATTGAAAATCCTTCTGAAATTCATCATGTTCTTTGCGCTTTAACTTGTTCAGATTTTTCATTTCTCAAGTGTCTTAAACCCGTCCAAATCTCTCAAAACAATCCTTCTGCCTAACCTGAAATAATTTTTGAGATCAATAGGATTGTGAGTGAAATCGTTTGTAATAAAAGCGATTTGTAATCCAAGAGAAGGGATGTTTCTCCTTTCACTTGAATTGTAAATTCGGAGTGGAAAAAGAGATTTTCTTAGAGGGCCGTGGATTAGAGAGGAAAATGCGGATTTCCTAGAGAATTACGGTCTAGAAAGGAAATACACTTGTTTCCTAAGGAATTGCAGTTTAAATGATCGATTCTTATGAAGAGGGATATATTGTTTCTTCACATCCTGTGAAGTGCGATTTGTGTACTTCACAAGTATAATGGAAGAATTATGAGTAGGAGACTCAGACAGGGACTAGCCACAGGATGTAGTGCACCCTAGTCAACATATCGCCTTGTTTGCATTGCTCTAACTCTTTTTACGTTTCTTTTTTTGTATTGATATATTAAGTTTCTTGTTTAAAACTTGTTTTAAATATTTTCTGCGGAAACTCGATTATCAATTTAGAAATAGTAGTTAAGTTTTTAAATTTGCAATAGGTTATTATAATTACCTTATTCATCCCTCTCTAAGCTATTTTCAATTGGTATCAGAGCAAGTTGCTCAGTTTTTAAATTAACATCTAAAGTTTATTAGATCCTAATGGAAAATCCACCACACGACCCCCACTTTTTAATGGCACAAATTTTCAATTTTGGAAAACTAAAATGAGAATCTTTTTACAATGTATAGACCTAGATATTATAGATATTATAGATGAAGTCTTTGTTATTCCTACCACCAAACCATATTCTAATGCAGAAAAACAATTTATGAGATTAAATATTAAGGCTATGAACGCCCTTCACTTCTTGTTGGTTCCAGAGGAATTCAATAGAATTTCTATGTGTCAAACAGTATATGAAATCTAGAGAACTCTCGAGACTGCACATGAGGGTACGAGCCAAGTAAAAGAAAGTAAAATTAATAAGTTAATGCACGAGTACGAAATAATTTTTTTATGAAAGAAGACGAATCAATTGATTCAATGTACTCTAAGTTTAACAATATAGCAATAGAACTATTTAATTTAGGTAAGAAGTTTGTAAATAAAGAAAAGAACTATAAAATTCTTCGATCACTAATTTTGTCTTAGCATCCTAAAATTACAGCTATAGAAGAGGCAAACGACATGAGCACCATGAGTGCTGACACTCTTATTGGTAAATTGAAAACTTATGAGATGGAACTCGGTGACATCAAGACAAAGGAGGACAATCAAAGAAAGAATATTGCACTCAAAACGTCGAATAATAAAGTTAAAGAGTCAATCCCATCAAGCGGTGCTGAGATCGACAACGAAGATATGCCAAACATTAAAAGACATTTCAAAAGGTTTTCTTAAGGTAAGAGGCAACTCTTTTAAGAAACGGACTAACACTTCCAAAACCATGCGATGTTTTGAATGCCTCAAGGCAGATTGTCTGAACCTCAAGTCCAAAAAGGACAAACCAAAATGGAAGAAAGGTTTGGAGAAACGTGCATTCCAAGCCATCCGAGATGATTCCGATTCGAGCGAATCAGAAAACAAAGAAGTCGCCAATATATACTTCATAGCGATTGACAATGATAATCTCAGATCATGTAAAGAGAAGTGGATTCTTGATAGCGGCTGCTCGAGGCACATGACAGAAAATATCACCTGCTTCGAAATGCTATCAAGAGAAAATGGTGGTACCGTGACATTTGACAATATCATCGGAAAAGGTACCCTTTCATTTAAGTATAATTCCAATATTACTATAATACATGATATTTTGTTAGTAGATAACTTAAAACATAATCTATTTAGTGTTAATCAATTCTGCGATAAGGGTTATAACGTAGGATTTGAAAAAAAAAACTTATGTAAAATAATTTATAATAATATAACTATTTTAACTGGAAAACGATACAATAATATATATATATATATATATATATATATATATATATAATGTACACACATGACTTCAACAATAAAGATTTAAAATGCTCAGTTGTAAATAACGACTCATGGCTTTGGCATAGAAAGCTAGGTCATGCGTCAATGGATATTTTATCTAAAATAACTAGGACTAATTTAGTTAAATGTATTCTATTATTAAAATAGGAAAAAGATAAACAATGTGAGGCTTGTCTTAAAGGAAAACAAACCAAAACTTCATTTAAACCTAAGAATGAAGTCACAACCGATACTTCTTTACAACTAATTCACATGGATTTATTTGATCCAAGTAGAAATGCAAGTGTAGGAGGAAGGTTTTACGCTTATGTATAGTAGACGATTACTCTAGATTCACATGGGTATTCTTTCTTAGAACCAAAGACGAAATCTTTAACGTCTTCAAATTCTTTTCTAAGAGAATTCAAAATGAGACGGATCTTAGAATTTCCAAGATCAGAAGTGATCATGGTGGAGAATTTGAAAATAATCTCTTTGAAGTATCAAGAAAGGATGTAAGCATGAGTTTTCATGTGTTAGGACACCACAATAGAATGATGTTGTTGAAAGGAAAAATCGTTTCTCGCAAGAAATGACACGTACTATGTTAAATGAGAACAATCTATCCATGTATTTCTGGGCAGAGGCAGTAGATACGCCATGATATATCATAAATAGAGTTAGCATATGAAAGTTTCTTAAGAAAACTCCTTATAAACTCTTGTAGAAAAGAACCCCAAATATAAAATACTTCAAAGCTTTTGGATGCAAGTGTTTTATATTGAATACCTTGGATAATTTAGGAAAATTCGAGTCTAAGAATGACGAAGCTATATTTGTTGGTTACTGCATGACCAACAAAGTATATCGTATCTATAATAAAAGAACAGTAATACAAGAAAGTATGGATGTTGAATTTGATAAAAATAACTCCAACTCCATAATATCAAAAAATGATGTGCTAAACATCTCTAATGGTTTAGAGAATCAATCAACCGAAAAGGAAATTGCCGAACCAGAAATAGAAGATGTGGCACAAGTTGTGGAAGAAGATCTTCCAAAGAGTTGGCAATTTGATCGTGATCATCTAAATGATTTGATCATAGATACTATTGATAAAGGAGTCATTATAAAATTATTAAGATTCAATACTCGTATTAACTTAGCATTTATATCCCTGATAGAACCCAAAAACATTAATGAGGTTATTATTGATGAAAATTGGATAATAGCCATGCAATAAAAACTTAACCAGTTCGAAAGGAATAACATTTGGGATCTTGTTCCAAGACTTGAAAATAGACCATAATAGGAACCAAATGGGTGTATAAAAATAAACTTGAAGAATTAGGTAAAGTGGTCAGGAATAAAGCACGTTTAGTTGCTCAGAAATATAACCAAATAGAAGAATTAGACTATAATAATACATATGCATCAGTTGCTAGACTTGAAGCAATCTGTATCCTATTGGCATACGCTTGCTATAAAAACTTCAAAGTTTTTCATATAGATATTAAAAGTGTATTCTTAAATGGTCAAATAGACGAGGAAGTCTATATAGCTCAACCCCTAGTTTTGAATATCATAAATTTCCCGACCATGTATATTAACTAAGAAAAGCACTTTATGGTCTCAAGCAAGCACCATGTGCTTAGTATGAACGTCTAAGTTCATTCTTAGAAAACATAGGTTTCACGAAAGTTGTAGTGGATAAAACTTTATTCACTAAATTTTTTAACAAAGATATAATTGTAGTCCAAGTATATGTTGACGACATCATTTTTTGATCAACTAATGAACGTCTTCGTGAAGATTTTGCCAAATCCATGGAAGACGAATTTGAAATGAGTATGATGGGAGAAATTAATTCTTCCTTGGCTTTCAAATCAAACAAATGAAAAATGATATGTTCATCAATCAAGCCAAATACACTAAAGCGTTGATAAAGAAATTTGGCTTAGAAAATGCAAAGACCCGTGAGACACCGATAGCTACCAATACTATACTCACTGATAATAATGATGGTCAAAATGTTGACACTAGACGATATCGTGGCATGATAGGTAGTTTATTATATTTGACCGCTAGTAGACCCGATATCATGTTCAGTGTATATCTGTGTGCGAGATTCCAAGCCAACCGTAAGAAATCATATTTGACTGCTGTCAAACGAATCTTTAGATATATATAAGGAACCATTAACTTTGGCTTATGGTATCCTAAGAACAACTTATTTCATTTAATAAGTTATTCTGACGCGGATTATGTTGGAAGTCTCAAAAATCGAAAGAGCACAAGTGGTACATGTCACTTTTTAGGGAATTGTTTTGTTTCTTGAATTTCAAAGAAGCAAAATTATGTTGCTCTATTGACGGCCGAGACAGAATATATTGCTACCGTACATGTTGTGCACAAAGTTTATGGATAAAATACACTCGAAGACTATCGAGAAAGTATTTCACAAATTCATGTACTGTGTAACAACACCAACACGGTTCATATGACCAAAAATGCATATCAACATTATAGGACTAAACAACAACCGAGCTTTTTATCCCAAGCATATGGGGTAGGCTACATGAACCAATATGATAATCACGCCGGGTCCATCACATGAATTCTCCGCCTCCACTCACTCCTATCGAACAATATACCATCATTGAGACCTTTGGCAACCATATCGTTTCGTATCACCTCCATCCATATTTCCTTCGGTCTCCCTTTTGCCCTTTTGCCATTGCCCATATCGAGAGTATCTATTCGTCGAACCGGTGCTTCCATAGGTCTGCGTCGCACATGACCAAACCATCTTAGCCGGTTTTCCCGTATCTTCTCCTCCACAGGTGCTATACCAACTTTTGCACGAATATACTCATTTCACAACTTATCTTTTCTAGTGTTACCGCACATCCAACGAAGCATGCGCATCTCCGCTACGTGCATCTTCTGTGTATGATGCTTCTTAGGAGCTCAGCATTCTGTACCATATAATAAAGCAGGCCGAATAGCGCTCCGATAAAACTTCTCTTTCAATTTTAACGGAAAGTTACGATCACACAAAATCCATGTTGCACTCCTCCAATTCAACCAACCAGCTTGGATCCTTTGATTAACATCACTATCGATCTCCCCATCCTTTTGGATGATGGAGCCTAGATATCTAAACTGATCGCTCGGTGATATCTCTTGCCCTTCCAATGTTATACCAATATGGTTTTGACTTCTCTGTTTACTAAATTTGCAATGCATATATGCTGTCTTGGACCTGCTCAATCTGAACCCCCGAGATTCCAATGTTTGCCTCCATAATTCCAATTTGGCATTAACCCCTACTTTCGTCTCATTTACTAGAACAATAACATCAGCGAATAACATACACCAAGGTATATTATCTTGGATAGTTCTAGTAAGCTCATCCATCACGATGGTAAACAGGAATGGACTTAATGCAGAATCTTGATGAAAACCAATCGTAATCGGAAAATCACTCATTAGGCCGCCACAAGTTCTGACATTTGCCACTACTCCATCGTGTATATCCTTGATTATGTCAATATACTTGACGGGGACCCTCTTCTTTATCATTGTCCCCCATAATACCTCTCTAGGTATCTTGTCGTATGCTTTCTCTAAATCAATAAATTTCATATGTAAATCTCTTCTACTCTCTCGAAAACGCTCCACAAGTTGACGAAGCAAATGAATAGCTTCTGTTGTCGATCGTCCAGGCATGAACCCAAGCTGGTTCTCTGTTATCTTAATATCCTTTCTTAGCATGTGTTCAATCACTTTCTCCTAAAGTTTCATGGTGTGACACATAAGTTTTATTCCACGGTAATTTAAGCAACTTTGAATATCACCCTTGTTTTTATAGATAGGTACAAGGATATTTTTCCTCCATTCATTTGGCATCTTTTTTGTCTGCCAAATCTTATTAAACAGATCTGTCGGCTATTTAACGTCTATATCTCCTAAGCATCTCCAAACCTCGATAGGAATCCTGTCAGGACCAACCGCTTTTCTTAAACTCATTCTGTTCAAAACTTCTTTAACCTCGGGTAGTCTTATTTTACGCATGAAATCACGGATTATATCTTGAGATTGAATGACAAGTCCATCCAAATTCTTAGTAAAGCTCTCATTGAACAATTTGTCAAAATAATCTCTCCACCTTTCCTTGATATTCTCATCTCGAACTAAAACCTTCCGATTTTCATTTTTGACACTTCACCGCACATAAGTCTCTGGTCTTCCTTTCCCGCATCCGAGCAATCCGGTATATATCATTTTCAGCCTCTTTAGTGTCTAATTTCTCGTACATCTCCTTATAGACCTTAGATTTAGCTTCCCAAATAGCTTTCTTAACTTTCTTTTTAGCCATTTTATACTTCTCAAATCTCTCCACATCTCTACTTTTCTTCAAATATTTATAAGAGTTCCTTTTAATTTTAATAGCAGCATTTACTTTTTCATTCCACCATGATGTGTTTTTAGATGGTGGAGCACCACCTCTCGACTCACCAGGTCGATTTCTAACTACCCTCTTGATACAACTAACCATTTTGTTCCATGTTCTGTCTGAATTATCTTCTTACTGCCAATCCGCTACACGATCTATAAAACCCTTTTAGTTATCTTCTTTCAATCGCCACCATTTTCTTCGTGACCATTTTCTCAAAGGATATATCGTATTAGAATACGTATCGACCGATAGTCAATTAGCCAATATTTTTACTAAACCATCAGACAAGAATATATTTTCACATTTAAGAGGTGAATTAAATATGTTAGAATTAAACACACCCTAAAAACCGTAAAATACGATAACAGAGACAATCAAACCAACTCAATATTTTCTTCTCTTTAAACTGACGTCAGCACTGACGTCTCCACTTGTCTAATTTTTCTTCTGACTCATCCTTTCCTTTCAATTGGGAAAAATCGTTAGTTTTTATAAAATATATCCAAACCAATTTAAAATTCCAATTGGCATCTGATTAATTACTAGGACCCAGAGTTTAATTGTTTTTCAAATTCAAATTAGAGTGGGAAATTTGAAAAACCTGTTAGTTTTTTCAAAGTCCGGGGTGGTTACTCAACTTTCCACTCAACTTTTCACTGTAAATATGATTTAAACTCACTCAGTTTACATCATTCCTATATCTGAGAAAAATGGAGATTAGAAATGTCAACAAAAGGAAGAGTGAGTACGTGAAGGGTGAAAGTTCAAAGAAACCCAAAGAGGAACCAAAGGAAAAACTTCCGACTCCCAAATCGGAAGAAGATCCTAGCGAAGGCTCCTATCCTCTATCACCTTATCCGCCGTCACCATTCCCAATTCCACCAAATTTACTAATTGGAGGAATTGTGATTCTCTTTCGTCAAACTTTTCCAAACGACATCGTCATTCTCTATGATCTTGAGGATAACATGATTATAAAGAAGCGTACAACCAACGTTGTGGAAAAGTTCAAGAAAGAAAATTAGAATATTTTGTATTTGTTTAGTCTGATTGTGTGACTTTGCTTGTATTATGTAATAGTGTACTGTATGTTCTTTGGTTATGAATAAAAAATTTATCCGTGTTTTATGCTAATTTCTTTCCTGTTTCACTTTTTTTGACCATCTGACGTCAGTAACTGCCACCAGGTTAAGATTTTACAGGCCTACTGACGTCTGGTCAGACATCAGATATTCAAAGTTGTCCCCTATTTTTCTCTGCACTGATGTCAGGCATGAGAACACTGATGCCGGTACGGGCAAAATCCTGATGTCGATTAGACTTCTGGAGTAGATTTAAATCCCCAAATTCAATCATGACCGTTCATTTAAAACTCAATAGTCACACCCTTTCATCTACAAACCCCTTAGACTATTATAAAACACCAAAAGCATCTTTACTTCTTCCATTCTCTTCCAATTTCTCAACCTTAAAAAATTCTATCTAAATTGAATTCTTTCAAGTTTTCACCATGCCTCCCAAACCAACGAAAAAGGCGTTTGGTTACAAGCAACCCCTTCTGAGCCTTCTCCGTCTACCAGAAAATCGAAAGCCACCACTTCTGAATCTTCACCCAAAACCAAGAAATCTAAACCAAGTCCTTCTGATCCAAGTCTCGATTCCAATCTCTTCAACAATGCCGAGACAAAGGATCGCTATGCCCTTATTATCAACAGGACCATACATACCGGGGTAAAAGTATTATTTCCCGATGGATTTTGGATTTCAAGAAACTTTTGAGTTTCAGGGATGGATGCCATTCCTTACCCTATATTGTCCAACGTTCAATACGGCAGTTCGTTTTTTCTATGCTAATCTCTCCAGTGAATATGACAATCCTACCGATTGTTCAACCAAAGTTTTCGGGAAAGAGTTCAAGTTTTCTGCCGGCACAATTGGACGTGCTCTTGAAATTCCTTCTGATGGCGTGGAAGTTTTTAACTTGACACTCGAGAGTTTTGAGTTCCAAGCCCCGCACACTAAAGAAGTTGCCGCTAAACTTCTTCATGGATCGGAGTTTTCTCGAATTGTTGATCAAAAAGCGAAGACTTTAACTCGACGAGCCCGTGTCTTATCCAATCTCCTTGCTCATGTGATAATCCAGAAGTCCGGTAGTCGAGATATATTCTACGGACCTCACAAGCTAATCACATATTATGTTTTAGCGAAAATCAAGATCAATCATCCACCGTTCATCATTCAGAACATGTGGGCGATATCAGGTGGCCCGTCTAATCTTTACTATGAGCGAATTGTCACGAAATTGCTCCAATATCGGAGAGTGTCAATTTCGGATCCAAATGATACGGTAAAAGATGCAATTGATTTCGGAACGGATTTTAAACTTGATGAAATTGAATGCCGCTTCTTCATCTTCTCAACCGACATGACCATTCCTCTCATCTCAATCGACCCAACCAACACCAGTTGAGATTCCTCCACCACAACCAACATTTGACTTCGCCGCTTTTGAGACTAGAATTGTTGATCACATACAAGCATGTCACGATCACATCTATTCTCGACTTGATCAAATATTTGGTGAAGTTGATTCTCTTCGTGATCGAGTTGAATCAATTTCAATTACATTGTCTACTCTCTCGACTCCTCTGAGTGCTTCATCATCACCACCACTACCACAAGCTGACGAATGTTAGGAATAGTTGTCTTGTTTTGATGTTTTGCTATGTGCATGTCTGCATTTTAGGTCTTTTGATGGTTGGTTGTTATTTTTAGTATGTATGTGTTGGTTACTTAGTATTTTAGTTTGTATGCTTTATTTTCTTTGTAATCAATGAAAGTTTCAGTTTCTTATTAAATTGTGTTGAAATTCTCTACACAACTCATATCCACAATGCTTATAAGCCTCTTTTTTTCTTACATTTTTTTATCCCCGCTAAATTTTAATTTTTTTTTGATATTTTCCAAAAAAGGGGAGAAAATATTCATGAATAATATAATTGGTTAATATGAATTCGAATTACATCACTCGTCTTCATGTTATATTTCTTGAGAAATTGTATCAGTGGTATGAGATACCGGTATGAGTTCAAAGAGTTTCTCAAATAAGCATGAATTGAGGGGGAGTGTTTAAATTGAATTTACTTTTTATATATATCATGAATTCTTTAAATAAGTTTTGCTAAATATCAAAAGGGGGGGATTGTTTACATCTGTATCCTCAATTTTGATGATTTAGTTTAAAACATTATTTTATGAATTCATATGTTACGACGTTTCCAATTTTTTTTGAAGTACAGCTTACAACAATGTATTCAACATCAAGATTGCATACAATGTGATATGCGCTCAAACCGGCAATATGGCATGACGACTCAATTCAATCGACAACGTGAAGCAAGCAAATTCAAGATCCATTCAAGTCAAATGTAACAAGTCAAGAGAAATGAAGCTAAGTGAAGAACCAAGACTAAGATCGAAGATATGAGCGATATATATGTAATTAGAAATATCGCATAAGGTTAGAAACCACATTCTAACTCATTCTTAATGTCACATCTCCATCTCTTTTAGAAACGTCATAACTATCCGTTGGAATTCAAATCTGCCAAAGTTCAAACCAAATGTATCATTCATCTCAGAACCCTGATGTCAATATTAGAAAAGTTTAAACACCGACGTCAGCCCTTGACGTCAATATAAGAAAAGGTTGAACTAATTGTTAGTTGTATGTATGCCCTAGAGGCCAGTATTGTACAGATGATGTATATTATATTGGATGCTTGGACATATATAGAGATGACTTTCTTGCTCGATATGATAGTATGCTATCTGGTTACTCTTTATCTTAACATGTACACTTGTCTCTTTAAACTGTCTTATAGTTACATGTTGGTAAGCCCTTAGGATGCGTACTTGACTACCTGGACTATGATGTAGATCATACTAGTGGGGACATGGTAGTCCATAGGTACATCCTTCAAGGTCCCTAGTCGTGGGTGTATCGAGACGGGGCATCGATATACCAGTGTAGACTAGCGTATACGCTTCCCGACCCATGAGATGGGCGATGGATGATCCCATATCCATTGGTGTTTGACATCAGAGATGGTATGCGGGTGCTCAGTGGAGACTGGGTACACTGGACGGACTCGCCGAGAACTCCCAGATGATATTATACCTCACGTCAGATGGCAGTTCTCAGCTGACACTTGTGCAGGTTAGTCTGTAAACCCGAGATCGTCATAGAGTCTTGTGTGATTCCCACTGTGCTTTGATCTCCACCTTACCACGTCCATGAGGGCGTGCAAAACGGTGGTCTTTGGGTACAGTCCCGAGTCACATGGAGGCAATGAGCGATAGGAGGGGTTTCGTCTCTCCCGGTATTGGGGGTTGATGTTGTGCTGTGCTCGATTGGCCGTAACAGGGAAGTCCCTGGCCAGGGCTGATCAGAGATTTGCTGGTAAGTGTTACCAGTAGTTTCTCGACCCGTTATAAGCCTCACATCGGCACGACTTATCGGTTATTGGGGTCTGACGTTTACCACCCCTAGACTTGATATGCGACATATCAGACAAACAGACTGGACTGTACGGTAAGTGTTACTGGTTGAATTCACAGGAGTGTGAGCGGGCTGGCTCGTTGATCTTCTGATCGCTCAATACCCGGATGGCCGTTACGTTTAGCAGACCGCTTGCGGCTTGTGGGTGCTTGATATGATCATCATCTGCTACCGGCGTATTGACGAGTCTTTAGAGTCCTACACAGAGGTTTCCTGGCTCAAGCGAAACGAAATAGGAGCGCATATGAGATATGTGCGGGACCGAGAATAATGCGTGTATGTGATACCGTATTTCATTCTCGCGATGAATGTTTCGATTGGTTATATACGATATAACCTAGTTATCGAATCGTAGATTGATTCGATAAGTCGATACATTGGATACTAGTCGGTTATGTGCGACATGACCGGATCATTGAATCAAGTGTTGATTTAATAATTTAATGTATAAATATATATTTGATATATTACTTTGCATTAACTGGTATTGGTTCACTTTAATAGGATTTTCTCACTCGTAGTTCACAAGTTGTATATGTGATATACTTTTGTGCACTACAATGTGTCATGTTTGATGATGCATGTAGATTGGTTTTGTGTTAAGACTTAAACCATGGTTATGATAATAGTTAGGGTTTTGATTTATTTATTTATCTATTCTTTTTTGATAAATAAATAAAAGATAACAAAATGGTTTCTTTGATGAAGCTTCATGAAGCTTTGACTAAAGTGACCATTTTGTCATCATCCTTAACCCTAACCATTCTCACTTGACCATGGTCTATTCTCTACACTTAACCAAGGTTAGAAGATGATAAGTATTCATTTTATTATTCTTTTAATAATACTTATCATATTCTATCTTCTTCTTCTTCATTTTCAAGAGAGAAAGCTTGATGCCATCAATGACATCTTGAGTTCTAAAGTGAGAAATCCAATTCTAAAGTGAACTCACCTCCTATTTCTTCACCCTCTACCTCTTGCCAAGTTGTTTTGGGTGTTTTCTTCACAAGTTTCACCAATTTGTGAAGTCGGAGCTTGAACTTGTGATGCCTCGACGTAGATCATCTTCGGCACGAAGCCGACGACCTAGTCCGCCCAAATCTCCGATGAAGCCGACGTTTGAGTTCGGGATTCGAGATGGACAGCGAGAGGACGCCTACGTGGAGCTAAGGAAGTGGATATCCGGATCTACAAAGGTTGTAGCTTCTGATCTTTAGTTAAATTGTTAACTAGATTCCTTTTTCGCCTAGAATTCTAGCCGACGATCCGTATTAGGGTTTCCCGGCACCCATAAAATTTTAAATTGGCATGGTTGATGCCTTGTGAGACCTCTATAGTGTGCCTAGGAACCCTACAGTGGTATCAGAGCCTAGCTAGAGCCTTAGGCGAAGTCTAGACGACGTTCGAAATCCGAACGAACCGAAACCCTAACTCACAAAATGCTCTCTGTCCAATTTTTAAAAATCGGGATTTTTCAATATTAAAAATATGCAGAAAAATCAGCAGGGGATTTTAAGAGTTACTGTGAATTTCGTGTGCTTAACTCCATCAAACAGCCGCGGTTCCGCGGCACGAGCATGGCTCGTGCGGCGGTTCCGCGGTCGTACGGCCTCCTTATTCAATAAATTTTATACAGTAACTCCTAATTGATAATGCTGGTTTTCCTGGGAATTTTTAAAATTTATTCAAGAGTTGCATTTTCTGGGGTTGTTTTGGAGCTTCGATAGTTCGATCGGATTATCAAATTTCGTCTATGTGTTTTTCGGATATTTTAAGAATATGTTAAAAAGTTCGACCGGATGAAAATACCCAACTTTTCCCCTGCCGGAATATTTCCAAGTGTTGGATCTTTCTATGGTTTAAAGACGTTCTGAGTAGTGCAAGTAACGCGATGGTCCCTCTAGAAGACAACAAACCTTAACTCGATTATGTGACCGTCTTGAACTGCCCTTTGAACCTTCGGGTTTGGGGCAGTACGGCGTGCCACATGTGAGGCGTTGGCTTGACCCTTCTACGGCTGGACCGTTGGTACTGAGGCATGAAGCGAATGTCATTGAACCTATTTCATGTGTTGAACGATTTCGGGAAAACTTGGGTGTTCGATTGTTCGATCGGAAAGTTTAACATTTTCTATTTATCCGGAATAGGATACAATAATTGGAATTCACAAACAGTTATGAGATAACTGAATGAATGTTATAAATCTAGCGGTTTAGTCTCACTTGATATTGAAAAGAGTTTTCGATAATGGGACTAAAATGCGGGGTTTTATAACTGTTAGGCATGTGATGTCTAAGTATTTCATTTGATTAGGCATGTGATGTCTAAAGAGGTTGCGGATTCCAACTGTTGTAGTTTTACACTTTCTTTTCTGTGACCGTAAGTGTAATATATGATATCGCCGGTTTCGTTGCTATATGTCAACGACAATTGGGATACGCATGTTTACTTACGTTGATGGCATGTGATGTTATGTGTTGCTGGATATGTTATATTGAATCGTCGTGTTTGAATAGCCGGGGGTTTTTATGTGAGATGAGTGTTTTTCCTTTTCATTCATGTAAAAACTTGTATGTAATATTCTTTTATTTGGGGCACTTCCAGGTAGCGGAAGATGTCACCTTTTGTATATTATTTACTTTTCCGCATTAGGATAGACCCAAGGAGGGGAGCACAAGTAACCGGGTTCTGGGGTCCAGTGGGAGACCAACTCGAGGAGTCGAGTCCGGGTCACCTAACCCTAGAATTGGCAGGGTTGCTTGCTGCTCTCGTAGGGGTCTAGGGGTGTGGGATTGGCTATTCATCACGACCGTGAAATCCGTGTTTTATACTGGCTCGTATTGAAGACACGGACGTCCTAGTATATCCAATATTTCATATGTTACTTCTGCTGCTTTATCTGTGATGTGATCATGTGATGTTCTGTGATAGATACAATATATAGTATATATGATATATTATATAGACGTTACTTATGTTTTACACCCGCGCTAGCCCTGCCCTGCTCTGTCGTTAGTTACCTAACCTAACGGTGCACGAGGGGACATCCAGACGAATGCGGATGGCATAAATGTACGTCGTATTTATCTGTGATGTTTAGGTACTTAAATGATGGGACTTCATTAATGTGATTAATGAAAGAAAAGAAACCTAAGATGTTGTAGAATCAAATTTTAAACGAAACAGGTAGCTGCAGTTCTTGCTTTGCATAGCGGTATATATGATATACCCTGCACCTTATTCGATGAGGAAAGGACCGAGATCCCTTCACCGGGAGTAACTCCTTTAGCAGTAACTGGCAGATGCTACACACTCGGTTTGGCTTTGATTGCTTTTAAAAGTTTTTGCTTTGCACGGTGATATATATGATATATCCCGCACCTCATTCGACGAGGAAAGGGCCGACGATCCCTTCACCGGGAGTGACCCCTTTAGCAAAACTAGAAAAGCCTCAAAATCGCTCCATTTCAAAACTTCATTTGATTCTACAACGATATCAAGTTCATTACGCTCATGGTTTTATGAAAACATGCGTAGCCCTCCGTCATTTCAGATAAGTACTACTTAGTATTCGTGCTACGGTAGTTTGGCATTCGTCAAGGCGTAGTGTACGGTAGCTAACTAGTGTTTATCTGCTTATGCATATGATGCAGATTGGATTAGGGTATTCGTACGGCGTTGTTTGGCATTCGTCAAGGGTCGTGCGGGTGGGTTTAATTCAATCAAGAAATGTACGGGTTGAACTTGACTAGTGGACTATGGGTTGTTTAGCATTCGTCAAGGTCATAGAACACTAGGGGTAAAATATTATCGGGAATTTCAAGTGTTGAAATTTGCAATGAGATTGCATACCTTCTATGAGATAGTTGGATCCCGATACCCGCTGCGAGTAAGAGTTACTCCTGGGAGAGTTTTACACATTACAATTAGCCGATCAAGTAGGTGTCTAGAAAGGTGTTAACGAGGTTACGCCTCTGGGAAAACGAGGTTTACATTAATTAGGTTCGTGCGAAAGCACGGGGGACCTCCCTCAAAGTACCGACACTGGCCTGGCTGAAAGATTGGCGAACTTGTAGTGTGTAATTAATCCCGGCTAATCTTTCCTTTTAGGGTTTGAAGGAAGATTTGATAAAAACCAGTGGGAGCCATCCTGATTAGATAAGATAATAACCAATCTGATCTTGCACGAGCATACGCTAAAGTGTTTTCTTCTCTCTCTCTCCAGGTAGCGACCATTTCATGCCTTAATCAAGATAATAATATGGATGTATTGACCGAACCCGCATGTTATACTGTGCAGGGGAACGTTGAACCTGTTCTATCTTATAAGTGTTATAAGAATGAACAGGAAACATGAGAATATCTGGATTCTCACACCGCCCAAACGGAGAACATGCATGTTGATGCATCATCTTCGGGTGTGTTTGTCATTGAGAACTGTTTCTCAGTTCACCCTACGTCCTGGGTATTAGATACCGGATCAGGATCCCACATATGTAAGATGTTACATGGGCTGCGAAAAGGTAGAGAACTGGAAAAAGGTGATCATTCCGTTCAAGTAGGGAACGGTGCAAATGTTGCAGCCAAAGCAGTTGGCGAATATCACCTAGTATTACCAAGTGGTGATACAATAATTCTGAATGAGTGCTATTATATACCAAACATGATGTGCAACATTATATCAGTTTCTTTATTGAGTAAAGAAGGATATAATTTTGTAGTAAAGGATAATGTTATGAACATATTCCTAGATCAAAAGTTGATTGCATCAGGCTCGCTACATAATGGCATATTCATTCTAAATCAAAATACAGTCCTCAATATACAAAACACACACAAGAGAAAAAGTTCAGAAATGAACGAATCCTTCTTGTGGCATTGTAGACTTGGTCATATCAATGCGACACGACTGGCTAAGTTACATAAGGATGGTTATTTGAATCCGTTCGAATTATCATCTTATGATACTTGCCATTCATGTCTCAAAGGAAAAATGACCAAAGCTCCGTTTAGTGGACACGGAGAAAGAGTTACTGAACTCTTAGGACTGGTACATAGTGATGTATGCGGTCCCATGTCTACCCTTGCCAGGAACGGTTCTTCCTACTTCATTACATTCACTGACGATCTCTCTAGATACGGGCATGTGTTCCTACTGAAACACAAGTCTGAAGCTTTTGAGAAATTCAGAGAATATAAGCACGAAGTAGAGAACCAAACGGGCAAAAGTATTAAGATCCTTCGATCTGATCGAGGAGGAGAATACTTGAGCAATGAGTTCCAAGATTATCTAAAAGAGAATGAGATTCTCTCTCAGCTTACTCCACCTTATACACCTCAGCACAACGGTGTATCGGAACGAAGGAATCGCACCCTATTAGATATGGTGCGTTCAATGATGAGCACAGCTGAGTTACCTATTTCCTTCTGGGGGTATGCGCTTGAGACAGCCATACACCTATTGAATATGGTTCCTACCAAATCAGTGCCTACCACTCCATATGAGATATGGAAAGGGAAGAGACCATCTCTTAAGTATGTTAAGATATGGGGTTGTCCAGCCTATGTCAAAAGACAAAATCCGGACAAACTCGAGGCAAGATCTGTCTTATGTAAGTTTGTAGGATATCCCAAAAATTCACAAGGGTATATCTTCTACCACCCCGAAGAACAAAAGGTGTTTGTTTCTCGACATGCCATTTTCTTAAAAAAAGGTTTTCTTATGAAACAGATTAATGGCATTGAGGTAGAACTGGAAGAGGTTCCAGCAACACAAACTGCAACAGAAGACTTGGTAGAACCAGAGGATTCAGTAGAACTCGACGAACCCCATCCTCTCCGCCGATCTAGTAGGGTATCTCGTCCACCTGAGAGATACTACGGTTTTCTCATTGACGGTGGAAGCGAGGATTGCATCATGGAGGATGATGACCCAACTAGCTTCGAGCAGGCCATCACGAGTAGGGACTCAGTGAAATGGCTGGATGCTATGCGGTCTGAGATGGAATCCATGTACACCAACAAAGTACGGACTTTGGAAGTTGCTCCTGAAGGGGTAAAACCCATTGGGAGCAAGTGGATCTTCAAGAAGAAACTTGGTGTAGATGGGAAAGTGGAGACTTTCAAAGCTAGACTTGTTGCAAAAGGTTTTCGCCAAAGACCAGGCGTGGACTATGACGAAACCTTTTCTCCAGTGGCTATGCTTAAATCCATCCGGATCATGCTTGCCATCGCTGCATATCATGATTACGAAATCTGGCAAATGGATGTTAAGACCGCCTTTCTAAACGGTGATTTAGAAGAGTGCGTGTCCATTACTCAGCCAGAGGGCTTCGTAGACAGTGGGAGCAGCGGGAAGGTGTGCAAGCTGCTTAAATCCATTTATGGATTAAAGCAAGCATCGCGGAGTTGGAACATCTGCTTTGACGTCGTTATCAAAGAGTTTGATTTCGTCAAAAACCCAGATGAACCTTGTATCTACAAGAAGGTAGCAGAGAGTAAGGTTGTCTTCCTCGTATTGTACGTGGACGACATACTCTTGATAGGAAATGATATTCCTATGCTGCAAGCGGTCAAGCTCTTCTTATCACAAAGATTCTCAATGAAAGATCTTGGTGATGCCTCCTGCATATTGGGAATTAGGATCTATAGAGATAGATCCAAACGGATATTGGGATTGTCCCAATCCAGGTACATTGACACCATACTAAAGAGGTTTAGTATGGAAGATCCAAGCGTGGGAACTTACCCACGATCTCTGGAGCCACTCTCTCCAAAGAGATGTCTCCCAAGACTGATTTGGAGAGAGCTCGCATGCAAGGGATACCCTATGCTTCGGCTGTAGGCTCTATCATGTACGCGATGCTATGTACCAGACCCGATGTTGCATACTCACTAAGTGTAGTAAGCAGGTATCAAGCTGATCCTGGAGAGAATCACTGGACAGCTGTGAAGAGCATTCTCAAGTACTTGCGAAGGACTAAAGAGATGCTCTTGGTGTATGGTAACGGAGAACTCCAAGTGGAGTCCTTTATCGATTCGAGCTTCCAGAGTGATAAGGACGACTCTAAGTCGCAGTCGGGCTTTGTCTTTACCCTTTACGGAGGGGCGGTTAGCTGGAAGAGTTCCAAGCAGGAAACCGTGGCAGACTCGACGATGGAGGCTGAATACATCGCTGCCAATGATGCTGCCAAAGAGGCTGTCTGGATCAAGAAGTTCATTGCTGAACTTGGAGTGGTTCCATCCATTGAGCATCCAATACCTTTGTATTGCGATAACAATGGAGCGGTGGCTTTGGCCAAGGAACCCAGGTCCCATCAGCGATCCAGGCATATTCTGAGACGGTATCACCTGATCCGGGAGATAGTTGATCGCCGGGAGATCGAGGTCAGGAGGGTTGACACGAAGAACAACACGGCGGATCCACTCACGAAGGCCATTCCCCAGATACAGTTTGAGAGACTCTTCGGGATGCTCGGTATGCGATACTACAGCGGCTGGCCCTAGTGCAAGTGGGAGATTGTTAGTTGTATGTATGCCCTAGAGGCCAGTATTGTACAGATGATGTATATTATATTGGATGCTTGGACATATATATAGATGACTTTCTTGCTCGATATGATAGTATGCTATCTGGTTACTCTTTATCTTAACATGTACACTTGTCTCTTTAAACTGTCTTATAGTTACATGTTGGTAAAGCCCTTAGGATGAATACTTGACTACCTGGACTATGATGTAGATCATACTAGTGGGGACATGGTAGTCCATAGGTACATCATTCAAGGTCCCTAGTCGTGGGTGTATCGAGACGGGGCATCGATATACCAGTGTAGACTAGCGTATACGCTTCCCGACCCATGAGATGGGCGATGGATGATCCCATATCCATTGGTGTTTGACATCAGAGATGGTATGCGGGTGCTCAGTGGAGACTGGGTACACTGGACGGACTCGCCGAGAACTCCCAGATGGTATTATACCTCACGTCAGATGGCAGTTCTCAGGTGACACTTGTGCAGGTTAGTCTGTAGATCCGAGATCGTCATAAAGTCTTGTGTGATTCCCACTGTGCTTTGATCTCCACCTTACCACGTCCATGAGGGCGTGCAAAACGGTGGTCTTTGGGTACAGTCCCGAGTCACATGGAGGCAATGAGCGATAGGAGGGGTTTCGTCTCTCCCGGTATTGGGGGTTGAAGTTGTGCTGTGCTCGATTGGCCGTAACAGAGAAGTCCCTGGCCAGGGCTGATCAGAGATTTGCTGGTAAGTGTTACCAGTAGTTTCTCGACCTGTTATGAGCCTCACATCGGCACGACTTATCGGTTATTGGGGTCTGACGTTTACCACCCCTAGACTTGATATGCGACATATCAGACGAACAGACCGGACTGTACGGTAAGTGTTACTGGTTGGATTCACAGGAGTGTGAGCGGGCTGGCTCGTCGATCTTCTGATCGCTCAATACCCGGATGGCCGTTACGTTTAGCAGACCGCTTGCGGCTTGTGGGTGCTTGATATGATCATCATCTGCTACCGGCGTATTGACGAGTCTTTAGAGTCTTACACAGAGGTTTCCTGGCTCAAGCGAAACGAAATAGGAGCGCATATGAGATATGTGCGGGACCGAGAATAATGCGTGTATGTGATACCGTATTTCATTCTCGCGATGAATGTTTCGATTGGTTATATACGATATAACCTAGTTATCGAATCGTAGATTGATTCGATAAGTCGATACATTGGATACTAGTCGGTTATGTGCGACATGACCGAATCATTGAATCAAGTGTTGATTTAATGATTTAATATATAAATATATATTTGATATATTACTTTGCATTAACTGGTATTGGTTCACTTTAATAGGATTTTCTCACTCGTAGTTCACAAGTTGTATATGTGATATACTTTTGTGCACTACAATGTATCATGTTTGATGATGCATGTAGATTGGTTTTGTGTTAAGACTTAAACCATGGTTATGATAATAGTTAGGGTTTTGATTTATTTACTTATTTATTTATCTATTCTTTTTTGATAAATAAATAAAAGATAACAAAATGGTTTCTTTGATGAAGCTTCATGAAGCTTTGACTAAAGTGACCATTTTGTCATCATCCTTAACCCTAACCATTCTCACTTGACCATGGTCTATTCTCTACACTTAACCAAGGTTAGAAGATGATAAGTATTCATTTTATTATTCTTTTAATAATACTTATCATATTCTATCTTCTTCTTCTTCATTTTCAAGAGAGAAAGCTTGATGCCATCAGTGGCATCTTGAGTTCTAAAGTGAGAAATCCAATTCTAAAGTGAACCCACCTCCTATTTCTTCACCCTCTACCTCTTGCCAAGTTGTTTTGGGTGTTTTCTTCACAAGTTTCACCAATTTGTGAAGTCGGAGCTTGAACTTGTGATGCCTCGACGTAGATCATCTTCGGCACGAAGCCGACGACCTAGTCCGCCCAAATCTCCGATGAAGCCGACGTTTGAGTTCGGGATTCGAGATGGACAGCGAGAGGACGCCTACGTGGAGCTAAGGAAGTGGATATCCGGATCTACAAAGGTTGTAGCTTCTGATCTTTAGTTAAATTGTTAACTAGATTCCTTTTTCGCCTAGAATTCTAGCCGACGATCCGTATTAGGGTTTCCCGGCACCCATAAAATTTTAAATTGGCATGGTTGATGCCTTGTGAGACCTCTATAGTGTGCCTAGGAACCCTACATTACTAACGTCAGTACATACGTCAGGAGAACAAATCTCTGATTTTCATCTTTCTGTTAAAGTTATCAGTGACGGCTATCCTAATGTCACTAGAACAAATTGTTTAGAGCTAACGTTAGTCCCTGACGTCATCACGGGTAGTTTGAATCAAAAATTTGAATTTTAAATTTCGAAATGAATGGACACTTGCGCCAAATTTGCTCCTAACTTCCTCTAAACGGTTATTAATTGTTTTATGGCAGTATTTGGCCGTTACAATAACTTTCTATTCAATTCTCTATAAATACCTTTGAGATCTCATAATTCATAACACATAAATTCATTGAAAATCCTTCTGAAATTCTTCGTGTTCTTTACGTTTTAACTTGTTCAAAATTTTCATTTCTCAAGAGCCTTAAACTTGTCCAAATCTCTCAAAACAATCATTGTGCCTAATCTGAAATGATATTTGAGATCAATAGGATTATGAGTAAGTGAAATCGTTTGTAATAAAAGCGATTTGTAACCCAAGAGGAGTACTTCTTCTTTAACTTGAATTGTAGATTCGGAATGGAAAAATAGATCTTCCTAGAGGGACATGGATTAGAGAGGAAAGTACGGCTTACCTAGAGAATCACGGGCTTGAGAGTAAAAACACTTGTTTCCTAGGAAATTGCAGTTTAAGTAATTGATTCTTGTGAAGAGTGATATCTTGTTTCTTCACATCCATATGAAGTGGGATTTATGTACTTCACAAGTATAGTGGAAGAATCCTGAGTAGGAGACTCAGGCAGGGACTAGCCACAGGAGCTGGTAAACCCTAGTCAACATATCGCTTTGTTTGCATTGCTCTAACTCTTTTTACTTTTCTGTTTTTGTATTGATTGTCATATTAATATTTTCTGTAGATACTCGATAATCACTTTAGAAATAGTAGTTAAGTTTTTAAATTTGCCATAGATTATTATAATTACCTTATTCAACCCCCCTTTAAAGATTTTCAGAGTAAGTGTTGAAACGACGACGACGACAACAACAATAGATGTCTCACATTAAGTACAAGAAAATTGTACCTTCTCCATTTTGCCTCTTCCTCATCCACAATGGCTTCATCAGGATGAATCCTGAGGCTCATTTTCTCTATTATATCTGCAAGTAACAACTACAAGTTTATGCTTATACAAAGGGATTCAAACAAAATTAGTAAAACCTGCAACATTGAGAGATATTGATGGACTAATTTCAAGCAGCCTTGAAGAAAAAAGTCTCTATTAGACATTTGAAAGATATATACAGATTAACATCTATATGAGAGAAATTGAAAATAGAGTATAACTGTACAAGCATACCTGAGGAATCAATAAGTTGTTCGCCATCTACAACTAGTATAGGGACCTTTTTATAGTCAGACCACTTGATTTCTCTCTTACTAAGAGGATGAACCTCCACAACTTTGTAAGGTATATCATGATAATCCAAAAATGCTGGAATAAAACAGAGAAAAGAATAACATATCAATTCCAACTATAACACCATATGCAGTAAAGAAGACAACATTGTTAGATGCCATTAAATCACCAACCACCAAAACATGTGAAGCTACTAATTCATAATAGTACTACATATATAAATAAGGTGACTTCCTAATGCAGTACAAAAAACAAAACACGTCGTTATGCAGAGTTGTTACTAGCAAGGTATAAGAACTCGGTTTTGGACACATCAAAGTGCCTAAGTTGTGGTAGCTTTGTCAGTTTTGGTATGTTACTATGTTTCATTCAGGCTTCAGGTTTTGATTCCTGTGACAGATATCCATATGTGCGCATGCACATATGTATTTTAATGTATATATGTACATATTTTGAAGTTAAATTGACAATTGGAATTTGTTCCATTTTGCTCTTGGCTCTATTTGGCCTTAGAATTGAACATAATTCCATAAAACAAATATATCATCTTGTCTTCTTCTTTTAGACATCTCTTATAGTTTATAAGAATTTGGAGGATACCAATTGGTCATCCAGGACTTTGACAAGCCCACTTTGACATGGTTTTATGATCCGGGAATTAGACACTTATGGAGAGGGTTGACTTCAGATTGATTGACAGCCGCTTGTAAAATTATCGGATCTTTATTGGAGCTTTGCTTCGTAGCTGGTCCCATTTTAATGGGACACGGCTTAGATGATGATGATTTTGAAGTTGAGTTGACATCACGGCTGGTCATAAAGTAAAACTATGTTAAACCTTTTGTGAAGTTTTGATTTATATCAAATCCTAATTTATATGGAAAGGCTAAGAATAGGAATAAGAAGAAGAGGATGATGAGAGGAAGAGGATGGGGAAGAGAATGAGGAAGAGGGGAAGAGGATGGAGGAGAAAGAGGGCAAGGGAAATGACAAGGAGGATGAGTAAGAGGAAGAAGAGAGAAGAGGAAGAGGAAGAGGAAGAACTGAAGGAGGAGGAGGAGGAGGATGTGTCTAACTATGCTTGTAGACATGTAATGATACATGTAGCCATAGTTCAAAACTTTACGACGTAAATTCTAAGTTATTTTGAGAATCTCAATCATATTAGATAGTACGATTTTCATGGTTAAACTTCACATTTTCAGATCCTAAAGCATGTATAAAAATGCACTTATATTGGGAAAATCTGATCCGATGACCGAGGAAAAGTGCCCTCTTGTGAATGATGTTGTATTTCATTGTAATGAAGTCGTATCCAAGTGAACTGTCCAACTAAACCATGACCTAAACAGGCTAAACGCTATTAGATTGTTCAAACCTGGATGGCTAAATATCCTGGATCTGCGGACTATTACTTATCACGCACGATATTGTTGCTGATCTAAAAATTACTCAAATAAGCTACCATAAAGCAATATGTCTACAGTATCACTCACACAAATCATGAACTAAATTATCCTGGGCGGAATCAAAAGAGTTTCTAGATCCAAAATTAGCATGATTAAAAATGAAATATATCGGATATAATTTCAAGCAAGGGAAACTCCTAGAAGAAACTAAAAATTACTTCACATTAAAGACTGACAAGCTCCTTAAAGCAATCATTTCCATTATGATTAATGCTAGTGTGGAAAAGAGTTCCTTAAGCACTATACAACAACAACCGAGCCTTTATCCCAAGCATATGGGGTAGGCTACATGAACCAACATGAGAATCACGCCGAGTCGAGCACGTGGGTCCTCCGCCTCAACTCACTCCTATCAAACAATATACTTTCATTAAGGCATTTGGCATTCATATCTTTTCGTATTGCTTCCATCCACGTTTTCTTCAATCTCCTTTCGCCCTTTTGACCTGGCCTAAATCGAAAATATCCATTCATCGAACCGGTATATTCGTAGGCCCGCGTTGCACATGACCAAACCATCTTTAGATGGTTTTCTCGCATCTTCTCATCCACAAGTGCTACACCAATCTTTGCACGAATAGCTTCATTTCACACATTATTTTTTCTAGTATCACCGCACATCCAACGAAGCATGTGCATCTCGCTATATTAATCATCAACGCATGATGTTTTTTAGAAGCCCAACATTCCGTTCCATATAATAAGGTAGGTCCCAACTCCGGAAGAGGGTTGTGATAGGCTTGTGATTTCCATCGTAAAACTTTGTCACATTCTATGACATGAACCACAACAAGAATTTCCTTGAGCACTATGTGATAGTTAAATAGAAGATGATTTGTACAAGTATAATTTAGAGCATCGATTAATTTAAGGAGTTTTTGGACCAAAGGGATCTAGGATCGGGCAGTTGAAATTGGATTTGTATATATTATAATTAGACAAAATGTATGGCCCTTAAAAGAGCTGAATAGTAAGGAAGAGTTTCATCGTATTAACTCCATAATTCTTATCCCAATTTGAAGCGAAAATATATTATTTTTCAAGGGCAGTGAAAAAAGGAGCAGGCTATTACTTACCTTTGACCTTGTTGCAGAAGGGGCAGGCCTCGTACTGATAAAGCACCACCTCTTTAGGAAGCAGATCCGGCGAGGGCGGCTCTTTGGCCTCCGCCGCGGTAGTAAGAGCCAGGGAGAACGACAGAGCTCCGGCGATGCACAAAGAAACAGATCTTGAACCGTTTGAAGTAGAAAACAGAGATTTCATCCGTAATAGGTTTTTAGCGGCGGCGGCGGCGGCGGCGGCGGCGGAAGAAGAACAAGCACGGATCGATCGAGGAAAGAGGAATCGAGAGTAGAGGGTCGGAGCTCTTCGCATCATCTTGGTTCCACTACCCTCTCTCACTTTTCTGGCGAGTTATGCCGTTTTAGGTTTAATCCTAAACCCGACTCGTTGTCCTAAATAGACCCGATTACACCGTACCCGACCCGACCCGACCCGGATCTCATCCAATCCAATAAATAAATTTCCGCCATCTGAGACAAACGGCTCGCACTCGTCAAACTTGCTCCGTTTTCTTCTTCTTTTTTGTCTTTTTGACTTTGGGACGAAAATTCTACAAACAGGTACCCCTCTCTCTAAACCCTAATAATTCTTTTGAAAATCCTAATTCTCATCTCGATTCTCGATCACTTTGATTGTGTTAAAGAGATGAGAGATCGCTTCATGTATTTATTCATTTAGGGCACAAAGGAGAGAGAGCTTTCCTCAGTTTCTTTCTAATCCTCTTTAATATTTTGAACAGCAGCCTGTTCTATGAATTTTACAGCTCTGGCGCACAAGATTTCATTACAATCAGTAGAATATATATATATATATATATATATATATATATATATATATATATATATATATATATATATATATAGAATTTACTGGTCTCACTTGATAAGAGGGAGATCAGAACATTAGAATATCATCTATGTCTCTCTTGCTTTCTGAAATAAATGTTTTTTTTAGCTTTTATGTGTGCAAACTTGTTAGGAAGTTTCTGCTTTTGCCTCACTTTTGCACAAAGTAGAAGAAGAAACAGTAAAATGGAAGTAATATTGTATTTCTAAGCACATTAGAGTTAGGGAGTGTATCTTTTAGCAACTCATCTCTGGTGTAAAAACACCAAACCCGATTCATCTATGTTTACTCATTTACTGTTTCATGACTGAGATAAGGTTGCCTTCTGGTTCGCTACTCTATACCATACTTGAATGATACTGCCTATTCATCAATTGATTGTCAATATAATATAGTATACACATCCTTCCTCAGGTGTGCTATTTATATAAAAGCACTTCTAACATGCCGAAGAGAAGTAGCACTGCTGCCTCAGTGGCGACAACATCAACTGATGATAGGAAAGAATCTAGTCTTGAACAAAAAGTTGTCGGGCCCCAAAGGTCAGGATACTTGTGGTTGGCCTTGTTCATACTCCTTGTAAATGGGTCTTGGGCGGTTTACCATTATCAGCATGAGAGTCTCCCTATGCCTCTAAATATCGAGAAGGCGGGCAAGCGGGGCTTCTCTGAAATTGCAGCCATGCAGCATGTCAAGTACTTGGCAGGATTGGGTCCTCACCCTCTTGGTTCAGATGCCCTTGACCTAGCAGTGCAGGTACATTTTAGAGTTGCCAATGTCGTTTATTTTTCCCCCAGAGTTGTTATGTTGACTTTTACAACTGGTATATCTGTTATGATGCATTTCCCCTGTGGTATTTTAGGATTATTTGAGTGTGTTCCTACTTTCATTCAACATATTTATAAGAGAACTGACAACCTTCTTCGGTTGATGGCCTTCATCTATAAATTTGCTGCACCAACAGGACTAGGATAGTGTTACGAGATAAAACCCTCTGACATGCCTTAGTTTATAATTAGAAAACAATCCCATTCTATTTTTGTGTCTCTTTGGGTATCATGTGGTAATGACAACATTCAATCTGTTGATACTGATAGTAGTCTATGGTGCCTCAGTTCCTGTCAGGTGTGACTTACTATTGACTGTGAAACATATTTGTTAGACACGATTTATGATAAATGATTTTGACTTGGAAAAAGAATTAGGGAGGATAGGTTTGCATCTATTTAATTGATTTTACATAGTTAAGAACAAATTGTCAAGTATAATAATAGTATGCTCCGTTGTCCTCGTCATCGTCAAAGCCTATTACTGAAACGTCAGTGGCTACAGAGCATCTTCGAGTTGAGAAAGTTTTGCAAAATAATCAACCAAATTTATGTGACGATCTGTCAACTGGATAAAAGGCATCTCCTCTAGAATCTTTAATTGATATTCAGCTATTTTCTGTACTAGTAGTATGCCAAAAGAATAGAAGTATTCATATTATTTAGCTGATGGAATCAAGGATGTTTACATAAAATTTTCTAACTCGAACTGTTTAGGAAAGTTGTCGCATATAATTCCAATGCACAGATCGATGAGTTCCAAAATTTCTAAGACTCTGAAATAGTGCATATCAAAAGTATAGTATATAGTTATAAGCATATCTTTTTCCCTTGAATTCAGTACTATCTGCTCTAATATGTGTTGACTTATGGCACAAACAATATAGTAGAAATTTACTGGCAAACATGATTCAGCTCATAGTTACTAGCATGGCACATGGAAGTGGATATGAAACTTGTGGAAATAGGATACATGGCCCAAAATTAAAAATATGCGGCATATGAAAAGGATGACCCTACAAATAAACAAAATGAATGGATAGCTTATGTGATAATTGTGTGGAAGTTGCAAATGAAGCCTAACATTTCTAGAAATTTTTGGATAATCTATAATTTCCATACAGACTATTCAAATGTGATAATATGTTACCTCTAAGAAGCTTTAGATATAGTTATTGGTGCTGCTTAAAAAGTTTAACAGTATCTATTTGAAGATTGTAAAATATGCTATGAAGATAACTATCTAGAAATTGACAATTATGATCACTAAATTAGAGAGGTAGATTATAAATAGTGTAACAATTTGTAGTTTATGTTTTGGTACCTTTTTGAAATAGAGATGATCCATTAGAGCACTTAAGATTGGTCACCGATTAGCTTAGCTACTAGTTGACTTGTATTTTCCTTTCATAGCTAGATCATCTTTGTTCATGTCTGCATTATCATGCTTGGGTGTATCAGACACACCCATGACCCATTATTTTATTAATTCCCATGTGTATTTATCGCTTTTCGATCATGATTCTGTCAAATTATTAATGAAGTTTTGCTTTGACATTGTTCAATAGTATGTTCTGGCAGCAGCCGAAAATATAAAGCAGACAGCTCACTGGGAGGTTGATGTTGATGTGGATCTCTTCCATGCAGATATTGGTGCAAATCGTCTCGTCAGTGGTTTATTTAAAGGGAAAACACTTATTTATTCTGATTTGACACATGTGGTATTGAGAATCTTACCAAAGTATCATCCTGAAGCTGTGGAGCATACAATTCTTGTTTCTTCTCATATTGACACAGTTTTCTCAGCGTACGCTTATTCTTTGTTTGATCTTGTATTAATGACCATTCTCTTGCATAGTTTTTGTGATTAATACGAATTGTAAATTAAATGGTTGCCATGACAGTTAAAGCTTACCTTTATCTTATAAAATCATTAACTTTTTTGTCCATAGCAAATTGTGTCGGTTTTGATTGGAAGAAATGTTGTCTTTATCTTGCAGGGAAGGAGCTGGTGACTGCAGTTCATGTGTCAGTGTGATGCTGGAGCTTGCCCGAGGATTATCACAATGGGCTCATGGATTTAAAAATGGCATTATATTTTTATTCAATACTGGAGAGGAGGAGGGTCTTGATGGTGCCCACAGCTTTATAACTCAGGTTCCAAGTTAACCTTCATTAGACTTATCTTAATTTGCCAACTGGCATATAGATTTATTTTAGGGTCCATCTAAACCCATGAATTGAGCAAGCAATTTTACTGATTTATCTTTTTTGTCACTTGCACCGTTTCTGATGTTTCATGTTCAATTTCTAGTGATTTCTCCAGTTGATTCTATCGTTTTGGTGATTTAGTTATCTAATCTTTCTGTGTGAATGAATGCTTTCTGATTCTTACTTGAAGGCAACAAACTACCAAGGAAAAGAGATATTAGAGGAGAGAGCAACCATTTTAAGAGTCAGGCGCTGATAAATCATCTAGTTAATCAGTGGAGTATGAGGAGGGTTATTCTATTAACTATATTTATAGATGTAATTACGATTTAATTTCAGTTTTCCTTTTTTGCATAGAGAAAACCACAAACTACAGACTACTTTATGTGGTATTAGATACCTGATTATGCTCTTCATGTAAAGTTCAAGCTACCTTAGCAGGATTTCTAGCGGTGAACACTGTGAATAAAGTAATAAACCTTTCAACCTCACTCCAATATTTTAATCAATCAACACTAGATGCACGGTATATGTGTTCAATGTAGAGAAGCGAAGTAAATCTAACATTGAAAAAGAAACAACATTTGGAGTTCTTCCCAGAAAAATAAAAATAAAAATTGGAAGATGTCAAGTGTTATGTTAGCTTTGTATACGTTGCTAGCCCACGATCCAACAAGCTTTTGAGTAAAGCAGATACTGGCATACGGCTAACTCTTCTCATTGAAACTATCATTAGATTCCTTAAGAACATATTTTGTAAGTCTTACAGTTTCAACTAGTGTGCTGTTGGATGTTCTACTAACGTAGATGTTCTGTTGACCCTTTTTTTATAAAAAAAACAACTGAATAAGTATTTATATTGTATATTTAATTATAATTTATAACTCTCATACATTCATCATATCTCATTAATTTTCTCTCACAAATTGTGTCCAATGCTTTGAATTCTCACTACCAATACATATTGTTCTCTCTAAATTATCCTTGCATACAGAATCATAGAGGCGATTTAACTCCAGATCTGGTTAAACATTTGCTGCTTTACACTGTAGATTACCTCTTATTTGAGTTATTTAGTCATATATTTATGCAGCATCCATGGCGAGATACTATTCGTTTTATGGTTGATTTAGAGGCTATGGGGATTGGTGGAAAGTCTGCCATCTTTCAGGTATTGTCATTCTAATTTCTCTAGTGTTTGTTATTGTGTGATCTAACTAGTAAGTTTCTTATCTGTTCTACAATCTTTATCTTTTATTTTAATATAGATAATGCGGTAAGAATTTCCTCTCCAAAGTGGGAGGTCGCTGGTTCAATTCCCAAATGAGTTGCATAAAAAAAGAGAGAAAAAACCTTTAGATATTGCTTCCTGTTTGTTCCATTGCATTCAGCACACTTATTTTATTTGTATTCCCTCCTTTTTGAGTTTTTTCATATGAGATATGCATGTTGATTTCTTATAACCTACTGAATTCAAGATGATTGTTGAACAGAGCGGTTCAGATCCATGGGGCATTGAAACTTTTGCCAGGGTAGCAAAATATCCATCTGCACAAATAATTGCACAGGTTAGTAACTTGTATCATGATTTTCAACCTCGTTTTGCTACAACTTAGATCTTCCAGTTTGCCTTTCAATTGAATACATATTCTAGGGATCTGCTACATGGTTTTTTTTCTTCCTTCCAATAGCTTTGTTAAAGAATTTAATACATTTTTATCATCTCCAAATCACTATCAAGTAGTGTTCATGATCTCCAAATGGAATATAGCTTAAAGGAAATGACGAATCATATCATGTTTAAAATATATTGAGCTTGGATTCCAATCATGCCAGTACTTGTTAATCTCATCAGAGCATTCAATCTTTCATATATTTTTAATCTCATGGAATTTTGTGGTTTAAATAAGTCCATTACTGGAATCTCATACCTTAGTTTTGTATTTTAAGTAACAAGAAATTATGGGACAGATTTGAAATGTTACGTGGAACTTCCTACGGTGTGGCGCAGACATCTCTACCATTATAACCCAAACTCAGGAGGAGGCATGTGTCATCGTCTCCTTATTTTAAGGAAGGTCAAAATAAATAAGAAAATATCTTTAATTTATGCTTAAACCTCTGCATTTTACATTTAGTATGTCTCTTCTCCTTTCTTGATAGCATAAATTTGCATTTTACATTTTTGCACAAGTCTTGAGTCATATACAAAAAATCTAGTGACACACTACCTGATGACCGAATTTACGGGTAACAATTAGGACGGGATATATTGTAGCTGAAAGTACAACAGTTTCCATCTAGCCTAATACTTTATAGGTCAAAGGTAATTGAAAGTAAAGTAGGAAGTTCAAACTTTGAATATATATTACCAGGAGTGCAAAAGGGATGCCACTAGCCATCATATATGAAAACTGTTTATGGTTTTGGAACTTCTCGATGGATTGCAAGATATAATTTATAATGTTGAGATGTTTAACTTCTATGTGGAAAATATATCTTTAACAAGTAATAAAAGTCCTTTGGTTTTTCACTAGAAGTCCGTGTAGAAGTTCATAGCACTAGCCAATATGCCACTGTACCTTAGAAACAATTAAATTCATCTGATCATATTTCTGCAGGATCTATTTAATTCTGGAGCAATAAAATCAGCCACAGACTTCCAGGTTTATAAGGAAGTTGCTGGGCTTCCTGGGCTTGATTTTGCATATTTAGATCTTAGTGCTGTCTATCACACCAAGGTATTTTTTACCTGATCTTCAGAGTTTTGTTAGTCATCAAATTATAATAAAAATATGAAATATTGATTACCTTACAGTGATATGTTCTGGATAAGTTACAATTGTGACTTTGTGTTAGAACCTTAATTTTTTTTCCATGTAAGTTTAGCTTGAGGGACTTTCCTAAGCAACATTTATAGCACAGATTAGCTCCCAATATGCACAGCCATTCTTTCATTTGTATTGTGCATGCATTATAAACTATTAAAAGTGAGAACTAGATATGCCTAGTGTATCTGAGGATCCAGGCTGTACCTGATTATTCTGGTCGACCCAGACAGCTGTTGGTCGGAACTTGCCGGCAATAACCACAACCAACTTGTCTGCCAAACCTTATACAGTTCTCATAATGGTTATAGTTGCAAAATCTATTCACCCTTGTTTTAGCCCCAAATGGTGTCATGGACTGGGGATGGAGAACATAACTAACAGTTACTTTACTAGAAATTTTCTTCTAACATTTGAGTGTGCTGAAGGTTCCAAATGCAAATTCTTATTCTTACCCCATCCTTTGTGCGCTGGTACTTGCTATTTGATCCTCGGATATCTTACAGATAAAATGTTGGTCACAGTTATTGATCTGATTTAGTTGTGTTACTACCTTCATGTATCTTTTCTGACTGATGTCTTTCTGTATGTGTTTGTACTGCCGTATGAGCTAGAGAAACTTATATTAAACTGCTAAAAGGATTTGAAAGGTTTCTGATTGGTGGAAGCTATATCCACCACCTAGAATAAATAGTCAAAAGGTTTCATTAAGCTTACATTATATATTTGTAATCTAGTTTGCTACTGGATTACTGATTTAATTGATAACTGTACAATTGTTGCCCAATCACAGAACGACAAATTGGACCTTCTTAAGCCGGGTTCTCTACAGCATCTTGGAGAAAATATGCTGGCGTTTTTGCTCGAAGCTTCTACGTCCTCACATCTTGGAAAAACATTGCAGGGAGGAGCAGGAGGAACTGGCCAAACCCATCCTATTTATTTTGATGTCTTGGTAAGATAAATTTTAGCCTTTTTTAATGTCTGAGTTCTATTGTTGGATATGAAGTTTACATGGCTCTATGAACTTCGTTATGACTGAAATGCTGTCCTTTTTTATTCATCGGTGGTTGTTATTTTGTTGTATTCCAGTAAGACATGTGCAGTTAGGCTGTGGAAGCCATGCTATACATAAAGCACTCTCTAAGCTCCTAGCATTAGCCTATAAGTGGCCAAGTGGGAAACTAATTCTGAAATCTGAAGTTTTTAGGTTTGGATATGTTACTGATAAAAATGGAATACCATTTAAGATCATGACTTTTTAATTGCTCCGTGGGACCGTGGCTATTAATTCATCATTAAGCACAAATAGTTAAAACAACGGTAGTGTGAAATTTATATATGCCTAACCATTGGTTATTTTCTTATTGACATGTTTCACATGTATAATGTAATTCCCTTGTAATTCTATAATAGTTAGTTGGGACTTTGCCGGATGTGCCCACACACGTCTATAGTTTTGAATTAATGTTTTGACTGAAAATATTTTCAATAGGATATCATGCGTGATCACAATCAAGATGTACTCTCCATGGTTACTAACTATTCAACTTTCTGCAATAGTTCCCTAAATAAAGGTTCAAATTCTGGATAGCAGGTTTGTATTGGTTAGGGATTATCTATACTGATTACTGCATTGCGGAATGAGACATTATTGGGATATTAGTCAATCATCACCTGATCTATACTTCTTGCATACGAATAATTCTAACCTAAGGATTGTTGTAATGTCCGGATGTAATCAATCATATACAATTATTAAAAGTACATGCAAAGACATTGGAAGACAATAATATTTTTGTGGCATGAAACAAATAAAATAGAAAAAATCGTGAAATATGATTAGTTTACCTATATAGCATGTTAAGTTGTCTCGTGATTTTGGGTTAAAAGCTTGTTGATGGTACAACATGATAAGTTGTGCGAGCTATTTGTTACTCAAGAATTAGCTCTCAAGCATCCATCAGTGCCAATAAAGAATGCAGTTTGCAGTTCAATACAAACATTCAGCAAGTTTGAGGTATACTGATCAGTTGGTATTATCACCATTTATTGTCACTGCAAGGTCATAGATGCCAAATATTTCTTTGTTCGGTCCCAGTGGAATTCACAAAGCATAATAATATCTGCAATAAGATCATATAAGTATGAATGTAAATGCAATATGAAATTGATTGGAAAATACAATTTTGGTATATACCTAAGGTTCTAAATATCGGATATCGGGTTTGTATCGGATAGGTTCAATATCAGATAGCGGTAAGCGGGCGATATCACGGTGATACGAGTTAATATCGAGCGGTCATATCGGATGTCGATATCGGACATATCGGGTGTCGATATCGGACATATCGGACGTAAATATCAAGCATATCGGACGACAATATTGGACATATTAACTTGCAAAATTATGTAATAATGTAATATATTGTATTTTCAAATACAAATATATAAGTATTGTCTAATTTTGAAAACATAAAACTCTATTTTATAGTTAACAATTACAGATAACAAAAAAAACATAAGCATAACTCAGGAATACCTAAAGAAGAAGAAGGGAGCCTCCCGCTAGCAATCAAGAAAGAGGAGCACGAGACGGCGGCATCGAGAGGAGCAGACAACAGTGTTGAGAGGAGGTGGAGAAGACGGCGTCGAAAGGAGGATGAGGAGATGGCAGGGTCGTGAGGAGGATGAGATGGCAGCATCGAGAGGAGGATGCTATCGAGACCAGATTCCAGGGCTTTAGAATTTGGGGAGAGAAGATATTTTAAAATGTTAACGGATCGGGTTGGATTTAAACTTAAACCAAATCAATTTTACACCATCTCGGTCCGATATTTAGCGATACGAGAAACCTGAGATATCGTCCGATATTACACCATTTCGGCCGATATGGATCCAAAACGTGATTTGAGAAAAATTTGATGTGTCGTATCGTTGTTGCACCGATACCGATTTATCGGCCAAGATATCGTCCGAGATGGCTGATATTTTGAACCATAATATACCATACAATTATACTGTAGTTAGTTTAAGTCGGCCAATGCGAAAGGATATATCAGTCATCAAAACATAAAAATTTTGGTACGCCCTCAAAACAAATAGAAAAAATCATTTTATCCATATCATAGTGGTGAAGCTATAAGAATGATGTAGAAACATATCAACCAGCGTGGAAATGATGACCAATCTTACATCAATGGTCTGGATAAACTCCTCGTTAGTGACTTACCAGACACTTTTTTTCTTTTTCCTTTTCTTGTCATATGTGCTATGTTTGCCTTGGCTTTATCTGTGTTTAAAACTTGTAGTTATAGGCAAATCACTTTGGCCATATGCGTAGCTGCTCTCTTTGTTGCATGGTGCACTGATGCTTTACTTATGCATCATCACATGTGATCCCCAGTTTTATGTATATCATAATTATCAGCATCATCAGAATTTAAGCCTTTTTTTCCCCTCTAAATGGGTTTGGGCATGGAGGATGACTTGACATGCAGGTGTTTTAATGACAAGTTTTCAGCAATTCTTTCTGCCCAACTGTTATATGCTTTTGAAAATTGCAGGGGATGTACATGGTTGTATACTCTCAACGCTTTGCAAGCATGCTTTACAACTCGGTTATATTGCAAGCATTGTTACTATGGATGGCATCTTTACTCGTGGGTGGTTATCCTGGTGCAGTTACATTTGGAATATCATGTTTAAGCACAATTCTCATGTGGATATTTTCCGGAAGCTTGTCAGTTATTGTAGCCTTTATTATACCAATGATCTGTTCCTCCCCTGTACCATATATTGCAAGCCCGTGGATAGTTGTTGGTTTGTTTGGTGCCCCTGCCATCCTTGGAGCATTAGCAGGTCAGCACATAGGATTTCTCTTTCTACGGAAACATTTACGTCACACCTACTCTACAAGAATGCCTGGTTTAGCTCCAAGCGTTCGAGAAAATGTAATAAAGTGGGAGGCTGAAAGATGGCTATTCAAAGGTGGCTTTATCCAATGGTTCATCCTTCTTATTGTGGGGAATTTCTATAAGGTTGGATCTTCATATTTAGCACTTGTTTGGTTGGTTTCACCTGCTTTTGCCTGTAAGTTCGCCCGCTTTATGCTCTTAATGCTAAATTCAAGCTTGAAGCTTTAATGATTGGATTATGACTTCTGCAACTGTTCTTCCTAGATGGCCTTATGGAGGCAACACTGTCTCCAGTACGATTGCCTAAGCCGCTCAAAATTGCTACATTACTTGTTGGTTTAACCATACCTTTTCTTGTCTCTGCTGGTACAATCATCCAGTTTGTAGGGACAATAACTGGGACGCTGGTTCGATTTGATAGGTAGAGATGCTTCCTTCAAATTACATTTTCTGCGTATGTTTTTGGCAGTTCTAATCATCTTCCCAGACATGTTAGCATTGCCTTTTTTTTCTTCTTTTTTTGTGCCATTCCTGTCCTGCACGTCAAGTTTCAAGTTTTATTGAATATGTACTATTTGCTATATTCAACCTTTATGTTTTGGCTGACATGTAGGAATCCCGGTGGCACACCTGAATGGCTTGGAAACCTAATAACTGCTATATTTATTGCTGCAGTTGTCTGCCTTACACTGGTGTACATACTTTCCTACGTTCATCTTTCAGGTTTCTCTTTATCTCAGCTTAGAATTTAGTCTGTTATTTGTTGTGTATCACATGATATCACCATTACTTTTTTCTGTTTCAGAAAGTTTTAAACCACCAAGCTGACATCTTCACAAGGATCTTTTGGCTTGAAATTTTTGCAGGCAGCTTGAGATTGTCTTTATCTTGTATTTAACTTGATAATAGCATGATCAAATTTAGGATACTAAGTAACTAACTATTCATTATCTTTGTTTCCTTAATAATGAATAGTTAAAAAGGGAACTCGTCCAGTATTGTGCTTTAGACTCAAGTTCAGTGCAAAATACTGTTGTCATGAATACATAATGATTCATTGATCTCTGTGTGTGTGTGTGTGTGGGGTGGGGGTGGGGGTGTGGTCATGCGCGCGTCGGGGAAAGGGGAACACACATGCTATTGCTTCTGAAACATATGTTTTATTTCAAAAAGTTGCTTGAACAAGTTATCGATAAGGTAAAGTTAGCTGCTCAGCACGACAAGAAGTTCAAGTGGACAGTAAGGCAGCTTGTTTACTCTGTTTCTTTCTCTTTTTTCTTAGTATAAGTTGCACAATTGTATGCATGTAAACTGAGTCTGGTTATTTAACTTCCATTTAGATGAATTGAAATGGAAGTTTTAACATTTTGAGCATCTTCTCTCAACACAAAGACGTGTTGAATCAAATGGCATTTTGGTATATCAGGCGATACTATTCTTTTGTGAGCTTGGGATTTTGTTGCATCCCAAATTTGGCTTCACTAAACGATAGATACCTGTCTCCCTTTCGTTCTAAAATTAATTGTTTCATCATCATGTTCTTGCTACCAAAAACAAGGGTCTATACCAGGGAAGGTAGGCAGTTGATAGAGTAGGAAGCTCAGGTACCACATGTACCCAACAATAATATAGGCAGAGGCAAAAACTGATTGTTGTAGCGTGGTTGCAGGGAGTTCGATTGGCAGACACTTCAGAAAAAGCGCAAGCCTTTGGTAGGGAAAAGAAAGAGATGTAATTTTATGGGGGTGAATGAATTTCCACCAAATTCAATGTATGAATAAGTTTAACTGCCATAAGAAGCTGTGAACATTATTTTACAATCACTAGCTTCATCTTTCATATATGCTTCTACCTTGCAAGCTCAAATGTCCTTAACTTCCCCCTCTGATCTGCAAGTATCCACCCGTGCTTGGCGTGGTCTATGTTGACCTAGTAGGGTGAAGTTTTGCTCTCTGTTTGCATATGCTAACTGACTTCTCAAGCTACAGCTACTTCGGCTGTATCAATGTTTCTGGTGGCCATGAATTTGGTTCATCGAGAAGTTTCCAGTATTTTTTTTATAATAAAATTTGATCCATACTCCATAGTTAAACCACTTTGGTGAAAAATAGTCCTGGCTAGATGATTTGGTTGTGGTTACCGCGGCAAGTTGAGAATACATGGGGGATCAATATCCTTATTAATGTTATTAGCGATAATCTTACTATTATTTGTAGCTGCTGGTACTTTTCATCCCATTGAAGTTGCTTGAATAACAATAATATATTTTATAGGTGGAAAGAGATGGATCATTATAACAGCTTGTGTCGTATTCAGTCTCTCACTGGCTGCAGTATCAACTGGCATCCTCCCTACATTTACTAAGGATATCAGCCGGGCAGTTAATGTAAGTTCCTTTCAAAACTGCGACATTTTTCTCGTTCGAAATTACTGGTGTTTCTATGTTCATCAATCATCCTGTAATTATATTTTCGTTTTATTTTGTACCGCACCAGTCTTGTTGGTTACTCGGTGTTGCTTTGCATCTGGGGACTGCCTCATTAAAATCTTTTTCATGAATTTCAGGGGGTTCTTCTGAAACCCCCCCCCCTCTCTCTCTCTCTCTCTATATATATATATATATATATATATATATATATATATGAGGGCGCTCTATTGCAAACTGGTCCGCCTTTTTTAAAAACGGGAACTCTTGATCCACGACATATTTGAACGATCCGAACCGTTCAAGTTGATCATCCTACCCTCAAATGTATGTGTATGAAAAATCAAATGATTTAAAGACCTCTAACCAATTTATTAGATGGAGTTTATGTTCCTATATTGAAAGACGTTCATTTTGCACTCATTCGATGCATGGGTTAGTTATCTTTAAATCCTTTGATTTTTCATACACATACATTTGAGGGTAGGGTGATCAACTTGAACGGTCCGGATCGTTTAAATATGTCGTGAATCAAGAGTTCCCTTTTTAAAATAACGCGGATCGGTTTGCAATAGATCACTCATTTATATATACATATATGTACATATATATATACATATATGTACATATATATATACATATATGTACATATATATATACATATATGTACATATATATATACATATATGTACATATATATATACATATATGTACATATATATATACAGAGAGAATAATTTTTTTGGACGATCGGCACCCATTATCATCTTTATCATGTAAGATGTTGACATACCAAATTTCAAGTGATTCCACCATTTTTTCACCGTTGAATTAGCAATATAAAAAGTTTTATTGTCGGTAAACCATTAATTTTGCAACCATGAAATCAACGGTGAAAAGGTGATGGAATCATTTGAAATTTGCTGTATCCACATCTTACATGATAAAGATGATGATGATGTGTGCCGATCGTCGAAAAAAATCGTAGAGGGTGTATTTTTTCGATGCTATAGGAGGAAATGTCCTCTTGTGGCATCTTTCCTCCATTATATATATATATAGAGAGAGAGAATAATGGAGGAAAGAGGCCATAGGAGGGAATTTCCTCCTATGGCGTCGAAAAAACACGTACTCCATCGTGTTTTTCGACGATCGGAATCCATCATCTTCATCATTATCATCTAAGATGTGGGTATGCCAAATTTCATATGATTCTACAACTTTTTCACCGTTGATTTAGCAATGTAAAAAGTTCTATTGTCGGCAAACCGTTAATTTTGAACCCACTAATTCAACGGTGAAAAAGTTGTAGAATCATATGAAATTTCGCGTATCTACATCTTAGATGATAACGATGAAGATGATGGATTCCGATTATCGGAAAACATGATGGAGGGAGTATTTTTTCGACGCCATAGGAGGAAATTCCCTCCTATGGCATCTTTCCTCCATTACTCTCATATATATATATATATATATATATATATATATATGGGAAGGTTAATTTACTTTCAGGGCATAACCAGTTTAGTTATGCCCCGAGGATAATTACATCATTTACCCCTCATGCATGATAAATGAGGGGTGTTTTTTTTGTCATTTTCAAGATGAGAGTAGAAAATCTTGAGAAGATACTATGAGATTTTCTCTTTCCTTGTAATAATCAATCCCCAATTTAATTATAAACATTCTCTATTTTCTCGCTCATTGAAAATGATAAAAAGTACCCCTCATTTATGCATGCATGAGAGGCACATAAAGTAATTATCCATAGGGCATAACTAAGCTGGTTATGCTTTGAGAGTAAATTAGCCTTCCTCTCTCTCTCTCTCTCTCTCTCTCTGTGTGTGTGTGTAATGCCTCATTCTTTTTTTTCCTTTTGTTTTTTTCCCTGCATTAATGAATAAAATGAATCGGCACATTTCATAAAGTATAGCAAATAGAATGAATAGGAGATGACCATAAAGAGAAACCAAGCTAACATGGAAATTTTTTAGCGGTCTCCCTGGATCTTTTGGTCCATGATTCCAATTCCTTTTGGAGATAAAAATGTCAGGGGTGCCCCCATATCACTCCCTCCTGCTCACAGCAGATTAAGCACCAAGAGTTTATTTTGAGGATATAGCAAAGATATATTCTTCTTGAGGTAGTCCGAAGTTTTATTTACCTGAATCTATATAATGTGCTTAATCCAATTGTGGAAAATAGATCATCAATATGTAGTTTGAAGAGATTGGGTTATTAAAAGCAAAAGGCACTCTCAGGTAACATCAAAGGTGCACTCCTTTTACCTAAATGAAATGTCTATGTAGTCAGAAATAACCATCAGGTCTTTACAGATGTGGAGTTCAAAATTGACTCACGGAGATCTAGAGATGAACTCAGGGTTAAGAAGTTATGCAGATACAGCAGACACTTGCAGATTGAAAGGAGCACGTATAGGAGTAAACTAATTGATTAATACTCCCAAGGATGTACTTAGATAATGGAGCACTTACGTGATAATTCTCAAATCATTCTGCATGTCTTGTTTCGTACATACTTTCATATAAATATTGTACTTTCATTACTAATGAACACACATGTGTTCGCTTAGTATTGGGTTATGTCAAATGAGCATAACCTCAATTAACTTTTGGCAAGATATGCACTGAAACATAAATGCGGATTTTATTTGGATATAGGGGCAGAGCAAGACAACATTTATTCTTTTTTTTCCTTTTTTTTGGTGAGTGTGTGTGTGTGGGGGGGGGGGGGGAGCATATAATTGTGTCTGCTGTAAGCTTTCATTGCAAAAGTCGATTGAAATTTCTTGAAAAGTCAATACACATTAATATGCTATTTTTTCATCAAGTTTTAAGTATGATTGACTAGTCAAAGATTAAAGTTCAACTATATAACTCCTATGATTTATAGATTGTAGAAATATAATGTACATTAATAAAAGAGATATAAACGGATTATACTATGCCTATTAATTATATATTATGCATGTTGATTAGGATTCATATATTATTACAACATCTATAGTATTTAACTAGGTTATCATTTATAGTTTTGCCAAAATATTATTAATGAGAACTTGAGAAAGAAAAAAGTGCACATATAAATCAAAATATGTGATATTTCGTTTGATCGATGCTGAATATAAGAGACATGCATGATTTTCTTTGTTTGGAAGAGCCAATCTGGCATATAGTCATTAAATTTTAAAAATGTATAAATGATAGTTGGTAAGGATATTTTTTTATGTAGATAATCAATATATTTCAAAACAAATAATATATCATTATATATGGTAAATATGTTTTTTGGTAGAAAAATATAGTCAATTAATTTCAGAGGAAATACTGTATCATTATATGTGGTTAAATATGGGTTTTTGATAGAAAAATTATAAAATATATATTAAAATAGCTGACAATAGGGCTCGAACCCTTGGACCACAGGTTAAGAGACCAACTAAGCTAGACAAGCTTCTATTATAAATTGAGGCACTCTAAATTTTTTTTGTATAATTGGCTTGTATAGTAAGGTATATATATGGAAAACCTGGATTTTATTTTTTTGTTTGGTTGGGTGGGGGAGGGCGGCTCGTCCCTGGATGGACAGTATTTTTGCACAATTTCCATGTTGAAGGGAAAGGCTATATGTCGGCCAAATTCTATTGGAGATGCTTAACGTATTTTAATATTCTGTATTTTGTAACTCTCATTTCATATATTTTGAAATGTTTTATTAGCTAAGGTCACTGCTGACTCTATAAAAAAAATACCATATGTCAGCCTTACTGAAATCTGAAACTATACTACAAAAAGAAAACAAATCTTGACACTTATGAGCCTTCTTTATTCACCTTCATAACTGCTTCACTTTCATCTTCATCATATTGAATTGGATTGGTTAACGGCAGCCTGGTCAATATAATTAATTTCAAAGGTTTTCTGGTGCAATGTTTTGTAACAGGTTGTACATGTAGTCGAGACAGCAGGAAAATATGGTGAAAATCAAGATCTGTCATCATATATTTCTTTATTTTCCATAACTCCTGGTAAATTGGCAAAGGAAGTTGAAAGTTTAAAGGATGAAGAATTTGCTTGTGGAATGAATAGGAGTATCGATTTTGTTGGTTTTACTGTAAAATATGCCTGTTTAAGTTCTAAGGGTGCTGGTTATGGATGGAGCAAGTCAGACATTCCTATGCTTCGTGTTGAAAACGATTCAGTTGGTGCTGTTAGGCAAACACGGGTGTTTGTTGACACTAAACATTCTACCCGTTGGGCAATTGCAATCAATACCAAAGAAATCAGTGATTTCACATTTGAAGGTAATAAGCATGTCTATAAATTTTCTATATGCTGTTTTAGAAATTCTTCTGATTAGAATAATTGATTGTGGGCTGCCAACTAAAATCTGCATTGTTCGTATTAGTAACCGATAGCCCCAACATGCTTACCAGTACAGCGTGGTCTCTAAATGAATATCATGGTAAAATAAAATCTAATAATCAACACAAGCCAAGCGTTGATCGCCATAGATCAGGAACAATAAATCCTATGTGGTTATGACAAAAGCAGAAGACAAATAAATATCACACGAGGATAGAATTACTTGTTTTTAACTACGAGTATTTTGCACTGATGCACGCAAATGTATAGTGAATATTGTATTATCTGAATAAATATTATGCCATGTAAATACTTTGGTTTGAGAATATAATTTTAAAATGAGTTGAAGGTATAATCTTGTTATTGCTATTTGGTTTTAAGATGTGCGAAATAGATGTAGTTAGATGGGTGAGGAAGGGATTAGTTTTCGTAACTAAACATTTTGGTTTCCATGAATGAATTTGAAAGGGTCCACCTAATTTTAGCAATATTTTTTCTTTTTCTATTTTCAAATATATATATATATATATATATATATATATATATATATAGAGAGAGAGAGAGAGAGAGAGAGAGAGACGTTTTCTTTTTAAGTGGTGTTAGTTGAAACTGAGAGTTAATTAGAAATCCCATAAGTTTTGTAGTTATAACAGTAGAGATAATTACTGAACAGAAATCGAAAAAAGAATATAAGATGTTTAAGATGCTTGTTTAGTTAATTGCAATATATCAAATTCTGGCGGTGCAACATGATCTGGCCTGAAGAAATTTGACCAATGAAATGCAACCTCACGCGGTGGTTGGATTTCGATTAAGCCAAATTAAGCTGAGGCTCCGTTACATGTTCATGTTATCATATTGCATATAGTTTGAACTTTGAAATTCTTCTAAAATGATATAAAGACAATATTATTCCTGATATTGATATATGTGATGATATTATTCCTGATTAAAAAAAAATCTTAAATGCACGTACTATAGGATCATCACTGCACACACATGCACAAAACATGAACTACATTTAACTTGGGACTGTATGCAAATGCTCGAAATATATTATATTAAGATTTCATCCCTGATACTAGATGTGCTGTTGGGGGAGGGAGGGGGGGGGGGGGGAAGATACATGGTTTTGTAGCTAGGCTGGTTGTTTTGGTTCCTTAGATTGTCATATAACTTCTTGTCTTGAATTATTGTTTGGCGAAACAGCAAATTCAGTAGAAGTTGTTCCTATGGATGGAAAGACCGAGGTCGGTGGATGGCATAGGATTCAATTCGCAGGTGGGAAAAACTCGCCTACAAAGTTTCACTTGAACCTCGTTTGGTCTAGTAATGCCACTTGCTCTTCAGGGCAAGGATCCACAGAAGCAGAAGGATCAAATATCTTGTTAAATCTAAGAACAGATCTGAACATAGTAACACCAAAAGTAGAGAGGGTTCTCGAGAAGCTTCCTCCATGGTGCTCTCTCTTTGGCAAATCAACATCTCCGTTCACATTAGCGTTCTTGACTAGCCTCCCAGTCCAATTCTAGGTGATGCACACCCATATTCATGATTCCAATTGGGGAATGGCTTGAGAAATGCGAACTGAGCCTTTAAATTCTTATAGCCTCCTATTCGATTCTAAATCCGCTAGACATTGTTACTCACAGAATAATTCCTGTTGCATTAGTTGGGACCTACTTTGGTATCAGTGCCTTTACATTTTATTTCATTTTTTTTTTGTACATAATGTGAACAGGGAACATGTAATTTTCTTTGATAAAATTGGCGTAGATGCTGTACTGAAGTCACGTTTGCTAGTTTGGAGAAGGATGTTAAATGGAACAAGCCATAAAGTTGATAATTGTTTGCGTCCTGGGAAGTTTTTGTGTAAATTGTCAAAAAGCCTCTTGGCCTAACCCATGTATTTTCAAAATTGTTGGGAAGTGACCACTGTTCAAAATCTTTATGAAAAAACCCTTGGTTTATATTTCATTTAGGTCTTGTATTTTATTTTAAATATAATTACAAAAATATCCCTCCCTCTCTCGTGCGATGCCGAGATATTACATGCCACTACTTGATATTGCTTAGGTATACAAAAATATCCCTCCCTCCCTCCTGCAATGCTGCTCAAAATCTTTATGTAAAAACACAACAAAAAATCTATACTAGACCCAGCAGCCTATAGTTGGCCTCAGCCTGTTGGGCTTCTATCTATCTATCTAACGATAGAAGCCCTTCTACCTTTAGGATTCTGTCTTTATCTCAAGTCTTGATCTTAAATAAATAGATTCCCTTAGTTGAAGGCTCGCGGCCTTTCTACCTTTAGGATTCTGTCTTTATCTCAAGTCTAGAGAAGGAGAAAAGAAGGTTCGGGTGAAGTATAACGAGGACGACACCATCGGCGACCTGAAGAAGCTTGTTGCCGCCCAGACGGGGACCTGCTCCGACAAGATCCGGATCCAAAAGAGCAAGGACTATGAGATTCACGACGGTATGGGCCTCGAGCTCAACTACAACTAATCTAGCTATTATCTAATTGGTACTGTTGCGAGAAAATCGATCCACACGTAACAATACTCGCGACAAACCAAATCACGCAATAACAACAATCGCTTATTTGTTTATCTTTCCTTGATTAACTGCGTGATTGTTGTTCCGCTTGGCGACGACGACGTTTCATGGGTAAACTATAATATTTTCAAACTATATTTTGCAACAATACAAGCATGTGTTCATAAAACAATCAATATACTAGCATTGGTAGAATTGTGATGGGTTCAAGTAAACAAGCAGTGTACTTGATATTTTGGAGGTTCCTGACTACAAGGGTAGTTTCAGGTTGATTCAATAATCTGTATGTGATATTAAATAGGAGGTGCAGGTTCTTGCTCAGTGTAATGAAAACTACATCATACATCTTAGAATATTTAGAAAGGAGTTTATTGTTGAAATCATCCCTCATAAAAGTGAAATCCATTTTGCACCATAGCATGTTTGCAAACCTTGTTGCACATCCCTAACAGATTTCAGCTGTAAGTTTTCAAAAAGAACTGCTCTGTTTCAACTACTTTAAAGTTTAAGTGCCATAACCACGGTTTGAGCTCTTCATCCTGATATTTAGCATTTCCTACTTGAATAGTAATGTTTGCCGAAATGCAACAAATTTCCAATATAGATTGATTGACCGGTTGTCTTGATACACATGACTTGTGCATATACATGCTTGTTCTTGTATTGGTATTAGGTAACACATATTGTTGATACTTGACTTGAACATAAACATGGGGGAAAAGGAAAATCAAGAATGGAATTAAATTGTAACTCCACCGTTTTTCCGGACGTGGACGGGATATTATTGATATACTTGTACCGGGATATTATTGATATACTTGTACCGTTTTTCCGGACGTTCAAAAAACTGTGACAAGAGATGGGCTTGTCATAGTACAAGACGACCAATTGGCAGCTTTCAAATTCTCATAGACTGTGGAGAAGTCTACAAGAAGGGGAAAATATTATATATTTGTTATATAAAATTATGTTCCATTGTAAAGCACATATATAGCCAAGAGACAAATGGAACATAGCTTGGCCTAATTCTTCAAGCATGCAACAAAATTGCTTACATAAAAGATAGCTTATGTTTTTCTTTTTGACAAATAGCTTGCGCTATGCTCCATGTATGTAGCGGTAACATGACCTATCCTATCTGTAAATAAGGGTTTTGAAGAGTTTTTCCCCCCCACCTTTCTGTTCTTCCTTTATTGAAGTGGATTTAAAGCTTGATAACTCTAAAGAAATTGATTTGTTAAGTAAATTCATAATCCAAATAAAAATATTTAATTCTCAATTTTTACCTTTATTATTTAATCCCTCAATCGCTTTGACTCATTCCTAGCTATCCTCATTACTTGTCAACTTGCTTCCAAATTCTTCTCATCAATCTCCTTAAACGATTCTAAAGTAAATTGTTGTTTCTCAAAAACTTGAGTATTTGATTGCTTTTGGACGAGTATAATGCTATATGTAAACTCGAGTATTGAAGGACTTTTGGATGATCAGTAAACTGACATTGAAGTATGGATGTGAACTCATGAGTTAACTTTTATGTATTTTTCTGTTGCATGACTTGTGTTTTTCAAAAAGAAATCATATAGTTTCTTACCCATTTATTATAATTATATCTGACTAAATTTATAACCATTAAGTTTAATAAACTCAAATTCATGTAGCTTACAAAAAATTTCATTTTCTTGGGGTTGAGCTCTATTGCTTTCCCTACTCTATTGCCCACATTGTGTTGAACCTATATAATAATAGAAAAAGGGGTCATTAAACCCAAATTATAAACATAACAAGTTGTTAAATTAAATTTAGTGTCCAGCCAATTTTCCGGTGTAGAAGTAATCACCAAGGTTGTTGAGGGACACTAGCCCCTTCCCATAGTTCGGTCCATCAATTTGAATTGCTCGTCGTTTATTTTCATACATCCAGTGTTACACCGTTTATTATTTTGTATCCTTTCTCATGCATGCATGAAATATATTGGGAGGAGAAGTCAACAATGACAAGAAAGCTAATTGTTCTCTTGCTCACAATGAATTGTTTGATTCATCGATTTGTATTGCCCGTCGTTTCTTCCTACATATATATCCTGTGCTACACCATCTGTTTTACTTACTTTTTCTGGGAGTAGAATTCGACTGACAAGAAGGCTAGTGCCCGTTCTCTTGCTTTCCTTAGCTGTAGCTTGTCTATTGAAAGTTTTCAATGGTTGCCTATGTTGTCGCGTCCAAGGTTTTAAATATTGGATATCGGAATCGTCTCGGACCGATACTTCATGTCGCCTAAATTGATGATATATCGGGAAATATTGCTATATCGGCCGGTATATCGATCGGGGGATATTATATTGGTTTTTTCGTATCGTAAGCGGTCCCAAAATGATATATCGGGTGATATATCGACCGATATTTAATTCACTGGCCGCGCTTGTGTGTGCGCGCATGCGGTGGTTGATCTCTGTTATTACCTGAATGATGTCAATATACTCCCTGAGCTCATTAAACATTTCCTTGTGATTTGTATCCAGTGCTATATATATATATATATATATATATATATATATATATATGTCATAATAAGATGCTATTATAACAGACTAGTGTATTCACTACTATAATAAGAGGTTGCCCCTACGGATAAACACTACTACAATAAGGGTTTACAATAAAGGGTTGCCTCTACGGCTTTTATCCGTAGGGGCAAAGCACTGCCCCTACGAAGGGGCTAAAAAATTCTCTGTAGGTGCAATCGCCGCAGGTGCAAGTCTTCGTCCTGAACATGCCCCTACGGAGTAAAAGTTGTCTCTACGGATTCATGAGTAGGGGATCGTGTACCTACGGTGTATTCCATAGGGACAAAAGATTTATTTAATTTAGTGGTTTATAAAATAAAAACTTGCCCCTCCGGTGCTATCCGTAGGGGCATCTTCCAGCCCCTACGGAGTTATCCGTAGGTCTATATATAAGCTCCAACGGGTGTATCCGTATGGGCAAGTGTGTAACTCCTGTTACTGAGTCCATAGAGGTAAAATATCAGGTATCATGATATTTTGTCCCTACGGATAAATATGTATGGGCAAAGTCTGTCCCTACGGATTAATCCGTAGGGACAAATTATCAGGGTTTTTTTTTAAAAAAAAGGGCTGTCTGTTTTTTCCTCGCCCTGTGCACAATAATATATACATCATATAACCAAATACCGCAGTACGATAATCAACATGAACACGCATAATATATAAAAGAAATCAATAAACAAAATACTATATAAATCTAAATTATCGTGAACACGCAAACACCACCAATACCGTCCAAAATATATACAATATGTATCATATAAGTATATACATGCTTAAAATATAAAAATAAAAAAGCTACCCTAGCTCGGTCCAGCTCCACCTCTGATAATCGCCGTAATCTGGCGCATCTGCTCCTCGGATAAATCCTGAATCAACAACTCGACCAATGTGGACTGTGCGGGAGGCTGAGCGGGTTGTGTAGCTGTAGGAGTGGTCTGCGCAACTGCAGCCGAGATAGTGGCTTGCGGAGCCGTAGCCGAAGGAGATGCATGTGGAGACGCAGCCGAAAGAGATGCATGTGGAGCCTCAGCCGAAGTACCCTGTTGCGTCTGTTCAGTTTTGTGTGTAAAAAACTGTGTATTAGTCGAATTCGTATCATTATCAGGTTATTGCGAAATCCCAATTTATGAATACTTAGGGACTTAGGCCTCGTTTGGATATCTAGTTTGGAAAACTGTAGTTTATTTTAATTAGACAGTTCTATATATGTATGATTAATCAAAACTAAGTCTACAACCAAATAAGCTCAGGTTACGTACTAATATTGGATTTGTTGCTATCTATAATATGATATAATATTTTACTATTAAGTAGTATACAAACCATCATCTCCTTCAACTCCGGGACGGTGGCCTTCAAGATGGCAACATCTTGCTCTAGACGTCGCTCACGGAAGATAGAGGAAATAACCGCCGGAGTGAAGTCCAACCTCATATGGGCCCTGCTAGGATCCAGTCCCCGGCCTCTCTTCCAACCTCCGTGGTGCCCTCCGTGTGCGGCGTCTCGGACTGGGGTCAGCAGCATCGGATCGTTCTGTCCAGTAAAATCGATCATCGATGCCTCTGCCTGCTCAACCACCCGCTCCTACACCCATATTAACCAGTAAAATATAAGTATATCATTTAAATTTAAACTTTTCAAAACAAAAATTTCAAATAGGGATTGAATAAATATTAACACTTACGCAATATTCATGGGTAGTGGTGTCGGGGTATCGAAGCTCTCCCGTGGCGGGATCTGTCGAGGTGCCGTGGACGGCAAGATACGCGGTCAGCACGCTCGGTGTACCATCCTGCGCCAGGGTCTGAGATCTCTGCAATTCGCAAAAAAATTACATATATTATAAAATAACTCTTAATATTACATTATATAACAATAGGTTTATTGTAATTTACCGCTAACTTCATGGCACGGGTAATATTCCTTGAGCCACCTATATAAGTGGGGAGACCTCACTTCGCCGACTTCCTATTCTCTTTATTTTGATCAGCCTGTTTTTGCACAACACATTCAGATTTAGTTTTCTAATTAAGCAACACAAAAAAAATAAATTATATACTAAACAATGAATTACATTTAAAATACAAACATGTTTGCGCTGAAAGTCGAAATATTGGCACAAGAGAGGCTATGTATCTACGCCGACTCTCGCAAAGGCCGGAGTATGTAAAAGAGCCGCTCTCTCTGCCTCGGGGGTCGCCATCCACAGGGAATAACAGTCGATCTTCAGCTCGTTCCTATTGTATCGGACCTTTGATTGCATGTTCTTCATCAGGCCATGGTACAGAGCGTGAAAATCGAGCACCCTCTCAGGGTGATCAGGGTCGGGTACAGACTGAAAATTGAAATCCAACTGCAAATACAAAAAAAACAATGCTATTAAATTCCAAGTGTTAATAATAAATATATTGGATAAATCAAATGAAAATATATATTAATACCCGAGCCTGATCCCAGAAGAGAGCGAATGAGCGCCGGTGCTGGTCGCCCCACTCAACGTGAAGTGGATACTTCTTCACGAGGCGGCTCTCATCCCCCATATACCGGCCGAACCTAAAGAAAAATACGTTAAATAAATAAATACGGGCATACAGGATAACAATAATTTTACAAATTGCACGAAAAGAAAAAATCCACGTATCTATCGACGGGATACATCCATCGATATTGTACCAGTCCGGCTAACTTAGCCTCAGTTGCAAGATGAACCGTCAGGTGTATTATGATATCGAAGAATGACGGTGGAAAAATACACTCAAACTTGCAAAGTATCAACGCAATAGAATTTTTTAGTTTCTCCAGCGTCACAACATCCAGTGTTTTAGCGCATAATTCTCTGAAAAAACAATATAGGACATTGATTACTAGACCAACCGATTCGGGCAGGGAAGTCCTGAGGGTTAATGGGAGAAAGTGCTCCATAATAACATGATGATCATGACTTTTCAGCCCATCGATCTTGCCTTTCACAATTTTTATCTTCTTGCTGAATGATCCTGAGAAACCTGTGGAAACTTTCAAATCATGCAACACGTATAGGAATTTTTTCTTCTCCGATTGTGACATATGATACGCGGCATTGGGAAGTACAAACTTGCCTGGTTTACCCGCTACCGGTTTAGGATACAGTTCACTTCTAATTTCTCGGTCCTATAGATCCATCTGAGCATTGAGGTTGTTTTACGATTTCCCGTCTTTACAAAGAAGCAAGTTGAGTACGTTCTCGGATACTCCCTTCTCTATTTGCATGACGTCCAGACAATGATGCACTAAATTTGTTGACCAGTACGGAAGCTCGAAGAAAATGCTTAACTTGTTCCAGAATGGTGGTTTGATCTGTTTTGTTGGATCCATCCCGAAGGACATACTTTGTGACCATGTACGGACCAACCTGATAGCATTCCATACGCAGGAAAGTCATTAATTGTCCACATTAAAGCCGCAAGCAGTATGAAGGTTGTGTTTGTGTTTGCATCGTAAGTCTCTACATTATCAATGAATAAAGATTTTAACTCCTCTATCAGAGGTCGGAGATAGACGTCGATATTGTTTCCCGGTGAGTTTGGCCCGTCGATAAGAAGAGGCATCATAAAGTATGATTGGTCCATAGCCAACTAAGACGACATATTATAAACTATCATTACAACGGGCCATGTGTTGTGGCTTCCAGCCATATAGTTGAATTGGCAGAATCCATCACTAGCGAGTCCGAGCCTGATATTGCGAGGATCGCTACTGAATATTTCGTGCCTCCTATCGAAATCCTTCCATGCCGGTGAATCTCTTGGATAACTCATTTTTCTATCTTCACTTGAAGGAGCACGGTGATGCCAAATCATTGCCTCGGCTGTTTTTTTGCACCTGAATAGGCACTGCAGCCTCTGTGTTATGGGAAAGTATCGTGCTATCTTGACAGGTATATCGGGATTCTTATCAGAATCTTTCGGCTTATACCCGGCCTCTCCGCATGTTGGACACTCTTTCAAATTTGAATTCTCTTTTCGGTACAACACGCAATTTTTAGGACATGCTTGAATCTTCTCACACTTCAAACCCAAATCAGACATCATCTTCTGGGCTCCGTACCAGTTGTCGGGCAGGTTATTTCCCGGGGGCATATAATCTTTCAAGAACGAAAAAAGCATTTTGAATGACCTGTTGCTCCATCCATTTAGGCACTTAATCTGGAAAAGTTGGACGAACCATGAGAGGGTGGAATACTTTGCATTCTCATAAATTGGTTTTCTAGCATCATTCATGAAATTTCATACTTATCCGTACGTGGTCCTTGACCGGAAGGAATGTCATATTCGGTACGAATAGATTCACCTAGGACAGGCTCTACCATATTCTCCATTTCTTCTTCTGAAAAGAAATTACCGTCTTCTTCTTCCGCCGCATTACCGTCTTCTCTTTCTTTTTCTGTCACATTACCGTCTTCTCCTATTTCTTATTTTGCCGCATTACTGTCTTCTTCTTGACCGTGATATAGCCAAGTTGTATAAAGTCTAGTAAAACCATGTTTAACGATATGAAGCTCTGAAAATTCTACTTTCTGCCAGTACTTATTCCCACATCTATCGCACGGGCAGAGAATCTTCCCTATCACGATCTTATTATGTGCACGTGCAAATTCAATAAAAGAAGCAACTCCTGCGACAAACTTAGGTTGCATACATTGTTGCCAATCCACATACATCCAGTCCTTAACTCTGATATACTCGTGGGCCATGTTAGACTGTATAACATATAAATTGTAGGTTATGATGACTATATTGAGAAATCTAACAACGAGATAGTTACTGACAAAGGAGAAAATCCGTGTATATGCTTTGTGCGTGCGTTTCTCGTTGAAAAGAATAAATTATCGATAATCAAAGTTAGATTTGAGGATACCTATATATGAGTTGTATTCTATATATGTGTTTCAATTTATGGTTTTGCTTAAGTATAGGATTGTTAGTGTGTATGTGCTGTGTAACAACCTAGTTCATTTATACCAATTCCAGTTCCCATATTTACTTATCTGTGGTATTTTCTTGATTTATCATGTTTTGGGTGCCAATGTTATTTTACATTTTACTTTGCATTCGACCCGACCCGCTTGCTTGAACCTGTTTGATTCATATTTATGAATTACCCTGACTTGTTACGTAGACTGTGCATTTTCATGTTTAGTGCATACTGGAATTTTACCTGGTATTGCATCTTTTATCATATAACATTTTAGATCACGTAAAATAATTTAAAAGTACTTAACATGGTCTGCATGATACCCCTAACCCCGTGGTAGCACCCGCGCATCTTGTTCTCGTCCCGTTCAGTGAAACGGACGTGTTTGGATGGCTACGCGCACGTACGTGCAACCGTTTTTAGGGGTAGGCATTTTCGTTACCTGAGCATTCATTTTGAATTTTGAAAGTTGCATATATTTTTCGTATTTTAAAACTGAAATTTTAGACCCGATCCGGGCGTATTTTGGAATATTTTGTATACCGCCTAATTTCAAACTTATTTAATATTTATTTATATTTAAATCTCGTTAACTGTTAATAATAACAAACTAATTTTTTTTTAATTTTTAAAATCTTAAATCCTAACTAATACAGTTCTCTCCAGCTCTCTCTCTCTTCTCTCTTTCTTTCTCTCCTTCTCTCTCCTCTCGTAATCTTTCTCTCTTTCTCTCTCTCTATCTCACCCGCAGATCTCATTCTCTCTCTCCCCCTCGTAATCTTTCACCCTCTTCTCTCTTTATTTCTCCCTCGCTACGGGACAACTTTCTTTCTCCTCTTCTTTCTCTCTCCTCTCGGCTTCTCTCTATCTCTCTCATTTCGCACCTCTCTCTCTCTCTCATCTCGCGGTAAAAACGAATCCCGTCACCTCCCTCCGAATCTCGTCACCTCCCTTCACAAAGATCCCATATCTCAACTTCCTCCTCCATTTCTTCTTTAAAAAAATCCCAGCAGCCGCCATGAGAACCCATCACCGAGCTCCCAATCTCAAACCCTAACCCTAATCTCCATTGCCTACTTTACCTCAACTGAGCCCTCGTCTCATCTCCTTCCCCTTCGCCACCTCCCTCATTCTCCCGAGTTCCCTGCACAAACCCCTGCACACACCGAGAAACCAAAACCCACACCACCTCGTCGCCGTTCCTTCATCGCCGACGACCCTAGCCTCACACTACCATCATCACCATCTCCTTTCTCTCCCTAGCTCCTCTGTTATTCCTCCTGCAACCCAGCAACCCCCAGCAAACAAAAACACAAACCCTAACACCAAACTCTAGCTTCGCCGGAGATCGTTCACGGCCGTCGACACCCTCACGATCCCTCTCTGCAAACCACAGTGAGCTTTCTCTTCTTCTCATTCTTCTTCTTCCTCTTTCCTTTCTTCTCTTTCTTTCTTTCTTTCTCTCTTTTCTTTTCTTTTCTGTAAATCTGGATTTTTGTAGTTCGCCGGAGACGTGACGACGCCGACGATCCAAACGACCCAGCGAACATGCCTTGCTTGCGTGATCATCCTTGTGCGTTGTTTGGAACCGTTCCGTGTACCGTGCACGCGTCGCGACTTTTCACCGACGTGAGACGTTCCGTACACATCCGTTTCTTGATCCGTCGAGGCAAGTTAATCTTACTACATGCTATATAACTCATTTTATACCCATTTAAATAAATACCATACCTGTAGTTTAAATCTAGTACCCCATGTTTAGTTTTATAACGTTTCGATGTTCCGTTTGCATCCGTTTATATCATTTCAGATCTAGGTCATGAAAATTTATCTTGTTACATAGTAGATTACAATATACTGCATCCATATCAATATTTACATCACATATTGCTTAGTTGTGCATCCCACATTACCATTTTACAGCTTTACTGATTACGGATACCCGTTTGCATCCATCCCATTTAGAATATATATAATTGCATCCATAGATCACATTAATACATAACACTGTGATGTTAACACTCTATGTTTAATAAATTGCATCCTAATTAGTATTGGAATTATAAGTGTAACCCTAATCGATAATTTTTCATCCATATCTTTGAATTTATATCTATTTGCATACCACATCACATTATTCAATTTTATTGTTATATTAGTACCCCATACTTGTTTTTGTGTACCCATACTTATTACAGTTTGATTATGAGCATCCACTTGATATTTGTGCACTACCTGACACGACCTGATATACTACTACTGACATGACTTGATACCCGTGCACTACTTGACATGACTTGATACATGTACACCACCTGATATGACTTGATGTACCACAGTTTGACATGTTACCTGATCTTGTTACTAATGCCGACAATCTTGACCTGTTGTCCCTACGGACATTTCCTGTTATCCATTCAGACAAACATGTACTTGCTTGATCCTGTGTTGGCATTAGCTCCAGATTTATCAATACCTGACTTGAACATATAACTTGGGGGTATGGGAAAATCAATGATGAAACCTGACTTGTAACTCGACAGTTCGATGCCTTTACTGATCAGTCTTACGGGCTAGGCCAGCCCCGGGATGATGCTGCTGACATCATTCGTCGTTACATACTACCTTTTACTGCCTAGCGGCACGTCTCGGATTCAGCCCGAGAGTCTTTGACCGTGGTCACGGGCACGCACGGGATACTATTGAGTTACATCGATGATTCATCAAATTGATTTCAAAAAGACTTGATAGTAGTTAACCCAGTAGACCGGTTTAGATTACTCACTGCACATCACCTGTGCCTTACCCTTCACTGTCCTTATTTATGTTACTGTTATACCTTTATTACTGTTCATACTCATGCCTGTATGTCTTGCTATCCCCCTGATTATATTATTTTTGATATTATGACGCACTGACGTCTGGGTTTTGCATGGCCCAGATCCTCTATCTTTGCCGCAGGCCGAGCAGGAGTATTTCAGTGAACAGGCCGAGCAATGAGGACCTGTTATTAGTTTATTTTACTTTCCTTTCAGCATTTTTATTCCTGATGTGAGCCCGCATTATGGGGGCGTACATTCCAGTTTATTATTGTATTGGATCTTTTGCTTCCGCATTATTTTATTCTTGACTCGTTATTCTGGCCCATGGACATGTATTAGATAGTTATTATTATTGTTCTTGATATCTCTACAGCCGTAATGTGACTGTGGAGGGATATTTCCTATCCACGGGAAGCATGGTTGGCTCTGTCACGTGCCTATCTTAGCGTACTCTGGGAAGCGGGGCGTGACAGGGTTTGTTTGGTATCAGAGTCATAGGATCTAGGTTAATCGGGTTTGATTCTTTTGTAGTTGGGTATTGGACCCAATACACGAATCAGAATACTCGAGATTAAGAACATGTCCCGCCACTTGCCATCTTGCCATTTTTTGAATCTTAACTTCCTCCTGATTCTACCTTGACGATATGCAAAGCTCTTTGCATCTCGACTTGAAACTTGGTTTCGTATTGTTTATCTTTAGAACTTAGGAGACTTGGGTAGAGTTATGTGATTGTAGCTATGTACCGCGGCATGGTTACAATGCGGTACTCTATTTAAGTAACTTGGAGTTCTAGTCTTGATTCATATCCTTGATCTATATTTTGAATCTGTCATCATACTAATCCTTTCGGTGTTTTGGTTTCAGGAACATGGCAGGTAGGAATCTGAAAACGTACCAGAGGCATGTTGATGAAGCTGCTTTGCTTGGAGTAATCCGTGTGCTGGAGAACCAGAAACAGCAGACCGAGCCGAACCAGCAGCAAGCTGAAGCTTTTCAGGAAGGTTTGCGGACCGTCCAGCGGTCCGTAAACAATGTTGTGGCCAGACCAGTTGATCGTGTGGGTACCGTGGTGGATTTCAGGAGACTTGGTCCGTCCGTCTTTACTGGCCTGGAAGAGCCGTTGCCAGCGGAACAGTGGCTGGTTGATACGGAGAATTTGCTCGTTGCGGCACAGATTCCAGAGGACAAGAGAGTGGATGTGGTACGCATCCAGTTGGTGGACTATGCCCGTGAATGGTGGCTTGTGGAAGAGACCCGCTTGCCCAAGCCGATCAGTTGGGCGGATTTTTCGAAGAGTTTCTTGGAGAGGTTCTTCCCGCAGACCGCACGGGAGGAAATGGAAGAGAAGTTTATCAGTCTGAAGCAGAACGACGGATCCGTGGATGCCCATCCGTCTGAGTGGACGTGGCTCAGTCGTTTCGCTGGACCTTTGGTGGCCAAAGAAGCTGATAGGGCATGAAGGTTCATGAGCAGTTTGGATGTGGACATCCAGAGGCAAATTATATCCCTGGGTTTGACCACTTTCTCACAAGTACTTATAGCGGCCCGAGAGCAGCAGAGCCTATCTATGAAGACTGGGAGTACACAGCAGCAAGCAGTTACAGTGCGGAAGCCGGCATTTGCACCGAACCGAGTGCATGTATGCAGAGGTATTTCGGTGAACCGACGTGGCGTAACACCTATGAAGAAGCCTGTCGTTGTTGATCAAAGAATGAGCTTGATTTGTGACTACTGCCATTTACCTTGACACGTGCAAAGGGAATGTCGAAGGATGCGGGGACTCTGTTTGGTTTGTGGATCGGCGGATCATACTATTAACGCTTGTCCGTCAAAGCTTCGCACGAATGATGATGTTCAGAGGCCATCGTAAAACCAGTTTCAGGGACAGAAGCAGCTGACTCAGGGACCCAATCAAGCTCGAGCATTTACCCTGACGGCTGAGGAAGCTAAGGCTTCAGGGGAAGTTGTTTCAGGTATCCTACTTGTTCATAGTTTTCCCGCATTAACGTTATTCGATTCTGGTGCAACCCATTGTTTTATGTCGTCCAAGTTTATTGCTACACACTCAATTCCGTGCACTACCTTATCTAGTTGTTGGGATACACACTAGGAATGGGAAGATCATAGCTAGTAGAGAATGTAAGGATTGTTCAGTTGTTGTTTGCGGACGGGAGTTGTTTGCAGATTTCTTGGTGATTGATACCGGCAGTTATGAAGTTGTCTTGGGAATGGATTTTCTCGGCACTTTCCACGTTCACATTGATTGTAGGGCAAAGAAAGTAATTTTCCAGATTCCCTGACATCCAGAGTTTATCTTTATTGGAGGAAGCAGTTCTGTCGGGCCAGTCGAGTTTAGGGCTAGGCCGACAAATAATGTTCTTTCGTCGATGGAAGTCGATAAGGAAGAAGCGCCAGCTATAGTTCGAGATTTCATGGACGTGTTCGAGGACATATCAGGTTTACCGCCGAAACGGGACGTGGAGTTCGCGATTGATCTTGTTTCTGGTGCAGCGCCAGTCTCAAAGGCGTACTATCCAATGGCACCAGTGGAATTGGAAGAAGTCAAGAAGCAGCTTGCTGAATTACTTAAGAAGGGTTGGATTTGCAGCAGTAACTCACCTTGGGGAGCTCCAGTTCTTCTAGTCAAGAAGAAAGATGGCACAAGGAGGATGTGCATCGATTATCGAGAATTAAACCGGGTGACTATTAAGAACAAGTACCCGATCCCTCGCATTGGCGAATTATTCGAGCAACTTAGTGGCGCGAGGGTATTCTCGAAGCTGGATTTGCGATCTGGATATCATCAGGTCCGAGTTAAATCAGAAGATATTTGCAAGACGGCGTTCCGAACTCGGTATGGACATTACGAGTATTTAGTGATGCCCTTCGGAGTAACGAATGCACCGGCGATATTTATGGACTTGATGAACCGAATCTTTTCACCATTCTTGGACCAGTTTATAGTGGTGTTCATTGATGATATTCTGGTCTACTCAAAGAGTATTGAAGATCATGCAGAACACTTGAAGATCGCACTGCAGACATTGAGGCAAGAAAGATTGTATGCAAAGATGAGCAAGTGTGAGTTTTGTCTTGAAGAAGTAAAGTTTTTGGGGCATGTCGTGTCCGGAGATGGAATCGCCGTTGATCCCGAAAAGATTGCAGCAGTTCGAGATTGGCCGATTCCGAAGAACGTTGCAGAGATCAGAAACTTTCTTGAACTTGCCGGGTATTACAGAAGGTTCGTGGAGAATTTTGCTCGTTTAGCTGAGCCTTTGACCAAGCTTATACGCAAGGAAGTACCATTTGTGTGGACGGATAAGTGTGCGTCATCTTTTGAGGCGTTGAAGCAAAGACTGATAACCGCTCCTATTTTGACCGTACCAGACAGTTCCGGAGGATTGGTGATTCACAGCGACGCATCTGGAAAAGGATTGGGATGTGTTTTGATGCAGCATGGGAAGGTTGTAGCTTACGCGTCGAGACAGTTGAAGACCCATGAGAAGAATTACCCAACTCATGATTTGGAGCTAGCAGCTGTGATTTTTGCTTTGAAAATTTGGAGACACTACTTATTGGTCGAAAGGGTCGAACTATTCACCGATCACAAAAGCCTGAAGTATGTGTTCACACAGAAGGAGCTTAATATGAGGCAGCGTAGATGGTTGGAGCTGATGGCTGACTACGATCTTGATCTTAAGTACCATCCGGGGAAAGTTAATGTTGTGCCGGATGCGTTTAGTCGGTTGCCAGCAATTCGGATGTTGACTGCACAAAAAGAACTTATTGAAGACTTTCGGAGATTTGATTTGGAGATCTTGCTACCACATTCTTCGGGACAGTTGATGCAGCTGCAAGTACAGTCGTCGTTGATCGAGAATATTAAAGCAGCGCAATTGCAGGACCCAAGATTGCAGAAGTTTCGAGAACAGGTTGAAGCTGGACTTCGAACGGACTTGTTGATTCATGAAGATGGTTCGTTATGGTATGGTAGCCGTTTGTGTGTGCTAAAAGGGGATATTCGCGAAGAAGTTATGAAGGAGGCACACGGTTCCGCATATTCCGTACATCCAGGAGGCACGAAGATGTACCGTGATCTACGACAGCATTTCTGGTGGGAAGGCATGAAACGGGAGATTTCCCGCTTTGTAGCGAAGTGCTTGGTGTGTCAGCAAGTTAAGGCTGAACATCAAAGGGCTGCTGGTTTATTGCAACCACTTCCGATTCCTCAATGGAAGTGGGAACATATAACCATGGATTTCGTGACAGCTTTACCGCGGAGTCCAAAAGGCAACAATGCAGTGTGGGTGATTGTTGATCGATTTACCAAGGCAGCTCATTTCATACCATTTCGAGTCGGTCAATCAACGGAAGCGTTGGCAGAACGGTACATGCAGGAGATTGTGAGATTGCATGGAGTACCTGTGAGCATCGTGTCCGACTGTGACACCCGATTCTTATCGCACTTCTGGAGGAGTTTATAGGAAAGTTTGGGGACGCGGTTGAAGTTTAGCACAGCTTATCATCCTCAGACAGATGGCCAGTCGGAGAGAACGATCCAAACTCTTGAAGACATGTTGAGAGCTTGCATGTTAGACTTCAAGGGTTCATGGGAGGATCATCTACACTTGGTGAAGTTTTCTTACAATAACAGTTTTCAGGCGACTATTCAGATGGCTCCATTTGAAGCGTTGTATGGTCGCAAGTGTCGTTCACCTGTTTGTTGGGACGATATTGGAGAACGAAGATTGTTAGGACCGGATTTGATCGTGCAAACAGTGGAAAAAGTTAACACTATCCGGAATCATATGAAGGCAGCATAAGATCGGCAGAAGAGTTGGGCTGATACATCGAGAATACCTCTAGAGTTCGCTGTTGGTGATTTGGTATTCTTGAAGATATCACCGACTAGATGGGTGATTCGTTTTGGAAGTCGAGGAAAGCTTAGTCCTCGATTCGTTGGGCCTTTCGAGATTTTGGAGCGTGTTGGAGAAGTGGCGTATCGATTGGCTTTACCGCAATCTTTGGCGAATGTTCATAACGTGTTTCATGTATCTCAACTCCGTAAATATGTTCGAGATGAAACACACGTGCTGGATCATTCGGAGCTGACTGTATGAGAAGATTTAACCTTTGAGGAACGACCGATGTCTATTGGGGATCGAAGGGAAAAGATTCTTAAGAACAAGGTTATCCCTCTCGTACTTGTTTCTTGGGGAAATCGCTCGCATGGAGAATCAACTTGGGAACGAGAAGATGAAATCCGGCAGAAGTTTCCACATCTATTCTTGTAATTCTTGATTGTTTATCCTTTCTTGTTCTTGGAATTTCAAGGACGAAATTCTTTTGTAGTTGGGTATAATGTAACAAGCTAGTTCATTTATACCAATTCCAGTTCCCATATTTACTTATCTGTGGTATTTTCTTGATTTATCGTGTTTTGGGTGCCAATGGTATTTTACATTTTACTTTGCATTCGACCCGACCCGCTTGCTTGAACTTGTTTGATTCATATTTATGAATTACCCTGACTTGTTACGTAGACTGTGCATTTTCATGTTTAATGCATACTGGCATTTTACCTGGCATTGCATCTTTTATCATATAACATTTTAGGTCACGTAAAATAATTTAAAAGTACTTAACATGGTCTGCATGATACCCCTAACCCCGTGGTAGCATCCGCGCATCTTGTTCTCGTCCCGTTCAGTGAAACGGACGTGTTTGGATGGCTACGCGCACGTACGTGCAACCGTTCTTGGGGGTAGGCATTTTCGTTACCTGAGCATTCATTTTGAATTTTGAAAGACGCATATATTTTTCGTATTTTAAAACTGAAATTTTAGACCCAACCCGGGCTTATTTTGGAATATTTTGTATCCCGCCTAATTTCAAACTTATTTAATATTTATTTATATTTAAATCTCGTTAACTGTTAATAATAACAAACTAATTTTTTTTTAATTTTTAAAATCTTAAATCCTAACTAATACAGTTCTCTCCCGCTCTCTCTCTTCTCTCTTTCTTTCTCTCATTCTCTCTCCTCTCGTAATCTTTCTCTCTCTCTCTCTCTCTATCTCACCCGCAGATCTCATTCTCTCTCTCCCCCTCGTAATCTTTCACCCTCTTCTCTCTTTCTCTCTCCCTCGCTACGGGACAACTTTCTTTCTCCTCTTCTTTCTCTCTCCTCTTGCCTTCTCTCTATCTCTCTCATCTCGCACCTCTCTCTCTCTCATCTCGCGGTGAAAACGAATCCCGTCACCTCCCTCCGAATCTCGTCACCTCCCTTCACAAAGATCCCGTATCTCAACTTCCTCCTCCATTTCTTCTTTAAAAAAATCCCAGCAGCCGCCATGAGAACCCATCACCGAGCTCCCAATATCAAACCCTAACCCTAATCTCCATTGCCTACTCAACCTCAACTGAGCCCTCGTCTCATCTCCTTCCCCTTCGCCACCTCCCTCATTCTCCTGAGTTCCCTGCATACACCCCTGCACACACCGAGAAACCAAAACCCACACCACCTCGTCGCCGTTCCTTCATCGCCGACGACCCTAGCCTCACACCACCATCATCACCATCTCCTTTCTCTCCCTAGCTCCTCTGTTATTCCTCCTGCTGTTGGGGTAAAAATTCACACCCCGTTGACCGAGTCAAAGTTAGGGTCAACCCCAAGCCAGGTGGGCCCAAGCCCAGGTCAAGCGGGCCCATGCCCAAGTCGAGCCCGCGGCCAGCCTCCTCCATGCCAATATATAGATCATGTGATAAATAATTTTTATGTAATTTTTTATACATGAATGTATGCAAAATGGGCATAAAGCCAATATTTTGTAAGCCCATGGCTTATGTGCAAAAATGAAATGGCACATGAGCCATGGGATAGGCAAAATGCCATTTTGGGAAGCCCAGGGGCTATATGTAAATATGTAAGCCTATATAAGGCAACATGATGAATAAAAAAGATATACTTTTCATTCTCTCCACAAAAATTTTAGATCTGAGATCTTTTGTGCCTCCTGCTCCTTCTCCAAGGTTCTAAACCTTCTCATTTCTTTTGAATTAAATCAAGAGTTTTACTCTTTCTTTTCAAAAACTAAGAAGTCTTCTACCACAAAACCCACAAAGGGGAACTTGGATCTACCATTAGATCTCAGAAAGGAGAGATTTTTAGATCTCACATCTCTTGATCATCAAGATCCAGCCAACAGAAGAGGAAAAGGAAGAATCCCTTTCATCAACCAAAACATTTTAGGAGTTTAACTCCATATATTTACATATATATATAATATTTCCTTTCTGAAGCATAGCTTCTGGTTCTGGGACTAAAAGTCCCTTTGTCTCGCCAGCGCCCTGCACTCGAGCGCAAAACGCCCACGTGCCGACACGTGGCGCGCTTGCACTCAGGCGCACTGCGCTCGAGCGCAAAGCGCCCACGTGCGGACACGTGGCGCGCTTGCGCTCGAGCGCACTGCGCTCGAGCGCAAAGCGCCCAGATGCCGACACGTGGCGCACTTGCGCTCAGGCGCACTGCGCTCGAGCGCAAAGCGCCCACGTGCCGACACGTGGCGTGCTTGCGCTCAGGCGCACTGCGCTCGAGCGCAAAGCGCCCACGTGCCGACACGTGGCGCGCTTGCGCTCGAGCGCAAAACGCCCACGTGGCGCGCTTGCGCCTGAGCGCACAACACCTAAGCGCACAGCGCTCAAGGCGATGGCCCCATGCATCCTTTGGATGCCTTTTCCCTCTCTTTCTTTTATATATATATATATATATATATATATATATATATATATATATATATACACATATGTATACATATTTACACACACACATACTCCGCGACACTGTCCCTGTTAGAAAGTCTGCGTGGCTCCCGATATATCCAAACCCCCCGTTCAAAACACAACATACGTACACTGTACATTGAGTTCGCATGACCATTTTAACCCGTTAATCGGATGTTCCCTCGCCCCAAAGGTGAGGGGTAATTAATGGCAGCTTAGTCCGCGGTTGCCGGAGATTTGGATCCCCACAATCAATAAACCCCGGCCTACCCTAGGCAGGGGGAATCTGTAGTATACGCCTGACAAGCGCGCGCGTATTCCCATCTCAATGGGGTGACGAAAAACACCCTACAGATTCTGGCACGCCCGGTGAGACCAATCTCTCCTCCCATATTTCGGGTTAAGCGTTCATGCGAGCTCAATCAATATACATACCTGTATTTATACTAAAAATAATGCTTTTTCATGCAGATTTTCAAGCAATCGCCTTCCGACGATGTCTTCGATGATGAACTCAGCTCCCGTCTCCTACACGATGAGGATAGACTCTAGGACGGTCCTTCCGGCCAGTCTCGGACGACAATGGGAGGATCCGCTGCTACAATTCGGCTCTATTATGTTCATGCCAGTTGGCGCCATCCCAGCTCCTCAAGCCCCGGTGGCAGACAAACCGGTCTCGAAAGGTAGGAGACCAAATGTGGTGATCTCAAGGGCGCCCCAACCTAAACGCAAGTCGGTATCTGAACGACTTTCCTTGGCCCCAGCTGGGGGCAAGGCCATCAACACCAACAAAGCTACAACGCGTCCCGAGCAAGCTCCAGCGGTGCCATTGACCACTGCTCGATCGGGTGTCTTCTCTAAGCTCCCCTATGATCAACTCACAATGGCTTCCCGGGTAGCGGATACCCGCCAAGCCTTCAAAATTGAGAAGCTGGGGGAGAAAAGGCTCAGATATAGATCCAACAAAAGGGCTAGGGCTCCTGCCAGGCTAAACCTCATGAGGTTCGAAGAACAGGGTTACCCCGCCGAAGATGAGGAAATGGCTGGGTATGTAGTCCACACTGTCTACATGGTGGGCACGCACAGCAAGAGCAAGGACGGGGCCACCACATCTCATATCCCATCTGGCTTGAATGTGGTTGCCGCTTCCCAAGAACAGCCGCCTCTGCTGGGTGATGAAAACCCTCTTGATGAGGATGATAGGCAGAAAGACCCTTCGGTCCATGAGGAGTCGGGCTCGGAAAGCGAAGAAGAGCCGACTTTCCGCCCCAGGACCGCGGAGCAAGAGCTGCTTCAAGAACTCCGAAAGCAGCTCAGAAACAAAGACAAGGAGATGGCCAAGCTCTACTCAAAAATTGACTACTTGACGAATGTCGTGATGCAGCTCACAGTTCGGCTTGCCTCTCAGTCGCCCAATAAGGCGGAGGGCTCTGCTCGTGAACCGGGAAATGGTGTCCCAAACCAGCCGACGCCTATTCCCTCAAATCCAAAAGTAGGCGAACTACATGAAAATCAGTCGCATCCTATCTTGGGAAATGTCTTGGCTACCGATGACAGTAGCCCGCTAACTCAAGATCAAATCATGGATTTGGTTGCCAGCAAAGTCAAAACATTGGTGGCCGAAGCCGAAGCGCAAAAAGATATCATCAGTAGTGGGAGACCATATCCTGCTCAGTATGATCTGGTAGAATTTCCTAGCGGCTATGTCATCCCCAAATTCGGAAGATTCGATGGGACGGGAAATGCGAATCAGCATATCGCCCACTTCAAAGCCTCATGCGGGAATACTGGGGGCAATGATGCGCTTCTCCTCCGCCAGTTCGTTAATAGCTTGACCGATATTGCTTTCGACTGGTACGCGAGCATACCGGATGGCTCCGTCATAACTTTTGTCCAAATGGAGTCTCTGTTTCGGCAGAGGTTTATGAGCGTCAGCGATAAGATTACCATTGCCGAGCTCATAAGGACCAAGCCCAAGAGCGACGAAAGCAGCACGGATTTTATAACCCGATGGCGCAATCTCTTCGTCAAATGCGAACCGCCGATAGAGCAGGACCAATCTGTCAGTCTCCTCGTCGGAAATCTCAACAATTGGATGGCCCCGTTTTTATGCACCGCGGGTCTCAAAACATTCCAAGAGCTGACCAGGAAAGTCCAGATGCTGGAGCGCTCAAAACAGGAGTCCTCCTCGGATTCTCAAAATAACAATAGGTCCTGGAGAACCGGAAGGACGATAATCGCAAAGGCGGAAACTCCGATGATTCTGAATCTTTCAACACTTCGGCTAACCGAAATAAGCAAGGGTTGAGCGGACCTAGCGCCAACCAGCCTCGGAAGCCAATGTTCGGAGAGGGAGGAGAATCTCCACTGAAAGAGAAGCTGGATAAGGTCTATTCCTTCAGAAGGGACAAAATCCGTAAAATATTCAAAGACGCCCTGAGGAACGGTCTACAACTGCCAGAGTCAAAAAGACTGCAGGAAGCGAATGTGACCGACGACCCCAAATACTGCCCCTATCACAGAGTGATATGTCATACCATCGAGGACTGCTTCGTCTTCAAAGATTGGGTCGAAAAGCAATACAAGGCAGGAGAGATAAAACTGTCCAAAGGCGTGTTAACAAACAGTCAAGATGCAACCGCCAACTTCATACAAACGGAGACCGAAGTTCTTCGCGAAACTGATTCTCTCAGATGTCCGCCTTTCTCTGAAAACAATCGACCACCACGTCATTAAACTGGGAACAATCGACCTCTAAGTCGTTAAACTGGGAATGTAAAAAAAATGTAAATAAAAAAAATGTGTAAATAAAAGAAAAATAAAGAAAAGCCGAAATGATGGGGCAACTCGCAATAAAAATCAGCGAGTAAAAATGAAAATGAAAATAAAGACGAAATGATGGGGCAACTGCGAATAAATAGCCGAAATGATAGGGCAATCGCGACCTTCGCGATAAGAAAAGCTGAAATGATGGAGCAATCGCGGTAAAACAAAAAAAAAGCGGCGAATGATGAGTCGCTCCTGGTACCATATTCCAGTGCAGCGATGCAGACGCCAACCAAAATCCAATTTCCCAAAATTCTTCCGGCCCTACGGCTAGTCCCCAAATTGACTACCGTATACAATCCACGGGCTCAAAAAATTCTCAGCATACCCATGCCCCACCACGATTACCAGTTACGCGGCTGGTCTCCGCCTTTGGAATTATGCTCCATTGAGAAGACCCACTCATGTGTCCTCACGATACATGAGGAGAACAAACCTTTGTGGGATCCTTACGACTCATAAAAGAAAAACACACTTAGGAGTCCTCACGACTCCTAAGGAGAAAATACACCTGCGGGATCCTTACGACTCGTAGGGAGAAAATGCTTTTATGGGACCCTCACGGCCTATAAAATTGAAAAGCCTTAGGCGATAGGGATCTAAACCTGTCTCCCCAATCCCTAAGTGGCGAATGATGAGTCGCTCCTGGTACCATATTCTAGTGTAGCGATGCAGACGCCAACCAAATTCCAAATCCCATGCCCCCAAAATGGCGAATGATGAGTCGCTCCTGGTACCATATTCCAGTGCAGCGATGCAGACGCCAACCAAGTTCCAAATCCCATACCCCAACGGCGAATGATGAGTCGCTCCTGATACCATATTCTAGTGCAGCGATGCAGACGCCAACAAAGTCCCAAAATTTTTTATGGCCCTACGGTCTGGATCATACATCCTGCAAAACCGTATACAATCCACGGGCGTAAAACAATCCCAATCTCTCCAAAAAAAATAATAAAATAAAAATAAAAAAAAGGTATGTCCACAAACAAAATGGGCACGGATGAAAACCCGAAAGGGCTCCGTGAGTAAAAACAGCAGGACTGCCGGCGAGTTTGTGAAAACCCGAAAGGACGCAAACTCGTGAGAAAGAGATGAAATGCACTCACAAAGTCCTCTCGACTTTGTGAGGAGTAAATTCCCGCGTGAGATCCTTACGACTCACAAAGGAGCAACACACTTGGGAGTCCCCACGACTCCCAAGAAGAAAATACACTTACGGGATCCTTACGACCCGTAAGGAGAAAATGCTTTGTGAGACCCTTACGGCTCACAAAATTGAAAAGTCTTAGGTGATAGGGATCTAAACCTGTATCCTAAGCCATCGTTTCCTAATAAGCAAACGCAAATGATGATTCTCTCCTGGTACCATATTCCAGTGTAGCGATGCTGATGCCAAACAAAAAAAAAACAATTCCCAAATCCTGTCATGACAAATGATGATTCGCTCCTGATACCATATTCCAGTGTAGCGATACTGATGTCAACCCAAATCAAATCAAACCAACAACCTCTACGGCGGAATCATGCTTCGTCCCAGAATTTACCCCGTGTCAAAATCATGCTTCGCCTCGGGATATCTACCTTCCCTGCCGGAATTATGCTCCGCCTCGGAATCAAATCAACCAACCAGCTCTGCATCGGAATCAAGCTTCGTCTCAGAATGTGCACCCCGTGTCGAAATGATGCTTCGCCTCGGTGTACCTTCCTTCCCTGTCGAAATTATGCTTCGCCCCAGAATCAAGTCAACCAACAAGCTCTGCGCCGGAATCATGCTCCGTCTCAGAATGTACCCTGTGTCGAAATCATGCTTCGCCTTGGAGTATTCTCCTTCTCTGTCGAAATTATGCTTCGCCTGGGAATCAACCTCCGCATCGAAACTATGCTTCGGTTAGAATGTCTGCCGCCCTTCGGAATGATACTCCGATCTTGGAATTATGCTCCGCGCTTCGGAATGATGCTCCGATCCTTGGAATCATGCTCCGCAAATTGGAATGATGCTCCGAACCATGGAATTATGCTCCGCGCTCATCGGAATGATGCTCCGATCCCTGGAATCATGCTCCGCTCATCGGAATGATGCTCCGACCCTGGAATTATGCTCCGCGCTTCGGAATGATGCTCCGATCCTTGGAATAATGCTCCGCTCATCGGAATAATGCTCCGATCCCTGGAATGATGCTCCGCTCTTCGGAATGATGCTCCGATCTTCGGAATGATGCTCCGATCCTTGGAATCATGCTCCGCCCTTCGGAACGATGCTCCGAACTCTGGAATCATGCTCCGCCCATCGGAATGATGCTCCGAACCGTGGAATTAAATTCCGCTCTTCGGAAAGATGCTCCGAACTCTGGAATCATGCTCCGCCCTTCGGAAGGATGCTCCGAATCCTGGAATCATGCTCCGCACTTCGGAAAGATGCTCCGAACTCTGCAATCATGCCCCTTCGGAACGATGCTCCGATCTCTGGAATTATGCTCCGCCCTTCGGAACGATGCTCCGAACCCTGGAATTATGCTCCCCCCTTCGGAAAGATGCTCCGAACTCTGGAATCATGCTCCGCCCATCGGAATGATGCTCCGAACCCTGGAATTATGCTCCGCCCTTCGGAACGATGCTCCGATCTCTGGAATTATGCTCCGCCCTTCGGAACGATGCTCCGAACCCTGGAATTATGCTCCCCACTTAGGAACGATGCTCTGATCTCTGGAATTATGCTCCGCGAATCAGAATGATACTCCGATCCCCGGGAATCATGCTCCCCGGGATGATGCCCCGCCCCTGGAATGATGTTCTACCTCAAAGTCCAACTTCAAGATCCATCAATTTCATGCACACAACTCAAATGTGCGGCGTGCATTTATTGATGGGGGGCACTTTGTTGGGGTAAAAATTCACACCCCATTGACCGAGTCAAAGTCAGGGTCAACCCCAAGCCAGGTGGGCCCAAGCCCAGGTCAAGCGGGCCCATGCCCAAGTCGAGCCCGCGGCCAGCCTCCTCCATGCCAAAATATAGATCATGTGATAAATAATTTTTATGTAATTTTTTATACATGAATGTATACAAAATGGGCATAAAGCCAATATTTTGTAAGCCCATGGCTTATGTGCAAAAATGAAATGGCACATGAGCCATGGGATAGGCAAAATACCATTTTGGGAAGCCCAAGGGGCTATATGTAAATATGTAAGCCTATATAAGGCAACATGATGAATAAAAAAGATATACTTTTCATTCTCTCCACAAAATTTTTAGATCTGAGATCTTTTGTGCCTCCTGCTCCTTCTCCAATGTTCTAAACCTTCTCATTTCTTTTGAATTAAATCAAGAGTTTTACTCTTTCTTTTCAAAAACTAAGAAGTCTTCCACCACAAAACCCACAAAGGATGAACTTGGATCTACCATTAGATCTCAGAAAGGAGAGATTTTTAGATCTCACATCTCTTGATCATCAAGATCCAGCCAACAGAAGAGGAAGAGGAAGAATCCCTTTCATCAACCAAAACATTTTAGGAGTTTAACTCCATATATTTACATAGATATATATATATAATAAATATTTCCTTTCTGAAGTATAGCTTCTGGGACTAAAAGTCCCTTTATCTCGCCAGCGCCCAGCACTCGAGCGCAAAACGCCCACGTGCCGACACGTGGCACGCTTGCACTCAGGCGCACTGCGCTCGAGCGCAAAGCGCCCACGTGCGGACACGTGGCGCGCTTGCGCTCAGGCGCACTGCGCTCGAGCGCAAAGTGCCCAGATGCCGACACGTGACGCACTTGCGCTCAGGCGCACTGCGCTCGAGCGCAAAGCGCCCACATGACGACACGTGGCGTGCTGCGCTCAGGCGCACTGCACTCGAGCGCAAAGCGCCCACGTGCCGACACGTGGCGCGCTTGCGCTCCAGCGCAAAGCGCCCACGTGCCGACACGTGGCGCGCTTGCGCTCGAGCGCACTGCGCTCAAGCGCAAAACGCCCACGTGCCGACACGTGGCGCGCTTGCGCCTGAGCGCACAGCACCTAAGCGCACAACGCTCAAGGCGATGGCCCCATGCATCCTTTGGATGCCTTTTCCCTCTCTTTCTTTTATATATATATATACATATATATACACATATGTATACATATTTACACACACACATACTCCGCGACACTGTCCATGTTAGAAAAAATTTCTAACGGGGTGCTGCCCCGCACCCCGCAAGGGAGCTGCTAGCCCCCTTGACCCCCAGCCCGCTATCCGGGTAGCGGGACCCCCGTAAAAACTCTGCGTGGCTCCCGATATATCCAAACCCCCTTTCAAAACACAACACACGTACACTGCACATTGAGTTCGCATGACCATTTTAACCCGTTAATCGGAGGTTCCCTCGCCCCAAAGGCGAGGGGTAATTAACGGCAGCTTAGTCCGCGGCTGCCGGAGATTTGGATCCCCACAATATATAAAACCCGGCCTACCCTAGGCAGGAGGAATCTGTAGTATACGCCTGACAAGCGCGCCCGTATTCCCATCTCAATGGGGTGACGAAAAACACCCTACACCTGCAACCCAGCAACCCCCAGCAAACAAAAACACAAACCCTAACCGAAACCCTAACACCAAACTCTAGCTTCGCCGGAGATCGTTCACGGCCGTCGACACCCTCACGACCCCTCTCTGCAAACCACAGCGAGCTTTCTATTCTTCTCATTCTTCTTCTTCCTCTTTCCTTTCTTCTCTTTCTTTCTTTCTTTCTCTCTTTTCTTTTCTTTTCTGTAAATCTGGATTTCTGTAGTTCGCCGGAGACGTGACGATGCCGACGATCCAGACTACCCAGCGAACGTGCCTTGCTTGCGTGATCATCCTTGTGCGTTGTTTGGAACCGTTCCGTGTACCGTGCACGCGTCGCGACTTTTCACCGACGTGAGACGTTCCGTACACATCCGTTTCTTGATCCGTCGAGGCAAGTTAATCTTACTACATGCTATATAACTCATTTTATACCCATTTAAATAAATACCATACCTGTAGTTTAAATCTAGTACCCCATGTTTAGTTTTATAACGTTTCGATGTTCCGTTTGCATCCGTTTATATCATTTCAGATCTAGGTCATGAAAATTTATCTTGTTACATAGTAGATTACAATATACTGCATCCATATCAATATTTACATCACATATTGCTTAGTTGTGCATCCCACATTACCATTTTACAGCTTTACTGATTACGGATACCCGTTTGCATCCATCCCATTTAGAATATATATAATTGCATCCATAGATCACATTAATACATAACACTGTGATGTTAACACTCTATGTTTAATAAATTGCATCCTAATTAGTATTGGAACTATAAGTGTAACCCTAATCGATAATTTTTCATCCATATCTTTGAATTTATATCTATTTGCATACCACATCACATTATTCCATTTTATTGTTATATTAGTATCCCATACTTGTTTTTGTGTACCCATACTTATTACAGTTTGATTATGAGCATCCACTTGATATTTGTGCACTACCTGACACGACCTGATACACTACTACTGACATGACTTGATACCTGTGCACTACTTGACATGACTTGATACATGTACACCACCTGACATGACCTGATGTACCACAGTTTGACATGTTACCTGATCTTGTTACTAATGCCGACAATCTTGACCTGTTGTCCCTACGGACATTTCCTGTTGTCCATTCAGACAAACATGTACCTGCTTGATCCTGTGTTGGCAATAGCTCCAGATTTATCAATACCTGACTTGAACACATAACTTGGGGGTATGGGGAAATCAATGATGAAATCTGACTTGTAACTCAACAGTTCGATGCCTTTACTGATCAGTCTTACGGGCTAGGCCAGCCCCGGGATGATACTGCTGACATCATTCGTCGTTACATACTACCTTTTACTGCCTAGCGGCACGTCTCGGATTCAGCCCGAGAGTCTTTGACCGTGGTCTCGGGCACGCACGGGATACTATTGAGTTATATCGATGATTCATCAAATTGATTTCAAAAAGACTTGAGAGTAGTTAACCCAGTAGACCAGTTTAGATTACTCACTGCACATCACATGTGCCTTACCCTTCACTGTCATTATTTATGTTACCGTTATACCTTTATTACTGTTCATACTCGTGCCTGCATGTCTTGCTACCCCCCGATTATAATATTGTTGATATTATGACGCACTGACGTCTGGGTTTTGCATGTCACAGATCCTCTACCTTTGCCGCAGGCCGAGCAGGAGTATTTCAGTGAACAGGCTGAGCAATGAGGACCTGTTATTAGTTTATTTTACTTTCTTTCAACATTTTTATTCCTGACGTGAGCCCGCATTATGGGACATACATTCTAGTTTATTATTGTATTGGATCTTTTGCTCCCGCATTATTTTATTCTTGACTCGTTATTCTGGCTCATGGACATGTATTAGATAGTTGTTATTATTGTTCTTGATATCTCTACAGCCGTAATGTGACTGTGGAGTGATATTTCCTATCCACAGGAAGCATGGTTGGCTCTGTCACGTGCCTATCTTAGCGTACTCTGGGAAGTAGGGCGTGACATGCTGTGTGTGCGTTTGTTGTGTATTAGTGTTGTATGTGTGTGTTTCAGCTGTCGGGGGTAAGGCTTCTATCCCATTAAGAATTTATAGAGCAGACACCCATTCGTTTGTACTTTCAACCGTTTCAAGTAAATTTCGGCAGCACCTCCCCACTGTTCTCCGAGTACACTGTAATAGAATAGATAATCATTTCAAAGCTGTGAAACAACTTTGAAATGAACATCTAATCTATCTTTGTACATGGAGAACCAGCGGAAAAGTACTGACGAAATAACTCGAAACGGATGAAAACACAAGTGAATGCAGGTGTTTGCTTTATACATTCCTAACTTGTCCACACTGGACAAATCTATCGGTTATCATACGATTGGATCTTCTCGTCACATAGACTATACGACGGTTGTTATTATCGAACTATACCGTTCGATATTTAACAACCTTTGTATAGTTCTATATCACGACGAACATCGAACGTATGTTAACCGATAGACGGGGACTAAGTGGCGTGTTGATTTTCATATATCAGTATCGATGAGAATATGAAAGTTTCGTATTATCATCGAGTATCATATATTGGTTTTAACTTGAACATTTAACTTGAATAGGTTTTACGTTTACGTTTCGTTATTACGGGGTCGAAATTTTTAGTTTAGGGTAAATTTTTCTTGCGTTTACGGTAAATTTGTACGTTTACGTTATTATCGAATATCCTACTGAATGAACTAGTGCACCCTAGACCCTAACCCTAAATAACCCAAATTAACCTAATTAACCATAATTAATCATAATCGTTAGCCTAACACAAATTATCCCTAATTAATCCAAACTTAAACCAATTTACCCAAATTAACCTAATTAACCATAATCAACCCAAACTTAACCCAATTTACCCAAATTAACCTAATTAACCCTAATCAACCCAAACTTAACCCAATTTATCCAAATTAACCTAATTAAGCCTAATCAACACCCTAACCCTTTCAAATTATTATAATACCCGGTTTATTGTGTACTCTATCTTGTGTATTATTAGTAATAAATTCTTTTAAAATATCTTCTCCAAACGATTTTTTCCTATACTTTTCCCGCGACTCAAATTTTCTAATTAGTTCCGATGAGAATCCAATTAAAACTATTTTCTTTATCACATTATTTTCCTTATACCTATTCTATTTTATTTTTCATAATTATCTAAGTCTAAACCCTAACCGTCAATCTATTTATTCTAATTTTTTCTAAACTATTCTCCTTCAAAACCTAATCAAAACCCTAAGCAACCTTAAACCCTTTTTATTTTTATTCTACTTTCTTTTCTAAGCCGGCCCAACCCAGCCCACCAATCCTTTTCCCTCACCTTCACCCGACCCGACCCGACCCGAGCACACCCGACCCGACCCAAACCCCCTTCTTCTCCTTCTCCTCGCTTTTCTTTCCCGCCATTTTTCTCCTGCCTCCCCCCCCCCAATGACTCGCGCCCACTTCCTCAACGCCCCCGCTTCTTTCGCTCACTCCCCCACGACCCGCGCCCACACCCCAACGGCCGCGTCCGCTTCCCACGACCTCCTATCAACCCACCGACCCCTCTCTCGTTCTCATTCCCTCACTCGCATTCTCCTCCTCTCTTCTCTCCAAAACCTGAGCACCGTCGAAAAGCCACCACCAAGCCCCGACGAGACCAACGTCAGCACTTTTACGGCCTCCTCACACCCACCGCGACGAGCAGAACCCATCACCTCCGATCCTCGCCACCTCGCCATCGTCGCCTCCACCCTTGTCTGCATCTCCTCGCCCTCCTAACACCACAACCACCACCATCATCATCCTCACTTACCTCTTCCCTACACACCCGAGCCCCCATCGCCTCTTAGCCGGCAACCCCTCACCGTTGCCCTAGTACCCTCGCCTCACCCTCGCCGCCGCCACCATACTCTCATCCTCGACCACCTCCTCACCGTCATCTCTTCTCCCGTGCAGCCTCTCCCCCGCAACCTCATACCCATTGCCTCGCCGTCCTCGAGCTCCTCATCTCACCGTCGACCACCTTCTTCCCGAGCACCCGCGCTGCTTACCCCTCGCCTCCACAACTCCCAACAACTCCAATCCCCCACTGCCGATCCGTCGCAACTCAAGTACCCTCATCACGAATGATCACCAGCGGCTCCGACCATTATCGAACTTCTCCCCAGCTCTGACCATCGCCGCGGCCACCACCAACACCGCCGCCGCCGACACCCAATCAACCTTCCTCCACCATCAAGCAACCCGAGCTCCTCTTGCACACCCGACCACTGCAACCATCCCCTGCCCCGAGCGCCAACCCAGGCCACTGCACAACCGAGCCATCTGCGTACCAAGTTCTCGTGCCATGTTGTGCCAAGACTCATGCGCGTGTCGTGCCGTGATCATGCCCGTGTCGTGCCGTCCGCCATCGTCGTCACCGCCGTACCATGGACTTCGTCGCTAGACAAGTGGAACCATCTTCCCTTGCTTATTCATGCTAATAATCGTATTAGTTAATTAAGATAACAATGTTACATACTACGGTGTAAATGTTCATGTGTATAGCGATATCGATGTTTAAATGTCAAATAGTTTTGTAGAAAACCATGTCGTTCAATTATATGTAAAGTTACCATCCCTTATCAATACCATATTACATTCAAATTGAATAACCTTAGTTGGATCGGTTAATGAGAACGGATGTTTCATTTGATGCTTATACATAACCTATGTATTTGACACAACACCCTAGATGAAAACCCTATTTAAAATGGTGGAATTTATGAGCCTCGAAACCCTTTCATAATAACAGATAACTTGTAAGAATTCAAGGGAAAAATATTGATTTCACCACTATGAATGATACCTCCGCCTAGTTGTCTTAATCTGAAAAGTTTACCGTGCATGTTACCTTATTAAAATCATTGTAAATTAAATAAAATTCAGAATGTAACGTTCTACGGCTCATATCGAAGCCGACTCGCTGGCCTAAAACCATCCATAGCTTGTTTCTCGACAATGTTAGTTTACTGCAACGATACTTGATTGCGAACGAGCCACGGGACTGCAGTCTGGGGCAGCATTTCACCTGGATACCTGGTTTTAGAACACCTGTACACCCCTTAAACTGAAAATGCACGGGGTCCCATATGGTCGCGTAGATAATTTAGTTAGCTAACCCCTGAATCTAGTCCCGTGTCGTTTCATCGTCATTTGATATTAAATTTGTATTTTAGAATACCGTGGTGTTTTGCAGTTTCTGCAGTGACCTCTCTAATACCAGCACCTTGTACAAAACCTAACTTCTAATACAGGAATCCTATCGATAATTTGTTTTATGCGTTGGAAACATAACAGAAAAAACTACAATTAGTTTACCTGTAGTGTCGCCTAACTATACTCCCAACTGGGAGTAAAACGTGTTACGAAACGGACTTCCAGTTCTGAAACTGGATTTCCGGCAGTGAACACTTAAATTGAAATGACCATAACTAGCAAACCTGAAATCCGATTGACGCGAAAAAAATTTTAATGGACAGATAATTAAACATACTGCTTACCTTTTTATTGTTTTGCTTAATTCTGCACGTATGATTTATAGTAAAGTATGCAAGCGGTAGGACACTGACTGCTGATATTTTTATTCATATCGTAATTACTGCATTCTCGTCATATCATGTAGAGATCATAAGCATTGATAACCTAGTGATCGTGTACATTACCCAGTGATAGATATTAGTGCTTGGATTGTGGCAAGTACTTTAGTATTAAAGTGTGAATGAATAAGTGAAGTAACACGTACTTGTACACAATCAGCGGACCCAGTTAATTTATTGCATTATCGACGCCTATGGGGTATATGTAAGTGTAACTATAACTGGTATGGGACGGTTATGGAAGCACTTATATTAGTGTCATAGGTAAGGCGTCAAATACTGTCCATTTATCTCGGGTACCAGTCGAGACATGCTTGATGGAGATCCGGTCTCCAGTTCTCGCGTAGACTTGTCATGGACCGACTAGTATTTAGGTTTATGGTCGGGGTTTGATGTGGACCACGGGATGTGCGGTAGTTTGAGTGTGAGTTCAACGTAATCTCGGGAGTCCCATTGCCGGCATAAACAGTGATTCTGGGAGTCATATGGGTGATATTACTGATTATTAGCGAGTGTTTCAGGCCCGTGTTCTCTTGCCCCTGGGGCCCTACCCTTGGATTGGGGATACTCCTGCGTGGTTAACTCTCACACTTGGACTGACGATAGGTTTAGCGACCTGGACAGTGAGACTTAGAGACTGATAGGGTTAGTGACATTAACATGCATTGCTTACTGATTTGATATACCTACTTTACTATTTACCTGTACGGATTATTTCATGTGCGTCATCATTCTGTATTTACTGCTTCATGATCATCATCATTGCACATGTTTACTTTTGCATTTATATTTATTGCTATTGTGTCGCTTTGACAACCTGAGTATGCATGCTCAGAGTGAGAAGTGGACTTAGCTCGGATCAACACCTATCGTACTTTGAGGATATTGCGGACATCTAGATCAGCGACGTCAGCGCTTTCTTTCTTTTGACTCTATCTGGTTAGTTTTATATCTGTTTGATTTAGTGACTGCATTTCTCATTACCTGTGCATTGATTACCGATTACCACGTAAAGCTAGCTAGAAGCCGAAGTGTGGCTACGGCAGGATGTTTCCTCGACCGTAGTAGCATGGCTGGCCTTGTCAACCCCCCGTATTCCGTATTTTGGGAAGCGGGGCGTGGCAATTATCAATAATTAACCCAAATCCTAGCCTCTAATTAACCCAAATTAATCCTAACCTCTAACCATAAACCTGAACCTAACCCTAACCATACACTGAACCCTAACCCTAGCCCAAGTCTTATCCTAACTGAACCGAACCATCAACTGAACCCTACCATCAACTGAACCCTAACCCTCCCCTGAACCGAACCCTGAACCCTAACCCTAGCAACCCAATAATCAACAAAAACATAAATAAAAGGATAATTAGAAGTAAAACGATGAAATTTACTAACCTGTAGCTAGGCCGGCGATGGAAGAGACCGGAGACGGTCGACGACGCAATCAGCGACAAGTCGCGGGCGATGGCGACGAGCAAGTCGACGGTGATGTCGGGGACCACGAGCCGCGCGCGGGAGGGCGGTGGCGACGAGGTGCGGGCGGTAGCGACGAGAGGTGCGCGCGGGAGATCGAGGGATGAGAGAGTTTTTTTTTTTGGGATCGGGGACTTTTCTGTGTTTATTTTCTTATTAATAACCCATATACATGTCCCTACGGATTAAACCGTAGGTCCTTCTTTTGCGGCTCTGTAGGGCCAAATAACAAATTATGTTTTAATATTTTTAAATTAATTCTTATGGCAGCGTAAGGACAACCATGAAGATCTATGGAGTAATCCGGAGGGGCAACTCTTTATTGTCCCTACGGATAACTTTATCCGTAGGGGGAACCCCTTATTGTAGTAGTGATTGGTGGTGAGTGATCCTTGTCTTTGACGAAGACAATCCTTGTCTTTGACGAAGACAAGAAGTTTCCCTTGCCTCAATAAGCATACATCAAGGTTAATAACCTTAATTATAGAGATCTAAACTGATTCAGAAATATATTTCTACATAGATGAAGGTCATCTTAGGGATATGGTGGTCTAAGAAGGCCGCCAGGCAGTCATGCATGCATTCTTCTAGTTTGCAACCATGCATGATATATACACTTTGCATCTTGATATTGACATTTTGAAGAGGATAAACAATAAGAGTCTGTTTATATATATAACCTGAATACTATATCCACTAAATGGAGAAATCTGGCTGATTCAAAGTGACTAAAATTTCAGTCTCAGTCTCATTAAACTATAATGGTGCCTTAGGTCAACACTTCATTTTATGTGGGTTTGGGTTTTCTTTTATTAAAACCACATGAATTGGAATCTTTTAGTTCTCTGTATTTATTTATCTTTCCAGGTAATTGTAGAAATGCAGTGGTCTTGTCTGAATTTTAAATGTAGTCATATTGTTGTCGCCATTGCATTCATATAATTGAAATTTTGCTCATCGGTGTTGATATCATCTTTTAGCTCTCTATTTGAGAAAAATGATGTGTTTCCAGGTATTTATTACTTGTGTCCATCTTTTGTTCTATCTACTAAACGACCATTATTTACAGTAAAATCCTGGGACTCATGACCACCTGTGATTTTCTTGTTTTATATGACTCCAGGTTCTGGTACTATATATGGGTTCAATCAAGCGGGGAATTAATGTAGTTGGATCGATCGTGTCAAAGCTTAGTAAGGCTTCATGCAAATTAAGGTACAGTGCCTTATATAAATAATTTAATAATAATTCAGTATGAAAACGTTGATATTAATTTGTCGGTCATGTACGATTCTAGTGCCGACCAACAGTGACTTGTCAGGCTGGTGTGGTGATCAATTTGCAATTACTGTGCTCTTTAATTATGACATTTGATTGTCGTCTTTATATAGTACATACTTTCTTTGTGGTCCTGTAATTAATTGGCTGGTGCTGTTTTTGTATATGTTGCCATCGATCTTGCATAATTGTGGTGGTGTTTTTTCTATAATAATAGTTCATAGATGATTTTATGAAGCATGGAAGGTATACAAGACATATGAAGGATATTTATATGATGGGTAATTACATGCATGGTTAATTACAGGTCGTCGATCAAATTAATTGCTTAGAGTTGCAGCGAGAAAAATCCGTAGATGACAAGTTTGCATGTATAATTAGTATGTAGATAGGTGATAAGTAGATGCGGCATCTCACCAAACAGCTGCTATAATTATTTGGGTTTGGTGGTGCATGTTTACTCTCTTCAGGTAGTCTTCGTCCAGAAATGACTACAGTTCAGCTTAATTTCATTCATGGGGTGGTCCGAAATCTGGAGTACTGATACTGAGGATAATTTCAGTAATTTTTCCTGGTTGATACGCTCGATCAGCAGGCTGGCTAGGTTGCATTTGTCTAGGCCGTTTCTTTCTTGCTGTCTCTGTTGTTTATTATTATTATTATTATTATTCATGTCCCTTGTCTTTGAAGCATTAATATAACCTGCATTCAAGTTTGAAGCAATGCTGGATGTAAGTTGATATTATTATTAATTTTGATGGACCGTGCTATTTCATTCATACTATACTATCAGATCCAAGCGTTGAGGGAGAGGGGGTAAAATTAACAAGATCAAGGGAAGCCATTAGGTTAGTTTGTGTTTTCTTTTATATGAGATGGGAGGGTTAGGATGTGAATAATTAAAATAGCAGGCATCCTCGATCCCCTCCGATCCATTCTGCCTGCAACGGGCCATGTCATTCATGGCAAATGATTCATCTCAAGCATGGGAAATGGTATCGGTGACTGCATTCTTTTCGTCACCGTGACGCCGCAATTTGTAAAGTTAAAATTATAAAGCAAGAAAGATTGTTGCATGTGGTAATTAATACAGAAAGTAAAACAAGACTAGAAATGTTGAGGGTGGGGTGGTGGTTGTAGACATTAATTTGGAAGACATAAATCTCACTGCACTGCACAGCAGCAGCAGCAGCAGCGGCGGCGGCAACCAAGCTATGAGAGTAAAACAGCAGCACCCTCCGTCACCAAACACAAAATCCCAAACCGCTGCACTCCAAAAATAAACCAACATCTCGTGTTCAGCCTCCACGTGTCCAGTAGATCAGCCACCGGATTTGTGTCGGCAGAGTAGGACCACCACCATCTCCATCTCCATTCATATCTCTCTCTCTCTCTCTCTCTCTCTCAACAAGGTGGGGGTGGTGGGGACCACCAGTACCTTTATGGACCCCGGCCCCCTCCCCCATCTCCCTCAGCTGTCACTTCCCGACCAAATGTCTGTCATTTCGTAGAGGTTTTTTCGAAATAAGATAAATATATATTAATTAAAATAATATAATTTAAATTATATTTAGTAGAATAGAACGGTTCTCCGCCTTATCAGGCCCTATCCTGTCCATGCCCATGAAAAAAACGGGCTCCTAGAACCTTCCCCCACCCATACAATGAAGAGGGCGGGTTCATGGACGTGGATGGGGGCGGTTTCTAGGAACCTGTCCTATCCTTTATAAGGAGAGGGCGGGTTCCTGGAACCCGTCTAAGAAATTTTAAAATTTTTAAAAATTAAAATAAATCAAAAAAGAATTTTAAAAATCTTCGTTTAAAAATCCGAATAAATAATAAGATGAATAAATAATAATATTGTTGCTTTTGTTACGGACGTGATGACAAGTGTTATTACAGTTTATATAGAATTAATTCAATATTTAAATCATACTATAAATATGAATCTTGTATACACTTCATTAACAAAATAAATCCATCAAAAGAATTGGACACTTTGATACCCAATTGTAAAAATATACAATTATCGCTTTTCGTTTCCCTTTCCCTTTCCCAATCCGAGGAGGCTTTACATAAACCTATGTCTCTTGGGGTGACTGGACGACTCTCCCGTGTCTTGGATATATGGCGGCGGCGGCGGAGGATCTTCTGCTTCGTCTTCAGTATCATCTTGGACAGGCTGCTGTTCCGCAAGTCCTGAATGTGGGACAGGTGTCGGATATGTGCTGCCTCCCAACAACTGTATGTAGAATGATAAATCCGTCTTCCAACTGGGTTGTTGTTGTGAAGAACCTGTGTCGGTTTCATGTTGCTGCTGCTGCACAAAACCTGACCCTTAAGGCTGCGCAAAATTTGTTTCTCAAGACTGTTGTTGCTGCGCAAAACCTGACCCCCAAGACAGCTGTTGTTGCGCAAAACCTGTCCCCCCAGACCGTCGTTACTCCGGTTGTTGCGCTTGTTCAATATTCCAGGGTTACTGCTGACAGTATGGTGATCCGAACCACTGATCCCGCTGCTCTTGATCTGCCGATGCTGCGGCTCTGGTTTTAACTCATGCTGTGGCTCTGGTGCCGGCTCATGCTGCGGCTCTAGCGATGGCGATAAATGTGGAAGCATATGATATGAACTGAATATACCACCAATATATGAGTTTACAGCAGAAAATAATGCCTGAGTATCTGGACCGGCATCGGTCGGATATGGATCCTGTATCAATGATTGTATATGATGCAACCCACGAGCCTGTCGTTACATTAAAAATAAGATATAATTATTGACTCATACCGTTGGATGTTAAAAACTAATTTAATTTAAAAAATTTAACTTACCATTTCTCGTTCCACGTGGCCTCTAAGCTCGTACTGTCGGATGTTTGGAAAGTCGTTAGGGGGCAGAAAGATATCTTACAGTGACACGTTTATAACATTGTAGATATGTTTCTGTAGCGTCGGTAGTTGTTTGGTCACTTATTTGTTGTAAGGCAATATTACGCTGCATATCTTCCCATCTCAGCAAATATTGATGATGATACTCTCTCCAATCACGCTCGACCTTTCCTCCCCGCATGTCTCCCTCTATTGTCATAGGCGCAGACGACGGAACAGGAATATATTGCAATCTACTAAACTGTCACAACACCCGGTCCGGTAGGTACATGACCGCGATATTAATGCATAATAGTGGGCATCAAGCCCGCCAAACCGGCTCTCCTTCGATACAGATGCCGGGTAATCCTTGCAGACGATCTACTGTATAAGGCGTCCACGTGAACTGCTCAAATAATATAGTACAAAGATTGTAATGAAGCTAAATTAAAATTTTTAAACAAAATTAATTGCCTAATGTAGGTTACCTGAGTCGTCTCCATGTGATCAAACTCATCTCTATAATATTTAAGTACTCGACGAGGAGCCTTATAAGATTTCTTGCCACTCCACCAAGAGCCGAGAGACTTTCCAGGGGTATCCACGGCAGAAATATGAATGTGATCTGATCTTCCCATACACATGTGCTCCCATGACCAAATCTATATATAAAGTGTCATAACATTAGAAAGAACCAATATTAAAATTTTACAAATGCCAAGCTATTAGAAAATATTATGTATCTGAAGTAATGTAATGCAGCCACAAATTTTATTATTCGTAAGAGCACATACTTTATCTAGTTTCTTGTAAAGATAGGGCAGCACCCATGCTTCCCAAGCATACTGGCCACACACATCAAAGTCCGTAAGAAATCTAAGGTATAAAAGATGGACACGCGTTGCCGATTGGTCCGGCATCAACCAAGAACCGATCATATACAGAATGTAGGCACGTGTATGTCTATCCAAGATATCATCGGTAGCTTCATCAAGGATATTATTAAATGCATTTTTGAGCCAGTTTAAACTGATTTTATACCCCTTAGTATACCCTCCTGGTACCTGAATTTTACAATTAATTATTAATTAATATCACTGTAACATACTTAAACCTTTTATTTAAAAAAATTATGAATTATACCTGTCCGAGAGCAGACTCAATATATATATCCCAATATGAGTGCTCGGTTTCTGGACCCATAATTGTACCTCCAATTAATCCAAGTCCATTCACCCGTAAACTGAGTAAAATGTCAATATCTTGAAGTGTGATAGTGGCATCACCCCATCTAAGATAAAAAGTGTGAGTCTCTTTTCTCCAACTCTCAATAAGAAAGGTAACGAGACTGTGGTCGAGTTGGATATGACGAAGTAATGATACTTCATAAAATCCGGCTCTTCGAATCCGCTCGATTATACGATAATCCGTAACTTGTCACTTGTCAGAAGTATGACTGACCACTGGAAGATTATCTTCACCCTGCAAGATTTATTCATATTATTTCCAAATATTAGAATTAAAAGAAATGAGCAATTTAAATAAATTTAATAAGTTTTAAATCTTTCCTCCCCGTGTAATATACCGAAACATCTATGCTCGTTTTGATTTACGAATGGTGATTTGTCAAATGATTGATTCTCCATTTAAATATTTTTGAAATTACAATTACTTGAAAAATTGGGAAAGTTGGTGGGTATAGAAGGGGGTTTGGACAGAGATGGCGAAAATCAGAGCGAAGAAACCGGGTTTTATAGGGCAAGGAGGACGTGTTCCAAGAACCCGCCCCCATCTTTGCCCACAGAAAGCTTTTGTTTTTTCTTAAAACAAAATCTCATATGTTGTCAAATCTTCCTTTAAAAAAAGAGATGTGATAATACGGGAGTTTTTGTTTGTTTTAAAAAATAATCTATACCTGTGTGTTGTCACATCTTTCTTTTTGAAAAGGAGATGTGATAATATGAACTTTTGTTTGTTTTAAAAAAAGTAGATGTGATAATGCTGGAGTTTTTTTTTAATAGACAGGTTTTTTTTTCCAGACAAGCCCGTGACCCCTTTATCTCCTTTTATATTGTGAAATCACCCATTTATTCCTTCCCGCGGTGTGTTGTCAAAAGGGGATAGCGGGTTCCAAGAACCCGTGACCCCTTTACCACCAAATACCTATAAAAACCTGTCATAACTCCTCCCATTTGCACTCCATTCTGCTCCGATTTGTATCTGCACCTCCTACAAAATCTCATCTGCACCTCTTCAAACAGAACCCATCCTCTCATTTTCTCTATCCCTATATCTCTATCTGTCGAAATTCAATTGTATGTAAATTAAATTTAACGTTTATTTAATTTTCAATGAATATAATTATTATATCAGTTGTTAACGTTTTTTATTTATTGTTGGGTTGATATTGTTTGATGCAGATAATGGTAAGTTCAAGTTTATTTGTTGTTTGTAAATACGATGGCCAGATTATGACAAGTGCACAAGGTCCCGAGTATATGGACGGATGCGTAAGAATTATAAGATTGGAATTATCAACGACTTATAATGAAATCGAGAATAAAGTGTTTAAAATCACGAGATACGATCCCCGTGAAATTAAGCTTAAGTTAAGTTGTATATGGGCTCTGTTTAGTGGAAATGTATTGATTGAAATTATAGACGATACTTCAATATCTTCGATGATAGATTTCGGTCTGGCAAACACCCAGCATTCTTTTGAACTTTTAGTTCAGAAGGAACAATTGAAAGTATCAGATGTCGCTCCAATGGGTAATTTTGATGGTAATACTGGAGGTAGTTCCTGGGGATACGGTCCGATGGTTACGTTGATACATTTAGTCTCGGTGGATACGACTATACACATGATTGTTCAAACCTTCAAACTCAAGGGTAAATATTTTATAAATCGTCTTTTTGTAATACCAAAATACTAATATATTTTATATATTAAATACAGATTTTCCCAATCGTCTTCTGCAGTTGCATGCACACCTGAAGAACAATAAAGATTACCATATACAATCTTCCAAAGGTAAATCAATCTGAAACAAGTGGTGGTTATGTTTATATTCTTCGTAATACGAAAATATTAAGAAAAAATTATATAAGAAAAATTTATATACTAAACGCAGATTTTTCCATACCTCCGCATCATTCCAACATGATCTAGTAGCGCATTCCAAGTATGTCCGTCCACATCTTTCCGGTCTTTTCACCCTGAACCATCCATATTATACGACCTCAACCATCGTATATTGCATCCGAGCCTTATATTGCTACAGGTGACATTGATATAGGTGATAGTGATGATGATGAAACTGGTGAAGGTCGTCAAGAGGAGGATAGCGTGGATTATGCTGCTGGATTGAATGAAATAGCATTGATTGATGATATGGCTACGAATAATTATTTTGTCGAACTAGAAGATCCTGGCCACGATCCGCTGGAAGATGATAGTTGAGTAGACTTAACCGTGGAAGAAATAAATACTGAACCCTATTTGGAAGCGACTGTAGCAAGCGAAAATTGCGTCACTGTTGGAGATATATTTCAGGAAAAAGGAGATCTTATTTGTAAACTGAACTCGTGGGTTATTCAAAAAAATGTTACATTTAAAACCGAAGAGACAAATAAGACGTACTATGCCGTGGTATGTACGAAAGCTCCTGAATGTAAGTGGAGATTGCATGCATGTTGTTCCAAAAGAGCCAAAACTTGGAAGGTCACGAAATACAATTAAGAACATACTTGTATCAATTCTATTATGTTAAAAGATCACATGAATTGCACTTCATCTTACATTTGCTCATTAATCATGCTACTAATCCGTACATATATGGCGATGATTCCTCGAGAGATACGGCTCTACGTCAGCGGAGAGCACAAAATTCAGATTTTGTATGTGAAGGCATGGGATTCTCGTAGAAAGGCATTATGCAAGATATTTGGGGATTGAGAAATCTCATACAACTCACTAGTCCATTTTATGGAAACTATGAAAGCATCAAATTCGGGGTCCATATACCGATTAAAAACCACAGAAACAGATGTCGATGGCTGTGTCAGGTTTTAAAGAATTTTTTGGCGCTTTGTTCCTTGTGCGGCTGGTTTCACACACTGTCGACAGGTATTATACGTGGATGTGACGTATCTATATGGTAAGTACAGATTGCATGTTAATTGCTACAGGTGTTGATGTTAATAACGGTATATTTCCGTTGTGATTTTCTATTGTCGAGAGTGAATATATCATCCCGGTCATGGTTTTTACGTCAACTCAAAAGTATCTCATCTGTTATTGATAAAACAGATTTATGCATCATATCTGATAGACATCTAAGAATACTAGCTGCAATGAGAGCTGTATTTCCGACGACCCCACATAGGTTTTGCCTGCGACACTTCAGACAAAATTTTGATAGAAAATTTAAAAATTCAAATCTACATAAGCTTATGTACAAAGCCGGTGAAGCGTCTGACTCTAATGTTCATGACATGTACATGGCGAAAATTGGAGAGATAGGTCAGGCAGCGAAAGCGTCGTTAGATGAGTACCCAGTACGCATGTGGTCACAAGCACATGATAATGGATGCAGATATATACTAATGACTACTAATATGTCTGAAAGCTTCAACGAGCTCCTTAAAAGTGTTAGAGTCTTATCGATATAGGGGTTGATTGTTTGAACCTTTTTCAGAGTGAATACTTACTTTGTGCAAAGAAGGAAAAAGTCTTTGAAACCCGACAGTCGCTATTGGCACGCAATTGCTGCTGCGAGCAGCATGCATAACTCATATTACAATTTTGCTTCCCGTTACTATACAGTTTCCAATTACCAAGACGCATACGATCCAAAATTTCATTCTATACCAGACAGTCGCTATTGGCACTATTATACTGGAAACAGACAAACACCGACTGTATTACCTCCGGACAAAAATATAGGATCCGGAAGACCTAAGGTGCGTCGAGATCGAATGATAATGGATGCTGATTCTTAGCAAAAACACGAAAGATGTAGCCTATGCAAACAACCAGGTTATTATAGGACCAGGATGTTCAGGACAGTCAACAGGGACGGGACCTTCGAGATCGTGACAAGTGCACGGGAGAAAAATCAGTTAGCAATTGTAAAGAAACTTGTACAATTTACATTTTAGTATGATATGATTTTTGTGTATTATTATTTTGATGGATTCATTTTGTTAATGAAGTGTATACAAAATTCATATTTATAGTAATTCTATATGAACTGTAATAACACATGTCACTAAGTGCGTAACAAAAACAACAATCTTATTATTTATTCCTCTTAATAAATGCTTTTTTAAACGGAGATTTTTAAAATTCTTTTTTGATTTATTTTAATTTTTAAAAATTTAAAAAATTCTTAGGCGAGTTCTAGGAACCCGCCCTCTTCCTTGTATGGGTGGGGACGGGTTCTAGGAACCCGCTCTTTTCATGGGCATGGACGGGGTGAAGCCTGATAAGGCGGTGAACCGTCATATTCTGCTAAATATAATTTAAATTATATTATTTTAATAATTTTAATATATATTCACCCTATTTCAGAAAAAAAAAACCTCTTTTCTTTTTCACCTCAAAAAATATATAAGTTAATAACAATAAATTTGTTTTTATGCTTGGTCTTGCGAACCCGCTCTGGGTGCTTGGCTGCAGTAGACCCTTTGTGGGGTTGCTTTGCTTGCTCTTTGCTCAGTGCCCTTTTTTAGTGCTTATTTATGTGTTGGTTGCTTTGGACTATCTGTATGCTTATGTCACGATGTTGGCGTGCTTGGTTGACTCTATTGTATTTTGCGTTACATCAGCTCTCTAGCTATATATAGTGTGAGACACTGTTTGATTTTCTAAAGAAATAAAATAATAAAAATAAAAATTGTTTCTAGCTGTGAGTAAAGAGTCTTGTTTGTTGGAGCGAGTCCAAAATGTGGGGTGGCTTTTTGGACCATTACAGGACAACAGGCTTTTTGGACCATTACAGGACAACAGATAGATTGGGATGGGGATGGAGATGGAGAAGGGGAAGGGGAGGAGATTCAATTGTCAACATCTCACGTCCTTGATCTGTCTCTTAACAGCTTTTCCCCCCTCCTTTTTTCTTTTCCCTTTCTTTCTTTCTTTCTTGCTTGCTATTGCTGCTGCTGCTGCTTCTTCTTTTGGTTTTCGTACTGACGCCATGCAGCATGCATGCAGTATGATGGGAGGCAACTATACCTTTTCCAAGTGGTTTATCTTAGCTTCTCGACTTTTCTTGTTGTCTTGGTTTCAATCCATTTAATTACAAGTGTAGATCTAGCGAGCGAGCAAGCGGACCAACCAGAAGGAATGGCTCCGATTTATCACAGTACGAAGAGAAAATATCCACCACACCACGCTGTTACTGTAATAAAACAGGAGCATCGGAGAGGGAGGGAGGGAGCACCGTCGTGTGTGTTGAGAGAGGTTAAGATTTATCCTTGTATATATATAGGAGAAATTATCTCTTATGCCGGGTGTAATATACCCAGACAGATAAGGATAAGGGGACGAGAAGAGAGAGGGAAGAATATTGTTTCCATGTGACACGGTTGTGTTCACTGTTTAAATATATGCTAAATTTCAACTTACTACCATAAACTTTAGATACTTTTCCCAAATGATATCATGAACTTTCAATGTGATGGATTGATACCACGGATTTTCAAAAGTATCAAAAAAACGTATTAACGAAAAATTACAAAATTCCTTTTTCTTGCAAATAAAAATAAAAGGTAAAAAGGAAGGCAGGCTTAATTTATCACAATTACATATAAATTATGGCGTTATTTGCAAAATAGCCCAAAGGTAGTGGTGTTTTTGGTATTATTTAGCCCAAAATGCAAGTATCTAAAAGCTTGAATATTATCAACTATATACCAAAAAAACAATTAAGATACATGCATGATGACACACATGCATGGGGCTGAGGCCCTTGAAGAGGGGCTCGCGGCGAAAGAGATGGCGGGTTTTACTGCCCGGAACAAATTAAGTCAACCCAAACCCAATGAAATCCAAACCGGCCGCGGTTATCGGATCTTCATTTATTTTTCTTTCTATTTTAAATATTTCTTGGTTATCGGGAAAATAATAATTGTCCATTAAGATTTAAGAGGAACTGATATTAAGGGGAAATTTTTGTTTCGAAGACTGAATTACCGTGTTGTTATCTCCTTTGTTTATTTTTAATTAATTAGCGCATTGATCCTCTTGAGCTGGTTGTTTGACAAGGGATTATTAGAATATTGCATTTGTATATAATATTGTTAACTGCAAATTACTGTACTTGTTTATATATATATATAGAGAGAGAAGAGCCCATAGGAGGGAATTTCCTCTTTTGGCGTCGAAAAAATACGCCCTCTATCGTGTTTTCCTACGATCGAAATCCACCATCTTCATTGTTATCATCTAAGATGTGGGTACGCCAAATTACATGTGATTCTACAACTTTTCACCGTTGATTTAACAATGTAAAAAGTTCTATTGTCGGTGAACCGTTAATTTTGAACCCACTAGTTCAACGGTGAAAAAGTTGTGGAATCACATGAAATTTGGCGTACCCATATCTTAGATGATAACGATAAAGATGATGGATTCCGATCGTCGGAAAACAAGATGGATGGCGTATTTTTTCAACACCATAGGAGGAAATTCCATTCTAAGGCATCTTTCCTTCATTATTCTCTCTCTCTCTATAGAATAATGGAGGAATGATGCCATATGAGGGAATTTTCTTCTATGGCGTTGAAAATGTACATCCTTGCTCATTTTTTCCGGCGATCAGTACACATCATCTTCATTGTTATCATCTAAGACGTGGATATACCGAATTTCATGCGATTCTACAATCTTTTCATTGTTGATTTAGTGGTTTCAAAATTAATGGTTTATCGACAACAGAACATTTTACATTTCTAAATCAACGATGAAAAAGTTGTAGAATCGCATGAAATTTGGTGTACCAACATCTTAGATGATAACGATGAAAATGATGGATGCCGATCACTAGAAAAAATGAGCTAGGACGTACTAGTGCGACGCCATAGAAGGAAATTACCTCCTATGGCCTCTTCCCTCCATCAACCTTATATATATATATATATATATATATATATATATATATATATATATATATATATATATATATGAGAATAATGGAGGAAAGGTGCCGTATGATGGAATTTCTTTCTATGGCGTCGAAAAGATATATCCTCCACAATTTTATTCGACATTCGACATTTATCATCTTCATCTTTATTATCTAAGATGTGGATACACCAAATTTCATTCGATTCCATCATCTTTTAACCATTTGATTTAGTGGGTGCAAAATGAATGGTTTACCAACGATAGAACATTTTACATTGCTAATTCAACGGTGAAAAAATTGTAGAATCAAATGAAGTTTGATCTATCCCAATCTTAGATGATGACGATGGGTTCCGATCGTCGAATAAAATGTTGGATGGTGTATTTTTTCGAGACGAAAAAAACTTCTAGGGTCTTTTTCCTTCGTTACTCTCTTTCTATGTGCATGTGTGTACGCGTGTATAGTGTCATTTTAATTGAAAAAAATAAATAAAATTACTCTACTCGTTTCCATGTAGGATTGATGTCTAGTCATATGGTTGGTTATTGTATTAAGAGTAATTCATAGTTTCATACCAATAAAATAAAAAAATAAGGGAAAAAAACTTTGCTTTTCAAACTCGCAGAAATAAAGCTAAAGAAATTAATTCTCATATTTACCCTCGATTAACCTAAGCAGAGAAGTTATTCATGTGTGTCATATTTGTCCTATATTATATAGGAGTAAGTATGCATGAATGCATGCAAGCGCGTGAAGTAGATCGACTGCTTATATACGCAAGATGATTTTTGAGATTGATTTAATTAATATATTGGTCGTTCGTTTGAGAACCATCAGAGAAATAATGACTCATTCAATCTCATTCGACAGCTAAATGAACCAATAACAACAACAACTGTCACGCCCCGCTTCCCAGAGTACGTTAAAGTGGGCACGTGACATAGCCAACCATGCTACCTGTGGGTAGGAAGTATCCATCCACAGTCACATTACGGCTGTAGAGATATCAAGAACAAAATAAGACTATCTAAAATATGTCCATAATCTAAGATAACATGAGTCAAAAATAAATAAATGCGGAAGCGAAAGATCCAATACAAAATAACTGGAATGTATGTCCCATAATGCGGACTCACATCAGGAATAAAATGCAGGAAAGAAAAGCTAACTACTGCTAACACTCACAGCTCAGCCTGTCGGCTGAAGTACTCCTGCTCGGACTGCGACAGCGGTACAGAATCTGGGCCATGCAAAACCCAGACGTTAGCGCGTCAAATCATCAAGTAATATAATATGAACAGTGTAGCAGGCAATGCAATATAAACATGAATAAAGCAAGGGTAACAATAATATGAATCAGAGCAGTGCAGGGTAGTGTGCAGTGGGTAAACTGGACTGTTCTATCAGGTTCTCTATTCTAAAGTCTTTGAAACCAAATTGATGAATTATCGATGTAACTCAATAGTATCCCGTACAAACCCGGGACCACGGCCACAATATTCTCGGCTGCAGCCGAGACATGCCGCTAGGCACAAAACAGGAATGTGTGCACTCGATAGTATCCCGTACATACCCGGGACCACGGCCACAATATACTCGGCTGAAACCGAGACATGCCGCTAGGCACAAAATAGGAATGTGTACACTCAGGACAGATAGTAAACTGTCGAGTTACAAGTCAGGTTTCACCTTTGATTTCCCCATACCCCAAATTATATGTGCAGGTCAAGTCAGGTATCCCGAAATCAAGAAACTAATGCCAACACAGGATCAGGTAAACATGTTTGTCTGGATAGACAACAGGAACGGTCCATGAGGACTACATGTCAGGTTTGTTAGCATTAGACACAAGATCAGGTAACGGATCAGGTCATGGTACATCATGTCAAGTCAAGCAGTATACGGTACCATGTCGGGTCAATCAATGTGTAGGTAGCAAGACAGTTCAAGAATCAAGCGATATCATAGGTGTACTCACAATCGGCTATATAATCAAGCATGGGTATCAACAACATGAGATAAGCAATGAAGTAAGCAATAGGCAGATTCACTGAATTAGCAGTACAGTTGTCAGTTGTGTCACAGAGATGATTTCAATGTTATGCGAATGCAGTATGACAATTATGGCCTTTTAATCATGTTAACAAGTTTAAGCACTTTAGAGGTGCAATGATTTATATAAAGGTTCAATACAGCTATTACATGTTAAATGCATACGAGTGTCCGAATGGGACAAAACTATAGAGATAAATGCCATAAGCTATGTCAATATTAAAAGATGTGATTAAACAGGTAAATGTGGTTATTAGGTTCAATTGCAAATTGTAGGTTCCAAGTTTAAAGATAAAATGATATATAACAATATTGTACATAAAAGGTGGGAAATTATAATACCAAAGTTAAATTGCGGGTTTTAGGGTGTCATTAATTATAAGTAAATATTGTTTAGCATGTAGCAAGGGTTACTTGCCTCAATGGGTCGCGAACCGGGAATACGGAACGATAAACGTCGGCGGGGAAAACTCGCGACGGGCGCACGGTTCGCGGAATGAACCCAAACGACGAACAATGGAACCACACGGGTCGGGGTACCTCGCTGGAACGTCGGGTCACGTCGTCGGTATCGTCGGATTCCGGCCGACGAAAGAATAGTGAATGTCAAGATATGCAAACAAGAAAGAAAAGAGAATAAAGAAGAAGGGAAGAAGGAAAGAGGAGAAGGGAATGCTCACGAGGATCTGTGGGACGGGTGGTGACGGTCGACCTCGTCGACGGAGCTCCGGCGGTCGGCCAACAGTGACCGCGCCAAACTGCAGATCACCAGAAATGGTTATGGAAAAGAAGGAAGGAGGAAGGAGGAAGAAGACGGGTAGGTAAGGCTTACAGGGGTTGTACGAAGGCCGGGGCACGGAGGTGAGGCCGTCGGCGGCGACAGATCCGGCGATGCAACGCGTGTGCAGGGGTGCGCGGCCGCGGTGATGGTGTAGGGTGCACGGGAATGTGGGGAAAGGAGGAAGAGGGGGCTTGGTGAGGTGAGGGTGAGGAGGCAACGAGGCCGGCGAGGGTGTCGTCGGCGTTGGGCTGCGGCGGCGAGGGCACGCCGCGGTAGGGTTACGTCAGGGTTGGGTTTGCTTGAGGAAAAGAAAATGGTGGAGGGAAAGGAGTTTTAAAATATATAGAAGAGAGAGAGAGAGAGAGAGATACGGGGGAGAGAGGAAAGAGAGGAGAGAGATAGAGAGAGAGATAAGAGAGAGAGAGAGAGATGAGGTGGGGCCCAGGGTAAAAGAGGTTTGTGATGGGCTGAGATTAATTGTGGGAGGTTAAGAAAAATAATAAAAGATTTAGGAAAAATATAAACGGTTAAATTAAGATACATGATGGTTTAAAATATATTAGAAAATGGGGTTTTGGCGCAAAGTAAAATATTTCCAAATCGCGCCCGGGTCGGGTCCAAAAATTTGAAATTGAAATAATAGGATTTTAGGCGGGATCTAAAATTTGAAATGAAGTGTTTTATGATCAAAAAGTATACCCCCAAGACGGACACACGTATGTGCACGTAGCCGTCCAAACTCGCCCGTTTCACTGAACGGGGCGAGAACACGACGCACGGACGCTACAACGGGGTTAGGGGTGTCAAGCAGGCCAAGATGAATATTTTTAATTTTATTTTAGATGCCATAAATTGTTATATGCAGAATTGAATTGACGGGGTAAAATTTACAATAAGTAACAATCAAGCAAGATAAATGAAATGAGTGCCACACTACGTTCAAACGGTAACTGAAATCAGTAGTATTGGGCTCGGGTGTTACATTATACCCAACTACAAAAAGAATTTCGTCCTCGAAATTCCAAGAATACAAAGATAGATAACTACAAGAAAAGGTGAGGAAACTTCTGCCGGATTTCATCTTCTCGTTCCCAAGTGGACTCTCCATGCGAGCGATTACCTCAAGAAATAAGCACAAGAGGGATCACCTTATTCTTAAGAACCTTTTCCCTTCGATCCACAATTTCAATCGGCCGCTCCTCAAAAGTCAAGTCTTCTCGTACTGTTAGCTCCGAATGATCCAATACGTGCGTTTCATCTCGAACATACCTTCGTAGTTGAGATACGTGAAACACATCGTGCGCATTCGCCAAGGACTGCGGTAATGCCAAACGATACTCTATCTCACCAACACGCTCTAAGATCTCAAAGGGTCCAACGAATCGAGGACTAAGCTTTCCTCGACTTCCAAAACGAATCACCCCTCTAGTCGGTGATAACTTCAAGAATACCAAATCACCCACGGCGAACTCTAGAGGTCTTCTTGACGTGTCTGCCCAACTCTTCTGTCGGTCTTGTGTTGCCTTCATATGATTCCTGACAGTGTTAACCTTCTCAACTGTCTGCACAACCAAATCTGGTCCCAATAATCTTCTTTCACCGACATCGTCCCAACAAACAGGTGAACGACATTTACGACCATACAAAACTTCAAATGGAGCCATCTGGATAGTTGCCTGAAAACTGTTGTTGTAAGAAAACTCCACCAAATGTAGATGATCCTCCCAAGAACCCTTGAAGTACAACATGCATGCTCTCAACATATCCTCAAGAGTTTGGATCGTTCTCTCCGACTGACCATCAGTTTGAGGATGATAAGTCGTGCTAAACTTCAATCGAGTCCCCAAACTTTCCTGTAAACTCCGCCAAAAGTGTGATAGGAACCGAGTGTCCCGATCGGACACGATGCTTACCGGTACTCCATGCAATCTTACAATCTTTTGCATGTACCACTCTGCCAAAGTCTCTGTTGATTGACCAACCCGGAAAGGAATGAAGTGAGCTGCCTTGGTCAATCGGTCAACAATCACCCATACAACATTGTTGCCCTTTAGACTCCGCGGTAAAGCCGTCACGAAATCCATGGTTATATGTTCCCACTTCCACTGAGGAATCGGAAGTGGTTGCAATAAACCAGCGACCCTTTCGCCCAATAGGTAGTGTCTCCAAATATTCAAAGCGAAAATCACAGCCGCAAGCTCCAAGTCATGAGTTGGGTAATTCTTCTCATGGGTCTTCAACTGTCTCGATGCGTACGCTACAACCTTCCCATGCTGCATCAAAACACATCCCAATTCTTTCCCAGATGCGTCGCTGTGAATCACCAATCCTCCGGAATTGTCTGGCACGGTCAGAATAGGGGCGGTTATCAACTTCTGCTTCAACGTCTTAAAAGGTAACGCGCATTTGTCCGTCCATACAAAAGGTACCTCCTTGCGCGTAAGCTTGGTTAACGGCTCCGCCAGACGAGCAAAGTTCTCCACAAATCTCCTGTAATATCCGGCGAGTCCAAGAAAACTTCTTATCTCCGCAACATTCTTTGGAGTCGGCCAATCTCGTACTGCTGAAATCTTTTCTGGATCGACGACAATTCCATCGCCAGACACAACATGCCCCAAAAACTTTACTTCTTCCAGCCAAAACTCACACTTACTCATCTTCGCATATAACTTCTCTTGTCTCAACGTCTGCAGTGCGATCTTCAAATACTCAGCATGCTCTTCAAAACTCTTCGAGTAAACCAGGATATCGTCAATGAAAACCACGATAAACTGGTCCAAGAACGGTGAAAAGATTCGGTTCATCAAGTCCATGAATACTGCCGGCGCATTCGTTTCTCCGAAGGGCATCACTAAGTACTCGTAATGTCCATACCGAGTTCGGAACGCCGTCTTGCAAATATCTTATGCTTTCACTCGGACCTGATGATATCCGGATCGCAAATCCAGCTTCGAGAATACCCTCGCGCCACTAAGCTGCTCGAAAAGTTCGCCAATGCGAGGGATCGGGTACTTGTTCTTAATAGTCACCCGGTTTAATTCTCGATAGTCGATACACATCCTTCTTGTGACATCCTTCTTCTTTACTAGAAGAACTGGAGCTCCCCAAGTCGAGTTACTGCTTCGAATCCAATCTTTTTCAAGCAATTCAGCAACCCATTTCTTGACTTCTTCCAACTCTACTGGTGCCATTGGATAATACGCTTTCGATACTGGCGCTGCACCAGGAATAAGATCAATTGCGAACTCCACGTCTCGCTTCGGCGGTAAACCCGATATATCTTCAAATACGTCCATAAAATCGTGAACAACAGCCGGCTCTTCACTTTCATCAACTTCCATTGCTGCAAGAATACTGTTCGTCGGCCTAGCCCTAAACTCGACTGGCCCGACAGAACTGCTTCCTCCAGTGAAGCTAAACTCGGGATGTCCGGGAATCTGGAAAATTACCTTCCTTGCCCTACAATCAATGTGAGCGTGGAAAGTGCCAAGAAAATCCATTCCCAAGACGACTTCGTAGCTGCCCGTATCAATCACCAAGAAATCTGCAAAAAGCTCCCGTCCGCACACAACAACTGTACAATCTTTACATTCCCTACTGGCTATGATTTTCCCATTCTCAGTGTGTATGTCCCAGAAACTAGACAGGGTCGTGCAGTCAATCGAGTGTGTAGTTAAAAACTTGGATGACATAAAGCAATGGGATGCACCGGAATCAAATAACGCTAATGCGGGAAAACCTCGAACGAGTAGAGTACCTGAAACAACTTCTCCTGACGCCTTAGCTTCTTCTGCTATCAAGGTAAAAGCTCGAGCCTGATTAGGTCCTTGAGTCAGCTGTTTCTGTCCTTGGAACGGTCTCTGCGAAGGCTTCTGAAAATCATCTCTCGTGCGAAGCTTCGACGGACAAGCACCAACGGCGTGATCAGCCGCTCCACAAACCAAACAAAGTCCCAGCCTCCTTCGACAATCCTTTTGCATGTGGCCAGGTAAATTGCAATAGTTACAGGTCATGCTCTTTCTTCGATCAACGATCACTGGCTTCTTCATGGGTGCTACACCTCGACGGTCCACTGGAATACCTCTGCGACCATGAGCTCGGTTTGGTACAAATGCTGGCTTCCTTACCGCAACTGCTGTCTGCTGTGAACTCTCAGTTTTTCCCGATAGGCTCTGCTGTTCTCGAGCTGCCGCAAGTACTTGTGAGAAAGTGGTCAAACCCAGGGAGACAATCTGCCGCTGGATGTCCACGTCCAAGCTGCGCATGAACCTTCATGCCCTGTCTGCATCGTTGGCAACTAAAGGTCCAGCGAATCTGCTGAGTCTTGTCCATTCTGCTGCATGCACATCTACGGGTGCTCCATTCTGCTTTAGCCCGATGAATTTCTCTTCCATTTCCTCCCGTGCGGTCCGCGGGAAGAACTTCTCTAGGAAACTCTTTGAAAAATCCGCCCACTTGATCGGCTTGGGCAAACGGTTCTCCTCCACAAGCCACCATTCTCGGGCGTAGTCTACTAACTGAATGCGTACCACATCAACTCTTTTCTCATCTGGAATCTGTGCCGCAACAAGCAAATTCTCTGTGTCAACTAGCCACTGCTCCGCTGGCAACGGCTCCTCCAAACCAGTAAATGTAGACGGACCCAAATGTCTGAAATCTGCTACGGTCCATACTCGGTCGACTGGTTTAGCTCCAGCATTGTTCACAGACTGTTGAACGATCTGCAAACCTTCCTGAAACGAGTCCGCTTGCTGCTGGATCAGCTCGGTCTGTTTCTTTTGATTCTCTAGCATTCCTCTTATCACTCCAAGCATGGCGGCTTCGTCCATACTCTTTTGGTACGTCTTCAAATTCTTATCTGCCATAATCCTGAAATCAAAACACCCAACATTAGCATGATGATAGATTCAAAATATAGATCAATGCTAGAACTCCAAGATACTTAAATAGAGTGCCGCATTGTAACTATGCCGCGGTATCATAGACACAATTACATAACTCCACCCAAGTCGCCTAAGTCCTAGAGATAACAAGGAATCAGGTTTCGAGTCGATATGCAAAGGAAGTTTGCACATCGTAAAAGATGCGATCAGGAAGAATGTGATTCAAGAATGGTAAAACGGCAAGGTGGCAGGACATGTTTCCTAAACACGGGTATTCTGATTCGTGTATTGGGTACAATACCCAACTACAAAGAATCAACCCAACTAACCTATGTCTCTGATACCAAAAGAACCATGTCACGCCCCGCTTCCCAGAGTACGCTAAAGTGGGCACGTGACATAGCCAACCATGCTACCTGTGGGTAGGAAGTATCCATCCACAGTCACATTACGGCTGTAGAGATATCAAGAACAAAATAAGACTATCTAAAACATGTCCATAATCCAAGATAACATGAGTCAAAAATAAATAAATGCGGAAGCGAAAGATCCAATACAAAATAACTGGAATGTATGTCCCATAATGCGGGCTCACATCAGGAATAAAATGCATGAAAGAAAAGCTAACTACTGCTAACACTCACAGCTCAGCCTGTCGGCTGAAGTACTCCTGCTCGGACTGCGACAGCGGTACAGAATCTGGGCCATGCAAAACCCAGACGTCAGCGCGTCAAATCATCAAGTAATATAATATGAACAGTGTAGCAGGCAATGCAATATAAACATGAATAAAGTAAGGGTAATAATAATATGAATCAGAGCAGTGCAGGGTAGTGTGCAGTGGGTAAACTGGACTGTTCTATCAGGTTCTCTATTCTAAAGTCTTTGAAACCAAATTGATGAATCATCGATGTAACTTAATAGTATCCCGTACATACCCGGGACCACGGCCACAATATTCTCGGCTGCAGCCGAGACATGCCGCTAGGCACAAAACAGGAATGCGTACACTCGATAGTATCCCGTACATACCCGGGACCACGGCCACAATATTCTCGGCTGAAACCGAGACATGCTGCTAGGCACAAAACAAGAATGTGTACACTCAGGACAGGTAGTAAACTGTCGAGTTACAAGTCAGGTTTCACCTTTGATTTCCCCATACCCCCAAATTATATGTGCAGGTCAAGTCAGGTATCCCGAAATCAAGAAACTAATGCCAACACAGGATCAGGTAAACAGGTTTGTCTGGATAGACAACAGGAATGGTCCATGAGGACTACATGTCAGGTTTGTTGGCATTAGACACAAGATCAGGTAACGGATCAGGTCATGGTACATCATATCATGTCAAGCAGTATACGGTACCATGTCGGATCAATCAATGTGTAGGTAGCAAGACAGTTCAAGAATCAAGCGATATCATAGGTGTACTCACAATCGGCTATATAATCAAGCATGGGTATCAACAACATGAGATACGCAATGAAGTAAGCAATAGGCAGATTCACTGAATTAGCAGTACAGTTGTCAGTTGTGTCACAGAGATGATTTCAATGTTATGCGAATGCAGTATGACAATTATGGCATTTTAATCATGTTAACAAGTTTAAGCACTTTAGAGGTGCAATGATTTATATAAAGGTTCAATACAGCTATTACATGTTAAATGCATACGAGTGTCCGAATGGGACAAAACTATAGAGATAAATGCCATAAGCTATGTCAATATTAAAAGATGTGATTAAACATGTAAATGTGGTTATTAGGTTCAATTGCAAACTGTAGGTTCCAAGTTTAAAGATAAAATGATATATAACAATATTGTACATGAAAGGTGGGAAATTATAATACCAAAGTTAAATTGCGGGTTTTAGGGTGTCATTAATTATAAGTAAATATTGTTTAGCATGTAGCAAGGGTTACTTGCCTCAATGGGTCGCGAACCGGGAATACGGAACGATAAACGTCGGCGGGGAAAACTCGCGACGGGCCACGGTTCGCGGAATGAACCCAAACAACGAACAATGGAACCACACGGGTCGGGGTACCTCGCTGGAACGTCGGGTCACGTCGTCGGTATCGTCGGATTCCGGCCGACGAAAGAATAGTGAATGTCAAGATATGCAAACAAGAAAGAAAAGAGAATAAAGAAGAAGGGAAGAAGGAAAGAGGAGAAGGGAATGCTCATGAGGATCTGTGGGACGGGTGGTGACGGTCGACCTCGTCGACGGAGCTCCGGCGGTCGGACAACAGTGACCGCGCCAAACTGCAGATCACCAAAAATGGTTATGGAAAAGAAGGAAGGAGGAAGGAGGAAGGAGGAAGAAGACGGGTAGGTAAGGCTTACAGGGGTTGTACGAAGGCCGGGGCACGGAGGCGAGGCCGTCGGCGGCGACAGATCTGGCGGTGCAACGCGTGTGCAGGGGTGCGCGACCACGATGATGGTGTAGGGTGCACGGGAATGTGGGGAAAGGAGGAAGAGGGGGCTTGGTGAGGTGAGGGTGAGGAGGCAACGAGGCCGGCGAGGGTGTCGTCGGCGTTGGGCTGCGGCGGCGAGGGCACGCGGCGGTACGGTTACGTGAGGGTTGGGTTTGCATGAGGAAAAGAAAATGGAGGAGGGAAATGAGTTTTAAAATATATAGAAGAGAGAGAGAGAGAGATACGGGGGAGAGAGGAGAGAGAGAGAGAGGCGAAAGAGAGAGAAGAGAGAGGAGAGAGATAAGAGAGAGAGAGATGAGGTGGGGCCCAGGGTAAAAGGGGTTTGTGATTGGCTAAGATTAATTGTGGGAAGTTAAGAAAAATAATAAAAGATTTAGTAAAAATATAAACGGTTAAATTAAGATACATGATGGTTTAAAATATATTAGAGAATGGGGTTTTGGCGCAAAGTAAAATATTTCCAAATCGCGTCCGGGTCGGGTCCAAAAATTTGAAATTGAAATAATAGGATTTTAGGCGGGATCTAAAATTTGAAATGAAGTGTTTTATGATCAAAAAGTATACCTCCAAGACGGACACACGTACGTGCACGTAGCCGTCCAAACTCGCCCGTTTCACTGAACGGGGCGAGAACACGACGCACGGACGCTACAACGGGGTTAGGGGTGTCAAGCAGGCCAAGATGAATATTTTTAATTTTATTTTAGATGCGATAAATTGTTATATGCAGAATTGAATTGACGGGGTAAAATTTACAATAAGTAACAATCAAGCAAGATAAATGAAATGAGTGCCACACTACGTTCAAACGGTAACTGAAATTAGTAGTATTGGGCTCGTGTGTTACAATAACTGAGCCTTTTATCCTAAGCATATGGGGTAGGCTATATGAACCAACATGAGAATCACGCCGGGTCCAGCACATGAATCCTCTGCCTTCACTCACTCCTATCGAACAATATACTTTCATTGAGGCCTTTGGCAACCATATCGTTTCGTATCACCTCCATCCATGTTTTCTTCGGTCTCCCTTTTACCCTTTTGCCATTACCTATATCGAGAGTATCTATTCGTCGAACCGGTGCTTCCATAGGTCTGTGTCGCACATGACCAAACTATCTTAGCCGGTTTTCCTGCATCTTCTCCTCTACAGGTGCTACACCAACTTTTGCACGAATATCCTCATTTCACGCCTTATCTTTTCTAGTGTTACTGCACATCCAACGAAGCATGCACATCTCCGCTACGTACATCTTCTGTGTATGATGCTTCTTAGAAACCCAGCATTCTGTACCATATAATAAGGCAGGCCGAATAGCGCTCCGATAAAACTTTCCTTTCAATTTTAACGGAAAGTTACGATTCACACAAAATCTCTGTTGCACTCCTCCATTTCAACCAGCCAGCTTGGATCTTTTGATTAACACCACTATCGATCTTCCCATCCTTTTGGATGATAGAACCTAGAAATCTAAATTGATCGCTCGTTGATATCTTTTGCCCTTCCAATGTTATACCAATATGGTTTTGACTTCTCTGTTTACTAAATTTAAAATGCATATATGCTGTCTTGGACCTGCTCAATCTGAACCCCCGAGATTCTAATGTTTGCCTCCATAATTCCAATTTGGCATTAACCCCTGCTTTCGTCTCATTTACTAGAACAATACCATCAGCGAATAGCATACACCAAGGTATCTCATCTTGGATAGTTCTAGTAAGCTCATCCATCACGATGGTAAACGGGAATGGAGTTAATGCAGATCCTTGATGTAAACCAATTATACTCGGAAAATCACTCGTTAGGCCGCCGTAAGTTCTGACATTTGCCACTACTTCATCATACATATCCTTGATTATGTCAATATACTTGACGGGGACCCCCTTCGTCATCATTGTCCCCCATAATACCTCTCTAGGTATCTTGTCATATGCTTTCTCTAAATCAATAAATATCATATGCAAATCTCTTCTCTTCTCTCGAAAACGCTCGACAAGTTGACGAAGAAAATGAATAACCTCTGTCGTCGATCGTCCAGGCATGAACCCAAACTGGTTCTCTGTTATCTTAATATTCTTTCTTAGCCTGTGTTCAATCACTCTCTCCCAAATTTTTATGGTGTGACACATAAGTTTTATTTCACGGTAGTTTGAGCAGTTTTGAATGACACCCTTGTTCTTATAGATAGGTCCAAGGATACTTTTCCTCCATTCATTTGGCATCTTTTTTGTCTGCCAAATCTTATTAAACAGATCTGTTAGCCATTTAACGCCTATTTCTCCTAAACATCTCCAAACCTCGATAGGAATCCCGTCAGGACCAACCGCTTTTCTTAAACTCATTCTGTTCAAAACTTCTTTAAGCTCAGGTAATCTTATTTTACACATGAAATCACGGTTTATATCCTGAGATTGAATGACAAGTCCATCCAAGTTCTTAGTAAAGCTCCTATTGAACAATTTGTCAAAATAATCTCTCCATCTTTTCTTGATATCCTCATCTCGAACTAAAACCTTCTGATTTTCATTTTTGACACACTTCACCGCACATAAATCTCTGGTCTTCCTTTCCCGCATCCGAGCAATCCGGTATATATCATTTTCAGCCTCTTTAGAGTCTAATTTCTTGTACACCTCCTTGTAGACCTTAGATTTAGCTTCCCGAATAGCTTTCTTAACTTCCTTTTTAGCTATTTTATACTTCTCAAATCTCTCCACATCTCTACTTTTCTTCAAATCTTTAAAAGAATCCTTTTTAATTTTAATAGCAGCATTTACTTCTTTATTCCACCAAGATATGTCCTTAGATGGTGGAGCACCACCTCTCGACTCACCAAGTAGATCTCCAGCTACCCTCTTGATACAACTAGCCATTTTGTTTCATGTTCTGTCTGAATCATCTTCCGACTGCCAATTCTCTTCTTGGAATACACGATCTATAAAAGCCTTTTGGTTACCTTCTTTCAATCGCCACCATTTAATTGTAGGCTCTACCTTATGTCTAATCTTCCTAGGTTCTCTTCTAAATCGAAAATTTAGAACTAAAAATATATGTTGAGTGGTTACACTCTCATCTGGTACCACCCTACAGTCGATACAACAACCTTTATCTATTCTTCTCGTCAGAAAAAAAATCTATTTGACTAGCACTTGATCCGCTTCTAAAAGTGATAAGGTGGGACTCTCTTTTCCTTAACCAGGTGTTTGCTAAGATCAAGTCATAAGATGAGGCAAAATCAAGAATCGAGTCACCTACTTCATTCCTTTGTCCAAAACCAAAACCTCCATGGATAGTATCAAACCCACTACGACTAGTACCTACATGTCCATTGAGATCACTGCCAATAAATAACTTCTCTCCACTAGGTATACTTTGCACCATCTCGTCTAAATTCTCATAGAATAGACGCTTACTAGCGTCATCAAGGCCTATCTGTGGTGCATAAGCACTAATAATATTAAGGATCTTTCCACCTAGAATAAGTTTAACCAGTAAAATTCTATCACATTTTCTCCTAATCTCAACTACATCCTCAAGCAAACATCTATTTATGATTATGCCTATCCCATTACGATTTTTATCTCTACCCGTATACCAAAACTTATAACTCTAAGGCTTTATGACTCTACTCTTTTCACCCACCCACTCAGTTTCTTGCAAACACAGAATACTAACTCTCCTTCTAATCATCACCTCCACTAATTCTATTAGTCTACCCGTAAGGGAACCTATGTTCCAGGAAGCTAGACGGATCCTATGAAACCCTTGCTTATTTGTCACTACATCCGGGATCCGATATAGCGCGCCGTTTCTGGACGACGACCTAGAAGCCCTTGCATACTTAACACTACACCCGGGATCCGATATAGCGTGTCACTGAGTAGGGGGCGCCCTAACGATATTCTTATTATGGTTCATGTCATAGACGAACCAACACGAACATGGGCAGGCTCGAGCACGACTTAAATGAACCAACCTTAAACTAAAATCTAAACTCGATTAAATATACGAAACAACACGAACATGGGCAGGCTCGAGCACGGCTCTGTTCAAGCTCGGCTCATCAAGGGCTCCTACAGATTATGCAGATTAAACTGGTCGACTTGGTCTATAGTGTTCAGACATCTATATTGAAAAAGTATTATATAGTTATATCAATTAACTCTAATATATAGCTAATATCCATATGATCCATATTAAAACTAAGCTCAACCGAGCTTTAATCGGGCCCTGCATGAGATAAACAAGCTGCTTCCAAAGGTAAGTGAGCGGAGCCAAAAATAAGATAAATAAGCCGAGCATTTTAAACAAGCCAAGCTTCTCACCATCAAGAACCGAGCAAGAACAAGCTTGGGTTGTTCGGCTCGTTTAACAGCCATGAACGCATCCCATGCATAAAACATGGTTTGTTTGGGATATAGTAGGACTAGGCCTGGCAAATGAGGCGAGTCCTCGCCTCGCCTCACAATGAGGTGAATTTTATTCACCTCATTGTCAACTTAGGCGTGTCGACTCGTCTCCTTTGGCCGAGTCAGGCGACCGTGAGTCGGCTTCCCAAAATCTCGTCTGAGTCGCCCCTTGCCTCGTCTCGTCTCGTCGACTCGCGAGTTGACTCGTCTAGACGAGTTCAAACAGACTCGTCTCAACTCGTCTCGAGATTCCAATCCAACGGTCGGCAACGGTGGGATTCCAAACGAATCTCCTCAACTCGCCTTGAATCCCACATTCAACGGTCAAAATTCGTCTCGCCTCGTCTCAAAATCCAAATCTAATCGTCGGATTCTTTGGATTTTGCGACAATTCGCCTCGCTTCGCATCGTATCGGTTGAAAATTTTGTAATTCCTATAAATAGAACCCACACCCATTTTATCTCACACCAAATATATTTCTTTCTCAAATTTTTTAAAAAAAAACTTCTCTCAAGTTTTCAAGAATTGAAGTTCCGACTCCGAGTTTTCAACACTCCGACCGACTTATTCTACTCTTCTGCTCAATTGCTCTGCTACAGTGTTTTAATTATTCTTGCTTTTATTTTATTAGCTCTTTTTTTGCGGTTAAATTGATATTGATAATATTTAGTATTTTTTTAATTAGTTAAAAAAATTATATAGAGGGTCTATCTGATACACATTGCACCCAACTTCCTAATCCTGATTTAAAAATGCATGTAGAAAAAGAAGAACACACACATACGTCTAGAGAAGCTAGAAAACGTGCACTTAGTAGTAATTTTTTGGAACACTTTATAACTGAACATAGGGAAAAGATTAGCTATGCGATATGCAAATATTATGTCACTTCGTATAAACATAAGGAAGGTACCGGCATCAGTACTTTACATAAACATGTAAAAAAAACACTTCGAAATCATGGTCGGTTCGTCCTCCACACAATCACAGATAAATTTTTTCGGTTGAGATCTTTTTCAATATAATCATGATCTAAATGCTGAAGAGGCAAGATTTGTTATGACAGATGAACACATTCTCGGATTCGGAGAAAGCCAAGATTTTGAGTGGTATGTTTAAAGGGCATTATAACTGGAATACAAAAAGGTTCCGAAGAATACGATTAAAATTCATTGTTTTGGGCTCTACAGCGAAGGTATACAACTATTAATTGCTACTCTTAATTCTATAATTATTGGTACTTCTTTAACTTCTGATATTTAGAATGATAGAATGGATCTTTTCTGGATTAGTGTTACTGCACATTAGATAGATTCTGATTGGTATTTACAAAAAAGAAATATTACTTTTAGACAGTGTCACACCCCGCTTCCCAGAGTACGCAAGATTTGGGCACGTGACATAGCCAACCATGCTACCTGTGGGTAGGAAGTATCCATCCACAGTCACATTACGGTTGTAAAGATATCAAGAACAGTAAAAATAAACTAAACTAATACATGTCCAAATCCATAATAACAAGAATCAATAAACAATAAGTGCGGAAGCTAATGATCCAATATAATGAATAAACAGTATGTCCCATAATGCGGGCTCACATCTGGAAATGAAATGACATAAATAAACTAAACCCTCAAGAACTCACAGTTCAGCCTGCTGGCTGAAGTACTCCTGCTCGGTCGACGTCAAGGGCACGGAATCTGGGCCATGCAAAACCCAGACGTCAGCGCGTCATGATATCAAGTAATGTAGCGTAAACATGGTAATAAACAATGCAAGCATGAACATGAATAAAGCGGTAATAAGAAGTAATAAACAGGGTAATGTGCAGTAGTGACTAAACTGTCCTATCAGGTTTTCTACTCTATAGTCTTTGAAACCAATTGATGAATCGTCGATGTAACTCAATAGTATCCCGTGCGTGCCCGGGACCACGGTCATGATTCTCGGGGCTGAATCCGAGACGTGCCGCTAAGCAGTAAAAGGTAGTAGGATGGATGAGTGATGTCAGCGTCAACACTCCGGAGCTGGCCAAGCCCGTAAGACTGATCAGAACAATGTGTCGAACTGTTGAGTTACAAGTCGGTTTCACCTTTGATTTCCCCATACCCCCAAACTATGTATGTCAGTCAGGTATTCAGTAGTCAAGGACTAATGCCAACACAAGTCAAGTAAAGGTAGGTCTGTCTGGATCGACAGCAGGAATGGTTAGGTTTGTCGGCATTAGGCATGAGATCAGGTAACAGGTCAGGTTACTTTCAACAGGTAGAGTCGATATGTACAGGGTGTTGTGTCCGGTGTATCAGTACAGGTGTCAGGTGTATCAAGATCGGTCGATATGTAATGCAATCAGGTATAAGATGATAACAGGTATAGTATCACGTAACGAACAGTAGCATGAAACAGTAGGTAGCAATTATTGTTCTATGTGAACACAGTGATGTTTGTATTTTCATATTAATCCGGTTCACGCACCCTTGAGGTGCAAAAGCCACAAGATAAAACAATATCGATAGTATACATAATGGAGTTACAAGAATTTGAACTAAGTATAATATTAGTTACAAGGATGATTTACTTGGTTTGATTAACTAAGTATGAATTAATAACAGACCGGTTAAAGCGAGCAATGATTTCATTGATTTCAAGTTACGGATAATCGTGGCTAGCAATTCTAAGTTATAACAGGTATCAATATTATATTAGTGGTGTGGTTATAATATGACGATTAAGTTACAGCATGTCAAGCAAGTATTCAGATACTTGCCTCGGCGGTTCCGCAAACCGAAACACGGATGCGATGTCGGCAGAAACCACGATACAGAAGCACGGGCCACGGATCGAGTCCCAACAGAGGTCAACGGGATCACACGGACCAGGGGACTTCGCTGGAGCGTCGGGTTCGTCGGACGGCACGGTCGGATTCCGGCAAAAGTTAACGGCAACAAGTTAGAAATACGATAAACATACAAGATCAACGGGGTTTGCATCAAAGGGAATAAAGTGATGCTTACAGAGGAGAAACAGGGATAACTAAGGCGGACCCGACGGCGGTGGACCCACCGGCGGTGAACAGGAGGTGCGGCGAGGGTGCTGGACGGCCGAAGGGCTCGGGGTCGCTGGAAAAGGGGGCTGCGGCGAGTGGGGAAGAGTGTGGTCGGCTCTGGTGGTCGTAGGAGAGAGGGAGGTGGTCGGAGGTGGCGTCGACGGGGTCTCCGGCACGTTTCTCCGGCGAACAGGGAAGGTGCAGGCGTTGGGTGAGGGGTCGACTGCAGGTCGGTGGTCTGGCGAGGGGAGAGGGAAGGAGACGACGAAGTTGCGACGAGGAGGAGAGGGAGTCGCGGCGTCGTCGGTGGCTGGAGGCGACGTCGACGACGAGGCTCTGCAAGTTGGAAGCGAGATCGGGAATGGGTTGCAGGCGCGGGGATCGTCGGAGAACAGGAGGAGGAAGGTGCGGCGGTCTCGTGGTGGCGAGGGCGGCGACGGCGGAGTCGCGGGGAAGTCGGCGGTGGGATCGCGAGGCTAGGGTTAGGGTTCGTGATGGGTTTCTTGCGATGGGAGGCGGCTGCATGCAGGGGGCTCGTAATATAAGAAGAGGGAGAGAGAGAGAGAAATAGTTGATAGAGAGAGAGAGAGAGAGATACAGAACGAGAGGGGAGAGAGAGATAGAGATGAGGAAAAGGGGCGTGGGGCCCACGAGCTCAAAAGGAGCTCGTGATTGGCTGAGTGAAAATCAAAAGGAAATTTCTGAAGGATTTAGTAGGATTTTGAGGGATCAGCAGTTAGGAAAACATATATTTGGATGTATATATTTATTTTCGATATTAAATTTAAATGGACCATTTTGGCGCAAAATGAAACATTTCCAAATCGAGCCCGGGTCGCGCCCAAATGTTCCAAATTCAAATTTTAGGATTTTAAGCGGGTTCCAAATTTTGAAAATAGGTGTTTAATGATTAAAATGCATGCCCCCAAGTCGGACACTTGCACACGCGCGTAGTCGCCCAAACTTGCCCGTTTAGCCAAACGGAACGGAATCTCGACACGCGGATGCTACCACGCGACTAGTGGCGACGAGTAGGCTAACATGGACATCTTAAATTTCATTTTCGGAGTTAAAATTTGTTATGTGCCAAAATGACATAACCGGGTAAAATTTAGCAATAAACACCAGAAAATCAGGAAAATTGGAAAGAGCAATAAATAACCATTAACTAGTAATATACATAGTATTAGTGGGCTCGGGTGTTACATCATACCCAACTACAAAAGAATTTCGTCCTCGAAATTCCAAGAATACGAGATAACTAACTACTGGAAAAGATGAGGGAATTTCTGCCGGATCTCGTCTTCTCGCTCCCAAGTAGATTCTCCATGTGATCGGTTACCCCAAGAAACTAGCACAAGAGGGATAACCTTGTTCTTAAGAACCTTTTCTCTTCGATCCTTGATCTCGACTGGTCGTTCCTCAAAAGTCAGGTCCTCTCGTACAGTCAATTCCGAATGATCCAAAACATGAGTCTCATCGCGAACATACCTCCGTAGTTGAGACACATGAAACACATCGTGAACTCCTGCTAATGAAAATGGTAACGCCAACCGGTACGATACCTCTCCGACACGCTCCAAAATTTCGAAGGGTCCAACGAATCGGGGACTAAGCTTTCCCCGACTTCCAAAGCGAATCACCCCTCTAGTCGGTGATATCTTCAGGAATACCAAATCGCCCACGGCGAACTCTAGAGGTCTTCTTGACGTGTCGGCCCAACTCTTCTGTCTGTCTTGAGCTGTTTTCATATGCTTTCTGATTGTATTCACCTTCTCAACTGTCTGTACCACTAAATCTGGCCCTAATAACCTTCGTTCACCAACATCATCCCAACAAACAGGTGAACGGCACTTACGACCATACAATGCTTCAAACGGGGCCATCTGAATTGTCGCTTGGAAGCTATTGTTGTACGAAAACTCCACCAGGTGTAGGTGATCCTCCCAAGAACCTTTGAAGTCTAACATGCAAGCCCTCAACATATCTTCAAGGGTCTGGATCGTTCTCTCTAATTGTCCATCAGTCTGGGGATGATAAGCTGTGCTGAACTTCAATCGAGTCCCCAAACTTTCTTGTAAACTCCTCCAAAAGTGTGACAGGAACCGAGTGTCCCGGTCGGACACGATGCTTACCGGTACTCCATGCAATCTGACAATCTCCTGCATGTACCGCTCTGCCAAAGTCTCTGTCGATTGACCAACCCGAAACGGAATAAAGTGAGCTGCCTTGGTCAACCGATCGACAACCACCCATACTGCATTGTGCCCTTTGGACTCCGCGGTAAAGCCGTCACGAAATCCATGGTTATATGTTCCCACTTCCATTGAGGAATCGGAAGTGGTTGCAACAAACCAGCAACCCTTTGGTGTTCAGCCTTGACTTGCTGACACACCAAGCACTTAGCCACGAAGCGAGCGATTTCCCGTTTCATACCTTCCCACCAGAAATGCTGTCGAATATCTCGGTACATCTTTGTCCCTCCTGGATGTACAGAGTAAGCTGAACTGTGTGCCTCCTTCATAAGCTCCTCACGCACATCTCCTTTTGGCACACACACACGACTACCGTATCTCAACGAACCGTCTTCATGGATCAGTAAATCGGTTCGTAGTCCGGCTCCAACCTGCTCTCGAAACTTTTGCAGTCTAGGATCCTGCGATTGCGTCGCTTTAATCTTCTCAACTAAGGACGATTGTACTTGTAACTGCATCAACTGTCCTGTAGCACGCGGTAGCACAACCTCCAAGTCAAATCTCCGAAACTCCTCAATGATCTCTCTCTGTGCAGTCAATAACTGAATTGCTGGTAACCGACTTAGCGCATCTGGCACGACGTTAACTTTTCCCGGATGGTACTTAAGATCAAGGTCGTAGTCGGCCATCAGCTCCAACCATCTGCGTTGCCTCATGTTCAACTCCTTCTGAGTGAACACATATTTCAAACTCTTGTGATCCGTAAAGACTTCAACTCTCTCGCCTAGAAGGTAGTGTCTCCAAATCTTCAGGGCGAAGATCACGGCTGCAAGCTCCAAGTCGTGAGTCGGATAGTTCTGCTCATGAGTCTTCAGCTGTCTCGATGCGTAAGCGACGACTTTCCCATTCTGCATCAAAACACATCCCAATCCCTTTCCAGATGCGTCGCTGTGAATTACCAGTCCTCCTGAATCATCCGGTACGGTTAGGATAGGGGCGGTTATCAACTTCTGCTTCAACGTCTCGAAGGCCAATGCACATCCATCTGTCCAAACAAACGGTACCTCCTTACGCGTAAGCTTGGTTAACGGCTCAGCTACACGAGCGAAGTTCTCCACAAATCTTCTGTAGTAACCGGCGAGTCCAAGGAAACTTCTTATCTCTGCAACATTCTTTGGAACAGGCCAATCTCGAACTGCTGCAATCTTCTCGGGATCAACGGCGATTCCATCGCCCGACACGACATGCCCCAGAAACTTCACTTCTTCCAACCAGAATTCGCACTTACTCATCTTCGCAAATAATTTCTCCTGTCTCAGCGTTTGCAGTGCGATCCTTAAGTGTTCAGCATGCTCCTCCGGACTCTTCGAGTACACCAGAATATCGTCAATGAATACCACAATAAACTGGTCCAAGAATGGTGAAAAGATCCTGTTCATCAAGTCCATAAATATTGCCGGCGCATTAGTCACTCCGAAGGGCATCACTAAATACTCGAAATGCCCATACCGAGTTCGAAACGCCGTCTTGCAAATATCTTCTGCCTTCACTCGGACCTGATGATATCCTGATCGTAAGTCCAGTTTCGAGAATACCCTCGCGCCACTGAGCTGCTCAAAAAGTTCTCCAATGCGAGGGATCGGGTACTTGTTCTTAATAGTTACCCGGTTTAATTCTCGGTAATCGATGCACATTCTTCTCGTGCCATCTTTCTTCTTTACTAAAAGAACTGGAGCTCCCCAAGGTGAGTTGCTGCTTCGAATCCATCCCTTCTCGAGTAATTCACCCACTTGTTTCTTAACTTCTTCCAATTCCACCGGTGCCATTGGGTAATAAGATTTTGATACTGGCGCTGCACCAGGAATGAGGTCAATCGCAAACTCCACATCTCGCTTCGGCGGCAAGCCCGAAATATCTTCAAATACATCCATAAAGTCGCGGACAACTGCCGGCTCTTCATTTCTATCCGCAACCATAGCCGCAAGAACATTGTTCGTCGGCCTAGCCCTAAACTCGACTGGCCCGACCGAACTGCTTCCTCCGATGAAAGTAAACTCAGGGTGTCCGGGAATCTGGAAAATTACTTTCCTTGCCCTACAATCAATGTGTGCGTGGAAAGTGCCAAGAAAATCCATTCCCAAGACTACTTCATAACTGCCCGTATCAATCACCAAGAAATCCGCAAAAAGCTCCCGTCCACAAACAACAACAGTACAATCTCTACATTCCTTACTAGCTATGATTTTCCCATTCCCAGTGTGTATGTCCCAAAAACTAGACATGGTCGTGCAGGTGATCGAGTGTGTAGTTATAAACTTTGATGACATAAAACAGTGGGATGCTCCGGAATCAAATAATACCAAAGCGGGAAAACCACGAACGAGTACAGTACCTGAAACCACTTCTCCTGATGCCTTGGCTTCCTCAGCTGTCAAAGTGAAAGCTCGGCCCTGGTTAGGTCCTTATGTCAGCTGCTTCTGCCCTTGGAATGGTCTCTGCGGAGGCTTCCGTATATCATCTCTCGTGCGAAGCTTCGACGGACAGGTACCAACTGCGTGATCGGCTGCCCCACAAACCAGACAAAGTCCTAGTCTCCTTCGACAATCCTTCTGCACGTGCCCAGGTAATCGGCAGTAATCACAAATCACGCTCTTCCTTCGATCAACGATCACAGGCTTCTTCATTGGCGCTACACCCCGACGGTCCACTGGAATACCTCTGTGCCCATGATCTCGGTTAGGTACAAATGCAGGCTTCCTGGCTGCAACTGCTGTCTGGTGAAGGTTCCCTTTCGATCCTGATAAACTCTGCTGCTCTCTGGCTGCCGTAAGAACCTGCGAGAAAGTGGTCAAACCCAGGGAGACAATCTGCCTCTGGATGTCCACATCCAAACTGCGCAAGAACCTTCGCGCCCTGTCTGCCTCCTTGGCGACTAAGGGCCCAGCGAAATGGCTAAGTCTCGTCCACTCCGCTGCATGCACATCCACGGCTGCTCCATTTTGTTTCAGCCCAATAAATCTCTCCTCCATCTCCTCCCGTGCAGTCCGCGGGAAGAACTTTTCCAAGAAACTTTTGGAGAAATCCGCCCAACTGATTGGCTTAGACAGGCGGGTCTCCTCCACAAGCCACCACTCTCGGGCGTAATCCACCAACTGAATGCGCACCACATCAACTCTCTTGTCTTCTGGGATCTGCGCCGCAATCAATAAATTCTCCGTGTCCACGAGCCACTGCTCGGCTGGCAACGGCTCCTCCAAGCCAGTGAAAGTAGTAGGACCCAACCGTCTGAAATCTGCCACGGTCCCTACTCGGTCGACTGGCTTCGCTACAGCGGTGTTTACAGACTGCTGCATAGCCTGCAAACCCTCCTGAAATGAATCGGCTTGCTGCTGGATCAGTTCAGTTTGCCTCTTCTGATTTTCCAACATCCCACGTATCACTCCTAACATGGCGGCTTCATCCACACGCCTCTGATACGTCTTGAAATTCTTATCTGCCATGGTCCTGAAATCAAAAACAAACAACATGAGCATGATGATAGATTCAATATATATAAATCAAGGCTAGAACTCCAAGATACTTAAATAGAGTGCTGCATTGTAGCTATGCCGCGGTATCATAGCCGCAATTACTTAACTCTACCCAAGTCGCCTAAGTCCTAGAGATAACAAGAAGTTAGGTTTTCGAATTAACAATGCAAAGTAAGTTTGCATGTCGACATGATCTGGAAGAATGATTCAAGAACGGTAAAACGGTCAAGGTGGCAGGACATGTTTCCTAATCACGGGTATTCTGATTCGTGTATCGGGTGCAATACCCAACTACAAAGAGTCAACCCAACTAACCTATGGCTCTGATACCATAAAACCATGTCACACCCCGCTTCCCAGAGTACGCAAGATTTGGGCACGTGACATAGCCAACCATGCTACCTGTGGGTAGGAAGTATCCATCCACAGTCACATTACGGTTGTAAAGATATCAAGAACAGTAAAAATAAACTAAACTAATACATGTCCAAATCCATAATAACAAGAATCAATAAACAATAAGTGCGGAAGCTAATGATCCAATATAATGAATAAACAGTATGTCCCATAATGCGGGCTCACATCTGGAAATGAAATGACATAAATAAACTAAACCCTCAAGAACTCACAGTTCAGCCTGCTGGCTGAAGTACTCCTGCTCGGTCGACGTCAAGGGCACGGAATCTGGGCCATGCAAAACCCAGACGTCAGCGCGTCATGATATCAAGTAATGTAGCGTAAACATGGTAATAAACAATGCAAGCATGAACATGAATAAAGCGGTAATAAGAAGTAATAAACAGGGTAATGTGCAGTAGTGACTAAACTGTCCTATCAGGTTTTCTACTCTATAGTCTTTGAAACCAATTGATGAATCGTCGATGTAACTCAATAGTATCCCGTGCGTGCCCGGGACCATGGTCATGATTCTCGGGGCTGAATCCGAGACGTGCCGCTAAGCAGTAAAAGGTAGTAGGATGGATGAGTGATGTCAGCGTCAACACTCCGGAGCTGGACAAGCCCGTAAGACTGATCAGAACAATGTGTCGAACTGTTGAGTTACAAGTCGGTTTCACCTTTGATTTCCCCATACCCCCAAACTATGTATGTCAGTCAGGTATACAGTAGTCAAGGACTAATGCCAACACAAGTCAAGTAAAGGTAGGTCTGTCTGGATCGACAGCAGGAATGGTTAGGTTTGTCGGCATTAGGCATGAGATCAGGTAACAGGTCAGGTTACTTTCAACAGGTAGAGTCGATATGTACAGGGTGTTGTGTCCGGTGTATCAGTACAGGTGTCAGGTGTATCAAGATCGGTCGATATGTAATGCAATCAGGTATAAGATGATAACAGGTATAGTATCACGTAACGAACAGTAGCATGAAACAGTAGGTAGCAATTATTGTTCTATGTGAACACAGTGATGTTTGTATTTTCATATTAATCCGGTTCACGCACCCTTGAGGTGCAAAAGCCACAAGATAAAACAATATCGATAGTATACATAATGGAGTTACAAGAATTTGAACTAAGTATAATATTAGTTACAAGGATGATTTACTTGGTTTGATTAACTAAGTATGAATTAATAACAGACCGGTTAAAGCGAGCAATGATTTCATTGATTTCAAGTTACGGATAATCGTGGCTAGCAATTCTAAGTTATAACAGGTATCAATATTATATTAGTGGTGTGGTTATAATATGACGATTAAGTTACAGCATGTCAAGCAAGTATTCAGATACTTGCCTCGGCGGTTCCGCAAACCGAAACACGGATGCGATGTCGGCAGAAACCACGATACGGAAGCACGGGCCACGGATCGAGTCCCAACAGAGGTCAACGGAATCACACGGACCAGGGGACTTCGCTGGAGCGTCGGGTTCGTCGGACGGCACGGTCGGATTCCGGCAAAAGTTAACGGCAACAAGTTAGAAATACGATAAACATACAAGATCAACGGGGTTTGCATCAAAGGGAATAAAGTGATGCTTACAGAGGAGAAACAGGGATAACTAAGGCGGACCCGACGGCGGTGAACAGGAGGTGCGGCGAGGGTGCTGGACGGCCGAAGGGCTCGGGGTCGCTGGAAAAGGGGGCTGCGGCGAGTGGGGAAGAGTGTGGTCGGCTCTGGTGGTCGTAGGAGAGAGGGAGGTGGTCGGAGGTGGCGTCGACGGGGTCTCCGGCACGTTTCTCCGGCGAACAGGGAAGGTGCAGGCGTTGGGTGAGGGGTCGACTGCAGGTCGGTGGTCTGGCAAGGGGAGAGGGAAGGAGACGACGAAGTTGCGACGAGGAGGAGAGGGAGTCGCGGCGTCGTCGGTGGCTGGAGGCGACGTCGACGACGAGGCTCTGCAAGTTGGAAGCGAGATCGGGAATGGGTTGCAGGCGCGGGGATCGTCGGAGAACAGGAGGAGGAAGGTGCGGCGGTCTCGTGGTGGCGAGTGCGGCGACGGCGGAGTCGCGGGGAAGTCGGCGGTGGGATCGCGAGGCTAGGGTTAGGGTTCGTGATGGGTTTCTTGCGATGGGAGGCGGCTGCATGCAGGGGGCTCGTAATATAAGAAGAGGGAGAGAGAGAGAGAAATAGTTGATAGAGAGAGAGAGAGAGAGATACAGAACGAGAGGGGAGAGAGAGATAGAGATGAGGAAAAGGGGCGTGGGGCCCACGAGCTCAAAAGGAGCTCGTGATTGGCTGAGTGAAAATCAAAAGGAAATTTCTGAAGGATTTAGTAGGATTTTGAGGGATCAGCAGTTAGGAAAACATATATTTGGATGTATATATTTATTTTCGATATTAAATTTAAATGGACCATTTTGGCGCAAAATGAAACATTTCCAAATCGAGCCCGGGTCGCGTCCAAATGTTCCAAATTCAAATTTTAGGATTTTAAGTGGGTTCCAAATTTTGAAAATAGGTGTTTAATGATTAAAATGCATGCCCCCAAGTCGGACACTTGCACGCGCGCGTAGTCGCCCAAACTTGCCCGTTTAGCCAAACGGAACGGAATCTCGACACGCGGACGCTACCACGCGACTAGTGGCGACGAGTAGGCTAACATGGACATCTTAAATTTCATTTTCGGAGTTAAAATTTGTTATGTGCCAAAATGACATAACCGGGTAAAATTTAGCAATAAACACCAGAAAATCAGGAAAATTGGAAAGAGCAATAAATAACCATTAACTAGTAATATACATAGTATTAGTGGGCTCGGGTGTTACAGACAGTTTCAGTTCCCGAATAATGCACATCATATAATTACTGAAATTAAATTTATTTTAGAAGAATATCAATGTATAAATAAAAAAAAATTATAGTTCTTTTGATAATGGTAGCAACAATTCTGCTGTTACAAAACTTATAGGACTGTGCAAACAGATTTGCAATGGTCGCTTTTTCATATTCGATGTGCCTGCCATATACTTAATCTTGTTGTGCAAGATGCATATCCAGTATGTTATTTAAATATTTAGACAATTAAAGATGCACGTAAATTTATTAAAAGTTCTTCTAAAAGAAAATCTGAATATAAAACTAAATGCCAGACAGCAGGAATAAGGCCATCTCTTAGAAAAAATGTGGTCACTCGGTGGAATAGTACATATGATATGCTTCGTACTGCATCAAAGACTAGCGGAGTTATTGGTAACATATGAAATGAGCAAACGTCTGTAGAAAACCACTCAACAGATCATTGGACGGTTGTAGACCTTTTTAAAAGATTTTCTTATGAATTTTAAAATAGCAACTGACTGTTTTTCTGCTGTTTATATCCCACTTATATTACTGTCTCTGAATTGTATAATATAGCTCAATGTTTTTCTAATCATTGTACTAATGAGATACTTCATCCCGTGACACTTTCTATATTAACTAAGATTTCTAAATATTACTCTGAAATTCCAATTGTTTATAGTTTGTGTTCGATAATGGATCCTAAAATTAATTTAGAAGGTTTGGTGGCTCTTTTAAAGGGGATCCATGGATGCAAGAGGCATACTTTAGATATTGATGCTTAAATTAATACCGTTAAATATAATTTAAATAAAGTGTTTGATTTATATATTGCACAATCTTCTACTGGTAGAAATACTAGAGTACTAATCATAACCAGTTTACATGTTTCGACTCCAGCTTTTGCACTTATTCTATAGAAAAAAGGGCACGTGGCCCCGTGGTCTCATCATCATCAACTTTAAATGAATTAACAATATATTTATAGACTGAGTTGACTATAGATGTGTTACGATACGAAGGTACGGAACGCGGCTGGCACTTAAATTACGAAATGTCCCAAGACGCAATGTAATCTAAGTAAGCCAAACTCCAGAAATCTAAACCATTTAAAGAAATAGAGTGAAGGGAAACTTAGTTAAAGAAAACGATTTTAACAAAATAAGTCGCACTAATCATTTTGAAAACATTACAATATTTCCCAAAAATTTCGGCAGAGTCTCCTTCGTAAATACTGGCCCCCAAACGGGTACAACACATGAAAATACATATAAATCAATAAAGGCATCCCCAAGCGAGAGCTAGCTCTTCGCCAAAGGCGGAATCACAACCACATGCAATGAATATATCATAATAATGCAAAATAGGTATAAAAGCATAAAGCATCACGTCGGCTCAAGTGAGCATCGACACCAAACCACAAATACAAGTCTCACCGTTTAGTCCAATATACAATGGTAGATGGAGTGTACTAGATATAAAATAATATACAAAGTGAAAACAAGATATCCTCGCAACACACCATGAGAAAGCAGCAAGTCCAAGCAAACGAAGAAAGTACGCCCGCCGCTACTGTGCTGACGGGTCAGACCTGCAAGAAACTGGGGCACAACGGGGGTGAGTTGTCAACTCGTGAGTAGTAAGTAATATCTAATAAGGCTATTGTAAGCATGCACGTAAATGCGTCACACCCAAAATATACCGATACTGATGCGATGCACTAGTATGTATGCAATATGAATGCATAATCAACACGAAATCTGAATATGTTTGGTACGAGAATCTGTAATCTCATCTTAGTAAATTCCTGTGAAATAACTGAAGTATCATCAATGAAATCCATAGAAATCCGTGTCAAGTATCGACACAAAACATATATATCTCAATGTCTCAATATCTCAATGTCTCGACATCTCAATGTCACAATATCTCAATATCTCGGGCTCCGTCAGTTCGGATTGGCCCATATCATCAAATCTCAATATCTCGGGCTCCGTCAGTCCGGATCGGCCCAAATCATCAAATTTCACGACTGCGGTCGGCATCCTCCGGATATCCGCCGCGCCAGACATCACCGGTAGGTAGTCTTCCCCTGCTAGGCTCATCGTCATCCCCACAAAAACACTCTCGTCCCGGGGTACCGTACCGGGCCCACCATGTACCCGAAACGGTTCATCCTACTGCTCGAATCGGGTCTCGAAAACCAACAGCAATCATGAAAACTCATGGTGGACGACACATACATCACGAGAAAACCGCAACTTGCATTTTAAAATGATAATAAGCTTTTATAAAATTCTTGCGGTTTCCCCAAAAATCCAGAAATCTCATAATACTGAAATCCTCGTGAAAAATCACAAGATATAAATATGCCGGTGATGATGGCGATCTATGATACGGTAGTATATATACCATATGAAATACGGCCAGAATCTATGCATGAATCATAATGCAATGAGGTATGTATACATGATTAACAATCCTACGTATCCATTTAATGAGATGAATATACAAGTATAAATATTCGGATCATATACGATGTAAATGCACAAATATCTATTCTAAGCAAGTTTTATAGTGTTCGTGGCATAGCAATTACCAATGGCGTGGGTGTTCGCATAATTAGTGCACGTACGGCAGGAACCAATGGTAATGGTGCAAGTATCCTATGAGATGATATCACATATATCTATATATATAACGATATGATGCATCAAGATGGATAACTAGGAAACTACGCATATAATGCAAATACTATAAGTAATACTAAACCATTGGGTGCCTCGCGCCATCCAGACGATTCCCCCATAGATGTATACATCTACTCACCGGGACGCCTCGGCTAATCTGATCCGATATCCGCCCTGTCTTTCTGCGCCGCGTCCGACGCCTCAGCATCCGATCCTAGAATCGCATACAAGCAATTAAGAGGATAATATACGATTAGTCGCAGACACAAATGACACAACTCAAAAAACGCGCGCCAATTAAACGCGCACGCACCTGGCGCACAAACGCGCTCGCGACCACGCCACAAACCATAACTAGAGTCGCAATACGTGAAAATCACTAAACTTAGAACCCAATCGCACCAAACGCGCACTCACAACACACTAGATATTATATAAAATAGGTTATATATTATCAAAACCTCAAGCTTAATTTAAATGGATTTATTCCAAAAATCTGTAAGCGACCATCAACCGTTTCAATTCAAGTCTAAATGTTTTAACAAAACTAGTGGCCACAATAATCTCTTAATAACTCAATTAAACCATACAAACCCTTACTAGAATTTATCTCACCTATTTATATTAATTATAAAAATCTAGTTTGCAAAAATCATAATTAGGACAATTTAAATGTAACAATTTAACAAATTAGCAACTAGATTAGGTTTTTTGCATGTCTTAAAATATTAATCTATACTTAACTAACTTTATTTATTCATAAAAACCCTAACTTTAATTCAAACCTTCTCTTGAAAACTAAATCTTAAAATTTTATTTCCATATTTAAATATCTAATTAAGATAAATTGAAGTAATTTTCCAACAATCAAACTATAGGTTAAGATTTATACCTCATAATTTGAGATCAAACTTGCAAATCTTAGCCTCCAAAATGCTAACTTTGCTCCAAGATCCAAGCTTGTTTGGCCAATGAATAATGGGTAAAGATTTAATTAGGAATTAGTGAGGATTTATATTGATTTTTGATGAATTTTTGAAGAGTTTTTTAGTTGAAATGAAGTGGGGAAAAAGCTTGGGGCGGCTCATGGAATGGCTCGGCCAAGGTAAGGAAGAGAGAGTATGAGATGAGTGTAGAAATTTCTAGGACAAGAAAACATCCATACTTTATTCATTAAACCCCATGCCTTCTTTGTATATTATTTCCTTTTTAAATTTTCTTTTTCTATTAACTTTTTGAAGTGGAAATTGAGTGAAGAAATTGGGGTGGCTGCCGCCTTATGATTCGGCCAAGTTGGGGAGGGGATGTGTGTGGGTGTGTGTGGAATTTTCCATGTCAAGACAAAACCCAATATTACATATACAAATTCATTTCTTAATTAATTTATATTTCTAATTATCTTGATCCTAGAAATCTTTAGAAACTTGAAGACAATTTGAGAAGAAAAGAGCATGTTACAAACTTGTTATTAAGTTGTCATGGTTCATTAGTGTATGTTTAACCCATTCCAAATTGTAATTTTCACTAATTTAATGTATAATGAAAGCTTATAATAATAGTTAAAATAATTAATTAAGGAAGAATGTTTAGGTAAACTAATAATTTATAAGTGACTAAATAAATACCAAATACTAGCAATTACATAGTAAAATATGTGTTTTTAAGTCTATGATGGAAAATAATTATAATTAAGTTCTACGGAAAATACAATTTATTTTACCGATTATCAGAAAATTCCCCTAAACGATTTATTTATTTATTATTTTTTAAAAACGTTACAATCTTCCCCCTTAAAGAAATTCGGTCCCCGAATTTAAAATCTAACTATACGTACCGTCGAAAAGATGGGAACATTTCTTCCGCATCTTGACATCGGCTTCCTACGTGACCTCTTCGCCGCTCGGGCCACGCCAAAGAATCAAAACGGTCGATATGACCTCGGATCTCGGTTTTTTCATCTGTCGATCTTTAATGACTATGCTCGGTGAGAGAAAGATTGCTCTTCAGCTGGATCGTATGATGCTGTATCGCATAAGAGGGGTCATGAAGGTACTTGCGGAGCATTGGTACATGAAACACGGGATGAACATCTGAAAAGCTGGGTGGAAGAGTCAAACGGTACGCAAGTGCGCCGACACACTCGAGAATCTCTATGGGACCCACATATTTGGAACTAAGCTTTCTTTTCCTCCTGAATCTCAACACGCCCTTCATCGGAGAAACCTTTAAGAAAAACTTGATTGCCAACAGTAAACTTAAGTCTATGCCGACGTCGGTCTAGATAAGATTTCTGCCCGCTCTGGGCCGCTATCAACCTATCCCGAATCACTGAATTCTTTCGGTCATCTCCTGCACAATCTGCGGTTCCAAATACTGCTATCTCTGAGTTCTATCCAACACACGGACGATCGACATCTCCTCCCATATAACGCCTCGAAGGGTGCCATCTGAATTTCTTTCTGGAAGCTATACTTATAGGAAAACTCTATCAAGGGCAAGTGGCGATCCCAACTGTCACAAAATCTAGGACGCAAACTCGGAGCATATCCTCTAGAATCTGAATGGTCCGCTCTAGCTGATCGTCGGTCTGCGGATCGAAAACTGTACTGAAACTCGATTTGGTGTCCAAGGCCTCCCGAAGTTTCTGCCATCGTCGGCTGGTGAACGGTGTACCTCTATCGGACACAATACAAGTCTGAACTCCATGTAGTCACACCATCTTATCAACACATATTTGAACGAGTCCGAAAGTGGTTTTATCTGGTAGAAGGTGAGCTGCTTTCGTTGATCGGTCTACCGTCACCCAATTAGAGTCATATTCTTGACTGGTCCTAAGTAGACCCACAATAAGATCCATAGAAGTCTGTTCCCATTTTCACTCCAGAATGGGAAAAGGTTGTAATTCTCCTGCTGGCCTCTGATACTCGGTCCTGACTTGCTGACAAGTCAGCATCTTGAAACAAAGTCTGTGATATCTCTCTTCATCACTTCATATCTGTAGACATCTTTTACGTCATGATACATTTTGGTGGAAACCGGATAAAAACTATATACTGATTGATGCGCCTCCTCTACGACCTCGCGTCACAATCCCTCGGAATCTGGCACACATATTCGAGTCCTAATTCATAGTAATTCCTGATCATCTACCACAAACTCTGGATCGCTGCCTTGTCGAACATGCTCCATGATCTCTAGCAAACGAACGTCATCGGACTGTGCCTCACTGATATGATCAAATAACTGTGGATATGCACGGACACGGACAAGTTGTCCCCCGGTCAAAGTAGACTCGAACTGTACTCGGCTGTCACATAGAATCTGCCATTCTGCCGTTGTCTGTCTCTAAACTGTGCTCAAACAACAAAAGCTACCTCCGGGCCTCCAACTCAAAGCATACGCTAGAATATTCGTCTTGCCCGGACGATAAAGAATCTCGCAGTCATAGTCTTTACTAGCTCCACCCATCGGCGCTGTCTTAAAATTAGATCTCCCTGCTGAAAAATATACCTTAAGCTACTTATGATCCGTAAATATCTGGCACGACTCGTCTCCAAATATTAAGTGTAAAAATCACTGCGGCCATCTCTAAATCATGCATGAAATAGTTTTGCTCGCTTCTTCAACTGCCGAGAAGCATTACAATAACCAACAAAACCGTCTGATCCTGAAGGTAAAATAATATTGGCGCCGTAATCAAACGAGTCTTCAACTACTAAAAGCTCCGCTCGCATACCTCAGTCAAACGAAAAGAAACTCCCTTCCGGGCCAACCCGGTCAACGTTGCAACTATCTATGAAGAATCCTATACGAAATGTCAATAGCATTCGTCCAAACTCAAAATGTTGCGAATCTCCATCACTGATATAGGTCTGGGCCAGTGCTGAACGGGCTCGATCTCATTTGGTTCTATACATATACTATCTCTCTTAACTACATGACCCAAGGAGTCAACACCATCCAACCAGAAAACACACTTAGATATTCAGCGAATAGTTGGCGCTCCCTCAAAGTCTGCAACGAAATCCTCAATTACTGTCCAGGCTCCACTCGGCTCCAAAAGTACACTAAGACGTTCTCAAAGGACACGATGATAGACTGATCAAGAAATGACTTTGATATTCGGTTCATCTAATCCATAAACGCTGCTGGGGCATTGGTGAGCTCGAACGACATCACCAAAACTCATAACGCCCGTAACTTGTGTGAAAAATAATCTTCGAATTATCATCCTTTCGAACCCACAACAGGTAGTAGCCTGACCGCAAGTCAATTTTCGAGAAATATCCCGCACAGTAACCCAATTCAACTAACGATAATCAATATATATACGCCAACGACCGTCCTTCTGACGAACAGGACAGGAGCTCCCTAAGGTGACGCACTCGGTCGAACAAGCCCTTTGTCCAACGATCTTGTAACTGTTCCTTCAGTTCTCAGCTCTGCCGGGTCCATCCGATATGGAGGTAAAGAAAAAGGCTCCATGCCGGAAATCAATTCAAAGAAGAACCCAACATCGCGCTCTGGAGACAAACCAAACAACTTGTCAGGAAAGACATCTTGAAATTCCCTCACAAACGGGACCTGGTCTAACGGGACCTCTGCGGCTCTAACATCACAAACATACGCTACGAATCCCTGACGTCCTTTCCTCAAGAACGGAGTAGCGCGAAGAGAATAAATCAAATCGGGAAGGGTGGCGCTACAGTCTCCCTGCATAACAAGAACTGGCTCACTCAGACAACTAAATCTGACTGCCTCCTCATGGCAGTCCACGGATGCATAACACGTGGCTAACCACTCCATGCTCAGAAGAACTTCGAAGTCAAACATATCGGGAAAAATCTAATCGACAAAAGAATCCTTATCTCCGATGCGATCGAATCACTAATGAACAACATATCGAGCGACCAAAAGATTAGCCTGTCACAATGACGTCTATCTAACCTCCTCTGAGCTGGCATACTCGTACAATTCCGCTTGGTACAGAAACGACCGAAGCCTCAGAAATGCGCTCCTCTAGCAGTAAGGTTGCATCCATCGCGGCTGCATAAGTGTCAAAATGCTGGGTACCTATAGCAAGCAATAACTGTACGTCCAATTTTCACACGAACCACTTTATCCGTTTCTCTTCAGTGTCCTCCAGGTAAGGAGCATATCGAACCACCAAGAAATCTGAATGTCGTACTTGGACACCGCCATCTCTGAAGTCTTACGCAAAGGCTCGAAACTATGAGCTCGGGCATTTAGAACGTTCTTCGGAAGGAAACGAGCAAGAAATACAGCTGTGAACTCATCCCAGGTCATAGGAAGTAAATCCGCTGCTTGGCTTCTCTCGACTGACTTGCACCATGTCTGAGCAAGACCTCTCTAGACGAAAACTGACAAGCTCAATCCATATCTTGTCAGAACATCTCTATGAACGACAAATCCTAGCCATCCCGTCAAGGATTGTCTACGGATCCTCCGCTGCATCTATGCCGATAAAAAAACTGGAGGCTTCAGCCTCAAAACTCTCGTAAGGATACGGAAAAATCTTGGTAACAACAGAAACGGTTGCCTGAGCAACAGGTACAAACACAGTCCCTGAAATAGGAGGGACATCTCCGGCTCTCGGAACTCGACTAACCACCACTAACAATCCAATCATCTGTCGCACGTCCTGAATACTCGACTCCAGCCTAGCCATCCGTCCTGGAAAAAGGCGGACCACTCTGTCCCTGAGGGGTAGGCGTACCGCCCTGATCGGCCCTCATCTCAAACGAGGCTGCTCTAATCTCGTCCCCGGCGACAGCCCTCTGGCCCTCGATATCTCCGGCAGCATAGTGTCTAGAGCAAGAACATGATCGATAGGAACATTGCAATCGAATTAAAGGATTTCCGGAATCAAGGAAAGAGATACAGCAAATATATATCCTAAGGTCACTTAGACAGAGTATCGTATCGTAAGTATGCCGCGGAACATACACACGCTACGTCACTCTACTTAAGTCACCTACTCCATCTACCAAGGGTCATCCTACACTCAGAAAGGTAAAACTCTAAGCTCTGATACCAATTTTGTCACGACCCGAAGGTACGGAACGTGACTGGCACTTAAATTACGAAACGTCCCAAGGCGCAACGTAATCTAAGTAAGACGAACCCTAGAAATCTAAACCATTTAAAGCAATAGAATGAAGGAAAACTTAGTTAAAGAAAACGATTTTAACAAAACAAGTCGCACTAATCATTTTCAAAACATTACAATATTTCCCAAAAATTTCGGCAGAGTCTCCTTTGTAAATACTGGCCCCCAAACGGGTACAACACATGAATATATATATAAATCAATAAAGACATCCCTAAGCGGGAGCTAGCACTTCGCCAAAGACGGAATCACAACCACATGCAATGAATATATCATAATAATGCGAAATAGGTATAAAAGCATAAAGCATCACGTCGGCTCAAGTGAGCATCGACACCAAACCACAAATACAAGTCTCACCGCCTAGTCCAATATACAAGGGTAGATGGAGTGTACTAGATACAAAATAATATACAAAGTAAAAACAAGATATCCTCGCAACCCGCCATGAGCAAGCAGCAAGTCCAAGCAAACGAAGAAAGTACGTCCGCCGCTACTGTGCTGACGGGTCAGACCTGCAAGAAACTGTGGCACAACGGGGGTGAGTTGCCAACTCGTGAGTAGTAAGTAACATCTATTAAGGCTATCGTAAGCATGCACGCAAATGCGTCATACCCTAAATATACCGATACTGATGCGATGCACTAGTATGTATGCAATATGAATGCATAATCAATACGAAATCTGAATATGTTTGGTACGAGAATCTGTAATCTCATCTTAATAAAATTCCTGTGAAATAACTGAAGTATCATCAATGAAATCCATAGAAATCCGTGTCAAGCATCGACACAAAACATATATATCTCAATATCTCAATATCTCAATGTCACAATATCTCAATATCTCGGGCTCCGTCAGTCCGGATCGGCCCAAATCATCAAATCTCACGACTACGGTCGATATCCTCTGGATATCCGCCGCGCCAGAAATCACCGGTAGGTAGTCTGCCCCTGCCAGGCTCATCGTCATCCCCACAAAAACACTCTCGTCCCGGGGTACCGTACCGGGCCCACCATGTACCCGAAACGGTTCATCCTACTCCTCGAATCGGGTCTCGAAAACCAACAGCAATCATGAAAACTCATGGTGGACGACACATACATCACAAGAAAACCGCAACTTGCATTTTAAAATGATAATAAGCTTTTATAAAATTCTGGCGGTTTCCTCCAAAATCCAGAAATCTCATAATACTGAAATCCTCGAGAAAAATCACAAGATATAAATATGCCGGTAATGATGGCGATCTATGATACGGTAGTATATATACCATATGAAATATGGCCAGAAACTATGCATGAATCATGATGCAATGAGGTATGTATACATGATTAACAATCCTACGTATCCATTTAATGAGATGAATATGCATGTATAAATATTCGGATTATATACGATGCAAATGCATAAATATCTATTCTTATCAAGTTCTATAGTGTTCTTGACATAGCAATTACCAATGGCGTGGGTGTTCGCATAATTAGTGCACGTACGGCAGGAACCAATGGTAATGGTGCAAGTGTCTTATGAGATGATATCACATACACACACACACACATAACGATGCATGCAACGAGATGGCTAACTAGGAAACTACACATATAATACAAATACTATAAGTAATACTAAATCATCGGGAGCCTCGCGCCATCCAGACGATTCCCCCATAGATGTATACATCTACTCACCGGGACGCCTCGGCTAATCTGATCCGATATCCGCCCTGTCTTTCCGCGCCGCATCTGACGCCTCAGCACCCGATCCTAGAATCGCACACAAGCAATTAAGAGGATAATATACGATTAGTCGCGGACACAAACGACATAAGTCAAACAACGCGCGCTAATTAAACACTCATGCACCTGGCGCACAAACGCGCTCGCGACCACGCCACAAACCATAACTAGAGTCGCAATACATGAAAACCATTAAACCTAGAATCCAATCGCACCAAACGCGCACTCACAACACACTAGATATTATATAAAATAAGTTATATATTATCAAAACCTCGAGCTTAATTTAAATCGATTTATTCCAAAAATCTGTAAGCGACCATCAACCGTTTCAATTCAAGTCTAGATGTTTTAACAAAACTAGTGGCCACAATAATCTCTTTATAACTCAATTAAGCCACACAAACCCTTACTAGAATTTATCTCGCCTATTTATATTAATTATAAAAATCTATTTTGCAAAAATCATAATTAGGATAATTTAAATATAACAATTTAACAAATTAGCTACAAGATTAGGTTTTTTGCATGTCTTAAAATATTAATCTACACTTAACTAACTTGATTTATTTATAAAAACCCTAACTTTAATTCAAACCTTCTCTTGAAAACTAAATCTTAAAATTTTATTTCCATATTTAAACATCTAATTAAGTTAAATTAAAGTAATTTTCCAACAATCAAATTATAAGTTAAGATTTATACCTCACAATTTGATATCAAACTTACAAATCTTAGGCTCCCAAATGCTAACTTTGCTCCAAGATCCAAGCTTGTTTGGCCAAAGAATAATGGGTAAAGATTTAATTAGGAATTAGTGGGTATTTATATTGATTTTTGATGAATTTTTGAAGAGTTTTTGAGTTGAAATGAAGTGGGGAAAAAGCTTGGGGCTGCTCATGGAATGGCTCGGCCAAGGTAAGGAGGAGAGTGTGTGAGATGAGTGTAGAAATTTCTAGGCCTAGAAAACATACATACTTTATTCATTAAACCCCATGCCTTCTTTGTATAGTATTTCCCCTTTAAATTTTCTTTTTCTATGAACTTTTTGAAGTGGAAATTGAGTGAGGAAATTGGGTTGGCTGCTACCTTATGATTCGGCCAAGTTGGGGAGGGGATCTGTGTGGGTGTGTGTGGAATTTTCCATGTCAAGACAAAGCCCAATATTACATATACAAATTCATTTCTTAATTAATTAATTTTTCTAATTATCTTGATCCTGGAAATCTCTAGAAACTTGGAGACAATTTGAGAAGAAAAGAGCATGTTACAAACTTGTTATTAAGTTTTCATGGTTCATTAGTGTATGATTAACCCATTCCAAATTGTAATTTACACTAATTTAATGTATAATGAAAGCTTATAATAATAGTTAAAATAATTAATTAAGGAAAAATATTTAGGTAAACTAATAATTTATAAGTGACTAAATAAGTACAAAATGCTAGCAATTATATAGTTAAAATATGTGTTTTTAAGTCTATGATGGAAAATAATTATAATTAAGTTCTACGGAAAATACAATTTATTTTACCGATTATCAGAAAATTCTTCTAAACGATTTATTTATTTTTTAAAACGTTACAAGATGAGATTGATGGTTTATCCTGGTGGAAAAACCACGAACATTTGTATCCGGTGTTTTCTACTATGACTCGTGATTTACTAATCAGTCCGGAGTCCACTGTAGTATCGGAAAGTGATTTTAGTACAAATGGCAGGTGTTGAACCCCAAAATATACCAAATTGTATCCTTATATAAGGATCTCTTATTGCGGAGATATCCGCTATATGTTAAGAGAGTTTGCGGGCATCTCCTTTCTATTGCGGATATCTCATCTGAAGAGATGTCCGCTCCATGTTGATAGCGGCTGTGGGTATCTCTAAAGAGACCCGCATGAATGGTTATTAGGATTCAAACGGTTTCTCTCATTCCCCCACTATCCTAAAATTCGGGATAACCCCCTGTCAACTTCCCCACTTACAAACATAGTCACAAATTCGTCGTTCGGGAATAATTCGGCGAGGTCGAAAATTCGGATTCGGAGAACTATTCGGAAAAAATCGGCAGGTATTCGGGAAAGATTCGGTAAGTGTTCGGGAAATGTTCGGGAAGGATTTTGAGCAATAAATTAATATATGAGACGCTAGGTTTTGATTTTGTGAATTATTTGATGTTTTTTGAATTATTCGTTGTTTTTTCACATAATTCGGGAATAATTCGCGAATAATTCGGGAATAATTCGCGAATTATTCAGCCAGTTCGGCAATGGCGATTAATTCGGAGATTAATTCGTCTGATGAAAAATTCGCGAATTATTCGCGAATTCGGCGAATAATTCGCGAATTATGTGACTATGCTTACAAAGAGCCTCTATATACCTCTTTAAATGCAAAAAAAAGCGAGGACAAGTCTTGTATAGATTGAAGATTGCAGGAATTCCGGGCTAAGAGAGAAGAAAAAAGAAGGTGAATTATTGATAAAGACCTTCTTCTATTGAGAATTTGTTCTCTTTTCTTTTGATAAAGGACATATAAGGTTGAAGGCTTGAACGAATTCTCACCAATTCCATGAATCAAGAATTCCCCGATGACTTAAGAACATGATTAATTTCATGTTTTTTTGACAAAATGAGAATACGAAAGTATTTTTCTTTGGAAAATAGAAGAAATCCTATCTTCCCCCATTTATACGATAATATAGACTCTAAACAATCTATATTTTTCAATAACTTGAAATTATAAGGGGAAATGCAGCCCATTTGTATTTTAAACAAAAATCAATTTAATACCCAAATAGAGATCTACTAATGAACATCAAAACTTTATTTGCTTCTTAAAATAAACAAAAAGAGTCCTTTAAAAGATACTTAATCATAATACAAAGTATTATAATAAGGATATCTTCTTTACGGGTATCTCAAATACATATTATTGATGATCTTGAAGATGTTCTTAGTGAATATCCTAAAACATATTTTCTTGACACTCAAAGTACATTTATTATGGATATCTCAAGAAAATACCTCAATGAGAATCATAAAACACTTCATAGGGTATCTAAAAAGATACCCGCATGATCTATGGAGAACACTGTTATGTTTCGGATATCTCAAATGGATATCCGCAAGCTTAAAATGCTGTGGATGTCTCCTTAAAAGATATCCGCAAGTTTAGAGTGAAGCAGATATCTCTTAAAGAGATATCCGCATGCACTCTATATGGGGTTTGGGTCCCACTTAGAGTGATCATATGATATTATTTTTTTAATAATATTAAATAAATGTGTGGGGCAATTTAATTATTATTGCTATTGGGATATGAATTGGTGTTTGGTTGGTCATGCGTGATTATCATTTTTGAATCCGACCCGCTTGCATATAAAACTATTATTAATTTGCAGTTCATTATTTTTTTATATAGAATATATTATGGTTATTTAGTTTGTTAATTACACGACAATTAGTATTTAAGTTAGTTGGTTTATATAGTAATATCTTATTTTAATTATTCATATAATATATTTTTACTGCATTAGATATATCATAATGGTATGTATTGTTATGATAGTATTAAAATATTATATGATATGATAAGTTTTGTAAATTCTTTTAAATCTTTGTTTGATCCGTTAAAACAAGTCTTGAGGGTTTGTTACAAGAAGATTTTGTTTTGGTTTTTTTTAAAAGTTTGGCATTCAAACCTATATAATACAATTTCATCTTCCACCATAACCCATTTTCCTCTTCTTGTTCTGCCCCTTCTTCTCCTCAAAAACACACCGACTCTTTCTCGTTGGCAGTCGCGACGTCTTCCTGACGCGACCTGGATCATGCCAAGATGTTACCTTCCGTTGATCTGCTGATGGCGGCGATAGATGGCTGATATTAGATCTGGAGGCAGGCTCCTGAAGCGTGTGGATCTCAATGGTGTTCTCCACCGAAAGACGCGACCGGGACCGCGTAGGTCGTCCGACCTGAATTTTGGGGGCATATTCTATTTGGTTTTATCCGTCTACCTCTCCGAAGATACCAAGTTTATTTATGGCACCATGTATCGAAGGTTTAGACGGATACGGCCGATGTAGCAGATTTCGTCAGATTCCCCCTCATTGTGAGTGTTTTTTTTATTGTGGGGACGTTCTTCCCTACATGCGCAAGCCCCTGCAGTTAATTATGCTACAGTATCGCGGCAATAACTTTCTCTTTCTCCAGATGGTCACTTCGTATCATGTATTTTTGTTTTGTTTTTGGTTGCCCGTGGATTGTATATGGAGACTAATTTATGTTGTCGCCCGTAGGGCGTGAATTAGTCCAAATCCTTATTTTCTTAGATTTAGGTTTGGGTTGGGTTTAAGGATCGTTAGTCTTGTTTTAGACTAAAATCAACTCAAATATTTTTTGAGAATACGTTAATCTAATTTTAGACTAAGATCTACTCAACATGATCATTTCGATCCAACAAAAGAGCATTTGGACTCTATTGTTTTAGTTTAGGGACATTGCGGTCCATTGGGTTTAAGGACATCATAGTCCGTGGAGTTTAAGGACATCATAGTCTATAGTTTAAAGACGTCATAGTCTGTAAAGTTTAAAGGCATCATAGTCTATGAGTTTAAGGACCTCACAGTGCATAAGTTTAAGGACCTCATAGTCCATGAGTTTAGGGACCTCATAGTCCGTAAAGTTTAAAGACATCATAGTCCAGTTTAAAGACGTCATAGTCTATGTGGTTTTGGTTCAACCGTTTGGAGATGCGCCAAAAGTTATTAGTTATTGGGACCCTCCATCTCTCTGAAAACGTTGAAGAATTACAACGATATATATTAGAGGTATGAAGAGATGTACCCTTGAACCAATGTTGGTTGGGAGATCTGTAGTCAAGTTTGGGACTAAGATTTGTTAAAATGATTTATTAGCATATGGTCTCAATTAATCCAAATGAGGGGTCTGTGGCCAACTTGGGTTCGGCCCACTCAGTTAAAATGTTGAACCTTTAACAATGCTAAGCATTGGTTTGGGCTCTGACAATCATTTTGTCTTTTATTGAGTGCTGAACACTCATTATGGCTCTGGGGCTTTATTTAAAGAACACTTTATATTCCCTCAGCGCACACGTGAGGAGCACGTGGTGCGCTTGGCGCTGAATGCCAGACTTAGAGCGCTAAGGTGCTTTTTGTGAGATAGCGCACACATAAGGAGCAGGTGGCGCGCTTGGTGCTGATCTCTAGTCAATGAGTACAGAGCGCTCTTATGAAGTAGCGCACACGTGAGGAGCACGTGGCGCGCTTGGCGCTGATCGCCAGATTTGGAGCGCTAATGAGCTTCTTATGAAGTAGCGCACACGTGAGGAACACGTGGCGCGCTTGGCACTGTTGCTAGATTTGGAGCGCTAATGCGCTTCTTATGAAGTAGCACACACGTGAGGAGCACGTGGCGCGCTTGGCACTGAGCGCCAGAATTGGAGCGCTGATGCGCTTCTTGTGAGATAGCGTACACATGAGGAGGACATGGTGCGCTTGGCACTGAGCGCCAGAATTGGAGCGCTAATGCGCTTCTTATGAAATAGCGCACACGTGAGGAGCACGTGGCGCGCTTGGCACTGTGCGCCAGAATTGGAGCACTGATGCGCTTCTTATGAAGTAGCGCACACGTGAGGAGCACGTGGCGCGCTTGGCACTGTGCGCCAGAATTGGAGCGCTGATGCTTCTGTTAAATAGCGCACACGTGAGGATAACGTGACGCGCTTGGCGTTGAGCGCCAGATTTGGAGCGCTAAGGTGCTTCTTATGAAGTAGCGCACACGTGAGGAGCACGTGGCGCGCTTGGCGCTGAGCACCAGACAATGAGCGCAGAGCGCTTCTAATCAATTTCATGATCTGAGAAATAAGCTCTCGCTTACAAGAGACTTTGTCTCATAGTTCTAAGAACAAAGTTCTTAATTTTATAGGAGATATTACAATCTCTTCTATTTTCTTTTATGAAAGACTTTGTCTTTGTAGATCTATGATTTGAAGAGAATGAAATTCTTCTCCCTCTCTTTTTATGATGAGTTGCTATGATATCTTTTTGTGAAAGACCTCTGTCTTATAGATCTATGATTTAAAAAAAAACTATGTTCTTCTTCCTTGATGAGATGTTTTTTTATCTCTCTGTTTTTACCTTGAAGAAAAGTTCTTATTCTTAGAGCTTGCTCTTTTCTTTTGAATTTTTCAAAGCTTGTGGGGGGGGGGGGGGGTCCTCCTTTTAAGACTTGAAGTCCTGGGGCCTTTTTATAGGGTAGGCTGATTTGTTGAATCAGTTAAAGAGATCTTTCTCTGATTGATTTGGGGATGTTCCCTCACCATTGGATCTTTGATCCTAGGGCTTCTGTTTTACAGAAGGCAATCTTGTTGTTTTTAATAAAATTGGGAAAATCTTTTCCCATACAGAACTTATTCTATATCTTGGTGATTTTTTTAAATCACCATTGGATCTTTGATCCAACGGCAGGGAACATTTAGTTCCAGCGCCAGCGCTTTGCACGTGAGCGTTGCATCAGAGTCTTTGACTCTTAGCGCTGGCGCTGCTGGCGCTAGCGCTTTCGTGCTTTGCACGTGAGCGCTGCAGCAGAGTATTTGACTCTTAGCGCTGGCGCTATTATGAAGCGATGCTTCATTTCAAATTTCAAAACATGAATAGAGCTTTGCTCTGATTGGGGGAAACAAATGCCCCCCCACCGTTGCACTCATGTGGCCTACACGTGAGTGCAGTGGTGGCAGCATCTCTGCCATTGGATCAACTCAGAAGTTGAAACGGCTCTCTATGCCTATAAATAGGGCCTTTGGCCCTTGAAATGACCTCTGTTCATCTTCTTTCTTGTTTTTTCTGAGAATTAATTCTCTTTTAGAGTATAGCTCCTTGTTTTAAGAACTCTCTTAGAAACAGAACTCTGTCAAATTTTTGGTAAGATTTGAACCCATTAACAGAGCTTTGCTCTACTTAGATCATAGATCTTTTAAAGACTTTTAGGGTTTCTTAACCCGTTAAAACAGAGCTTTGCTCTCTCTAGATCATGGATCAGAAAAAGAAATCTCTTTTAGGGTTCTTTTAACCCATTAACGAAGAATTCTTAGAGTCCTCTTTAGATCTTAAAGATCCTGAAGTTTTTACTTATGTAGAAAGCTTTGCCTTTAGGGTTTTGATGGATGATTCCGTCGTCTTCACAGAGCAATGGCTCTTCAGAATTTTTTCTTTGGGGAATTTTTATTCCCTTTATGATTAATTATGACAGATGTCATATTTGTTGCAGAGCACTGCTCTCAAGGGAGATTTACTCCTTGGCCCAAGGGGCGCTCATTAAATGAGAATCCTTTTAGGATTTCTTCATTTAATGACTGTCTCATCATATGATGAGGCTGTTTTATTAATAATGAACTGTCATCTAGATTGTGTGGTTCCCCTTTGGTCCCTTTCCACTGCATTGCAGTGCGGTACGAATTTAAAGTACCAAGTGACAGAAGTTAAACTGTAGCATTTGACGGCTAAAATTTATTTTGTTCTTTTTTCGCGCAGGTACTATGTCTTTCGACATTTCTTTCCCGTTCGTCCCTTTGGAAAGCGGATTCCCTGAAGCGCCTGTGGACAGGGAAGTCTTCGCGTTGATCAAAGATCACGACCCGGAGCAAAAGAATCTCCATTTATGGGGCAGATGGTACAGTCAAATTATCAGGGGTCATCGAAGCTTTTCTTGCACGGCACCTTCGGAGCCTATTTCGGCGATCTCTTATGCTGACGCACCTCCGGTGAACTATGCCGGAGGAGGTCAACTGGACCTCAGAAGGTCTCTTTCAGCCTTCTATGGCTGCAATACCCGTACAGCCGCCGACGGCTTTGGATACCTTGGGGCGACGTATATGTCAGGACGAGTCATCCCTATGGGGACAGCCGTACATGATAGGCCTAACTCCTCGCCATCCAGCTGGGTATTTGCAGTGGGCCCGCTACATCTTGTCGGCCAAGAAGTCGCAGATGTTGAAGCTCGGGTTGTATCCCGCAATTTACGCTTCTCTCTTTCAATATTCCGCGCCTCCTGCATAGTGGGTCAAGGCTTTTCTGGAGCAATGGAATATTCCGACCCACACTTTCCTTCTGTCGGATCGAGAAGTCTCAATATCTTTGGAAGAGTTTGCAGAGATCTCTGGATTACCCGTTAGGGGAGAACATTATGAGGAGTTGCTTCCTCCGGACGAGTATATCTTTACCACCAAATCAGTGGTAATGGGTCTTACCCCGAAGAACGCCATTCAACACCAATTCCCGAGCTTTATCAAGGTGTTGAATATATACGAAAGTCTATTTCTGGAGTCTGGAGGGCATGGAGTTAGCTACGCAGACTTCATCGCTCGGTTTCTTCATCCAGAAGCCTTATCGAAGCAAGCTGCACTGTTTGCCAAGCTTGATGACCCATTAGATTTTGGTTTGGATAACCAACCGACGGCGGAGGCGGATTTAAAAAGTTTCTTTATTCCAGATACTCCCGTTGTTCCTTTCGCGGTGCTTGCCGCTCTGGACGTCGATGAAGAGACGTTCGTGCTGGGGTTCATTGGCTTGTGGCTAAACTGGTTCGTGCTTCCGATGCATCCTCGTTACATGAGGCCATCAGTCTTTTACCAAGCCCATCGCATGGTCGCGGGAATACGAGTGGCTATAGGGATTGCTGGGTTGGCACACCTGTACCATGGTCTCAGCTTAGCGGCGAACACCACCGAGCCGGGGGTACAGCCAGTCACTTTCTTGCTGCACTATTTTTTGTCATGGATCGAGCTGCACATACTTGGCACTTTTGGTGCTCACAAACGGCCTCGTTTCTACGATAATTACAACTTCCCTCGGATTATGCGCTTAGTTGACGCTTCCGTTTTAACTCCGACACCGCGGGAGGCTAGGGGTGTGCTTCTTCATCCGCGTATGGTTGGAGATGGCGTGACCTTTGTCGATAAGGTTTTAACCATCGGCAAAGAATCCGCAAAAACGGTGCAGCCTCTGAGTCATACTTTCAAAGATGGAGCCTCTACCTTGAAAGCTCGGGAGATTCTTTATTTATATTCCATCGGGCCGGTCTTTCTCGTGTTTAGGCAGAATGATTCAACGTTGTTCATGAGGTACAACCCGCACCGTTTTCCCCAGCAATCAAGCTATAATCAAGGTGTCCCGCTCGAAGCCTTCTTAGCCGAGCCTACTGCCATAGAAGAAAGTATTCGGAACGCATTGCACCATTTTATGCGGTTGAACACCGGTTCTAATTTCTTTATCAGTGAGCCGAGTTGCGTTCCACGAATCTTGAACGCATATGTGGCGTGGTATCAACATTCGATGGGCGCCGTCATTAGGGAAGTAAAGCGATTATTACTTGATCTCAAGGGTACCGCCCCCGCTGGTAATACAGCCGTTCCTTTGAAGCGACGAATCATCGTACGTCCTCCCCTAAGAGAAGCTGCTGCGGCTGTGATACCACATGTTATGCCTGAGCTGCCCCTACATCATGTGCCTGTAGAAGCGGTAGCTGTGGAATCTCCCGAGTCTGGCATGGGTGCAGAAATCGGGACTCGTCGCCCCAAATTTCCCACCAAGCGCAAGCTCGTGTTATCGGCTGCCGGTACTCGCTCACAGAAGAAAAAGAAGTCAATACTTTCTGCAGACGTCGTATTCGGCTAGGAGCCTCATGATCCCTACAGCGAGGGTCTAAGTGAGTACGGGAACAACGAGGGTTTATTTATGACGCCGGATGATACCGATCTAGAGGCTGCCATTGCGGCCTTAAAACAACTAGCTCGTGATGAAGCGGCACTAATCACCATCACACAATCAGGTATCCTTCGGTCATATTTTTTCCGCGGCTATTTTAACTATTATGGTTTGACTGACGCTTTTTTTTAAGACAGGTATTTCCGCTGAAGAAGCTCTCGCAGCTTCCCTCAAGACTTTTGAAGAGGAAGAGAGGCTTCGTGCTTCCTTGGGCCTCGGTATACTTCGGCTCACTGTGCCTCCATTCCCTTTTCCTTCATGAGCAGTCTAAACCTTCTTTTTTCATCTTATTATAGGGACTATCTCGATTCAGGTTATCCTAAGTGCGGTACCAATAGCGAGTGGTGACGCAGCGGCATCGTTAGCGCCGTCTACCACAGCCACGGCTATCCCTAAGTCGCCACTAGGGGTCTCGCAGAAGCAGCCGATGATGGACGTCGTAACGGCACCGGAGGCAGAGCTTGGCTCAGATGATGGTATACCTTTGTCGGAAGTCTTGAGGAGGTCGGCTTTTACGGCCCAGGCCGAAAGGAAGCGCAGGAGGCGTGCAGCGAAAGAACGCGATGCCGCCTTGGCTGTAGGTGCAGGCTCGAGCACTGCTTCCCCTGTCACTATTTCTCCAGAGGCTGCTCCGGCTGCCCTGTTTACTGCTCATAGACAGGTTGTACGCGCGGCCCGGGCGACAACTAAAAAGCCGTCCCAAGGTAACGCAACACTGGATCTTTTTATTAGAGTTTGATCTTCACATTCTCATATATCATACCGTGCAGGGCCAAGTCCTGGTGAGGAGGTGGCAGGTGAGATGACGGCAACCACTGAACCCGAAGCGGCTACTCTTTCTCAGGAGTCTGGGGCTGCCCCAATTGCTGCTCTTTCTCCTTGCGGTTCCAGACTGTCGGTTGGCATTGCGAGCGTCACGACGGCCCTCGTCGAATCAGGGGATGAAGCCATGGGCGGCGAAACCTGTAAGTCGATGTACAACACCCCACGACTTGCGGGGAGGCGGAATAATGAAAAACGATCTTGTTTAAAGTGTAAACATCGACTAACCGAGAATCTTTGCATAAACAATAACTAACAACTAACATAGGAGTTAACAACTACTATGAAAAGTGATTATACCTAAAGATCCGAGTCCTTCGTCTTGTCGTTCTCCACGTCCTCTCCAGCCTTCTCTAAGTAGTAGAAGATCCACCCGAGAGCTTTACTACAAGCTTCACCTCAAACTAGAGGTAACTAGGTTTCTTAAATCGCTAATCTAAGCAACCTAGGTGATATAGAGAATGGTTAAGGATTAAGTAGTCTAATCTAATCCTTGTACTCAACACATGAGAAGGGAGGATTAGGGTTTGAAGAGGGAGAGCTTGAGGAGAGAGAAAGTGAGCAAGAGAATGAGATGAGAAAATGAGCTATCATAATATATATCAAGCATTATGATTTATCCAAATAAAAGAAATAAATGATTAATCACCATGCTTAATAAATATAAGAGGGTGATTCATCTCCATGAGTCATTAAGCATTTATGATGCATTAATGACTTGGATGAATCACTCAAATGACTCACTAATCTCATTTAATGCATATGCCACCTTAACCCCCAAGTCACCATCTTTTAGAAACTTCTCGCGCAATTACGAGAACGCCCCTCCTATCCGTGAAAACACGGAAAAACTTTATACTGTATAAATCCAATAACCGGATACTAGAAACTGGCTTATACCAAAACCGACTAGTAAAAACTGTCCGGATGTCGTACGTGCGTAAACACACGTATGCGTCCGAACCCTTGTCGTAAAACCATACGACCTCTATATCGTTTCTCCTGGAGTAGGGAAACTCTCTGTGTGGGACTCTAGAGACTCGACTACTACGCCGGCAATGGGTTTAACTACAGACCGCAAGCGGCACTAGCTGTACGTAACGGTCCCCAGGTAGATGTCGATAAGAAGGCCGATGAGGAAACCCATCTGAACTCCTACTGAGTCTGATGTGACAATCTCCGTACAGTCCGGTCTGTTCGTCTAAGACTATCGCATATCGGGCCTAGGGGGGCGGCAAGCGTCAGTCCCCTAATAGCGGTATAAGTCGTGTCGGAGTGAAGCCCATTACACCCTGAGAAACTGTCACGACCCGAAAGAGCACGTGACTGGCCCTCGAACCATATAAAGTCTATAGGACTCCATCTGATCCAAGTAAGCCAAAAGCCCAGAAATCTAAAACCATTTAAGGAGTAAATAGAAAAAACTAGTTTTAAGAGATAAGGAAAACATGTTTGAAAATCAAGTTTTTAAATAACTAAGCCGAATATGAATTTTTAGAATGAGTAATTTTTCCTGAAAATTTCGGCAGAGTTTCCTTTGTAAAAACTGGCCCCGAACGGGGTACAACAAGAACAATATATATAACATGATAAAAGGCATCCCCAAGCGGGAGCTAGCTCTTCGTCAAACGACGGTCACAACCACGCAAGCAATAACAATATACAACGCCAAGGGCGAGGATCAAAACTGAAAAGAAACTCAAAGACAGCCAGAAAACCGCAATACTACAAGCGCGACTCTAAGGTCGAAATAATACAACACTGTTTTCTAAGTCTGAAACAAAATACAAGTTTTTGGTTGATGGACAATTCTAGATACAATAAATAATATATGAACAATGGCGGTTCTGATACAAAAGAACCCACCTATCCAAGCAAGTCACCCATAAGGAAGCAGTGTGCCAGAAATGCCGCTATGGAATCTGTACGGCAAACCTGCAAGAACTGGGGCACAACGGGGGTGAGTTGCCAACTCGTGAATAGAAAGATATCTACAAGCAAAGATCGAATGCATGACCCAACCTAGGTCAATACGATCAGATATAAATAAACCTCAATATGAATAAAGCTGAAGCATGCTAAACTGGCAATATAATCTCTATACATGAGTGTAGTGCCAAGTGCTCGTGCTAGTGCCTCAGGTAATAGCATGTCATGAATATGAGGTATAATCAATGTAATCAAATCTGCACACACGTGGATCCCGTCCACTCGTCACCCACTGACAATAACCACCATGCATGTAAATATCATAAAACATGTGCATGGGAAATAATATGAGGATATAACCACCCGTGTCCCTCGCGACACATCAAAATCATGGAACCAGGGTGCCCAGCATCGACACCCAAAAACATCATGAAAACTGTGCCCAACATCGGCACGTAAATCCTCATATATCGGGCTCCGTCAGTCCGGATCGGCCCGCGGGCTCTGTCTGCGGTATCGGCCCTCGGCCCCGGCAGTATGCCCAAATCATCTATCGACTCTGGTCGGTATCCTTCGGATAACCGCCAGGTCCAACCAATCACCGGTAGGTACTCGCCCGCCTCCAGGCTCAATCGGCAAAACTCATCGATCATCTTGCCGAGGGGAACCATACCGGGTCCACCATGTACCCGCAATCGGCTCATCCATGCCTCGATTCGGGTTTCACATGTCGCTCTCAGCACCGAGAAAACACATGGTGGACGCACTGAAATATCATATCAAGGGTAACCGGGTTTTTAAAGTAATGATATATTCTCTTTTTAAAACACCCTCGGTTCCCAAATCCAGAAATATCATAGAAACAACATATCTCAATGCGTATAATCAAAGCATGAAGTATGCGACATATAAAGGAAAGTATGCACATCATCATGTCACACAAGGATCATATACTGAATGCAATAGTACTACAGTGTAGTGGCATGGCAATTATCGATGATAAGTGTGTGAGCCGGCAACAAGTGTACGTGGAACATATGCATCATCGATAATGGTGCTGGTGTCCTAGCAGCATGACTGAAATATAACCACAGTGCAAGCGATGCAATGCAAATAGCAGGAAAGTGCGGAAACGAATAATCAACGCAAAAGCACAGAACCTGCCCCAATAGATATGTCATGCAACCTTGCCTTTTGAAATAAGACGAATCAGGGCTTTTGGTAAAGTAAGGGCTACGGTGTTTTAAGAAAAGATGCATCATTTGAAAATATCCGTATAACCCTTCTGCTTATCTTTAAAATATCCCCGATTCATTAGTTTTGAAATAGGTATGACTCGGTCTAGTCTAATGTCGACTAAAAAATTCTCGACAGGAGGGGTATGAAACCACCTAATCTGAGTCAATATATAAATATAGATATGATAGTCGGTGATCTCGCCTCAATAACATATCCTAAGCTATCCTCGAGTCATGAGTGCGGATCTATCATCAATATCGGCTCGTACGGTAAATCGTCGTACGGCATCCCAATAGCTGGGTAGGGGTCAATACCACACTATCTCATCACATATCAGGTATCACTTATCATCAGATCGCAAAATCTGGGGTACTACTCTAAGTCTAGTACAAATCGATACCATCTATAAAAATATGAATGCGGGTAAAGCACATGTCCAAAGGCCCGCTAAAACTATCATATCGCACCTCAAAGGCAACTATGTCACATCGCCGATCTCACGGCCTCACATCAAGTATCATCTCAAACCCACGTATCATTATCAACCCGTATATGAACACATAGTCCCATACCCATGTGTAGATATACGCCCCATCAAATGAAAGAATGAATGCAAGAATATGTGTAAGTATATGTGTGAGTGCAACCACTACTCTAGGGTTCGCACTATACTAAAACCATATATTCATATCATCAATAATATCATTATCACTAACCATGATCCTAACAACACATAATAAATATACGCGTGTATACGTATTCGTATACAACACCACGGACTGCGGGGGTGCTATACGCCATCCACCCGACTTCTCCCCGTAGATATAAATCTACTCACCTGTATCCTGCGTGTCGGTGTCGATGTCACCGTCATCTTCTGCATCGCCTCGGATCGTCGCGGGGTACCTACACATATCACACGTATCGTATCGCATCAAAACCAACTCAGAACTTGAAACGACACGCTAAATCCAATACGATACGCTAAAAGGCCTATAGGTTAGAACCTACGGTTAGCCTTCGCAAAACAACCCGAAATCACTCGATATAGAAGTACAAACGTCACACAATCGGGATAACACACAAATATCAAAATCTGGAAATCAAGATACCCAAAACCAAAACTAAATTCAAAACAGCAACCCAAGAAAACGATCCCAGATTTCACCCTATGTGGAATCTGTCAAAACTAGATATACCCAGGGCCAAGAATAGAGGAAATGGGGCTATGCACGAATTTCGAGGCAAAACCTCCCTGCTCTGGACGCAAATTGTGGCCAGAATGGAGAAACTGGCGGCCTCGGTTTGGAATTGGGGGCTAGGGTTTGGGGTGTTGGTTCATTGGTGCCTGAACATCTCACTGTCAACTCAGTTTCATTTTTGGGATCTCGGGGTGATAGCAGATTCCATATAACAGTCCCAGATTTCCTGTTTTCCCAGATATCGATTCTGTAATTCCGTATTCTGTTTTCCAGTTCAGGTTTGGGTTCAATTTAGCATTACACCAGGGTTTCTAGGGTCTCAACAAGCCTCAATTTCATCTTAGTTTCAATTTTACCCTAAACCCTAACTTGAATTCTGCAATATCCACAAACAACACAATATCGATATGACATTAGATTAGATGCAATAGAAATGGGATATTACGCTAATAGGTGCAGAAATTACCTCCTTTGGCAACTCAAGAAAATTCTTGAGTTGCTCAAAGTCCTCCAAATCCAATCTTGCTAGGCTCAATGTGAAGCTAGTGAGGGTGGGAGTAAGTTTTGTGAAGTGGGAATGGGGTTTTGGCTTTAGTTTCATGGTGGATCTAGGGTTTTAGTGAAGAGGGAGAGTGAGGGAAGAGGGCAGCAGCAGCAAGGGAGAGGGGAGAGAGAGCAACAAGGGAAATAATGAGGGTATGGTTCAAAAAAAGTAGGGGTTGACTTTGCCCCTTTCTCTCTCTCATCATACCTACTCTTTTCCTTTTCTTTTCTTTTCCTTTTTCTTAACCTTCTCACCCTAATAGTGCATCCAAAAGAACCATGGCAACAAAAGAAATGTAACACAAGTGTAACAAGTGTGGAAAAATGATATGTGCACATTTTTGCACAAAAATACTAAAAATCCAATTAGCGATTTTTAATCGCGATTAGCACTAAATTATCATATAATTGATCACAAACACTTAAAAATGGCATAATTCCAATAAATACCCCATTTTAGAATTTTCCATAATTTTTCTTCATTTATTTGCATTTAATTCCACCCGGATATTAAAATATTCATTAAAATAATATTAAAATATAAAAATTCCCGAAAATAATATTTTATTATTTTGGAAATGTTACAATCTACCCCCCTTAAAGAAATTCGGTCCCCGAATTTAAATTTAAAACCCCAAATTCTAAAACATTTCGATAAAATTTCAAGTCGTCAGGGCTCCGAAATCATCAACACAGAGAATGTCACAGCGCAACGCATGCGCAAGAGTGCTGAGCAGATAACTCAAAAACAACGCTCCATCAAGCATCCCGCAATCATCGGAGTCAAGGTAAGGACACAATGTCAAATCCAATACAAAACCGATATGATATGGATCAGAACTACACATGCAGACATCCAATCTATACATGTGAATAGCTGATGTAAAAGCATGCCAAATCCTTTTTAAGTCGCTGTGCGATGCGCATAACACTGCACAGTGGCGGACATTTTTCATAAGAAAATAACTATATATGTATATATATATATATATCCTTTGTTTAATAAGCACGTTCCGCCGTTTTGAAAACAATCAGAAGGGTTTCCTTGTTTTTAAAACGTTTCGTGTCATATCGGACACGTAGGTATATATTGAGACTATAGCTCGCTCTTCGGAAATCACTTCGATAACTATCGATGCATGCAAAATGTATATCCAGGTACTGTCCTCTGACTAGTCCTGCTCAGTATGAAGACAAATCTCCAATATCACAAAAATATACTGCTCCAAGAGGAATAAATCCCAGAAATACACATAACACCACCCTGTGCGTCTGGTGCGCACGGGAATCAAAATCCATATATGTGCTAAACAGATGCACAAAACAACATCTAGGTGCAACGGGTGTGCACGAAGTATCTGTCATAGGCAACGTGTGTGCCTGACAGCCAAAAAAAATTCCAGTGCATCTGACATGCACGAAGAATCTCGATTTAGTGTATCGAGTGTGCACCAAAATCGTATCTCAAAACATGCGCCCAACATGCGCAAAATCCAAATCGGTGAATCCATCGTGCACGAATGAAAATCTAAACCCTGCGCACTCAACATGCACGGAATCACGAAATCCAAAAGCAAACGCCGAACATGCGTAAGTCACATCAAAAGCACGGAGTGCAAGAGTCAATCATAAATATCAGGGTAAAAGTCGACGATATAATGCGGCTCAATCAAAATCAAGTGTACCGCAAAGGAAATCTCCCAACCGTGTGCATCAGCGTGCACAAATCAAATCAAAACACTACAGTGCATGAAAACTATGCTGGAAGTGTAAATCAAATCACCGGCATCAGATAGGCACGAAATCACAATCAATACCTCAAGAATAATAATGATGCACCAGGTATAAATGCCCAGTAAGTGCAACCATGGTGCACGAAAACAGAAACCACAAAACTCAGCCAGCAAAACCAACCATGAAAACAGGACGCCAAAACACCGAAGTCCAAAGTGACAGATACACGATAATCGAATCACAAGGTCATAAGGCATAAATACTGTCGTCGGTATATCCTCCCTCGAAGTCGAGAAGGTACCGGTACATCCAATTCTAACAGCGCAAGATCTCTACCTGCCTCTTGCTCGCAGCTGGCGTCCTCTGCCTCTGGTTCCTGATCTTCCCTGTAGATTACCAATCTCGTAATCCATCGGCTCACCGGCCCGGTCAGGAGTGCGGACAGGAAAGATTTTGTTCTGGCACTTCTTTGGTAATCTCTTGGTCAATCCTCACGACTGCTCGTAAAGCAATATGTCACTGGCATCGGCCTCCGGCTCTCTGAATGTACATCACACGTCTGATCCTGGGTGCAAACACCATTGCAACGGTGCCCTGGGAGGAATCCTTCTCAAGGTATCTGCTGATCTTGCCTATGCCGATCTGTACGGAGGCTGGTACTCTTGCATAGTCTTCTCGTTCAATAGACATCCGTGTCCTCAGCACATCATTTCCTCGGGAAATGGGTCGCATCCCAACGCCTCTGTAAGCATATCAGGCCTCTGGTCTCGACGGGAAGTAATGACAGCTCATCAGCGTCTCGCACGAACCTCTTGTCCCGCTTGTCTGCATCATCGTCCATACGACATCACGTCTCTATCTGCGCACTGCAATGCCTTCGGCTACGGTCCATCCGAAGTCTCCAACACGGACTCGAAATCACGAACTCGGTATCTTCCTGACTCAGTAGAAGATGTCTAGCCGAACACGTCCTCAGCGTGCATGTCATATCTCTGATGTCAGCGGAGTGGAACGTCATCTCGTCGAAATCTCGTGCGAACTCTTTACTCCACCTTGCTCAAATATCGACTGATTCGGACTCATCTCATCGTGGCTACACGAACTGCGCTCCGACGGCTATGCTCGCATCTGGAGTCTCCTAAGCAGTGTCCCATCACATGATATCCGAATGATGTCGAATTATCCGATCGACTCGTCAGAACCTCGTAATCCCCCAAGAGATCACATCTCGGGTACAATTTAATAGTATCGAGTACATGCCACAGCGTCGGTGGTCCAGCCGTAGAAGGGCAAACCCAAGCCTCACTAATGGCGCCGCGGAACCGCCGCAAACCCTAAGGTTCAAAGGCTTTCACACGGTCATTAAGTCGAGTTAGGGTTTCATTCTTCTAGAGGGTCCATAGAATCACCTGCATGTCTTTCCGTATACTTTAAACTTGGAAAATAGGCTCCTGACATTCGATCGTCTCAATCGACTCTCAACGAATCTGCATGAAGTCGCCTCTAGCTGGAATCAATCTACCTGATGACCTCGCATCGGGGTAAGCGAACGAACCACGTGTCCTAGTCATTCATCCTCGGTGACTAGCGACTCACTATCATATCTCCAAGAACATGCCCATGCTGCAGTAGCTCCAATCATCTGGGCAATATCTCATCATTAGCAGCAACAACTGGCTCCTTCGTCTATACGCTAAACAACACCTCAATCACCCTGGATAAGCGATAATATCAACGGTCATCACAACCTAGCTGGCCTCTATCAGTGGCTCAATCCTCTGGTACCGACTGGTATGTCCTAGAAATCTCGCAACAGCGATCTGTCAAACGCCCAAAGTGCGGAAACACAATAAGACGACGCCTCAATATGCAATCGTATGCCTCGGGAATCACGCCCAGCTTAGTCCTCGTCCACGACGAGCTCATGCTGACAACTCGAGCCATAGCTCACTCTGCCCGTGCAATCGCGGCAGCAAAACCATAACCAGTATCGATGAGGATAGATCATAGGAAGGAATATAATACAGTGCAAGGAAATGTACAACCTAAGGTTTCTTAAGCGGAGTGGCGTGTCGTAAGTATGCCGCGGAACATACCAACGGTACGTCACTCTGCTTTAGTCACCTATTCCATCAACCAAGGGTCATCCTACGCGACGAAAGTTCGGGTCTAATACCCCCTCGACCAAGCCTAAGTTCCGTAAGGTCAAGCCTAAGTTCCGTATATATAAACGCCCTAGGCTCCACATAGTCAAACTCAGACTCGAACCAAGGTCAACCTAACGCTCTGATACCAACTTTGTCACGACCCGAAAGAGCACGTGACTGGTCCTCGAACCATATGAAGTCTATAGGACTCCATCTGATCCAAGTAAGCCAAAAGCCCAGAAATCTAAAACCATTTAAGGAGTAAATAGAAAAAACTAGTTTTAAGAGATAAGGAAAACATGTTTGAAAATCAAGTTTTTAAATAACTAAGCCGAATATGAATTTTTAGAATGAGTAATTTTTCCTGAAAATTTCGGCAGAGTTTCCTTTGTAAAAACTGGCCCCGAACGGGGTACAACAAGAACAATATATATAACATGATAAAAGGCATCCCCAAGCGGGAGCTAGCTCTTCGTCAAACGACGGTCACAACCACGCAAGCAATAACAATATACAACGCCAAGGGCGAGGATCAAAACTGAAAAGAAACTCAAAGACAGCCAGAAAACCGCAATACTGCAAGCGCGACTCTAAGGTCGAAATAATACAACACTGTTTTCTAAGTCTGAAACAAAATACAAGTTTTTGGTTGATGGAAAATTCTAGATACAATAAATAATACATGAACAATGGCGGTTCTGATACAAAAGAACCCACCTATCCAAGCAAGTCACCCATAAGGAAGCAGTGTGCCAGAAATGCCGCTATGGAATCTGTACGGCAAACCTGCAAGAACTGGGGCACAACGGGGGTGAGTTGCCAACTCGTGAATAGAAAGATATCTACAAGCAGAGATCGAATGCATGACCCAACCTAGGTCAATACAATCAGATATAAATAAACCTCAATATGAATAAAGCTGAAGCATGCTAAACTGGCAATATAATCTCTATACATGAGTGTAGTGCCAAGTGCTCGTGCTAGTGCCTCAGGTAATAGCATGTCATGAATATGAGGTATAATCAATATAATCAAATCTGCACACACGTGGATCCCGTCCACTCGTCACCCACTGACAATAACCACCATGCATGTAAATATCATAAAACATGTGCATGGGAAATAATATGAGGATATAACCACCCGTGTCCCTCGCGACACATCAAAATCATGGAACCAGGGTGCCCAGCATCGACACCCGAAAACATCATGAAAACTGTGCCCAACATCGACACGTAAATCCTCATATATCGGGCTCCGTCAGTCCGGATCGGCCCGCGGGCTCTGTCTGCGGTATCGGCCCTCGGCCCCGGCAGTATGCCCAAATCATCTATCGACTCTGGTCGATATCCTTCGGATAACCGCCAGGTCCAACCAATCACCGGTAGGTACTCGCCCGCCTCCAGGCTCAATCGGCAAAGCTCATCGATCATCTTGCCGAGGGGAACCATACCGGGTCCACCATGTACCCGCAATCGGCTCATCCACGCCTCGATTCGGGTTTCACATGTCGCTCTCAGCACCGAGAAAACACATGGTGGACGCACTGAAATATCATATCAAGGGTAACCGGGTTTTTAAAGTAATGATATATTCTCTTTCTAAAACACCCTCGGTTCCCAAATCCAGAAATATCATAGAAACAACATATCTCAATGCGTATAATCAAAGCATGAAGTATGCGACATATAAAGGAAAGTATGCACATCATCATGTCATACAAGGATCATATACTGAATGCAATAGTACTACAGTGTAGTGGCATGGCAATTATCGATGATGAGTGTGTGAGCCGGCAACAAGTGTACGTGGAACATATGCATCATCGATAATGGTGCTGGTGTCCTAGCAGCATGACTGAAATATAACCACAGTGCAAGCGATGCAATGCAAATAGCAGGAAAATGCGGAAACGAATAATCAACGCAAAAGCACAGAACCTGCCCCAATAGATATGTCATGCAACCTTGCCTTTTGAAATAAGACGAATCAGGGCTTTTGGTAAAGTAAGGGCTACGGTGTTTTAAGAAAAGATGCATCATTTGAAAATATCCGTATAACCCTTCTGCTTATCTTTAAAATATCCCCGATTCATTAGTTTTGAAATAGGTATGACTCGGTCTAGTCTAATGTCTACTAAAAAAATCTCGACAGGAGGGGTATGAAACCACCTAATCTGAGTCAATATATAAATATAGATATGATAGTCGGTGATCTCGCCTCAATAACATATCATAAGCTATCCTCGAGTCATGAGTGCGGATCTATCATCAATATCGGCTCGTACGGTAAATCGTCGTACGGCATCCCAATAGCTGGGTAGGGGTCAATACCACACTATCTCATCACATATCAGGTATCACTTATCATCAGATCGCAAAATCTGGGGTACTACTCTAAGTCTAGTACAAATCGATACCATCTATAAAAATATGAATGCGGGTAAAGCACATGTCCAAAGGCCCGCTAAAACTATCATATCGCACCTCAAAGGAAACTATGTCACATCGCCGATCTCACGGCCTCACATCAAGTATCATCTCAAACCCACGTATCATCATCAACCCGTATATGAACACATAGTCCCATACCCATGTGTAGATATACGCCCCATCAAATGAAAGAATGAATGCAAGAATATGTGTAAGTATATGTGTGAGTGCAACCACTACTCTAGGGTTCGCACTATACTAAAAACATATATTCATATCATCAATAATATCATTATCACTAACCATGATCCTAACAACACATAATAAATATACGCGTGTATACGTATTCGTATACAACACCACGGACTGCGGGGGTGCTATACGCCATCCACCCGACTTCTCCCCGTAGATATAAATCTACTCACCTGTATCCTGCGTGTCGGTGTCGATGTCACCGTCATCTTCTGCATCGCCTCGGATCGTCGCGGGGTACCTACACATATCACACGTATCGTATCGCATCAAAACCAACTCAGAACTTGAAACGACACGCTAAATCCAATACGATACGCTAAAAGGCCTATAGGTTATAACCTACGGTTAGCCTTCGCAAAACAACCCGAAATCACTCGATATAGACGTACAAACGTCACACAATTGGGATAACACACAAATATCAAAATCTGGAAATCAAGATACCCAAAACCAAAACTAAATTCAAAACAGCAACCCAAGAAAACGATCCCAGATTTCACCCTATATGGAATCTGTCAAAACTAGATATACCCAGGGCCAAGAATAGAGGAAATGGGGCTATGCACGAATTTCGAGGCAAAACCTCCCTGCTCTGGCCGCAAATTGTGGCCAGAATGGAGAAACTGGCGGCCTCGGTTTGGAATTGGGGGCTAGGGTTTGGGGTGTTGGTTCATTGGTGCCTGAACATCTCACTGTCAACTCAGTTTCATTTTTGGGATCTCGGGGTGATAGCAGATTCCATATAACAGTCCCAGATTTCCTGTTTTCCCAGATATCGATTCCGTAATTCCGTATTCTGTTTTCCAGTTCAGGTTTGGGTTCAATTTAGCATTACACCAGGGTTTCTAGGGTCTCAACAAGCCTCAATTTCATCTTAGTTTCAATTTTACCCTAAACCCTAACTTGAATTCTGCAATATCCACAAACAACACAATATCGATATGACATTAGATTAGATGCAATAGAAATGGGATATTACGCTAATAGGTGCAGAAATTACCTCCTTTGGCAACTCAAGAAAATTCTTGAGTTGCTCAAAGTCCTCCAAATCCAATCTTGCTAGGCTCAATGTGAAGCTAGTGAGGTTGGGAGTAAGTTTTGTGAAGTGGGAATGGGGTTTTGGCTTTAGTTTCATGGTGGATCTAGGGTTTTAGTGAAGAGGGAGAGTGAGGGAAGAGGGCAGCAGCAGCAAGGGAGAGGGGAGAGAGAGCAACAAGGGAAATAATGAGGGTATGGTTCAAAAAAAGTAGGGGTTGACTTTGCCCCTTTCTCTCTCTCATCATACCTACTCTTTTCCTTTTCTTTTCTTTTCCTTTTTCTTAATCTTCTCAACCTAATAGTGCATCCAAAAGAACCATGGCAACAAAAGAAATGTAACACAAATGTAACAAGTGTGGAAAAATGATATGTGCACATTTTTGCACAAAAATGCTAAAAATCCAATTAGCGATTTTTAATCGCGATTAGCACTAAATTATCATATAATTGATCACAAACACTTAAAAATGGCATAATTCCAATAAATACCCCATTTTAGAATTTTCCATAATTTTTCTTCATTTATTTGCATTTAATTCCACCCGGATATTAAAATATTCATTAAAATAATATTAAAATATAAAAATTCCCGAAAATAATATTTTATTATTTTGGAAATGTTAAAGAAACTACTGGAACCTACCAGCAAATCTCGCTTGCCCTGGCCAGGGACTTTGCGTAATGGCTCTCTGACACAGCGCGATATCAACCCCCAATACCGGGAGAGACGAATCCTGTCTAACCGCCACTGCCTCCAAGTGCTCGGGACTGCACCCAACTGCTACCTGTTTGCACGACTCCTTTGAGTCATGGTAGGGTAGCAATCTAAGAACAGTGGGACACACTCGAGGCGAAGTAGCAGTGTCAAGTCTGCGGACTATGCTGTACTCATGTCACCTGGGAACTGTCCACTGACGACTGGTATAAAACCAACCAACAGTTCCCTGTGAGTCATGTCCGGTGTACCCGTAACCTAACGAGCACCTGCATACTATCTCCAGTACGACGTATTGACGGCTGTGGGATAGACCATCTCCCCAACTGGGATGAGAAGCGTACACACTAGTCTACTCCGGAGTATCGATGCCCTGTCTCGATAATCCTACGACTAGGGACCTGAATAAGGATGTGCTTGTAGACTACCCAGCCCCCACTAGTGTGACTGCCATGACAACGCTGGTAGTCAAGCAAGATCCTAAGAGCTCTATCAATACGTATACTCACATATTAAGATAGAAAAACCAAGTAGCATACTACCATGTTTAGCAAGACTGTTATATACATGTGAATATCCCAAGCTTCCATGAAGTAATATACAAACTAGTATGATACAATAATGGCCCCTAGGGCATATACACTAACAAAACCATTCCAATGGAGGAAAGCGAAGTAGTCGCTGCGTCTGGTGATGCTCTTGTTGTGGTTTCGATTGACGACCCATCAGGTATATCTTGGGTTACTGTTTTCCTTTCTATTTCGAAATCCCTTTCAATCCCTTCTAATGGCATTTTTTTTTTCTAATGCAGGCAAGGTGAGCACTGAGGCCGTTCCACCCAAAGAAGCGTCACCAGTTGCCGCTCTGACGGTCGCCGACCCTTCGCCTTCTCTTGTGTCCTCTCAAATGCTGGAAGGTATGGGTTTATGATTCATCGGCTTCATTGTGGGTATCACTCTCTTTGTACCGACAGTATGTCATCATAACTTTGCAGGAGTCCTTTTTGATCACCTGTATCAAGTGCTAAACCCACATTTTTCATTCCACAAGCCCCCCAACAAACAACTCTGCAGCTGATCCTTAAGCTCCCTAAGCTTCGCCGGCTTATCGGGAACAACGTCGGAAAACTCTCGCACGAAGGGACACGGTCCAACAAACCCACTGTGGAATCCGGTATCCTGAATGAACGCCAAGAATCCATGACATCCTCTCCTCAAAAGCCGACTAGCGAAAAAAGCTGAATTCAAGCTGTGAGAGGCGGCACCACTGTCCCCCTACACAACGAGAACGGACTTGCCGGGAAAACAAACCTGACTGTTTTCTCGCGGTAGTCCACAGACGCCTAGCACGTAGCTAACCAATCCGTGCCCAGGAGAACGTCAAATCCAACATCTCTAGAAGGATCAAGTGACGGAAGAATCTCTATCTCCTAACCGATTGGCACACGACCGAAATACGTGTTGCCCAACAAAAGAATCGCTGACAGAAATTAACACAACAAAAGGCTGATCTAGCAACATGACTCTCGTCCCAACCATGGCACAAGGTGTGCAAAACAACAAGTACAACAAAAGAACATATGAATTAAGAATACCTGAAAATTCTGCATTGGATGCCCGCGCGTCCCGATGAGTAGAAGCAAACTCTCGTGTCTGCCCTCTACCCATAACTGACTAAATCTTCTTCTGCCAACCCGTCCCTTCTGAGCGAACCTTCCGCGTCCACGACCTCTCTGACAATGTCCCTGTCGCAGTGCTAAGGAACAATCCCTGATGTGGTGATGAAGGCTCCCGCATCGAAAACATCCATACGACGGTTGCTGGCCCTCATGGGAATGAGAACTGAACGACTATCCTCATCCTAAGCCTCTGCTACTCCCACGACGGTCACGAAATCTGTCTCGACGACTAGGCCTCTGTCTCTGGGTTGGTACACCGGTACGAGTCCTCCACTGTCCCGGAACTCTCAGAGTCTCTGGAATACGTGTCTCGTAAACTGGGTCTGCATCCACTGGTGCTATGTAGGTGACGGACTGCTGCATGCTGATCGCAAGGAACAACTGGTTAACAGGGGTGACAACCTCCTGCCACTGCGCTCGAACAACCTCCACCAATGAACTCATAGTCTGGCGCATGTCCTGCATCTCTGCCACCAGCCTAGCGAGCTGATCTGTCGAAGGCGAATCCGTCTGCACCTGTGCAACGAGCGTGCCATCCTGGTCAGTCCTCGTCTCACTCGAGTCACTCCTGACCTCGGCCCTCGCTGCATCACTCTGAGTCCCCACAGTCATCGGCGGCAAGGCTATAAATGGAAAAAAGGATTCAATAAGAATATAGAAATCGAATCACAAGATATGAATCATCAAGGAAGAAATTTCAAGCAATTTGTACTTAGGTCACTTTAGGCGGAATACCGCATCGTGAGTATGCTGCAGACATACACACTACGTTACTCTTCTTAAGCTACCCACTCCATCATACCAAGGTCATCCTACACTCCGAAAGGTAAAACCTAGCGCTTTGATACCAAATTTGTCACGACCCGAAATTGGCATGTGACGGCCCTAATACTACGCAACGTCTACAGGCGTAACGTAGTAAAAGAAAGCCAAAACCCAGAAATCTAAACCATTAAAAAGACAAGAAAAGATAATAGGAGTTTTGAAACATTTGAAATCACAACCCAAATTCTTTAAAAGACCAATTTATTTCCTTTAAAATTTTGGCAGCACCTCCTTGTAAAAACTAGCCCCAAAAATGGGTACAACATAAATAAAAATAAAGCATCCCCAAACGGGAGAAAATACACGCCCAAAGGCGGAAAACAACCACCACAACAAATATACGACGCCGTAGCGAAGAAATAAAAGACAATAGAAAGGAAACTGTATAAAAGGCAACAAGTCACAAAATAATATACAACATCGTCCTCATACAAGTCTCTAAGTCAAACATGAAAATATAGTAGATGGAGAGTACAAGGATACAACGAATATACAATACAACACGAATAACCACAAAACCCACCTAAGCAAAAACTGCACACTGTGAGACGATGCGGTATCCGTAGCAAAAGATGATAGATGAATAGCCTGCCTTGACTACTCTGGGTAACACCATGCAAAAAAACTGTGGCACAACGAGAGTGAGTTGCCAACTCGTGAATAGTAAGTAACATATGCAGGTAATCGCAAGTATGCACGTACAGCGTGAATCTAACATATGTAGGTTAAAAGCAGTAACATGTCATATGAATGCAGTAATCATGAAAGGTACACTAACAGGTACAATGAAAACATGAAGTAATAATATGTCAATCGGTATGCAATAATGATATGAAAATATATATATGCAACAGTCAGGAAATGTACATTAACAGGTACAACTAACACATGAAGTACTGCATATAAGTAAAGATATGTAAACGCAACAGTCATGAAAGGTACACTAACATGTACTACTAATACATGAAGCAGTGCATAAACAATAAATATGGAGTATGGAATGAAATATGTCATTTCCACGGAATCCTGACATCGTGGTAAGATCACAATCCATCAAGACAAATCCAAATCCCAATTCCTCAAATCAGCCCCCAAATTGGCTCTCATATCATATAAGTCTCACAAATCCTGAATGTACAATATCGAATAAATATCATATATTCTGAATGTACAAATCAGCAAATCTCATAAATATCATGTATCCAATATCAAATGAATCACCTATATCCCAAATCCAATATCAAGTAAAATTCTAACATCCTAAATATATTTGCATGAAAAAATATGATGATGTATATAAATTAAAGTCAATACACATATATTAGCGTCCCATTCCACAAATATTGGTGTAAGGGCATATATAACAGCGGCCTAATCCCCTGTTATATATACAAGGAATAAAAAGAAATATCATGAAACTAATGTGTCAAGTATCGACACAGAAATGCTGATCTATCAGGTGCTGTCACCACGACTGGCACCCTGATAGGTACATATCATACGCTATCCCGAAAGCTCGAGTGCCTAGCTCTGAACCTCGCCTCTCGACGTATCTATACGTACATGACTCCCGTCGGTATCCCCATGATAACCGCTGAGTCATTGGTAATGTCACCGGATGGTATGGTTCCCCTGCAACTCATCGTCTGACACCACGACCTCATTCTTGCCTCGGGGTACCTCCGGGCCCCACCATGTACCCGCACACGGACCCCTCCTTTCCTCGCATCGGGTATATAATGAGAACCGATAAATCTCATGGTGGCTGCTGAAATATCAAATCAAGGGAAACCTAGTTTTTCAAATAATGCATAATTTCATGAACTCCCACGGTCCCCAAATCCAGAAAACATCATGAAAAATCCATATAACAATGCGAAAATCCATGAATATACTATATGCAACATAAACTGAAATGTAAGCATATAAAGGAAAATCCGCTAATTAACTGCAACAAGTTAATATAAATATCATGCGGTTCCTAATTTCTCCAATTCTAAAATAACATCAAGTAAAGGTAACCAGGTAGCTATAACTAGATATATGTGTAAACATAAAGGTATAGCAAGGTATATGTATCTACCTATAAGTAAATGATGTAATATACCCCCTGGGTATAAGTGAAATATGTGTGCAATGTATACATGTAGCTATGTCTTAAAGTGTGTATGTACCTATCACTAATGGTACAATACCCTATAGGTATACATGTATCTAGCATGTAAGTATGTGAAGGCATATGTGTAAGCATGTGGATATACATGTATGCTATATGTCATATGCGATAAGAAATATGAATCAAAATCTCAATGTCCCTAACCAAGCAATATCATATCTATAAGTGTGTTGTGCGTGACATGGCAATTATTGACGGTGTGTGTAGCATACAATCAGTGCTCGTGCAACATGAATCGTCAATAATATGTGCAGTGTCCTAAGGATACTAGTCCAGGCACAACAATATCTAAGTAATAGGGTAAATGCGCAATTCTAAATATGACATAAAATATGCGACAGAAATAACATCTCTTGCCCAGACGCATAACGCCATGCGGGCGATTCTCCTGTAGATGTTAAATCTACTCACCAACGCTCCAAGTTAGGTGAATCCTTCCACCTGTTTTTCCTTGTAGCAGTGTCCGTAGTCCCCGCCTGCGAACCTGCAATATTAAAACAACAAAGCAATATATATTAATAATAAACCTAAAATACTTACAATCTATACGGACCAACACGACACACATACGTGCTCTAAAGGGTTCGTATTGTAGCTAACCTGTAACACGTAACAGCAACACGTAACACGCATCGTATCAGATAACGTATCGCACGAAACGAAACACTAGAAATATGAAAAATGATCCCAGATTTTTCTATGCTAAAAATTTGTAAAAATTGCAAGTACCATGAGACTACCAATCACCCCAAAGACCACTACCCAAAAACCCTAACCCTAACTCCCTACTCTGGCCGCAAATTGCGGCCAGAACCAATAAATCTGCGGCCGTACGGAAAGAGATTGGACTCGTATTTTGAGGGTAGGTTCTAGGTCTCTATACTAGGTTACTATTAAGTCAATTTTTGCAACAAATACTTAGTTTAACAGCAGATCATCCGAGACCCCAAATCGACAATAAAAATACGATATTTACCCGAAACGATACGATACGCGATAAAAACAGCAACTTTAAAGCTAAGCTACACAAAAATGACTTAAGCAACAGAAAGGAAACATTACCTAATCAAAAGAACACAAGGAACCTAGCTTGCATGCTCCTAGGCATCCATGATGCAAAAAGTGAAGAAAGATGTAATTTTGGGATATTTGTGAAGGATTGTGATGGCTTTTGTGTAGAAATGAGAGAGAGTTCAGTTTAGAAATAGAAAGAGATGAAGAAATGAGAAGGAGATAAAGAAAAAGTGAGAGGGTGATTGATAAAGAGAGAGGGAGGTGAGTGTAGGGTGAGAATGAGAGGTGAGTGTATTATATGCATTAATTCACCATTTAATGCATTCATACACACATCATCACTCCAAAGAATATCTTCTCACTCACACAAAAGATCTAGGGATTAGGGTTAAGGATTGGATTAAAGAAATGATTAGGATAAACAAAGGATTAGGTTAAGTGTCAAGATTGCTAAGAACAAAATTAGCACAAACAAATCCTCGCATTTACTTGCACATGTGCGTGCGTGCTTATAACAAATAATAATAAATTATTAATTAAATGTTATAAAATGTGAGGAACCCGAATTGGTAAACTTTTTACAGTAAACCCGCATTAACTTCTAAACGAACACTAACCGAAATCTAAGGCGTTACAATCTCTCCCCTTATAAAAATTTGTCCCCGAATTTAAAATTCTTACTAAGCGTACCTTCAAAGAGAAGATTACAAACTCTCCTATCTCGCTCGCAGCCTCCCAAGTGATCACCTCACTATACGGCTACGTCCAAGAAAACCCTTCACAGATGGCAAAACCCTTGACCGGAGTTTCTCCACCTGCCAAGCCATTAACACAATTGGCTGCTGGTGAACGAAAGATCGCGTCCAAGCTAAATGGTCTGGTTCTGAATCATGTGAGAACTGTGATGAAGGAAATTGCAAAGTATCGGCACAAGGAATACGGGGTGAATACTCAATAATCTGGGCGGAAGTGCCAAATTAAAGGCAACGAAACTAACTCGCCTATAGGATCTCAAAAGGACCTACAATTCTGGGATAAGCTTCCCAAAACTCAACACGTCATTCATCAGAAAAATCCGTAGGAATACATGATCTCCCACTGCGAACTCAAGCCTGCGACCACCATGGTCGGCATAAAACCTCTGTCCGCACAGGACTACTCTCATCCTGACCTAAATCAACTGGATCAACTCCGAAGTCTCTAGACTAGCTGGGGTCCAAAAATCCTACTACGCAGAGTCAGAAAAACAGATTGGTGATCGACACGACCTAACCCATAAACCTAAAGGTTGCCACTTGGAGTACCTCCTGATAACAGCTATCGAAGGAGAACCCTAACAATGGCGAGTGACGATCCCCAACTGCCGGCAGCAACTAAAACGTACGCACAAGCATATCCTCCATAGTCGGTATAACCCGCTCTCACAAAACCATCGTCCTGCGGATGGAAAGATGGAGCTAAAGCTCAACCAGTACCCAAGGTTTCCTGAAACTCCTGCCAAAGACGGCAAGCAAACAGGGTGCCTTTATTGGATACGACCCATGAAGGAACTCCGTGCAACGCACAAACTTAACAAAGGAAAACTGAACAAACTGAGCAAAACCGGACAACAAACATCCAAATGGAGTCACACCCTGTCTAGACCTGGGTAGACACCATAGCGAAATTCGTGGAGATCTGCTCCCACTCCCACTTCGGAACGGTTAAAGGTTGAAACTCTCCAGCCGGTCTCAGATGCTCAACCAAAGCACACCACAAGACAGACACCTTGAAACGAAATCCAAAACTTCACTCTTCATTCCCGTCCACCCGTAACTATCTCACAAGTCACGTCAAATGTTGGTGGAACTTGAACGAATACTGAAAATTGACTGATGTGCCTGCCCTAGGATTTTGCGTCTCTGCCCATCATCAATGGGCATACAAACGCGTCCCTAAACATAGCACATCCTTATCACAAATCAAGGACTTTGAATCATTACCCAGCTGTGTAGGCTCACGTATCTCCGACGAACGAGCGTCGGCGGGCAGTGCCTCACGAAAGCGATTAAGGAAAAGTGGTCGGGCGCGGACATGAGCAAGCTGTCCCCTCAGTAGAAGCGAACACAAGATGTACTCAACGAACGCACAAGAACTGTAAATCTGCAAAAAGACTGTCTCAACAATCAACACCCGCTGCAGGAAGATGTACATTAAGCTCTGGTGGTCAGTGAGAATCTGACACGACTCTCGAATGAGTAGTGTCCCCAAATCTCAAACGCAAGACCACCGCGGCCATCTCCGGATCATGAGTGGGATATCCTGCTAGTATACCTCCAGATGTAGGGAAGCAAAAGCGATAACTCTATAATGTCACATCAGTACACAACCGAGCTCCACTCGTGAAATATTACAGTTAAAACAACAAAGTCGCCCGAACCAGAAAGCAAAGAAAGAACTGATGCCGTTGTTAACCGAGTCTTCAACTGCCGAAACTCCGCACACATGCCTTAGTCCAAAGAAAAGAAACCTCCTTTCCGGTAAGTTCAGTCAACGGTGCAGCACTACACTAGCAATCCTGCACGAAATGGCGGTAAAAACCTGATAAGCCTAAAATCTGCGGACCTCCGTCCTGCACAAGTCTGGGCCAAAGCTGTACGGTCTCGATCTTCCTCAGGACCATACGAAAAAAAACCGTCTCCCGTAACTACAAGACCTAGGAGTTAACACAAGCAAGCCTGAAGGAACACTCCGAGAATCTAGCAACTGTTGGGGCTCTCCCAATGTCTGCAAAACAAATCCTCAAGTGTTACTCCAGCCCTCACGACACATTGAAATAGACCTGAATGTCGTCAATAACACAACAATAACTGGTCGAGGAACGGCCTGAAAAATATGGTTCATCATATCTACGAATGCTGCTAGGGTATTGGTGAGTCCAATGACACCACCAAAACACACAAAGCCCGTAGCACACACAAGGCAGTCTTCGAAATGTCATCACTCCGAACCCGCAACAATGATGACCTGATCCCGAACAAACTCAGAAAATGTCTCACACTCTGGAGCTGATCGAAGAAATCGTCAAAGCGAGGTAAAGGATACCTATCCGCACCGTAAGCCGGTTCAATTAACGATCCATTAATACACAAGCTCAATCTGTCGTCTTTCTCCTTAACGAACAGAAATAGGAGCTCCCTAATGCGAAACACTCAGACGCACAAGCCCCCCAACAAATAACTCTGCAGCCGATCCTTAAGCTCCCCAAGCTTCGCCGGCTTATCGGGAACAACGTCGGAAAACTCTGGCACGAAGGGACTCGGTCCAACAGACCCACTGTGGAATCCGGTATCCTGAATGAACGCCAAGAATCCACGACATCCTCTCCTCAAAAGCTGACTAGCGAAAAAAGCTGAATTCAAGCTGTGAGAGGCGGCACCACTGTCCCCCTACACAACGAGAACTGACTTGCCGGGAAAACAAACCTGATTGTTTTCTCGCGGTAGTCCACAGACGCCTAGCACGTAGCTAACCAATCCGTGCCCAGGAGAACGTCAAATCCAATATCTCTAGAATGATCAAGTGACGGACGAATCTCTATCTCCTAACCGATTAGCACACGACTGAAATACGTGTTGCGCAACAAAAGAATCGCTGACAGAAATTAACACAACAAACGGCTGATCTAGCAACATGACTCTCGTCCCAACCACGACACAAGGTGTGCAAAACAACAAGTACAACAAAAGAACATACGAATTAAGAATACCTGAAAATTCTGCATTGGATGCCCGCGCGTCCTGATGAGTAGAAGAAAACTCTCGTGTCTGCCCCCTACCCACAACTGGCTGAAATCTTCTTCTGCCAACCCGTCCCCTCTGAGCGAACCTTCCGCGTCCACGACCTCTCTGACAACGTCCCTATCGCAGTGCTAAGGAACAATCCCTGATGTGGTGATGAAGGCTCCCGCATCGAAAACATCCATACGACGGTTGCTGGCCTTCCTGGGGATGAGAACTGAACGACTATCCTCGTCCTAAGCCTCTGCTACTCTCACGACGGTCACGAAATCTGTCTCGACGACTAGGCCTCTGTCTCTGGGTTGGTACACCGGTACGAGTCCTCCACTGTCCCGGAACTCTCAGAGTCTCTGGAATACGTGTCTCGTAAACTGGGGCTGCATCCACCGGTGCTATGTAGGTGACGGACTGTTGCATGCTGATCGCAAGGAACAACTGGTTAACATGGGTGACAACCTCCTGCCGCTGCGCTCGAACAACCTCCACCAATGAACTCATAGTCTGGCGCATGTCCTGCATCTCTGCCACTAGCCTAGCGAGCTGATCTGTCGAAGGCGAATCCGTCTGCACCTGTGCAACGAGCGTGCCATCCTGGTCAGTCCTCGTCTCACCCGAGTCAATCCTGACCTCGGCCCTCGCTGCATCACTCTGAGTCCCCACAGTCATCGGCGGTAAGGCTATAAATGGAAAAAGGATTCAATAAGAATATAGAAATCGAATCACAAGATATGAATCATCAAGGAAGGAATTTCAAGCAATTTGTACTTAGGTCACTTTAGGCGGAATACCGCATCGTGAGTATGCTGCAGACATACACACTACGTTACTCTTCTTAAGCTACCCACTCCATCATACCAAGGTCATCCTACACTCCGAAAGGTAAAACCTAGCGCTTTGATACCAAATTTGTCACGACCCGAAATTGGCACGTGACGGCCCTAATACTACGCAACGTCTACAGGCGTAACGCAGTAAAAGAAAGCCAAAACCCAGAAATCTAAACCATTAAAAAGACAAGAAAAGATAATAGGAGTTTTGAAACATTTGAAATCACAACCCAAATTCTTTAAAAGACCAATTTATTTCCTTTAAAATTTTGGCAGCACCTCCTTGTAAAAACTAGCCCCAAAAATGGGTACAACATAAATAAAAATAAAGCATCCCCAAACGGGAGAAAATACACGCCCAAAGGCGGAAAACAACCACCACAACAAATATACGACGCCGTAGCGAAGAAATAAAAGACAATAGAAAGGAAACTGTATAAAAGGCAACAAGTCACAAAATAATATACAACATCATCCTCATATAAGTCTCTAAGTCAAACATGAAAATATAGTAGATGGAGAGTACAAGGATACAACGAATATACAATACAACACGAATAACCACAAAACCCACCTAAGCAAAAACTGCACACTGTGAGACGATGCGGTATCCGTAGCAAAAGATGATAGATGAATAGCCTGCCTCGACTACTCTGGAGAACACCCTGCAAAACAACTGTGGCACAACGGGGGTGAGTTGCCAACTCGTGAATAGTAAATAACATATGCAGGTAATCGCAAGTATGCACGTACAGCGTGAATCTAACATATGTAGGTTAAAAGCAGTAACAGGTCATATGAATGCAGTAATCATGAAAGGTACACTAACAGGTTCAATGAAAACATGAAGCAATAATATGACAATCGGTATGCAATGATGATATGAAAATGTATATATGCAACAGTCAGGAAAGGTACATTAACAGGTACAACTAACATATGAAGTACTGCATATAAGTAAAGATATGTAAATGCAACAGTCATGAAAGGTACACTAACAGGTACTACTAATACATGAAGCAGTACATAAACAATAAATATGGAGTATGGAATGAAATATGTCGTTTCCACGGAATCCTGACATCGTGGTAGGATTACAATCCATTAAGACAAATCCAAATCCCAATTTCTCAAATCAGCCCCCAATTTGGCTCTCATATCATATAAGTCTCACAAATTCTGAATGTACAATATCGAATAAATCTCATATATCCTGAATGTACAAATCAGCAAATCTCATAAATATCATGTATCCAATATCAAATGAATCACCTATATCCCAAATCCAATATCACGTAAAATTCTAACATCCTAAATATATTTGCATGAATAAATATGATGATATATATAAATTAAAGTCAATACACATATATTAGTGTCCCATTCCACTAATATTTGTATAAGGGCATATATAACAGCGCCCTAATCCCCTGTTATATATACAAGGAATAAAAAGAAATATCATGAAACCAATGTGTCAAGCATCGACACAGAAATGCTGATCTATCAGGTGCTGTCACCACGACTGGCACCCTGATAGGTACGTATCATACGCTATCCCGAAAGCTCGAGTGCCTAGCTCTGACCCTCGCTTCTCGACGTATCTATACGTACATGAATCCCGTCGGTATCCCCATGATAACTGCTGAGTCATTGGTAATGTCACCGGATGGTATGGTTCCCCTGCAACTCATCGTCTGACACCACGACCTCATTCTTGCCTCGGGGTACCTCCGGGCCCCACCATGTACCCGCACACAGACTCCTCCTTTCCTCGCATCAGGTATAAAATCAGAACCGATAAATCTCAAGGTGGCTGATGAAATATCAAATCAAGGGAAACCGGGTTTTTCAAATAATGCATAATTTCATGAACTCCCACGGTCCCCAAATCCAGAAAACATCATGAAAAATCCATATAACAATGCGAAAATCCATGAATATAATATATGCAATATAAACTGAAATGTAAGCATATAAAGGAAAAGCCGCTAATTAACTGCAACAAGTTAATATAAATATCATGCGGTTCCTAATTTCTCCAATTCTAAAATAACATCAAGTAAAGGTAAACAGGTAGCTATAACTAGATATATGTGTAAACATAAAGGTATAGCAAGGTATATGTATCTACCTATAAGTAAATGATGTAATATACCCCCTGGGTATAAGTGAAATATGTGTGCAATGTATACCTGTAGTTATGTCTTAAAGTGTGTATGTACCAATCACTAATGGTACAATACCCTATAGGTATACTTGTATCTAGCATGTAAGTATATGAAGGCATATGTGTAAGCATGTGGATATACATGTATGCTATATGTCATATGCGATAAGAAATATGAATCAAAGTCTCAATGTCCCTAACCAAGCAATATCATATCTATAAGTGGGTTGTACGTGACATGGCAATTATTGACGGTGTGTGTAGCATACAATCAGTGCTCGTGCAACATGAATCGTCAATAATATGTGCAGTGTCCTAAGGATACTAGTCTAGGCACAACAATATCTAAGTAATAGGGTAAATGCGCAATTCTAAATATGACATAGAATATGCGATAGAAATAACATTTCTAGCCCAGACGCATAATGCCATGCGGGCGATTCCCCTGTAGATATTAAATCTACTCGCCAACGCGCAAAGCTAGGTGAATCCTACCACCTGTTTTCCCTTGTAGCAGTGTCTGTAGTCCCCGCCTACGAACCTGCAATATTAAAACAACAAAGCAATATATATTAATAATAAACCTAAAATACTTACAATCTATACGGACTAACACGACACACATACGTACTCTAAAGGGTTCGTATTGTAGCTAACGCGTATCGCGACACTACGAAACCAACTCAGCGCAACAGCAACACGTAACACGCATCGTATCAGATAACGTATCGCACGAAACGAAACACTAGAAATATGCAAAATGATCCCAGATTTTTCTATGCTAACAATTTGTAAAAATTGCAAGTACCATGAGACTACCAATCACCCCAGAGACTACTACCCAAAAACCCTAACCCTAACTCCCTACTCTAGCCGCAAATTGCGGCCAGAACCAATAAATCTGCGGCCGTACGGAAAGAGATTGGACTCGTATTTTGAGGGTAGGTTCTAGGTCTCTATATTAGGTTACTGTCAAGTCAATTTTTGCAACAAATACTTAGTTTAACAGCAGATCATCCGAGACCCCAAATCGACAATAAAAATACGATATTTACCCGAAACGATACGATACGCGATAAAAACAACAACTTTAAAGCTAAGCTACACAAAAATGACTTAAGCAACAGAAAGGAAACATTACCTAATCAAAAGAACACAAGGATCCTAGCTTGCATGCTCCTAGGCATCTATGAGGCAAAAAGTGAAGAAAGATGTAATTTTGGGATATTTGTGAAGGATTGTGATGACTTTTGTGTAGAAATGAGAGAGAGTTCAGTTTAGAAATAGAAAGAGATGAAGAAATGAGAAGGAGATAGAGAAAAAGAGAGAGGGTGATTGATAAAGAGTGAGGGAGGTGAGTGTAGGGTGAGAATGAGAGGTGAGTGTATCATATGCATTAATTCACCATTTAATGCATTCATACACACATCATCACTCCAAAGAAATATCTTCTCACTCACACAAAAGATCTAGGGATTAGGGTTAAGGATTGGATTAAAGAAATGATTAGGATAAACAAATGTTAGTGTATATTCCCTAGAGGCCATTACTGTATCATACTAGTTTGTATATTACTTAATGGAAGCTTGGGATATTCACCTTGTATAGACAATCTTGCTCAATATAGTAGTATGCTACTTAGTTTGTTTCTACTTCAATGTATACATGTGTTTATTTTAGTATATTACCAATACACATTAGTGGAGCTCTTAGGATCTTTGCTTAATTACCAGCGTTGTGATGGCAGTCACACTAGTGGGGGCTGGGTAATCTATAAGCACATCCTTATGCAGGTCCCTAGTCGCAGGACTATCGAGACAGGGCATCGATACACCGGAGTAGACTAGCGTATGCGCTTCTCATCCCAGTATGGGAGACGGTCTGTCCCACAACCGTCAGTACGTCATACTTGAGATAGTATGCGGGTGCTCGTTGGGTTACGAGTACACTGGACAGGACTCGTTGGGAACTGTTGGTTGGTACTATACCTATCGTCAGTTATCAGTTCCCAGGTGACATGAGTACAGCTTAGTCCGCTGACTTGACACTGTCACTTCATCTCGAGTGTGTTCCCACTGTACTTTGATTACTACCCTACCACGGCTCAAAGGAGTCGTGCAAACAGGTAGTAGTTGGGTGCAGTCCCGAAGCACTTGGAGGCAGTGACGGTTAGACAGGATTCGTCTCTCCCGGTATTGGGGGTTGACATCGCGTTGTGTCTATGAGAGCCATTACACAAGTAGTCCCTGGCCAGGGCAAGCGAGATATACTGGTAGGTTTCCAGTGTTATCTCAGGGTGTTCTGGGCTACACTCCGACACGACTTGTACCGCTATTAGGAGACTAACGTTTACCGCCCCCTAGGCCCGCCATGCGATGTTATCAGACGAACAGACCGGACTATACGGGGATTGTCACATTCAGACTCAGTAGGAGTTCAGATGGGTTTCACCTCGTCAGTCTTCTTGTCGGCATCTACCTGGGGACCGTTACGCACAGCTAGTGCCGCTTGCGGTCTGTGGTTAAACCCACTGCCAGCGTAGTGTCGAGTCTTTAGAGTCCCACACAGAAAGCTATTCTCCTTTAGGCAAAAGAGTAGAGGTCGCATGGTTTTGCGACAGGTCGCATGGTTTTGCGACAGGGTTCGGTCACATCCGTGCATTTGTGCACGTTTGGTGTCCAGACAGTTAACACTAGCGGGCTTTGGTTTAAGCCAGATCCTAGTGTACTTTTTGGGATTGGTTTTATCTCGTTTGTATTCGTGTTTCTCGGAACGTGGATGCGGGTGTGTATGCACAGTTGACAGAGAGACAGAGGCAGAGGATTCTCATTGGGGTTGTTGACTGTTGACTGTTGACCATTGACTTTTGCTAAACCCTAATGAGAATAAGAAATATGATTAATGATAATATTAATTAAGTATTATTGTGTCATGGTTGAGATGAGGGGTTGACTTTGTTGACGTGTTGACTTTGTTGACCGGTTGACTAGGTTGGACTAGTTGACCATCATCATTATAATGGCTATCATTTCATGGCAAAGACTTTTGCATGCTTGTTTGTTTTTGCAAAATGAGTGCATGAAATGATATGGCCATTTTGACTTGAACCATCACATAATACTCAATTACTATTATGAGTAATCATGGTTTTGGATTATGAGAGCTTGGATGGCAAAAGACTTACTCATTCTCTCATTTCATTTCTCTCTCTTGCTTGAGCTCTCCCTCTTGCTCTTCCTCTTGCTCTCTCTCTAGCTCAAGGCAACACCCTCTCATGAGTTGAGAAACATTGCCTTAGAGATAAAAGAAAACCCATATCACTTCTCTACTCATCCTAGTTCACAAGGTTTAGCAAACCAAGTGTTCTAGTTTCTTCAAATTCGAAGAAGAAGCCAAAGGTAGAAGCTTTCAGGTGGATCCATCTTCGGCGCAAGGAGACGACGAGGTGAGGCCGATCCGTACACCGCAAAGAGTTGAAGACGAAGGAGTTCAAGAAAGTTATAACCCCCTAACCGAGTAGGTAAATCTCAAGTTAGGTTGTTAGGTAGTTGTTTAACAAAGATCAGTATTTTGAGTCCATGTTACCACCTTTTGAAAAATCGTTTTTCATCATTTCCGCAAGCTCGTAAGTACCGGGAGAGGTAACGTGGACTTACAACAAAGGATTAGATTAAGTGTCAAGGTTGCTAAGAACAAAATTAGAACAAACAAATCCTCGCATTTACGTGCATATGTGCGTGCATGCTTATAACAAATATAATAAATTATTAATTAAATTTTATAAAATATGAGGAATCCGAATTGGTAAACTTTTTACAGTAAACCCGCATTAACATCTAAACGAACACTAACCGAAATCTAAGGCGTTACAGTTATTGGATGACGTATTTCCGCGACGGGCTCATGTGTTGACGTATTTCCGCGACGGGGTCATGTGATGTCGCATTTCCGCGACGGGGTCATGTGCTGACGTATTTCCGCTACGGGGTCATGTGCTGACTTGCTCCGTTTTCTGCGGTGTCGGGTCTGACTCTAGGTTGTCTGTGAACCGTAGAGTTCCGGAACTGGGGACTTTGCCGTGGCTTCGATTGGTGGTGTCGCGTCCGTGACCTGCTGGCATGAGGAGGAACGCCGTTGTTGATCTTTTGGGATGCAGATGTTGCTGTTGAAATCCGATTTTCCCTTTTTGACAAGATCTGGTGGGGACATGTGGTTCCATTTTCGTTTATGCCCATGGATTGTATACAGGGGTCAGTATGGACTCCCCTGTAGGGCAAAAATTTCATTATTTCATATATATTTTTGTTTTCTTTCCGCGATGCTCTATCATTTCAGCTTTTTATATCGCGAAAGTCGTGATTGCCTAATGATTTCGGCTATTTTTTGGGGTGCCCAATTATTTCGGCTATTTTCCTTTTTACTCACTGCTTTTTATTGCGAGTTGCCCAATCATTTCGGCTATTTTTATACGCATATATCTTACTCGCTGATTTTTATTGCGAGTTGCCCAAACATTTCGTCTATTTTACATGAATTTTTTCGAGTACGGAACTCAAGATCTGATACCAATATTAGCATCAGTATCACTGCGACTGGAATATTGCCAGGAGCGAATCATCATTTGCCGTGAAAGGACTTGGAATTTGATACCGATTTAGGAATCAACATCGCTACCACTGGGACATTGCCAGGAGCGAATCATCATTTGCCTCTGTCGATGTCGAACAAAGGTTGCTTAGCAAACAAGGTTAGAATCCTGTCGACTAAGGCTTTTGACTTCATGAGTCGTAAGGTTCTCATAAAGGTGTTTCTCCCTACAAGTCGTGAGGATCTCATAGGTGCATTTTCTCCTTAGGAATCGTGAGGATTCCTAAGTGTGTGTCTCTTATAAGTCGTAAGGATCTTATAAGAGTGTTTTCTCCTTATAAGTCGAGAGGACTTACAAGTGTTTGTTCATCAAATGAGGGCATTCCTTGTCGTTGATGGGACTCGGAAAGGAAATGATTATTTTCGCCCGTGGATTGTATACAAGGTTCAGTATTGAACCGCTTGTATGGCAGTCTGGGATAGGTGATGGCTTAAGAACATGTTCAGATCCCTGTAGCTTAAGGCTTTTGAATCTTATGAGCCATGAGGGTCTTATAAGAGGGTTCTCCTTACGAGTCGTGAGGATCTCGTAAGTGTAATTTCTCCGTAGGAATCGTGGGGATCCCTAAGTGGGTTGCTCCTTTATGAGTCGTAAGGATCTCACGCGAGTAGTTTTCTCCTTACAAGGTCAAGAGGGCCTTGTAAGTGTCTTTTAACGAGATTGCGCCCTTTCGGGTTTTCACAAACTCGCCAGTAGCCCTGCTGTTTTTACTCACGGAGCCCTTTCGGGTTTTCATACATGCCCATTTTGCTTGTGGACGTACCGTTTTTTTTGGGTCAGCTTTAGGATGCTGCGGTTCGTAGTAGTTTACAGACATTTCGGTCAGTCGTTAGTTTTAGGACGTTTCGGTCCATTGCTAGTTTAAGGACATTACGGTCCGTTGTTAGTTTAAGGACATTACGGTCCGTCCCACGTTTTTGAGGCGAGGTTTCTTCGGATACTACTTATAGAGTTTGGGCTTGGGAAGATAGCGAGCGGACATAGGCGTCGTCGTCTATCGTTGACCTAGGCCGTGACTCGTCAGGCGTAGTATTTTTTTAAGAACCGGCCGTTTATTGGACTGAAGGGTCTTTCGCCATGCATATTCATGAGCAAGTAAGCCCCACCTTGGTAGACATTGTCTATGATGTACGGGCCCTCATAATTCGGCTCGAATTTCCCCTGTTTGGCATGATTGGGGATCATAGGTCTCTTGACCACTAGCACGAGTTCGCCTTGGCGGAATGTTCTCGGCCTAGTCAATCTCTCGTATAAGCGCGTCATCTTTGCTTTGTAAGCCTCCAAGTATTTTTGCGCTATAAGAAGAGTTTCATCGAGGTCATCGAGCTCCTCAAGCCGAAGATGAGCATTCTCTTCGTCTGTTAGCTCGTAATGGACCGCCACTCGTAGGGAGGGTAGCTCTATCTCCAAGGGAAGTACTGCTTCAGCGCCGAATACTAATACATACGGCGTTGTATTCGTGGCCGTTTTGAATGTGGTCCGATACGCCCAGAGGGCTTCATGCAGTCTCTCATGCGAGTCCTTATTTCGAGACACCGTCTTCTTTATGATCTTCGTTAAGGACTTGTTGAAATCCTCAACTAGACCATTAGCTCGGGGATTATAGACCGAAGAGTATCTCCAGTCTATATTATGCTGCTATGTGAAACGGCTGATTTTGTGACTTCTATAGGCCGACCCGTTATCGGAGATAATCCGTCGTGGAGTGCCGAACCGATAGATAACGTGTATCTTGAAGAAATGGAGAATATTCTCCGTCTTCACTTCTCTTAGCGATACTGCTTCTGCCCATTTGGAGAAGAAATCAATTGTCGCCAATATGAACCGATGTCCTCTGGACGATGCTGGTTCGATGGGCCCGATTATATCGGTTCCCCACATTTCGAACGGCCAGCTAGCCACTGTCGGGTGTAGCAGATTCGGATGCTGGTGGATGAAGTCCCCGTGAATTTGGCATGAGTGGCACTGCTTCGCGTATTCGAGACAGTCTTGGATCATCGTGGGCCAATAGTAGCCATCTTTTTGATCTTCAGCTTCATCTTTGGTCCGACTTGATGAGAACCGTAGAGTCCGTCGTGAGTTTCTTGGACGACTCTCTTTGCTTCCTCCGGCCCCAGGCATCTTAGCCATAGAGAGTCAAATGATCTCTTGTACAGAGTATCATTGATGAAGGTGAAAGACATCGCTCGTTTAATGAGCTGATGTCTCGTGGATGCATCTTCAGGTGTTTGACAGGATTTGAAGTAGTCTATAAAGACTTCTCTCCAGTCCTTAGCCTTTTCCTGGTCTTTTATTTTTAGGGTCATTTGCTTGGTCACTTCCTTTTCTTTGGACGACTCCGGAGATATTTCTGCCGGTGCAACAACCCGACGGCTTTGCACAACGATCCTTACATCATCGAGATTTTCATCAGCCAATTCTTTAGCGAGTTTCGCTAACGCATCCGCTTTGCTATTTTCGGCACGCGGTATGCTTTCTTGGGCGTAGGAGGGAATTTGAGTCAGCAATTGTTGTACTCTCTCACCGTACTTTACCAACTCTAGTTTGCACGTTTGATAGTCGCCATTTACTTGACTAACGACCAACTGGGAGTCTCTGTATATGAGGAGGTTTTCGATTCCCATGTCGACAGCAATCTCAAGACCTGCTATCGAAGCTTCATATTCGGCCTCATTGTTCATCCTCGACTATGTTAAGGAGAAGGCAAAGCGCATTATCCCTCCTTGTGGAGTCACGAAGATAAGGCCTATCCTAGATTTGATTATAGGAGTGTTGTGTTGTCTCTTCTTCTTGGAAGATGCCCCATCGAAGTAAAGTTCCCATTGGGCATCACTCTTTCCTTTCTCCCTATCGATCGTGTCAAACGCGTACTCGTCTAGCAATTCGCAATTTAGGGGTGAATCGGCAGGTATTATATGCTCAGCGAGGAAGTCGGCAATGGCCTGGCCCTTCACTGCCTTGAGAGGTCGGTATGTTATCGAGAACTCCATCAAGAGGAGGGCCCATTTAGCGAGCCGTCCTGTTAGTATGGCTCTTGACATCAAATATTTGAGAGGATCCACTTTTGATATGAGGTGGACCTCATGCGCCAACGCATAGTGTCTGTGCTTCATTATTGCGAAGATTAATGCCAGGCAGTGTTTTTCGATTGGGGAGTAGTTGTTTTCTGCCCCAAGAAGAACTCGACTCAAATAGTAGAGGGCCCTTTCTTTCCCTTGGTCGTTCTCCTGTGCCCATAGTGTGCCTAAGGAACCTTCAAGGGCTGTTGTGTACAGGATGAGAGGCTTTCCCATGACCGGAGCGGTCAGCACTGGCGGATTCTACAGGTATTGCTTGATTTCGTCGAGTGCACTCTGGCATTTATGATCCCAGACGAACGGGTTCCCCTTTTTCATTAGGTGACTGTAGGGGCGGGTTAGCTATGAACCGTCGGATATACGTGAGCCTTCCTTGGAGAGACCGCAGTTGTTTCAGAGTCCTTGGCGGAGGTATTCCATAATCGCCTTGATCTTCAATGGATCTGTTTCGATGCCTCGATGTTGTATGATGAACTCTAGAAATTTGCCCGAGGAAACTCCAAATCCGCATTTGAGAGGGTTCATCTTCAGATTGTATTTCTGAAGACGCTGGAATACTATCTTCAGATGCTGCTAATGTTCATCGTACGATTTGCTTTTAACCACGAGGTCGTCGATATAGCATTCAACGATTTCATGTATGAGGTCATCGAAAATTTTCGTCATGGCCCTCTGATAGGTGGTGCCTGCGTTCTTCAGACCGAAAGGCACCACTTTGTAGCAGAATATGCCCAAAGGAGTCCGGAAAGCGGTATGCTTCTGGTCCTCGGGATGCATCTTTATTTGATTGTACCCTGATGAGCCGTCCATGAAGGAGAAGACTTCGTGAGTGGACGTGTTGTCTATCATCAGCTCAGTAACCGGTACAGGAAAATCATCTTTTGGGAAAGCTTTGTTGAGGTCTCGAAAGTCCACGCAGATGCGCACTGTCCCATTTTTCTTCATCACTGGGACGATGTTGGCAATCTAGTCACGGTACTGAACTTCTCGGACGAAGCCGGAGTCGATTAGCTTCTTGACCTCGGCGTGGATGCTCATTTCAAGTTCGAGCCGCATTCTTCCCGGTGCTTGTTTGATTGGCTTGACGTCCGAAGATATCGCCAATTCATGCACAGCTACTTCTGGATCTAGTCCCGGCATTTCGGAGTAGTTCCATGCGAAGCGGTCTTTATACTGCATGAGCACGTCTTTGAGAGTAGCCACCTTTTCTTCAGACAACTGCTTACTGACGAACATCGGCCGTGGGTCGTTTGCCGTCCCTAAGTAAATTTTTCTGAGGTTATCTGCAGTAGTATGTATCCCATCTTCCAGCTCTTTTGGCGCCGGTGGAAACTCTGAGATCACTTCGTCGTCATCGTTTTCGAAGTACCAGGGGAGGTCAGCCATATCCTCGCGTACTCCTTCTCCTGACAGCGTTATCGCGTGACAGGTACGAGATCTTTTCCAAGACCGATATTGATCTAGTTCTACTCTCACCATATACGTTGCTTTTGGTTCATGCTTCTGAGGTGGGGTTACCCTCCAACTGCTGGATAAAGCGAACTTGCCTTGCTGATACTGGTCTTCTACCCAGTCTTTGAATGTGAAACAGTCTTCGAGAGGATGTCCTATCGCTCGGTGATAAGAGCAATAATCTAGGTGATGAACCTCACTTGCTCGTTCGGGGTTCTTAGACTCTGGGAGCGTAATCATTTAATATTTTATGACAAGATCAAATATCTTCCTTGTCTTGTCCTGGGGAAAAGAATATGCTCGAACCATCTTCTTTATAAGAGACGGATACCGTCTGCTCAATTCTCGATCGCGTGGCTTCTTGGACCTGCTTTGCCGCTGTCGAACATTTTTCCGTTCTTTAGCTTGTTTCTACCTCCGCACCGGGTCTTCTGTATGACGTGATGGCGACGAAGGGTATCGTCATTTTCCGTAGCCTGCTGAAGGAGGCGCTGTGTCCTGGCTTTCTCATAAATGGCCATTTCGCGGCTATGGTCATCCCGGACCTTTTGACCCGCTTCCCTTATTAGCTTGTCCATCTGTTCTTCGAACGACGGACTTGGTACTTTCATGGCGGGACCTCGTTTTGGTTCAGGGTCAGCGTCTTCTAACAGAGCATCTCCTTCTTCATCAAAGTCATGTATAACGTAGCAGCCATGGAATCGTTCCCGTTTCTTAGATTGAACATATCCAAGCCCGATCGTTTCCATTCTCCCGTTGGGCAATTTTTGCTGAGTCCCAGGGACGTTCCAGATCATGTTGTAGAACTGAGCTTGTCGAGTCGTCTGTTTGAAGGGTATGCCTTGGTGGCTCAACAACCTTTTCAATCCTTCCGTGTAGTATCTGGGCTGGATCCTGTCAAGCGTAGAATCGGCACCATGTCAAATTTCTTTCTCCACTTTATTCTCTGCAGATCGATAAAAGAGGATCGCATTTTCATCTTTCCGCCTGGGAGGGACGTAGAACGTCTGCAGCTCTTGTAAATAATAGGTATCGAGTGTGTCGTGTTCTTTGTAATGCTTTCTCGGGACTACAGTGATTTGCAAACTCTGATCAACTCCGGTAAAGGCTTGCATCGATGGGCGGACCGATAACACTGCGTTGACCTCGTCTTCAGAGTCACTGCCAAAAACCAGAATAGGGGTAGACGGTCTCGGCTTGTTGCATTGGGGCGGCCCCGAATAGACTATCTCTTCTTCCTCCTCGGTATCGCTCCCGAAGAGCGGAATAGTGGTGATAGCTTTTTGCTTATTCTCCGGTTTATGGCATCTTTCTATGTCTTCAAAGTCTGGCAGAAAGTACTTTGCATCCTCGTATTTGAAGACTTCATTCACGGAGAATGTGTTTAGCTCCCCCGTTACAGTGTACTCAAGACCATCCTTAAAATACTTCATACACTGATGTTGTGTAGAAGGGATAATGTTGTATTCGTGTAACCAAGGCTTGCCGAGCAAAGCATTGTAGCAAGTCTTGGCGTCAATGACATGAAACTTGATGTCAGTGATGAGCAGCCCAAAGTGTAACGTCGATATCACAGACCTGAGCATCCGTGATGACCGGGAGTCGAACCCGGAGATAGTGATTTTATCCTAAGCGAGGTGTTGAACGCTCATGCAGATTTCTTTTAGCACTCTCACATTCAGGAGATTGACAGAGGACCCATTGTCAACTAGGATCTTCCCTATCTTGATGTCATGGCAATACCCGGAGACATATAGGGGACGGTTGTGCTCACACATTCCGAGGAGGAGATCTTCGTCGCCGAAAGTGACGTCAGCAGTGTGCACTTCTTCCAGCTCGTCCTTCATCTTTTCTTCGGCAAGGAAAGCTTGGAACTGCTCGGGCACTTGTAGTTCCTTGATCAAGAATCTCTCGCCTCTTTAGATAGCATAAGGGCATCGAGAATGCTTAGTTGCGAGGGTATCTTCCTCAGGTGTGTCAGAACGTTGTAATCCACCTTGCTTTTCTTGGGCGAGTCATTGGCTGCCAACTCCTGGACGACTCGATCATCGAGGGTGCTATCTTCAGGGACTTTTTCTTTCCCCTTATCTTTTTTATCCGCCCCTTGTTTGTGGGTCTGAGATTCTTTTCGAGTAACGTGCGATTACGTAGCTGAATGTTCTCGCAGGTCTTCGTCTCTTCTAATTCAGGGATGGATTCCTTGAAGAGACGGCCGAGGGCTATTTCTTCATCAGAATCGCTCCCGAAGGTGAGAACTTGCGATCCCCGGAATTAACCATGTGACAGTCGCCGGCAGTTCTTCTGCGCTCATCTGTCGTGCTTCTCTGCTCTCGACGAGTTTTGCGCTTCTTCCGCTTGAAATGCTATCGATGAGCAACGTATCCCTGTCACCAATTTTTAAAGGCCATGCATTCCTCGGTAGGGTGTGTGATCCTCCGATGGTATAAGCAGTAGTTTGGATGTGCATCTAGTTCGCCAGGGAATATATTTTCTGAAGTGTCTTCTTTGAAAGGAGGCAACTTCATTCCCACCGATAGGGCTTTGGCGAACTGCTTCCTTGTCTTAAACTTGCTTTTGCTGGTGGCAGAAGTACTTCTATCCGGTCGAGGTACTCTATGACTTCTCAATACCGGAGCTTCATTAACGCGACGCCAACGTTTGGCCCTTCCATATATGGCCGTTTCACGCTCTCTGTCAGATTTGCTTTTCTGAAGCGCCTCATTCAGCAATACGTCAATCATCTCGTCTAACGGTTCTAGGAGTTCCGGTTCGAGATCTGCCCCCACTTTCTCTGCATCAGGAGCTTCTTCGTCATTTATTGATGAGTGGGAGATCACGTGGCAGCTTGCCACGTAATCCTCGAGCTCTTATGAAGAATTGTCTCCTTCATCAGCGTCATCGGCTTCATTCTCAAGAACATGCTTAAAGAATTTGTCCAACGCGATTGGGGTCCGAACCTTCTGGTTATATTCTTCCAGTGCATCGATGTATTTCTGCAGACCTGTATGACTGTCTTCGGGTTGTACGGGCTTCTTGGCCTTCTTCTTTTTCTTTAAAGACTTTGGAGGCTTGGCCTGAACGTTTTGTCCACCTTCACCAACTTTCAGCGTTGGGCGCGGCTTCAGCATCCCCTCAATAATCTCGGGTTCCAAAGGACTCTTCCACCTAATCGCCGGACATGTTTGGAGAACTTTCAGCATTCTTTTCGTTTTGGCTGAAAGAGCGACCTCCCATGGAGCTTCTTCTATAAATGAACATGATGCCCCCGGTGTGCCTACCCCTTTAGGAGCGTGCGGTTGGGGCGGGCTTACTTTCCAATTCTCGGACAGTGCGAATTTGCCCTGTTGGTATTGGTCCTCAATCCAGCCTTTAAAGAAGAAGCAATCTTCGATTGGATGACCTACTACTCGGTGGTAGGAGAAGTAATTGGGATTGTTGACGTCACCTGGCTGCAGTGGGCGTCTCGGATCTGCAGAGTGATGAGCCTGTTGTGCACCGCCAGTTCAAACAGTCTCCTTGTTTTATCCTGAGGGAACGAGTAAGGACGTTTTAACTTTTCGTTGATAAATCGCTGTCTATCGTTTTGGCGATCAGCTGGTTTTGGATCACTCGGCTGTTGCTGAGTATTGGCGACGAAGGTCGCTTTCCCTTTCCCCTTTTCACTTCGCGGCTCCGACTTCGAAGAGGAAGGCCTGTGGGCCATCTGGTCCATCTGGAACAGCTTGTCTATCAGGGCCTGGAAGGTGGTCGGCTTAAAGAACATCATGAACTAGGATATGGTTGCCGGCGGATCAAGGGTACCCATGAACATGCCTACTACAGGAGCTTCTTCGATGCGTTATTCGTATTTTGACCATAGGTTCCGCCACCGGATTGCATACTGAACCCATGTTTCTCCCGGCTTCACCCTGGCATTGATCAATGCCGTAATTGGGGTGCGTTCACTAGCGCTTTCGAACCTTTTTATGAACAGTAACTCTATTTCTACAAATGTCTTAACGGAGTCGTTCGGGAGCTCAGAATACCATTCAAACGCTGTCTCCGACAAGCTGCCAACAAACTGACGAAGCAGCAATTTGTCGTCACCCCTAGTATTACCGCACAAGGCTCTGAATTGAGCAACGTGCTGGTGTGGATTTCCCATCCCTTTATATAAGTGGAATTTAGGGATCGTATATCCTGGCGGGTACTTTATTTGATCGTACCAACCTGGATAGGGTCGTCCAGTCTTAACGATTTGGCCAGAAGCTTCGCTCTCCTGATGAGCTCGTATCTGTTGAGCTATATAATCATCTAGGGCGGCTTTGGAGATCGTCTCCTCTTTGTCCGTTGATAGAGCCAGAAGAGAGTTCGATGTCTCCCCTCTGTCTTCTTCAAGGACAATCGGAGGGTCTTCAGCTGGAGGATCCGGCTGTATCATCATCCCGACCATATCTTGGAATAAAAGCGCCATTCTTTTTATGTTGGCTGCTTGTTCCGCGGCCTCACTGTCTTTCTTCTCGAGGATTCTGCGGAGGAACTCAACATCGGTTTCTTGTTCTTGACGCTATTCCGACGACGTCTCCGGAATTTCTTTTGGCCCAGTGAGTGCGGACATCTTCATTAGCATCTCCTGGAGTTTGTATTGTTGTTCCTGAGCCTTTGTCACAGACCGTGTGAGAGGTCGGTGGCCCGTAGAGATACGGTTATCCTCTTTCCCGGAAGCCATGTAAATGGTGTGCACCACCATGCCCCCAGAATTGGGGCGTTTGGATGCAATGCCCTTACGATTCGTCGCAGACGTAGGGATCTTCTCCGGCCTCCTCCTTTTGTGAGCGGTCGAAGTTGAGGGGGCCGTTGTAGCAGGCACCCAAGTAGACGACACCTTATGTTGTACGATAGGGTGGTCCTTCTCTTGCCGAACTTTCATCTTCTTCGGTCGGCAGGAGTAGTCTTGGTTGATCACCGAGTCTTGGACCTGTCACCAGACCTTATGGATTTTGGAGGACAGCCGCTGAGGGGGCTGCTCTGGCTTTGCCATTGTAGCATTCTCCACAGGTGGAAGAGATCTTTTCAATAAAGAAGTTAGAAAGTTTTTGCGTACCCTCCTAAGTGGTTCAAAGTTGTTCCCAGTTGGAACAGCAGCGTTGACTTCCACCGTTGGAACTGTTGGAGTCAGTCCAGAAGGGGAACTGCCCTCAGCTTTCCTCACTCGGTGCCAGTGGCAACGTCGAGCGTGTCGAGCAGACGGGACCACCTCTGCTTTTGGATGAGCTTCTTCATACCCCCCCGCTCTGATGAGGGGTCGTCGTCGTCGTTATCCTGTCGAAGACCGACGTCCGCTGAGAGGGGATGGCCAACCTGTCGAAGGCAGACTTTCGAACAGGGGTAGTAGCCTTAGTGACTTTGCCTGGAACGGGAGTTAGAGCGGACAGTCTTGTGAAGACCGACCCCTTAGCATGAGAAACCGCTTTGAAGACTTCATTTATCGGAGCAGGGATGGCTATCCATTTCGGGATAACCCCTTCAGATATTGCAGGCTTTTTTACGGGTCCATTGGAGTTTTGGCCCAGTCTGTTAAAGACTGAGGCGTTGGATTTGGGCGACCCGTTGAGAGGGGCCGCGGTAGTCGTAAGCCGATCAAAGTGCGACTTCTTCGGAGCTTCTTGCGATGGCAGTGGGGCATTGACGCTCATGGGTGGGAGCATAGTCCCAAAGAACAGTCCAGTGGTGGCCTGAATCACCTGTTCCACTGGCATCGTAAAAAGGGAGGCCGCTTGAGGCCTATAGGTCACTCCTCCAGCAAGGACGGAGTGGGAGTTGTTGCACTTGTTGCAGTTTGTGCGGTTGAAAGCCATTGATCTGCACGGGAGCAAGACACCAAATCTTAGTACCTAGAATCCAAGGGCAACCATATCAAACCGTGATTCGTTCGCGAACACGACACACGAAGTGTGGAGTGGAAAGAGGAAAAGGTCCCACCGGGCGTGCCAGAATCTGTTATCCACCGAAAGACGCGACCGGGACCGCGTAGGTCGTCCGGCCTGAATTTTGGGGGCAGATGCTATTTGGTTTTATCCGTCCACCTTTCCGAAGATGCCAAGTTGATTTATGACACCATGTATCGAAGGTTTAGACGGATACGGCCGATGTAGCAGACTTCGTCAGATTCCCCCTCATTGTGAGGGGGTTTTGATTGTGGGGACGCTCTTCCCTGCAGGCGCAAACCCCTGCAGTTAATTACGCTACCGCATCGCGGCAACAACTTTCTCCTTCTCCAGATGGTCACTTCGTGTCATGTATGTTTGTTTTGTTTTTGGTTGCCCGTGGATTGTATACGGAGACTAATTTATGTTGTCGCCCGTAGGGCGTGGATTGGTCCAAATCTGTATTTTCTTAGATTTGGGTTTGGGTTGGGTTTAAGGATCGTTAGTCTTATTTTAGACTAAGATCAACTCAAACATTTGTTGAGGATACGTTAATCTAATTTTAGACTAAGATCTACTCAACAGGATCATTTAGATCCAACAAAAGAGTATTTGGACTCTATCGTTTTAATTTAGGGACATTGCGGTCCATTGGGTTTAAGGACATCATAGTCTGTGGAGTTTAAGGACTTCATAGTCCATAGTTTAAAGACGTCATAGTCTGTAAAGTTTAAAGACATCATAGTTTATAAGTTTAAGGACCTCACAGTGCATAAGTTTAAGGACATCATAGTCCATGAGTTTAGGGACCTCATAGTCCGTAAAGTTTAAGGACATCATAGTCCAGTTTAAAGACGTCATAGTCTACGTGGTTTTGGTTCAACCGTTTGGAGATGCACAAAAAGTTATTTGTTATTGGGACCCTCATTCTTTCTGAAGACGTTGAAGAATTACAACGACATATATCAGCGGTATGAAGAGATGTACCCTTGAATCAATGTTGGTTGGGAGATCTGTAGTCAAGTTTGGGACTAAGATCTGTTAAAAAGATTTATGAGCATATGGGCTCAATTAATCCAAATGAGGGGTCTGTGGCCAACTTGGGTTCGGCCCACTCAGTTAAAATGTTGATCATTTATCAATGCTAAGCATTGGTTTGGGCTATGACAATCTTTTTGTCTTTTATTGAGTGTTGAACACTCATTATGGCTCTGGGGCTTTATTTAAAGAACACTTTATGTTCTCTCAGCGCACACGTGAGGAGCACGTGGAGCGCTTGGCACTGAGTGCCAGACTTAGAGCACTAAGGCGCTTTCTGTGAGATAGCGCACACTTGAGGAGCACGTGGCGCGCTTGGCGCTGATCGCCAGTCAATGAGTACAGAGCGCTCTTGTGAAGTAGCGCACACATGAGGAGCATGATTGATCTAGATTTTATGTGTAATTGTTAACCGCAATCAGAACGGTGTCACGCGTAGCTAGACCGAGGTGAGTACGGGTCGTCCTCAGGGAAACGTAGAACCTTTTATTCTTACTTTAGGCGTGTTCAAAAAGAGGAAGAATAAAGAATAGTGGAAATAGTTTCTAGATCTACGTTAAACACGGATGCAGAATATAGATCTAGATTAACTACGGATGTAAGTTTAATATTAAAAGAGGGCTTGTAGGGTTCATTGGGATTTAGTAGTTATGGATGATTAATTAAAGATTACTCTTTTTATCCTTTAATAGATTTAAAACTAGAACGACAGTGAAGCATGTAGATTAAGGTTTTTGGAGGGAAAAGGGTTCCCACTCTTAACCCCTATCTCGACATGGATCTCCGTTCATATCTAGCCTTTACCAAAACAATTTTTAATCTAATCTCTAATCGCGGTCGAGACTAGCAATCAATTGGTAGCGCGCCCGATTAGGATGTTAACTATTCTTTTGATAAAGTTTATAAACATTATAGGACGTAAAAAGTGTTTAAGGATCTTCATCATCCATTAACCTACCCTAATCCCATGAACCCTAACAAGCGAAGAATTACTCGCGCATGTTGGGAGAAGAAGAGATGGAGAGAGAAATCATATTAAAACTACAAAGAGATAGAATAAGAAAACAACTATCTTTATTAATCAACAAAATTCATTTACACTTTGTTTCCTTAGAAAATGATTACAAAATGCTAGTTTGCATCTCAATCTCTTCTGAGGAGGTAGATGAATAGTTGATGATCAGCCTGGATGCGTGAGCCTGTCGTGGACTTCGTATTCTCTTCAGCTTGATGATTTTTCCAAGAGCCTCTCGGTCCTTATTTATAGTCCCAGAGCCAGAACCCTAGCTTCCTAATTTGGAAACCAGTAGTTACGATCTCAACAAAAAAATACCAACTCCCAATACATCTATACCACGGTGGAACCGCGGCCAATAGGTAGGTTTGGCCGCGGTTCCACGGCCAAGTAGAGGGATCTTGGGCTCATTCTTCTTGTGGCTTCTTCTGGTGACACGTGGTGATCTTTTGAATCTCTGGAAACTGAAAATCTTTTCTACGTCACTGCCAGAATTGATTTCTTTAGTTTACTTTCTTAATTAGGCAGGTTTGTTTTAACAACTTTGATTTGCTTGATTTCAGCCCTGCAAATTCTGCACAATAACTCAACAAATAATATTAGTTTGTTTTATGGAGATATTAACTTAACCGTTAAGAATTGGTTAAAGGCTTTTAATAAGGTAAGCATATTTAAATGGGTCAAATGTCACATGAATATTATATGCTTACTTTTTCCTACCAAATGTTAATTATAATATATAAACACATGAAAATAGTATTTTTACAGATAAACCCTCACATGTATCATATATTATGATTAACACCTTTTATTATATAGAAATAGTAGGAAAAATGTCATATTAAATGTGCAGTTTTATCAACTGAACAGAGCACGTGGCGCTGATCGCCAGATTTGGAGAGCTAAGGAGCTTCTTATGAAGTAGCGCACACGTGAGGAACACGTGGCGCGCTTGGCACTGTTGCCAGATTTGGAGCGCTAATGCGCTCCTTATGAATTAGCGCGCACGTGAGGAGCACGTGAAGCTCTTGGCACTGAGCGCCAGAATTGGAGCGCTGATGCGCTTCTTGTGAGATAGCGCACACGTGAGGAGCACGTGGCGCGCTTGGCACTGAGCGCCAGAATTAGAGCGCTAATGCGCTTCTTATGAAGTAGCGCACACGTGAGGAACACGTGGCGCGCTTGGCACTGTGCGCCAGAATTGGAGCGCTGATGCGCTTCTTATGAAGTAGCGCACACGTGAGGAGCACGTGGCGCGCTTGGCACTGTGCGATAGAATTGGAGCGCTGATGCGCTTCTGTTAAGTAGCGCATACGTGAGGACCACGTAGCGCACTTGGCGCTGAGTACCAGATTTGGAGCGCTAAGGTGCTTCTTATGAAGTAGCGCACACATGAGGAGCATGTGGCGCGCTTGGCGCTGAGCGTCAGACAATGAGCGCAGAGTGCTTCTGATCAATTTCGTGATCTGAGAAATAAGCTCTCGCTTACAAAAGACTTTGTCTCATGGTTCTAAGAACAAAATTCTTATTTTTATAGGAGATATTACAATCTCTTCTATTTTCTTTTGTGAAAGACTTTATCTTTGTAGATCTATGATCTGAAGAGAATGAAATTCTTCTCCCTCCCTTTTTATGATGAGATGCTATGATCACTTTTTGTGAAAGATCTCTGTCTTATAGATCTATGATCTAAAAAAAACTATGTTCTTCTTCCTTGATGAGATGTTTTTTATCTCTCTTTTTTTACCTTGAAGAAAAGTTCTTCTTCTCAGAGCTTGCTCTTTTCTTTTAAATTTTTCAAAGCTTGTGTGTGTGGGGGGAGGGGGGGGGTTTCTCCTTTTAAGACTTGAAGTCTTGGGGCCTTTTTATAGGGTAGGCTGATTTGTTGAATCAGTTAAAGAGATATTTCTCTGATTGATTTGGGGATGTTTCCCCACCATTGGATCTTTGATCCTAGGGCTTCTGTTTTACAGAAGGCAATCTTCTTGTTTTTAACAAGATTGGGAAAATCATTTCCCATACAGAACTTATTCTGTATCTTGGTGATTTTTTTAAATCACCATTGGTTCTTTGATCCAACGGCAAGGAACATTTAGTTCCAGCGCTAACGCTCTTATGCTTTGCACGTGAGCGCTGCAACTGAGTCTTTGACTCTTAGCACTGGCACTGCAAGCGCAGCGCTCTCGTGCTTTGCATGTGAGCGCTGCATCAGAGCCTTTGACTCTTAGCGCTGGCGCTGCTAGCGCTAACGCTCTCGTGCTTTGCACGTGAGCGCTGCAGCAGAGTCTTTGACTCTTAGCGCTGGCACTATTATGAATCGCTTCTTCATTTCAAATTTCAAAACATGGACAGAGCTTTGCTCTGATTGGGGAAAACAAATAGGTTTGAGGTTGTTTGGGCCAATCTACCTGCAAGGAAGTCCCGGGGTGGTTGTACCACCGAGGACCCTCCGTCGGTCAAGTTAGAGAGGAAATCTGAGTAGAGTAGCGGCTTAGTGGAGTCAAAATGGCTTACTTGAACCGTATGAAGGAGGGGTCTATATAGCGGTGGCAGCAGGCAGGCAGGCACGAGAATCACGCCGGCCATTACGCTCCCGAGGTCATGCTCGTGTGATGGGCGGGATCCCACCTCAATGGCGAGACAGGCTCGTTAATGGGGGATCGTGATGGCGTGGAATGTGGGATGTGACCGGTGGATATCTCGCGTATGGCGAGATTTGCGAGATGACGGTTGCGCCTGTAAGTAGTGCTGTTGGTCGGTCGAAGTGACCGAGGAAGATGACCTCGGCGGGAGAGCTCGCGGACGAGCGGGAGAGCCGAGGTATCTTGGTTTTGTGGTAGCCCGGAGACGAGCTGAGAGGGCCGAGGAAGCCAATTCTGTGGCAGCCCGGAGGTGAGCTGTGGGTGGTCTAGAAGGCCACCGAAGGTCGGGAGACTCCTCGGGCCAGAGGAGGGCTCGAAGGCGAGCCGGGAGGGCGAGGAAGCTCAGCCCGAAGGGAGGCTCGGAGTAGAGCAAAGGTACAGTTGGCGTGGCTGCTGAAGTGCTCGGTGGCGAGGAGTGGGGTGCAACCTCGGAGACGGGGTTCGAGGGAAGCCCCCACTGTAGCACACTGGTTCCCCCTCCGTAGCCCTCAGGGGCCTAACTGGCATATGCATGTGACACGTCATCCGCCACGTGTCATGATCTAAGGAATTACCGTTATTGAGCTTCATCATTTGCCCCCCACTCTCGTTCCGATCTATTTGTTGGTCGGGTCGAGAGTGGACTACTTAGTTCTTTCTATGTGGCTTGGCGCTGATAATTCCTCGTGGTGGATTGTTCGAGGACGACACATCATTCTTGTTGTCGCGCATCGAGTATGAATCGAACGAATGACGAGTGTTGGAAGGTCGGTATCCTCCCTTTGTCGGAGTTGAGGCGCTGATCGCGCGTTGAGTGTGAGTTTATTCGGCGGGTCTTGGATCCATGTCTTTGTAGGGTAGGAAGCGACCCGCTGGGGATGCTCCGAGCAGGAAGGAACTCGGCGGCCTCGTGAAGAGGGATTCAGATCCTCAGCGTCTGATGGGCAGGAGGCTGCCCGCTGGGGATGCCCCGAGCAGGAAGAAACTCGGCGGCCTTACGAAGAGGGCTTCAGATCCTCAGCGTCTGATGGGCAGGAGGCTGCCTACTAGGGATGCGCCAAGCAGGAAGAAACTCGACGGCCTCACGATGAGGGCTTCGGATCCTTAGCATCTGGTGGGCAGGAGGCTGCCCGCTGGGATGCGCCGAGCAGGAAGAAACTCGGTGGCCTCACGAAGAGGGCTTCGGATCCTCAGCTTCTGATGGGCAGGAAGCTGCCCGCTGGGGATACGCCGAGCAGGAAGAAACTCGGCGGCCTCGCGATGAGGGATTCGGATCCTCAGCGTTTGATGGGCAGGAGGATGCCCGCTGGGGATGCGTCGAGCAGGAAGAAACTCGACGGACTCGCGAAGAGGGCTTCGGATCCTCAGCATCTGATGGGCATGAGGCTACCCGCTGGGGATGCACCGAGCAGGAAGAAACTCAGCGTCCTCGCGAAGAGGGCTTCGGATCCTCAGCGTCTGATGGGCAGGAGGCTGCCCTCTAGGGATGCGTCGAGCAGGGTAGCTGCTCGGTGGCCTCTTGGCGAGGGCTTTGATCCTTGGCATTGGTGGGCAGTGAACTACCAGCCATGGATGACCGAGCAGGGTAGCTGCTCGATTGCCCCTTGGCAAGGGCTTCGATCCTTAGCGCTATAGGGGCCATAAGAGGCCTGCTAAGGATGTACCGAGCAATGAAGCTCCTCAGTTACCTCTTGGTGAGGGCTTAGATCCCTGGCATTGTCGGGTAGGAAACTACCAGCTAGGGATAACCAAGCAAGGGCGGGCCCGGCTGCCTCTTGGCGAGGGCTTTTGATCCCGGCGTTGTGGGGTAGGGAACTACTAGCCAGGGATAGCCGAGCAGGGTAGCCGCTCGGCTGCCTCTCGGTGAGGACTTCGATCCCAGGAATCGTGGGGTAGGGCGCTACCATCCAGGGATAACCGAGCAAGGGCGGGCTCGGTTGCCTCTTGATGAGGGTTTTTGATCCTTAGCGTGGGAGGGGCCGTAAGAGGCCTACTAAGGAAGGGCTGAGCAGGGTTATGCCCGGTGCCTCTTGGCGAGGGCTTTGATCCTTAAGGACGGGCCGAGCAGGGTTACTGTCCGGTGCCTCTTGGCGAGGGCTTTGATCCCTGGCGTTTTGGGATAGGGAGCTACCAGCCACGGATAGCCGAGCAAGGGCGGGCCCGGTTGCCTCTTGCGAGGGCTTTTGATCCTTAGCGCGGGAGGGGCTGTAAGAGGCCTACTAAGAACGGGCCGAGCAGGGTTACTGCCCGGTGCCTCTTGGCGAGGGCTTTTGATCCCTGGCATTATAGGGTAGGGAACTACCAGCTAGGGATAGCCGAGAAGGGTAGCCTCTCGGCTACCTCTTAATGAGGGATTCGATCCCTGGCGTTGCGGGTAAGGAGCTACCAGCCAGGGATGACCGAGCAGGGTAGCTGCTCGGCCGCCTCTCGATGAGGGCTTCGATCCCTGGCGCTGCGGGTAAGGAGCTATCAGCTAGGGATGACCGAGCAGGGTAGCCGCTCGGTCTCCTCTTGATGAGGGCTTTGATCCCTGGGGCTGCGGGTAAGGAGCTACCAGCCAGGGATGACCGAGCAGGATAGCCGCTCGGTCTCCTCTTGATGTGGGCTTTGATCTCTGACGTTGCAGGTAAGGAGCTACCAGCCAGGGATGACCGAGCAGGGTAGCTGCTCGGCATCCACTTGATGAGGGCTTTGATCTCTGGCATTACGGGTAAGGAGCTACCGGCCAGGGATAGCCGAGCAAGGTAGCCGCTCGGCTGCCTCTCAATAAGGGCTTCGATCCCTGGCGATGCGGGTAAGGAGCTACCATCCATGGATGACCGAGCATGGTAGTCGCTCGGTCGCATCTTGATGAGGGCTTTGATCCCTGGCGCTGTGGGTAAGGAGCTACCAGCTAGGGATAGCCGAGAAGGGTATCTGCTCGGCCGCCTCTTGGTGAGAGCTTCGATCCTTAGGGCTGGAAGGGCCGGAAGAGGCCCGCTAAGGATGGTCCGAGCAGTGAAGCTGCTCCGTGCCTCTTGGTGAGGGATTTGATCCCTGGCGTCGTAGGGTAGGGGACTACCATCCAGGGATAACCGAGTAGGGTAGCTGCTCGGCCGCCTTTTGGCGAGGGCTTCGATCCTTAGCGCTGGAAGGGCCGGAAGAGGCCCGTTAAGGATGGTCTGAGCAGTGAAGCTGCTCGGTTGACTCTTGGCGAGGGCTTTGGCCCCTGGCGCTGCGTGGCAGTGAACTACCAGCCGGGGATAGCCGAGAATGGTAGTCGCTCGGCTGTCTCTTGATGAGGGCTTTGATCCCTGGCGTTGTGGGGTAGAGAACTACCATCCAGGGATAGCTGAGCAGGGTAGCCGCTCGGCCGCCTCTTGGTGAGGGCTTCGATCCTTAGCGCTAGAAGGGTCGGAAGAGGCCCGCTAAGGATGGTCCGAGCAGTGAAGCTGCTCAGTGCCTCTTAGCAAGGGCTTTGATCCCTGGCATCGTGGGGTAGGAAACTACCAGCCAGGGATAGCCGAGAAGGGTAGCCGCTCGGCCGCCTCTTGGCGAGGGCTTCAATCCTTAGTGCTGGAAGGGCCGGAAGATGCCTGCTAAGGATGGTCCGAGCAGTGAAGCTACTCGGTTGCCTCTTGGAGAGGGTTTTGATCCCTGGCGCTGTGTGGCAGTGAACTACCAGCCGGGGATAGCCGAGCAGGGTAGCCGCTCGGCTGCCTCTTGATGAGGGCTTTGATCCCTGGCGTTGTGGGGTAGGTAACTACCGGCCAGGGATAGCCGAGCAGGGTAGCCGCTCGGCTGCCTCTTGGTGAGGGCTTTGATCCCTGGCGTTGGTGGGCAGTGAACTACCAGCCATAGATGACCGAGCAGGGTAGCTGCTCGATTGTCCCTTGGCGAGGGCTTCGATCCTTCACGCTAGATGGGCCGTAAGAGGCCTGCTAAGGATGGTCCGAGCAGTGAAGCTACTCGGTTTTCTCTTAGCGAGGGCTTTGATCCCTGGCGCTGTGTGGCAGTGAACTACCAGCCGAGGATAGCCGACCAGGGTAGTCGCTCGGCTGCCTCTTGATGAAGGCTTTGATCCCTGGCATTGTGGGGTGGGGAACTACCAGCCAGGGATAGCCGAGCAGGGTAGCCACTCGGCTGCCTCTTAGTGAGGGCTTTGATCCCTGGCGCTGTGTGGCATCCAGCGGGTCATAGAATATGTCAGCCCGGGAGATCTACGGCCGTGAGAGGCAGCGAAGCGGTCTTCGGCAGTGCCGACGCGAGCAGAGTCTTCTCTCCCTCTGTAGGGGTCCCGGTCCCGAGGTGGAGGAGCGGCGACCTGGGGAGCTGGCCCCACCGTTTGGACATGGACGAGCGCATCCACGACGGACGCGAGTCGATCTATCCGGGCGGCTAGGGCGTTGATGGCTTTCGGGGGAGGAGATTCGTCCATGCCTCCGTTGTGGGGGCGGCGGCGGCTAATGCTTGGATCGTCATGGTGACCGCTCGGCATTGGGTTGAGATCGGAAGATGAACTTTTTTTTTGTAGAATCAAGGTTTTCCCACAGACGACGCCAGCTTACGCAACCTGGATCACGCCAAGATGTGACCTTCCGTTGATCTGCTGATGGCGGCGATGGATGGCTGATATTGGATCTGGAGGCAAGCTCCTGAAGCGTATGGATCTCAATGGGTTTGAGGTTGGTTGGGCCGGGCTACCTGCAAGGAAGTCCCGGGATGGTTGCACCACCGAGGACCCTCCGACGGTCAAGTTAGAAAGGAAATCCGAGCAGAGTAATGGCTTAGTGGAGTCAAAATGGATTACTTGAATCGTCTGAAAGAGGGGTTTATATAGCGGTGGTAGCAGGCAGGCAGGCGCGAGAATCACTCTGACCGTTACGTTCTCGAGGCCACGCCCGCGTGATGGGCGGGATACCGCATCAATGGCGAGACAGGCTCGTTAATGGGGGATCGTGATGGCGTGGAACGTGGGATGTGGCCGGCGGATATCTCGCGTATGGCGAGATTTGCGGGATAGCGGTTGCGCCTGTGGGTGGTGCCGTTGGTCGGTCGAAGAGACCGAAGAAGATGACCTCGGCGGGAGAGCTCGTGGACTAGCGAGGGAGCCAAGGTATCTTGGTTCTGTGGTAGCCCGGAGACGAGATGAGAGGGCCGAGGAGGCCAATTTTGTGGCAGCCCGGAGGTGAGCTGTGGGTGGTCTGGAAGGCCACCGAAGGTTGGGAGACTCCTCGGGACGGAGGATGGCTCAGAGGCGAGCCGGGAGGGCAAGGAAGCTCAGCCCGAGGGGAGGCTCAGAGTAGAGCAAAGGGACAGTTGGCATGGCTTCTGAAATGCTCGGGGGCGAGGAGTGGGATGCAACCTCGGAGACGGGGTTTGAGGGAATCCCCCACTGTAGCACACTAGTTCCCCCTCCGTGGCCTTCAGGGGCCTAACTGGCATACGCATGTGACACGTCATCCGCCACGTGTCATGATCTAAGGAATTACCGTTATTGAGCATCATCACTTCCCTTATCACCGTCACCATCTCCCTCATTTTAAGACACCCAAGGTTTCATCACTGTCGCTAAGCTTCAGCCTGCAGTCGACCACCTCCTTAGACCTTAGCCGAGACTCCATCACCGGCGACTCCTTCATTTCTTTGAAGCATCCATCTCCCAAGCCAACACCTAGCAACCATCGCCTCCCTCGTCATCATCACCTAACCCGAGAACCACCATTAACCCAACACCGAGTTCCCCTATGCCAAGCACCATCTCCATCCATCTGCTCATCACCGTCATCGGCATATACCTCAACCCATGACTGGCGACAACAACCCAACACCACCATCATCATCGCCTCCGCTTCATCTTCACTAAATTATACCCGCAAGCCCTAACATCATCGCCATCGCCCCAACCAACCTATCGCCCTCGTCATCTTTCTTCGAAACCCAGCTCCGGCCATTCCTCCTTCAACTCCGTCCACCCTACCTTCAAACCCACAACCCATATTCATCGTCGACGGCAACCATCAACCATGAAACCATCTCACTTGAGAAAACCCAGACTCGAGCCGAGACCTAGCAGTGAACCCATCTCGACCATAGTCGTTGCCTTCTTCTCCATCTTCCCATCGCCAAGCACTCAAAGCCCATCGTCACCACCATCGTTGTCGTGACCGTCATCTCGAGAAAGTATGTAGTCGGGTCCAAGTTTTAAACGTGATCGTGCATCAAGTCGTGTTGTTCATCGTGTCTACATTATCGTTCCATTCGTGTGTTCGTATCCGAGACAAGTATCTTTATACTTGTTGCATGCTAGTTACGGAAAATTCATATCAAGCCGTAATATTTTGCTATTATTATCATATCATTTTTATATAGATAGTGAGATTAGCGTATAAATAAATAAATTTATGATATATCGGTTAAATTCATTTCATAATCGTGCATATAACTGGCATATAAATTGATTTTTCGTATTTAAATATTACTTTAATAGGGTCGAACTGATATGATGAATTGATAGGAGATGATTTGATCAATGTCGTATTTAATGTCATTAACTAGATTAAAAATAATAAGTTTCATTAATAATGATAGGTTTAATTCATAATAAGTAAGTTCGATTAATATAATTTAATTTATATTTAATTAATAATACTTGATAATCTTGACAGCATTATTTTAAATACGGTCATACTAATCTATTGCACAAGTAATAGTTGATATATCATTTTCGTTACATCATGTATCGTATCTAGATAATTGTTACAACTATATTTCCTGCTATTCATCATGACTAGTTTATACGATGTTATTGTGATATAAACACTTCACTTGATTTAGCACACTATCTCTGACATGCTTGTAATCTTCCATCTTGTTACTGTTATTGCTATCATGCTAGTACCTAATTTACTGTAGTATTTACTAATGCCAACAATCCTGACTTGTTGTTCTGATGGACGTAACATGTTATCTTGATAGATATAACTTGTACCAACTTGTTCTTGTGTTGACATTAGGTAGATATTATTTTCATACCTGACATGAAAAATGTAACCTGGAGAAATAGGGAAATCAAAAGTGTAACTGAACTGTGACTCAAAAGGATATTGCATGTTTCTATGGTTCCGGAGGTTGACGGAAGAAATTATTCTTGATTCACACATCTTGCATTCGTGGTCCTTGGGGTAACAGGATATATCTTGCGTCCGTGGTCTCAGAGGATAACAGGATATATATTTTTGAGTTACATGGAGGAGTACATTAATTGATTTCAAATACCTTTAGAATAGATAACTTAGCGATATGAACTCATATGATGCACCTGATATACTGCCTCATGATGTCTTCCTTGTTACATCATATATTACTGATATTATTGTTGTTTACACTTGTGACTTCTCACTCTTGCACATGGCATCGTATATAGCATATTGTTCACATTATTATTATGATATCTATGACGCGCTGACGTCTGAGTTTTGTATGGCCAAGATCCCTTGACTTTAGCATAGGAGGATCGTGAGTATTTTGAAAAGATTTCCGATCAGTGAGGAGCTTTCCACTGATCTAGTTGTTAGCTATTGTCACGACCCAGAAAAAGGCACGTGACTGGTACTTAAATCATGTGAAGTCTATAAGAACACACCTAATTCAAGTAAGCCAAAAGCCCAGAAATCTAAACCTTTTAGGGAAAAATAGTAGAGATGCAGTTTTGAAGTAAGGTACACTTAAATCAAGTTTATATATATATATATATATATATATATATATATATATATATATATATATATAAGTAGTAATGTATGAAACACTATATTTATATCTAACTCGAAAACCTTTTGTCATTAAAATTTTGGGCAGCACCTCCTTTGTATCTTTTAACCCGAAAACGAATACATAAAATATATAATATGCAACCCTAAGCGGGAGCTAGCTCTTCGCCTAATGGCGGAACAACCACGCAAGATAATATAAATATACAACGCCAAGGATCAAAACTTAGAATGAAAGAGAGAAAACTAAGCATCATAAGAAAAACAAGAAACAACAATAAATACATAAGCGCGACTCTAAGGCCGAAAGAATATACAACTGTGGGTTTTCTAAGTCTACTAAATATACAAGTCTGGTTGATGAAGTCTTTAACTAGATACAACTGAAATAAATGTACAGGTGCAACGGTGGTCACGATGCAAGTGAACCCACCTACCAAGCAATCTCCCGAAAGAAATGATGTGCCAGCAAGCCGCAACGGAACCTGTACGGCCGAACCTGTAAGAAACTGTGGCACAACGGGAGTGAGTTGCCAACTTGTGAGTAGAAGACATCACCGAGTAGAAATCGCATGTATGACGATCTCCTAGGTCATACAATAATGTACACATAATATACACTAAAACATCTAGTTGTGGTAAGGGTAATCATCTAAACATAAGTGTAATACCAAGTACTCGTGTCAGTGCCTCAAGTAGCAACATGTCACATATATGATGTACGAATGCATCAAGAATGAAATCAGAATATATCTGTATGATAAAGCTGTGTTCTTATCTAAGTAATATTTGTTGTATAAAAACTGGAGTATCATCAATGAAATCGATAGAAATCCGTGTCAGCATCGACACAAAATACTCAAATCTCGTGCTCCGTCAGTTCGGATCGGCCCATATCATCCAATCTCACGACTACGGTCGGTATCATCCAGATATCCGCCGCACCAACTATCACCGGTAGGAAGTGCTCCCCTGCCAGGCTCATCGTCTACAACTCGAGCTAATTGCCCTGGGGTACCGTACCGGGTCCACCATGTACCCGCAGACGGATCATCCTACTCTTCGAATCGGGTCTCGAAAACCAAGCTCAGAACCGAGAAAACATCATGGTGGAAATGAAACATCATATCAAGGAAAACCTCATCATTCTCTTTTTAAAATAATCATAAGTTTATAAAACTTCACATGCGGTTTCCCAAATCCAGAAATCTCACGAAAGATCCGAAATCTCAAATCACGAGTCAGTGAACAGTGAATATCGGCGTAAAGCACACAATAGCACATAACGGAATGAATATATGAATGCATCGGGTGATTAAGTAAGGAATGCAAGATCTAGGCTAGCATATGAGACCAAGCATACTAATAATATGTTTAAACTACCAGCTAGTAGGTTATACCAATGAAGTAACGTTTTCTAAGGTGTACATGACATGGCAATTACCGATGATGATGTGTGTGAGCCGGCAAGCAAGTGTAAGTGCAACATATGCATCATCGGTAATGGTGCTCGTGTCCTAACAACCGAGATCATAAAAGCTAAAGAAAACACATGTATATATATGAAGTGCGATGAGAGCAACATGAATATAACAGAAAATGAATAGCAAACACAACAATAGTGGATATACATATAGGTATACGAGTTATATAGTTTTTGTGTTTTGAAATAGCACGAATCGTGGTTTTTAGAAAAGTAGGGACTACGGTGTTTTGAGAAAAGGGATGGCTTTTGAAAATACTTACGATTCGTTAGTTTTGAAAATAGATATGACTCAAGCCAGGTCTAGCATCTATTTAAAAACTAAGAGACTAAACTAAAGAACTAGTCGGAGAGATAAGAAAATCTACATATATTCTGAGTAAAAAGTGTGGATCAATCATCTTATACGTCTCGTATGGTAATATCCATAGTACGACATTCTCAAAAATCGAGGGTACGGGTCAAAATCATACATAATATCATCAATTCACATATTATCGCCCAACGATCCATTATAATATCATATCGTATACAGTATCACAACTCGATCACATATCAGAGATCTCACGGCATCATGCCCGATCATATCGGCTCATCTCCACAATATATACTAACTTCATCTCACGTGTATATGTATGTGTGTGTGTGTGTACACACACACACACACAAACATACACTCACACACACATATATATATACACACACATATACACAAACATAGATACCAAGTGTGTGCGTGTGTGCGACTAAGTAAACCGATAACTCACGACTAAGAGTAAAATATCCTACAAGTAGGCCGAATCTAATCTATAGTTAGTCTCCTAGTAACCCTATTTACTAGGTATCCAAGTCTCACATAAACGTAAATAATATATAACCTATTCTACGGTTGCGAGGGTGCTATACGCCATCCACCCGACTTTCCCCGTAGATATATATCTACTCATCTTGATCTTCGCTTGTCGAAGTCGATGACGCTTGTTTTCCATTATCATCCTGAAGTCCACGCGAGGTACCTACATATCACAAAATACATCATATCGCATCAAAATCCGATTAAAAAACCGACACAACACGCGAACTGCTCATAGGTTAGAACCTATAGCCTATGCATGCGAAAACAATCATAAAACCCTCATCGTTGACGTACAAACGTCCAACGACCAAATCCACATTCAAATACTAAAAACCAAGTTTTAGAAATCGGAAAACCATTGCTATTATTAACTCAAACGCTCCCAGATTGTGCCTCAGGTAATCTGGAACAAAACAAACAATACAGTAGCTAAGTTATGAGGAGTGTGAGCTACAGGCCAAAACCAAACATCAAAAGCCAAAATCTGGTCGGCCAATCGTGCTACAGTAACCGCCCCTGCCGGCCCCACTTTTGAATTTTGGTCTTGTCTTTTGGTGGTGGTCTTCTATTGGTCAAACTAGGTCTCTGGGTTTGTTTTATTTTCTTAAAAGGTTCCCAAGTTGCTCCAGATTCCCTGTAGACCTAAAAAAATCACAAAACCGATGTGCGAAAATTCTAGGATCGTGTTTTGGGTTCAAGTCTCGGTTTTGGTCCGGAAAAGAAATCTCTGAGGTCATGTAAACCCTCACTAAGCCTCAATTACTACTTCACAAGTCACACTTTCTCCTAACCCTCATCTAGAAATTCTCAAGGTTCACTAAACCACATCGGTTTAACTCTAAATATGATAAGATATAAGGAAAAAAAGATTCTATACTAATGATGCGGAAATATACCTCATTTGGCAACTCAAGAAAATTCTTGAGTTGCCCTAAGTCTTCAAAACCTCAACTTGGTGGGTCCAAAAGGTTTGTAGTGAGCTTGTGCACCATTTTTGTGAAGGATGTGTGGTGTTTTGGGGTGGTTTTGAAGGTGGTAGAGGGTGGTAGAGGAGGTGGACGGAGGATGAAGGAGGAGGAGAAAGAGAATGGAGATGAACAAATGAGGATGGCTGAGGGAGTCAAGGGTGAGAATAACCCCCCCCCCCCTCTCTCCCCTCACATGCCACAAGACACCTCACCATCTCTCTCTCCTCTAAAATATCTTCCTCTTTTCTTTTTATTTTCTTATTTAAAACAAAACAAAACCATGAGAAAAATAAATTTAACAAGTGGTTTTTGCAACATGATTTGATGCATGCCACATGCACATAACATGCTTAATGCAAAATTAGTAAATGCTAATCAAGTTTAGTAATTAACCCATTTACCAATAATTATTTAAAAATCTATAAATGCTCATTTCACATAATTTCTTTCAAAATCAATATTTGATATAAATTCCCAAATATTTCCTAAATTATCGGTATATAATTATACCCTTTCATTAATACTAATTCTCGTATTTAAAAATATTCATAGAAATTATTATTTCAATCATTTAAATTCCTAAAATAATATTTTATTTTTTGAAATGTTACAGCTATGCTTTAGTTTCTTTCTTTTATTGAACTTATTGGTTTTATCATTATAATCCCATAAAGGAAAACTATCAGTTATTATTTCTTTTATTTCTTTGGATCATTATTGCTTCCGCTATTGTTTCATGGTATTATTTCTTATGGTTATTAGACATGTGATAGATTGATTCATTATTATATTGATCTTGATTACTGATTGACAGCCGTAATGTGACTATGGAAGGATATTTCCATACCGTAGGTAGTATGGCTGGCCGAGTTACGTCTTGAAATTTTGGTATCTTGAAAAGTGGGGCGTGACACAAAGTATTCTAATAAGGATATCTTCTTTGCGGGTATCTCAAATACATATTTGTGATGATCTTGAAGATGTTCTTAGTGAATATCCTAAAGCATATCCTCTTGACACTCAAAGTACACTTATTATGAATATATGAAGAAAATACCTCAATGAGAATCATAAAATACCCGCATTATTTATGGAGAACACCCATATGTTTCGGATATTTCAAATGGATATCCGCAAACTTAAAATACAGCGGATCTCTCCTTAAAAGATACCCGCAAGCTTAGAGTGAAGTGGATATCTCTTAAAGAGATATCCGCATGCACTCTATGTGGGGTTCGGGTCCCACTTAGAGTGATCCTCCCCATATTTCTAAGTTATATATCGTGGGTGTTCCCAAAAAAAATTTGACGCTCGAAACTTAAGTTTCATCAAGGCAAGAAAAAAACGTCAAGGTAAAAGTGTCAGACCCATGAGCATACACACCACGTGCAAAGCACGTGGCGCAAGCCACCAAGCCAGATGCGCATGCACATCACGTGCAAAGCGCGTGATGCAAGTACTTCTTGGTGCAAGCAGCACCAATTCTTGAAGCGCCTACTTCATTAAAGCTTAAGCTTTCTCTTTTGGAAATTAATTTCCAGTATCTTTCATAAACAGAAAAATACAATCTTGTTAAAAATAAATCAATCGGATATTTTCCTAAACAAAGAAAAATACCAACCGGGTTAATAAAAACCCTTGGATCAAAAATCCAACGATGCTTAGAAATTCAGGCTGATCTTAAGATCAATTACGGAAATCTCAAAGAGAGATTTTCTCTACTTGCCCAACATTATTCATACGCTATATAAAGGAACCTAGAGGTCAAATCCTATAAACGCAATCTGTTGGTTCTAGTGCCCTCAAGGCAATTATTGTAATTGCTAATAGACGATTATGATAATTGAAGGAGGACCTATATAGGTAGAACAGTCTTGTTCGAGATGATAATATGTTATCTGCTTTGTCTTTATTATTATGTGTATACGTTTTACTTGTTATTACGTGTCGCTAATACATAATGATAAAACCCGTAGGATTATTGCTTGACTACCAGTATTATAATGGCGATCATATACGTGGGAGCTGGGTAGTCCATAAGCACATCCTTAAATGTCCCTGGTCAAGAGAGTATCGAGACTAATGTATACGTTTTTAGACCCCGATGAGAGGCGGTGGCCGGTCTTACAAGCCATTGGTGTTTTGGCACCTAAGATAGTACATAGGTGCTCACTGGAGGTGAATACACCGGACAGACTCACCGAGAACTTCTAAATGATATTATACCTATTTTCAGATAGCAATTCTTTAGTGACATGAGTACAGGTTAATATTTTGACCTAAGATCGTCATTTTTTCATATGAGTTCCCATCGTACTTAGATTACTACCCTACCAAGGCTAAAAGGAGTCGTGCAAACAAGTTTTAGTTGGATACACTCCTGAACCACATGGAGACAGTGAGCGATTGTCAAGGATTCGTCTCTCATGATATTAGGAGTCGATGTCGTGTTGTGTTCGGTTGACCATCACCATAAATCCCCAACCAGGGTGGATGAGATTTACCGATAGGAGTTCATTAGTTTTTCGGTAGGTGATGAGCTTGATTCCGGCATGACTTATAGGGTTATTAGGTGTCTGACGTTATCCACCCCTAGACCCGGTATGCGATACTCCTAGAAGAAGAGACCGTAATGTACGGAGATTGTCGCATTCAGGGTCATTAGGGCACAGATAGACTTGATTGTTGACCTCCCTTTCGGCATATACCTGGATAGCCGTTACGTACAACTAGTATCACTGACGTGCTCGTGGTTATGGATTTATCTAATAACTTACTGCCAGCATATTATCAATTCTTTAGAGTCCCACACATAGAGTTTTTTTGGTTCAGACAACATAATGTAGAGGCCGTATTTTGATACGTATAGGGGTCCGATTAAATATATGTACTGGCTACACGGATTTTAATCGGATAGTTGATAATATTATCCGTCTTAGGATTAAGCCGGATTATTAAATCAGGTTTTGATTTAATAATTTACATATATTATATATATATGAGGTTAATGGAGGAAAGAGGCCATAGGAGGGAATTTCCTCCTATGGCGTCGAAAAAATACACCCTCTCATATATATATATATATATATATATATATATATATATATATATTACGGGTATATATTTACGATGGCGTATCTTTTTTGCATACAAAAATATTTCTAGAAGGACACGTCATATTGTTTTTTCCATTTATTATTAATGGAAATGAGGTGGAATGTAAGGTGGCATGGAGTATGGTGAGAGGGATGGCAAATGAATTATTTAATTCATTTTCCATCACTATTCAAATATGGTTACATTTTTATTTGATAAATTCTTTTATCAAAACTAGAATGATTTGCTCGATTTTTTCCTTCATTCTCACATTCTCTTTCTCTCTCCTCATTAGCTTCTCCTTCTTCTTCATCCTCTCATGTGTTGAAATCAAAGGTTGAATTGAGATAGAACAGATACTTAAACACTTTCTACATCCCCAACCCTCCACTTTTAGCAAACTTGGATGGTTAGTTACTTCACTAGAGTTCTCTAGGTGAAGCTAGAGCTTGGACCGGTTTCTCTCGGGTGGATCATTTTTGACAGGGGCGGTCGTCTCTCAAGCATGTTCCCAACGGCTACGGAGCTTGGAGGGGTCTTCCATGATTGGATGGACATGCTACCAATGTTTAAACCGTGAGCCCATGGGGTGTGCAAACAAGTTAAAACTTAAAAGTTTTGGACTGTTTTTGTCGTCGGTCCGTGCATGACAAAAACGGCGTAATTCGAACGTCATTACAAGCTATATAAGGCTTATGAAGTAGCTCTGATACCATGTTAGTCGATGTTGCACACTCTACTGGGTTTGCAAAGAGGCGTAATTTTCAAAAAACAATTTTAAAGCAGGCAATATTGACTATAATCCCAAGAACAACCATAAGCCCCAGATAGAAAAAACTACATACGTTCTAATCTACTATGAAAAAGATTATACCTATGTGATCAAGTCCTTCTGGTATTCTTAATCCTCTTCTTAAGATCCTCGTTCGTCGGGGTCGAGCTTGGTCGTCGACCTCCTCGCGTCGAAGACGATCCACCCGAGAGTATGTGGTTCAAGTTTCAACCTAAAAAATGAAGTAACTAAAAGACCTAGTTTGCTAATCTAGGTGGATTAGTGGATTTAGAGTGTGTTATTGGATTAGTTTATCTCATAAATCCTATATTTCTCAATTCATGAGAGGGTTAGAATTTGAGGAAGAAGAAGAGCTCAAGAAGGAGAGAGAATGGCTAAGTAAAAGTGATGAAGAATGGCTAAGGAAAAAAGATATCTAGCATTTCATTTTACAATAAAAATATTAGCCATGCTTGAATAGTATTCACAAATAAATAAATAAAAACCATAGCCATGCTTCATGCCATGCTCAAATCCACCTCACCCCTCCACCTCATTTTCTATTTACAATAAATAGAACAACACAAAATGAGGTGTCCTCTTCTAGAAGAATTCTACTATAAATACAAGAATACTTATACCGTATATACATACCCGTAATCGTACTATATAAAATATGAATACCAAGAGCTAAAATAATCCAATAATATAATACTAGATCATTATTAAATCAATACTGGATTCAATAACGTGGCTTAATCCTATGCCCGCTAGTATTATCCGTCCGAACATAAATGCATGTACTGGTACACGTATATGATCGGAACCCTGCACATAAAACCATATGGCCTCTATATCGTTTCGCCTGAATCACGGAAACCATCTGTGTGGGACTTTAAAGACTTGACAGTACGCTGGCAGTGGGTTTAACAATAAGCACGTCAGTGGCACTAACTGTATGTAACAGCTACCCAGCTACCTGTCGAAAAGAAGGCCGACGTGCAAACTTATCCAAATCTCTACTGAGCCTATCCATGACAATCTCCGTACAGTCCGATCTGTTCGTCTGAGAGTATCGCATGCCGAGTCTAGGAGGTGGAAAATATCAGACCCCTAATGACCTTACAAGTCGTGCCAATGTGGTTTAAGACCATCCGAGAATCTATTGATCTAATTATCAGTAATTATCAACAGCCCTGGCCAGGGACTTATGGTGTTGGCCAACCGAACACAGCACAATATCGACTCTCTATACCGGAAGAGACGAATCCCCAACAATCGCTTACTGCCTCCATATGGCTCAGGACTATACCGAACTAAAACCTATTTGCACGAATCAGTAAAGCCGTGGTAGGGTAGTAATCAAAGCATAGTGGGAAATCACACAAGACAAATGATAATCTCGGGTCGACAAACTATCTGTACTCATGTTACCAGAGAACTTCTATCTGACGATAGGTATAATACCATCTAGCCAGTTCTAGTCGAATCCGTCCAGTGTACTCACCCCCAGTGAGCACCTGTATACAATCTTAGGTGAAACACACTAATGGCCGCAGGACCAACCATCGCCCCTCGTCAGAGTATAGAAATGTATACACTAGTCTAATCTGGAGTATCGATGCCGATATTCCAACGAATGGGAACATTTAAGGATGTGCTTATCGACTACCCAGCTCCCACAAGTATGATTGTCATCACAACACTGGTAGTCAAGTAAGAATCCTACGGGTTTTATCAACATGTATTAGAGATATGAAATAACAAGTAAAATATATACACATGTTAAGATAAAATTAAACCAAATAGTATCTATTATATCGAGCAAGATTATCTTGTACATACATACTCCTAGCATTCTATACAATAAAGGCCTCTAGAGCAAACATATCCAAAAAAAGTCCTCTCCATGATAAAAAAAAATATACTAAACTCAATTTTGTTGTGAAAGACCTCTACACAATGAAAAAAAACTTTTTTTTTCAAATTTCGTTATGAAATCTCTCTTCGTAACGACTATCCTTTCGTGAAAGTTCTCTCCACGATAAAATATACTAAACCCAATTTTGTTGTGAAAGTTCTCTATACAACAAAAAACTTCTTTTCAAAATTCTTTATGAAAGCCCTCTTCTTAACGATAATCTCTTGGTGAAAGTCCTCTCCACGATAAAAAAAATACACCAAATCCAATTTCGTTATGAAAGTCCTTTCCATAACGACAATCTTTTGGTGAAAGCCCTCTCTGCAATGGAAAATACCAAACCCAATTTTATTATGAAAGTCCTCTGCATAACGACAATCCCTTTGTAAAAGTCCTCTCTTCAATACGAAAATATATCAAATTCAATTTCGATATGAAAGTGCTCTACACAACAAAAAACTTTTTTCCTCTCCATTTATGAAAGTTTTCTTCACAACAAAAAAAATACCATATTCAAATTTCGTTATGAAAGTTCTCTTCATAGTAATAACCCTTTCGTGAAAATTCTCTTAACAAAAGAAAAATACAAAGTTTAAATTTCGTTTTGTATGTTCTCTCCATGACGAAGACTACCAAATTTATTAGCAGGAAAGATCAGCTTTCGCATTTTCTTTCTTCGAGTCCATACACATTGGAAGATAGTTTGGCGAATAAATGTATGAAAATTCGACTAAAACTTTGTCTCAGAGATGGTCTCCTAGTAAACTAGAAAGGAATAATGCATCAATTTCATATATAAAATTTATATAAGTTGTACACACTTAATGATGGGGGCATTTGTTGAACCAAAAATATACCAAATTGCCCACTTTCGTATATATCCTTACATGAGGATCTCTTATCGTGGATATCTCCTCAAAGAGGATATCCGCTCCATGTTAAGAGAGGTTGCGGGCATCTCTTCTTTCTATTGCGGATATTTCCTTTGAAGAGATGTCCGCTCCATGTTGATAGCGGCTGCGGGTATCTCTAAAGAGTTACCCGAATGAATGTTTATTAGGATTCAAGCGGTTTCTTGCATTCGAGCCCTAAAGTTTTGTTGTATCGGTATGGAGACAGCGTCGATCGGAGAAGTGAAACGGCCCAAAGAACTGTCCGAATCCTTGCTCAGTCTGTCGGGTGGATCAAGGACTTTTTTCAGTCCAGAACCGGGAAGCCTATCCAGGGGCAAAACCCATTTTGTTATCCGAACCTACTAAAAGCCAAGACTTACCCCGACGATCCCAAAATCAATCTCTGCATCAGAAGGCTGAATGGGACCAATCACCGCCCCTCTTAAAACGTCAACTTTGACTTTGACTTTTCAAAGCCAAATCGACTTTTGATGATCATTATATGATGCATTGAAGATCAATAGAAAGTAAAGTCTTAAGTAAAGAGTTAACACTGCCCTAAAAATGGGGATAACTCCCTGTTAACTTCTCCACTTACAAAGAACCTATATATACCTCTTCAAATGCAAAAAAGGAAAGGACAGGTCTTGTATAGGTTGAAGATTGCAAGAATTAAGGGCTAAGAAGAAGAAGAAGAAGACGGATTATTGATAAAGGCCTTCTTCTTTTGAGAACTTTCTCTCTTTTCTTCTTTTTTTAGACATGGGACATATAGAGTTGTAGGCTTGAAGGAATTCTCACCAATTCCAAGAACCAAGAATTCCCTGATAACTTAAGAACATGATTAATTTCATGTTTCTTTGACAAAATGAGAATACAAAATTATTTCTCTTTGGAAAATAGAAGAAATCCTATTTTTCCCATTTACATGAAAATATAGACCCTAAACAATCCATATTTTTCAATAACAGCTTAAAAATATAAGGGAAAATACTGCCCATTTGTATTTTGGACAAAAATCAGTTTAATACTCAAGTGGAGATCGACTAAAGAACATTAAACCTTCATTTGCTTCTTAAAAGAAACAAAAAGCGTCATTTAAAAGATATTTAATCATAATACAAAGTATTCTAATAAGTATATCTTCTTTGGGGTATCTCAAAATACATATCTGTGATGATTGTGAAGATGTTTGTAGTGAATATCCTAAAACATATCCTCTTGACACTCAAAGTACACTTATTATGGATATCCCAAGAAAATACCCTAATAAGAATCATAAAACACCCCCATCGGGTATCTAAAAATGTAACAACTCTGAAATCTTTGTACAGAAAATTTTACTGTTAATATACAAGAAAATAGTATTACAGCCTGAGTTTGAGTTATAAGTTACTTTTGTTAAATATAAACAAGAAATAGCTTGTAGCTCACTGGTAAAGCCCTTACACTGCTGTGACGTAGCCTGTGTGTTCGATTCCCATTAGACACAATTTTTTTTCTGAATTTTTCTTTTTAATTTTTTGGAAGCCTAAAAGATTACACATGCAATACACGGGGAAATGAAAAGTTCAGAAAAATCAAACATGTGGAAAATGGTTTAAATATAGGATTTATCAGATGACACGAATCTCGAGGCCAGCGCCTCAAGATCAACCGGCCAAACAAGCCAAAAGACCGGCACCAATGGTCAAATCAAGGCCAAATTACCCCGTGCTTTGCACACTCGCCTCTTCAGCTACCCTTAACCCCTCTGCACTGTTTGGTTTCCCTGCAATCAAACAGAGACCCTTCAATTCATCAATTAACACAATTTAAATGTTTTTAATCCACATTTTTAATTCCCAAATCCTAATTCTCCACTATAAATATCACACCCTACCTTGGCTTAGCACCATTCTAAAAATTCTAGCCAAAATTCTCTATAAAGTTCTTGAGTGCAAGTGGAGTAAAGTAGAGTTAGCGAGCAAGTTAGTTCCGGTGAAAATCGAAACCAATTCTGGAGCTCCCGGGACACCCCGAAGCATCTCTCTTCTTCCTAACTCTTCCTTTCACGTATTGAAACCGTAAGTCCCTCCCAATTCTCCTCCTTTTCATTGATACTCATTTTAAATCAAATATCCGTAAAAGTGGAGTTATTACCGATATCATCTTTTCTAAAACATATAACTCCATTTTCTTTTATCATTTGATCAAACCAATTTTACCACTTCACTTGTAATCTTAATAATAATGTTTAGAATCAAGTTTAACCAAGAATCTCATATGAAACAACCATAATTGAACTTTTACTTTAAAATACCTTGAACTTTGTTATCACACCTTTTCGATTAATCGTTTAAACAATACCTTTAGGAAAAGTTCACGGGGTAACAACCTACCCTACACACGCACTTTTTTTCATAGCACGATACCTAATTGTATGTATTTTTGGTTCGAAGATAGTATTTACAATAAAATACCACATAATTTAAAACCGGGTTTCTTTTAAAACAGTATTTCATACTCCTTTGCAATTATGCATCTACAACCATCTTTAGAGGACCCGCTAATGGATGGTGCGGATTATCGCACATCCTGAGGATAGTAGAGTGAGATGCAGACCTCCTCACGGAGTATTCGATCTCGAAAGGATATAAATACGGTTTTAAAGAAAAACGAATTTCTAAATAAAACTAATTTTTAAATTATATAAAATTATAAATCCTTATTTTCAAAATATAATGACCCTATATTTTTCTAAAAACAAAAGATTAACAAATGCCAATAAAATACCATCAAGATACCAAAAGGCTATTTTTTCAATAAAATACCATAAACTTTCCAAAACTAAGTATTTATCATTAAAATAACCCAATACTTAAAATCCATGCTCATGAAAATCCTAAGTAATACTAATCACTATCGAGGTTTACTTTTAAACTATATTAAAAATATTTTTCATAAAACCCCCTCGATATATATATATATATATATATATATATATATATATATATATATATATAAACATTATTTTAAGGATTCTAGTAAATATGGGTTTAAGCGGGATCAATTCTCTTGAGTCTCAGGAAGCCAGAGAAAGTGAGCGCTTGCCTATTTAAGGTAGACAACTTAACGATATTATCAATGATAATTGTCTTGGAAAAATACAAAAATCATGTCGTCCATATGCAGCAGTTGCCGATGACTTCCGAACCTAAGAATTTTAGAGTTAAATCAGTACAATTGTCTGACTCGGTCTGAGTCTAACCTCAAACCTAAATCCAAAATCAAACACGAATACTTGATCATTAACATGAATACTTGAATTCAAACATCAATATCAAACATGTATACTTGACTTGACTTGACCAAATGTAACAACCCTAAACTTTCTGTATAATTTTTTCAAAAATACAGAAAGGGGTTCTTTTGCCTGAGCACAAATTATAAATTTTTTATGCTTTTTAATAGCAAGAAAGAGCTTGTAGCTCATTGGTAAGACCTTGCACTGCTGAACCAAAGCACCAGAGTTCAAATCCCATCAGCCACATTATTTTTTTTATATTGATTTCTTTTAATCTTTTAAGAAGCCCAAGAGTCTACACGTGCATAACCCGTAAACCCAAACGTCACACTAAAAACAAACGAGCACAGGAGGTAGACCAAGAGGCACTGAACACATGGCAGCCGAACTTGGCCCGACTCGGCCTGAATCGGCCGGCGACTCAGCCGAATCGGCCGGCGCCGCTGGCCGATTCATCCCAAAACCCGAGTTTTCCTTCTGAGCTCCTGTGCCTTTTGATCTTCTTATAACTCCTGTACACTTTAAAAACCCTGCACATTAACAGAGACCTTAAAATACAATTAAACCAAATTTAAACCTATTTTAATGCATAATTTTTAATACATTTCTATCAAATCCTAACCCTAATCTTTTTCTATAAATACCGCTCCATTTCACACACCCCTCACTCACAAATTTTGTCCAAACTCTCAAAAAAAATCCCTAGAACTTTTGTGTACAAGTGGAGTTAGCGAAGGGTGAAGCTCCGGCGAACTTCCGACGACGACTCTAGGAGCTCCCGGCGATGAAACGATGCACCGGAACCTACTTCCACTCCCTCTTCGTCTTTTCTAAGCTAAATTCTAGTAAGTCCCTCCTCTCTCTTCTCTTTTCTATTCTTAAAACTCGTATTATAAAACTCGACAGAAGCGGAGTTAATCCGACTTCCGATTCGGTTTTCTTTAAAATGTTCCAATTTTCTTAAATACAACATACCAAACCCTGACATCTTGACTATTAAATATTAATAAAACATCATGAACAAGTTTCATAGAAAAATATTTCATATTGTAATTTTTATCGTACTTTTTCAGTAAAATACCATGTAGTTTAGTTTCGACATTAAATATCATAATTTCTTACTATACATTTAAATAGATCATAAGGTAATGACCTATCTCCTCACAACACTCATATGCAACATAGCACAATGCATTTCGGGAACATAGAATACGGGAAAATACAATTTTACTCATAAATACCTTTTTACTATTAAAACATTTTTCTATAAAATTATGTATTTTAAACAAATCATTGCAAAGCGTCGCTACAACCCATTTTGGGAAACCCGTTCGGGATGGTGTAGATTATCGCACATCCTCGGACTTAGTAATGCGAGATGCAGGCCTCCGCAAGGAGCATTCGGTCTCGAAATATTTAAAAATACAAACATCTTAAGAAAATGAGATTTCTAGAAAAATAATAAATTAAATTATTTTTATAAATATAAATATATATATATCATCAAAATATCTAATTTTTGATATAATATAAATATTCCAACTTTTCTAAATCAAAAAAATCACTTTACATGAAAATACCATGCAATTCCATACAAGTACAATACATTACAATTAAATACCATATATTATGAAATTAGGTTTTCTTCACTAGAAATGTCACATATATAAAATCTATATCTATGAAAACACTAAAGATGATAATTAAATACTTGAGATGTATTTTGAAAAATTATACAAATTATTTTTACATAAAACCCCCTCAAGTTCTATAAATTACAATATGGTCCCTAGTAAATATAGGTTTAACCGGGACCAGTCTCTTGAGCCTCAGGGAGACGTAGATATGGGTGCTTGCCTATTTAAGGTAGACAACTTAACAAACGATGTTATTAACACGGTAATCGTCTTTGAAAAAGACACAAATCCTGCCGCCCATGTGCAGTGGTTACCGATAACACCAAAACCTAATTCAGGACTTCAATTTATTTTCTAATTATTCTGAATCAGACTGAGTCTCATTATAAATAATTTGAATTGAATATGATTCAAGCACAAACTACAATTCAACATGAATCCATCTATTCAATCTGTATTGACCGAACCGAACCATGGATATATTTCCATATACACGATTCTCCAGTTACATCTATTTACCGATATCATGGTTTCGGTAAGTCATTCATCTATACAATCTATAATACAAGACAATACCATTTACAATACAATACAAACAATACAATCAAGATATCGCGGGGTTTAAGGGGTAGATTGGTACGGAAGGTATTAGAAGTGGCACGAGACTGCAAGATTTAAGACACCTAACCTGTATTCCATTTCTGTTGTACCGTGGCATAAACGGTTCCTTTTACATTCCGTTCACCTTAGTCTCTGGTCTACTGAGACTCCTCTCGTATATACTGGCATTCTTCTATACCAAGCTATAAACAACAGCGTTAACAATATAATACAACTTTAAAAGTTACTCTCTCTCTCTCTGTCTATTCTATTTTTCCTTATCTTTGGGACTTACCGAACGATTGTTCGCTGACGACATTCATTTTCTTTCTTCTTTGGAATATTTCCAGGTGATTCGGACCTTCAGGAGATCGAGCCCACCAGCGAGGACTTGGATCAGCTAGCCTACGACCCAGAGCTTTAGATTCATTGTACACATTTCATTTCAGTACTTTCCATTTCTGTTATGCCACTGTTTAGGCATTGCTTTCATTCAGATGTATTTACTTTTCCATGTACTGTAAAAGAATGTTAATAAATAAAGTTGTTGTTCATTATATTTGTCTCTTGTGTATATTTCTTTTATATTGCTTAGATACGCTTGGCGTGTTTACTTCAGAGTAAATATGTAGCGGCCTTGTCACGTCCCCTTCGCCGTATACCGGAAAGCGGGGCGCGACACCGAACCATGGTTATAACTTGACACGACTACATCCTGAACATGACTACTTGAACATTTTGTATCCATGATTTCGGCAAGACTTGTAAATATAATCTATACAATACATTATGCGGGGATAAAGGATTAGATTGGTACGGAACGTATATCGTGGTACGAGAGGTCACTTAAAAGACACCTACATGAATTCTCGTGTCGTTGTCCCGTGGGTTATGACAGGGCCTTATACTACATGTTACCATAGTCCACAGGGTAAGATGGAATCCTCTCGTATACATTAATATCTTCTTTACCAAATTACAAACAACCACGTTATAATAACTATCATATGCATGTGAACCATCATATATGCTTTACCTGTTCATTTCACTTTATAGACTATCTTCTCTTTCTTCTTTTGGGACTTACCGAGTGTTAGTTCGCTGACGACATTCCATTCTGTTTCTTTCTTTGAAATGTTCGTCGGGAGGACCGGACTCTGAGAAGATATAGCCGAGCCAGGCGGACTTGGACCAGCTTACAGCTCAGCCTGATTTCTAGCTCTTTCCAGTCTGCACTTACATTTTGTATGCTATTATTTAGGCATTGCTTTATATCATTATATCTTTTTATATTCAAACAGTTGTATGTAAAGTTGAATGTAAATAAAGTTGCTGTTCATTTTATTCTCTTTTCATTCTTGTACATTGTTATATATTGCTTAAATATGCTTAACGTATTTATTTCATAGTAAATACGTTGCGGCTTGCCACGTCACTGTTTCCGTCTAATGGGAAGCAGGGTGTGACAGGTTTTGTTGGCGGCCAATACAGGTCAGTTCTGTATGAAGTCTTAAGCAATATATCATAAGAATTATAAGAATCAAAAACTATACATTCCTTACATTTCTAATTTTTTGAATCTATCCTAACCATTCCTTTTTTCTATCAAGTTAAAGGACTCTCCCAACAACACCAGCATGAAGTGTAACAACTACAAATTTAGTGTACATAAAATTAATTTAAAGTTAATGTATACTTGGGGTATTTACAATTCCTATGAGTACTATAAGAATTTGATTTACTTTTGAACAGCAAGAAAGAGCTTGTAGCTCATTGGTAAGACCTTGCACTGCTGTTACAAAGCACTAAAGTTCAAATCTCATCAGCCACATTATCTTTTTAATTATTTTTTTTTAATCTTTTAGAATCCCAAAGGTCTACACGTACACAACCCGTAAAAAAAAGAGTCACGGCCTAAACAAACATGTCCACGAGGCTAGACCAAGCGTCAGGGACACGTGGCACCAAGATGAGCCCTGACTCGTCCGACTTGGGCCGGCGAAAACCTCGACCCGGCCGGCCCCACCGGTCCAACTTGGTCCAAACCTAATTTTTTTTTCAACCCTGGCGACTCTTAGACTCCCCCTATAACTCCTGTATTATTTGTTTTTCCTGCACATTTACAGAGCACATTAAAACACACATTTAATCCATTTTAATACAAATTTTTAATACACCCTTTCACTACCCTAAAACCCTGATTTTTTTTATAAATACCACCCTCAAATCACCCCTCCTCACTCCCAAATTCCTGCCCAAACTCTCAAGAAAATTCCCAAGTCCTTTGTGCGCAAGTGGAGTTAGCAAAAGGGCGAAGCTCCGACGAACTTCCGGCGACAACTCAAGGAGTTTCCGACGACGAAACGACGCACCGGAAACTCCCATCTCTTCCTCTTTCTCTCATATAGCCAATCATCCAGTAAGTCCCTACTTCTTCTTCTTTTATCTATTCTAAAAACATTCAAAACTAAAACCCGACGGAAGCGGAGTTAATCCGATTTCCGATTCGGTTTTTCCATAAAAAGTTTTATTTTACTTAAACACAATAATACCAAAATCTTATGTCATGACCATTAAACATTAACGAAGATAATAGAACAAGTTTGGCATCAAAATAATAACCGTAGCAAGTTTTATTCCACTTTTACATTAAAATACCCTTATGTTTCATTTCGACATGCTTGAGCTTTTTAAACCGTATTACCTTAGAAAACTCATGAGGTAATGACCTACCTCCTCACAATACATATATCTAACATTGCACGATGGAATTTGGGAACATAGATTTGGGAAAATACGATTTTACATATAACTATCTTCAACTTATAAAACATTTTCCTACAAGAAGTGTATTTTACAAAATCTTTGCAAATGCGTCTCTACAATCCATTTTGGGAAATCCGTTTGGTATGGTGCGGATTATCGCACATCTTCGGGCCTAGTAGAGTGAGATGCAGACCTCCGCAAGGAACACACGATCTCGAAAGATTTAAAATACAACTTTCTTTAGAAAAATGTGATTTCTATTATAAATAAAACTTATATTTTTAATAAATATATATATATATATGTAATTAATATCAAAATATCTATTTTTAATATTTATAATATTCCACATTTCCAAAATTCAAGAAAAACATCTCATTTACAAAAAATACCATACAATTCCAATATTACAAATAAATACCATATATTATGAAATTAGGTTTTATTCACTAGAAATGTCACATTGATAAAATATACATCCATAAAAACTCTAAAGAAGATAATAAAATACTTGAGATGTATTTTGAAAATTATACAAAATTATTTTTATATAAACCCCCCTCAAGTTACACTAAATTACAATAAAGACCATAGTAAACATAGGTTTAAGCGGGACCAGTCTCTTGAGCCTCTAGGAGCCGGAGATGTGGGTGCTTACCTATTTAAGGTAGACAACTTAACAAACGGTGTTATCAACACGGTAATTGTTTTTGAAAAAGACACATATCCTGCCGTCCATGTGCAGCAGTTACCGATAGCACTAAAACATAATTCAGGACTTCAATTTTTTTTCTAATTGTCTGACTCAAACTGAGTCTCAATATAATCAATCTGACTTGAATATGATTCAAGTATCAAACTTCAATACAACATGGATCTATGAATCCGTCTATTCAATCTAATCAATCTATATTGACCGAACCGAACCATGGATATACATCCATCTACATGATTCTCCAGTTACATCCATTTACTGATATCATGGTTTCGGCAAGTCATCCATCTATATACAATATACAATTCAAACAATACATCAATACAATCAAGACATCGCGGGGTTTATAATGGGTAGACTGGTACGGAAGATGTTAAAAGTGGCACGAGACCGTAACCATAATACAACTAACCTTGATTTAATTGCCGTTGTACCGTGGCTGAACGGTTTCTTATGCTCCGTATACCTTACTTAACGGAATAGTGGAACTTCTCTCGTATACACTGGAATTCTTATGTACCAAACTACAAATAACAGCGTTAAATACAAAACAATATACTCTCTATTCTGTCTATTCCATTCTTGTCTATTTATAGGACTTACCGAGCGATTTGTTCGCTGACGACATTCTCTTTCTTTTCTTTAGAATGTCTTCAGGTGATTCGGACTTTCAGGAGATCGAGCCCACCTTCGAGGACTTGGATCAGCTAGCCTTCGACCCGGAGCTCTAGTTACTTGTACACATTTACATTATGTATTTTCCATTTCTGTTATGCCACTGTTTAGGCATTGCTTTCCATTTCATGTATTTACTTTTCAGATGTATTGTAAAAAGAATATTAATAAATAAAGTGGATGTTCAATTATATTTATTGTCACTGTCTCTTTTGCATTTTACTTATATTACTTAGATACGCTTAGCGTATTTACTTCAGAGTAAATACGTAGCGGCCCGTCGCATCCTCTGCCCGTACACTGGGAAGCGGGGCATGACAAGTATAAAGTGGATTTCGAACTGACTTCATCATCCACTGAAACATTTCAGAAATACAAAAAATTATTTTTGGAATTTAAATAATAAAATAATATATTTCACGAAAACTATTCGAGTATGAATTTAGCGTTTTCGTAAAATGATATAATTATATATACCAATATTTGGATACTAATATGAATTATTAATTATAAAGGTATTTATTGGATTTGGACATTTTATAAATAATTATGCAATTAATTATATGCAAGTTTATATTAAACTTGACTAGTGCACTACTAATCATGATTAAACCAAATCCACTTTGTATTAACCACGGTTAGTGCACCATGACATGTTATATTTTGTTGCATGTTTGTTTCATTTGTATTTGGGGTAATTGGTTTTTAAAAGAGAAAAGAAAAATAAAAGAAAAATAAAATATGACATGGAGGACATAGAGGCTCCAAGAGAGAGAAAGAAAGATAGATGGCGGCGGGGGAGGGGGGGTCTTCCTTGACCATGGAACCTCACTTCATTCCCATTTCATTTCTTCAAAACTCATTTATCTTCTTCATCTCCTCATTCTCCACCTCCACCTCCTCCTCACTACCACCACAAAATCATCTCCAAAACTTCATGAAAACTTGTGTTTTCCTTCACAAAAAATGTGCACCATCTCATTCTACACCCCCAGTGTGTTTAAGTTTGGATTTTGAGGACTTTCAACCATCTAGGATTTTCCTTGAGTTGCTTCCAAGAGATAAAATCTTCACTTTCCTGCATGATTTCAAGTTCTTAGTCCCCTACACATGTTTAAATATCAATTATGCTAGATTAGTGAACTTGGAAAATTCTAAGATGAAATTTAGTAGATGTTTTGAGTTGTGGAGGTGTATTTGAGGTTTAGTTAGTGACCACAACCCTTCTAGTGTTAGAATTATGGACCAAACTGAGTTTAGAAGTCCCAAACACGAACTTAGGTTTTTTGGATATCGGGTTTTGTGGAAAATATGATGATGAATTAGGATCTGCTATAACTCGGAGACTCTGAAAATTAATTAGCGGATATAGTGAGATGTGCAGACCCATATGAAGCTACCCTAGAATCCTTAGCCCAATCCCTCATTTTCTGGCTGCCGTTTTATTCGATTTGGCCGCAATTTGCGGCCCAATTTTGGAATTAGGGTGTGATACTTGGTCTGTAGCTCACTCATTAGATAACTAGACCTACCCTGTATGCAAAAAAGTCTAATTTCACCTTAACAAAAATCTAGAGTCGTTTTACTTTATTTCTGGCTATGTTTTGCGACTTTTGAAACTTGATTTTTGGATATTTGTGTTTTGAATCAGTCGTTTGACGTTCGTACGTCGACGTCGGGGGTTGTTTGGTTGTTCTTGCATGCATGGACCATAGGTTCTAACCTATATGTGTTTTGCTTGCCGTATCGGTTTTCGGATTGGATTTTGTTTATGATACGATATTTCTTGATTGTAGGTACTTTCGCGTGGACTTCCGGGATGACGAAGGAGAGCAAGTTGTTCATCGACTTCGGCTAGAGCGAGGATAGTTGGTGAGTAGATCTTTATCTACGGAGGAAGTCGGGTGGATGACGTATAGCACCCCCACAACCATAGTAATAGAGAATCGATATATAAAATATATTTTGGAGAAAACTATGCTATGAACTTACGGATATGATCAAAAGATTTAGTATGAGATGATATGATAAATACAAGATGAATTGGATTGATATATTGATATGATGAAATGAGAATATGATGAAATAAGATAACTTGAGCGGATATGCTTGATATGAGGATGTGAGGCGATATGAAAACATAGATACATATGCCAAGATATGTTATGAGATTGATGAGATATGATGTGAAATTGATATAAATATGATACGAGGTTGATATAGATATGACATGAGATATCTATATATGTATGTGTATATATTTGAGAATATGAGATGATGTTAGGTATTAGGACGATAGATCCTTATTCTGATTTGATGACACCGTATGATGGATTATACCGTACGTGATAGGATACCGGATGATTGATCCGCACTCTCGAATCGAGGATGATGTAAGAGGATTATATCATATCTGATGCTATGAGGACGGATCGCCAACTTATGGATTTGTCTTGATTCGGAGAATCATTACTTCTAAACGCCTTAGTGGATAATGGGTTATATTTGATGTATTCAGGGGTAGTTACATATCTTATTACCGTTCATGTTATGTTGTATTATTTCTCATGACATACGTACTATGTTCCCAGCACTTACCTGCATATGGCTTTGTCTACCAGTACACCTGCACTATTACCGATGATGCACATGTTATACTTACACAGATTTGCCGGCTCACACATTCATCATCGGTAATTGCCATGCCACTTACACAGTAGAACTACTATACCACGGTATTATTCTTAACTGTAAAGTACAATCATTTGTTCGGTAATTATCACATGACATGCTTACATGATAATACTCGAGATGCTTACAGTACTGTTCTATGTTTGCATATACTGTACTTTATGGTTACATGCATTTAGATACTATTTTCATGAGATCTCTGGATTTGAGAATCGCGGTTATATTCAAAGGAAATTATGAATTGTTTTAAAAATGCAATTTCTCGTGATGTGATATTTCATGTCCACCATGAGTTTTCTCGGTTCTGAGCTATGTGATACCCGATTTGAGGAGTGAGGAGGAACCGTCTCCGGGTACATGGTGGACCCGGTAAGGTATTCCAGGGCAAGAAGATCGTGGAGTAGATGATGAGCCTGGCAGGGGATGCACTACCTACTGGTGATAATTTGGACCCGGCGGTTATCCGGAGGATACCGACCGGAGTTATGAGATCAGATGGATATGAGGGCCGATCCGATGATGTGGCGCCTGAGATATGAGGATTTATGTCTCGATACTGGAAACAGGTTTTATGTTGTTTCGAGTGTCGATGTTGGACACTCAGGTTTCATGATATTGATGTGTCGTTGATGGACACACTGTAGGGTGTTTTTTGTCACCCCATTAAGATTGGAATGTGCGTGCTTGTCAGGCTTACTACAGATTCCCCTTGTCTAAGGTAGGCGGGGGTTTATTGATTTTAGGGATCTGAATCTCCGGCAGTCACGAACTAAGCTGCCGTTAATTACCCCTCACCTTTGGAGCGAGAGAACCTCCGATTGACGGGTCAAACAGGTCATGCGAACTCAATGTGCAGTGTTGTGTTTTAGAGGGGAATTGGATATATCGGGGGGCGCATAGTTTTTACGGGGTTCCCGCTACCCTGCCCTTGCGGGGTGCAGGGCAGCGCCCCGTTAGAAATTTTTTTCTAACAGGGACAGTGTTATGAAGTGTGTGTGTGTGTATACATATATACATATATATATAAAGGGGGAAAAAGCGTCTAAAGGACGCGTGGGGGACAGCGCCTCACGTGCGTGGCACGCAGGCACTGGGCGCTGGCGCCTCACATGCTTGGCACGTGGGCGCTAGCGTGCCGGGCGCTGGGCGCTGGGCGCCACAGCCCCGCGTGCTTGGCACGCGGGCGCTGGGCGTCGGCAGGAAAAGAGACTTGGTCCTTGCCCTGGGAGTTGTGCTCCCAATTTGACTTATGGAGTTGAACTCCTGACAGAGAGTGGGCTTAGTCCCTGCACTGGAAGTTATACTCCCAAAAAGAAAGAGAGAGAGAGAGAGAGAGAGAGAGAGAGAGAGTGTGTGTGTGTGTGTGTGTGTGTGTTTGAGGAGTTAAACTCCTGAGATATTTTTGGAGCTGATGAAAGGGGCTTCTCCCTTGAGCCCTGGATCTTCCCCAAAGTGGGATTTTTGGAGATGGGTCTCCTTCTTCTTCCTCTCTGTTGGCCGGATCTTGGACGAAAGGGGGTGAGATTTAAAAATCTCCCCTTTTTGAGATCTGATGGAAGATCTGAGCTCCCCTTTGTGGGTTTTGTGGTGAAAAACTATTTATTTTTGGAAAAGAAAGAGTGAAACTCTTGATTTAATTCAAAAAAAGGAGAAGGTTTAGAATCTTGAGGAAGGAGAAGGAGGCATTAAAACCCTAGAGTTTGAGAGAAATGAAAAAACTCTCCTTTATTTCATCATCATGTTGTCTTATATAGGCTTACACATTTACATATAACCTCTTGGGCTTTTACAAAATGGCATTTTGCTCATCCCATGCCTCATGTGCTCATTTCTTTTGCACATGAGCCATGGGCTTTACAAAAATTTGGTTTTATGCCCATTTTACTTACATTCATGCATAAAAAATTACTTCAAAATTATTTATTACATGATTTTTTATTTCGGCATGGGGGGGCGGACGCGGGGCTTGACTAGGGCATAGGCCCACTCTCTTAGGCTTGGGCCCGCTTACTTGGGGTTGACCTTGACTTTGACCCGGTCAACTAGGGTGTAAATTTTGACCCCAACAAAGTGCCCCCCATCAATAAATGCACACCGCGCTTATAAGTTGTATGCATGAAATTGATGGATCTTGAAGTTGGACTTCGAGATGGAACATCATTCCGGGGGCGGAGCATCCCTCGGGGAGCATGATTCTCGAGGATCGGAGCATCATTCCTATTTTCGGAGCATAATTCCAGGGTCGTAGTATCATTCCGAAGAGTCAGAGCATAATTTTGAGGATCGGAGCATAATTCCGAAGAGTAGAGGCATGATTCTAGGGATCGGAGCATGATTCCGAAGAGCGAAGCATGATTCCAGGAATCGGAGCATGATTCCGATGAGCGGAGAATGATTCCAAAGGGGTGGGAGCATAATTCCGACGAGCGGCAGACATTCTGACCGAACCAAAATTTCGATGCAGAGGTTGATTCCCAGGCGAAGCATAATTCCGACAGGGAAAGCAGATACTCCGAGGCGAAGCATGATTTCGATGCAGATCTTGTTGGTCGACTTGATTCCAAGGCGGAGCTTAATTCCGACGGGGAGGTTGTTGATTGACTTGATTCCGAGTCGAAGCATAATTCCGATAGGGAGGTCGTTGTTTGACTTGATTCCAGGATAGAGCATAATTCCGACGAGGAGGCCGCTTGTTGACTTGATTCCAGGGCGGAGCATAATTCCGACGAGGAGGACGTTTGTTGACTTGATTCCAGGGCGGAGCATAATTCCGACGAGGAGGCCGCTTGTTGACTTGATTCCAGGGCGGAGCATAATTCCGACGAGGAGGCCGCTTGTTGACTTGATTCCAGGGCACGGAGTATCACTGGTTTTGATGTAGAGGATGATTCCTAGGCGAAGCATAATTCCGACAGGGAAGGTGGATTCTCCGAGGCGAAGCATGATTTCGCCACGGGGTACACTCTGAGACGAAGCATGATTCTGCGTAGAGGTTATTGGTTTGATTTGATTTGGGTTGACATCAGCATCGCTACACTGGAATATGGTACCAGGAGCGAATCATCATTTTCCATGAATGGATTTGGGGATTTTGGTTTTGGTTTAGCATCAGCATCGCTTCACTGGAATATGGTACCAGGAGCGAATCATCATTTGCCATAAGGAGATTTCCCTCGTTCCCAGTTTAACGAATTAGGGGTCATCTGTTTCCAGTTTAACGACTTAGAGGTCATCTGTTTCCAGTTTAAAGACTTAAAGGTCTTCTGTTTCCAGTTTAACGACTTAAAGGTCATATGTTCCCAGTTTAAAGACTTAGGGGGTCTTCTGTTTCCAGTTTAACGACTCAGAGGTCATCTGTTCCCAGTTTAAAGACTCAGGGGTCTATTGGATTGGAAGTTTGGAATTTTGGGGTTGGGGTCGGCATCAACGTTGCTGACACTGAAGTACAGGTGCCAGGAGAAATTCATCATTTGCCTTTTCCTGTCGGGAAGCGATGGCTTAGGCGACAGGTTTAGGTCCCTATCACCTAAGACTTTTCAATTTTATGAGCCGTAAGGGTCCCATAAAAGCATTTTCTCCCTACGAGTCAAAAGGATCCCGTAGGTGTATTCTCCTTAGGTGTCGTGGGGACACCCAATTGTTTTTTTCCTTTGTGAGTCGTAAGGATCCCACGAAGGTGTTTTCTTACGAGTCGATAGGATCTCGTGAGTTTTTTCTCCTCATGTATCGTGAGGACACATGAGTGGGTCTTCCCAAATGGAGCATAATTCCAAGGGCAGAGACCGGCCGCTGGACTGGTGACTGCGGTGGGCATGGGTGTGATGAGAATTATTTGAGCCCGTAGATTATATACGGTAGTCAATTTGGGGACCACCCGTAGGGCCAAGGGGATTTTGGAAAATTGGATTTTGGTTGGCGTCTGCATCGCTGCACTGGAATATGGTACCAAGAGCGACTCATCATTCGCCGTTTTGGGATTTGGAATTTGGTTGGCGTCTGCATCGCTACACTAGAATATGGTACCAGGAGAGACTCATCATTCGCCGTTGGGAACTTTAGGATTTGGGATTTGGTTAGCGTCTGCATCGCTGCACTGGAATATGGTACCTGGAGCGACTCATCATTTGCCATTTTGGGATTTGGAATTTGGTTGGCGTCTGCATTGCTGCACTGGAATATGGTACCGGGAGCGACTCATCATTTGCCATGAATGGATTTGGGGATTTTGGTTTTGGTTTAGCATCAGCATCGCTTCACTGGAATATGGTACCAGGAGCGAATCATCATTTGCCATAAGGAGATTTCCCTCGATCCCAGTTTAACGAATTAGGGGTCATCTGTTTCCAGTTTAACGACTTAGAGGTCATCTGTTTCCAGTTTAAAGACTTAAAGGTCTTCTGTTTCCAGTTTAACGACTTAAAGGTCATCTGTTCCCAGTTTAAAGACTTAGGGGGTCTTCTGTTTCCAGTTTAACGACTCAGAGGTCATCTGTTCCCAGTTTAAAGACTCAGGGGTCTATTGGATTAGAAGTTTGGAATTTTGGGGTTGGGGTCGGCATCAACATTGCTGACACTGAAATACAGGTCCCAGGAGAAATTCATCATTTGCCTTTTCCTGTCGGGAAGCGATGGCTTAGGCGACAGGTTTAGGTCCCTATCACCTAAGACTTTTCAATTTTATGAGCCGTAAGGGTCCCATAAAAGCATTTTCTCCCTACGAGTCAAAAGGATCCCGTAGGTGTATTCTCCTTAGGTGTCGTGGGGACACCCAAGTGTTTTTTCCTTTGTGAGTCGTAAGGATCCCACGAAGGTGTTTTCTTACGAGTCGATAGGATCTCGTGAGTTTTTTCTCCTCATGTATCGTGAGGACACATGAGTGGGTCTTCCCAAATGGAGCATAAATCCAAGGGCAGAGACCGGCCGCTGGACTGGTGACTGCGGTGGGCATGGGTGTGATGAGAATTATTTGAGCCCGTAGATTATATACGGTAGTCAATTTGGGGACCACCCGTAGGGCCAAGGGGATTTTGGAAAATTGGATTTTGGTTGGCGTCTGCATCGCTGCACTGGAATATGGTACCAAGAGCGACTCATCATTCACCGTTTTGGGATTTGGAATTTGGTTGGCGTCTGCATCGCTACACTAGAATATGGTACCAGGAGAGACTCATCATTCGCCGTTGGGAATTTTAGGATTTGGGATTTGGTTGGCGTCTGCATCGCTGCACTGGAATATGGTACCTGGAGCGACTCATCATTTGCCATTTTGGGATTTGGAATTTGGTTGGCGTCTGCATCGCTGCACTGGAATATGGTACCAGGAGCGACTCATCATTCGCCATTTGGAGTTTTTTTTACCACGATTGCTTTATCATTTCAGCTTTTCTTATCGCGAAGGTCGCGATTGCCCTATCATTTCGGCTATTTATTCGCGGTTGCCCCATCATTTCTGCTATTTATTTTCATTTTTATTTTACTCGTTGATTTTTATTGCGAATTGCCCCATCATTTCGGCTTTTTTTTATATTTATTTCATTATTATTTTTTGTTTATTTACACATTTTTTAACATCCCCAGTTTAACGACTTAGAGGTCAATTGTTCCCAGTTTAACGACGTGGTGGTCGGCTGTTGGAGCTTGGGCTCGATTCTGCAGGAATCACGGGCTCTTCATCATTTGGATCGAGCCGGTGTTGGATGGCAATAACCGCGTCATTGTCATGGCTAGGACTTGTTCCTCTGTGCTCCGTCATGTAGACCGTATGGGTTGTGTACCCGTCTATTGCTTCTTCATCGGTAATGTTGCTCGTTGGGCTTTTGGATTGTTGCCTTGGTCCGCTTTTTTCAGAGAAAGGCGGATGTCTGAGAGATTCGGGTTCACGAAGGACTTCGGTCTCCGTTTGTATGAAATTGGTGGTCGTAGCTTGACTGTTTGTTAACACGCCTTTAGACAGTTCTATCTCTCCTGCCTTGTATTGCTTTTCGACCCAATATTTGAAGACGAAGCAGTCCTCAATGGCATGACCTATCACTCTGTGATAGGGGCAGAATTTGGGGTCGTCGGTCATATTCGCTTCTTACGGTCTTTTTGATTCTGGAAATTATAGACCGTTTCTTAGGGCATCTTTGAGTATTTTACGGACTTTGTCCCTTCTGAAGGAATAGATCTTATCCAGCTTCTCTTTCAGTGGAGCTTCTCCTCCTTCTCCGAACACCGGCTTCCGAGGCCGGTTGGCATTAGTCCCGCTCATCCCTTGCTTATTTCGGTTAGCCGAGGTGTTGAAAGATTCAGCATGGTCAGAATCTCCGCCTTTACGATTTTCGTCCTTTTGGTTTCTCCAGGACCTATTGTTATTTTGGGAGTCAGAGGAGGACTCCTGCTTTGAGCGTTCCAACATCTGAACTTTCCTGGTCAGCTCTTGGAATGTTTTGAGACCCGCGGTGCATAGAAACGGGGCCATCCAATTGTTGAGATTTCCGACAAGGAGACTGACAGATTGGTCCTGCTCTATCGGCGGTTCACATTTGATGGAGAGATTGCGCCATCGGGTTATAAAATCTGTGCTTCTTTCGTTGTTCTTTGACTTGGTCCTTACAAAGTCGGCAATGGTGATCTTATCACTGAAACTCATGAACCTTTGTCGGAACAGAAATTCCATTTGGACGAAAGTAGTAACGGAGCCATCCGGTATGCTCGCCAGCCAGTCGAAAGCAACATCGGTCAAGCTATTAATGAACTGGCGATGGAGGAGCGCATCATTTCCCCCAGTATTCCCGCATGAGGCTTTAAAGTGGATGATGTGCCGATTCGCATTTCCGTCCCATCAAATCTTCTGAATTTGGGGATGACATAGCCGCTAGGAAATTCTATCAGATCATACTGAGCAGGATATGGTCTCCTACTGCTGCTGATATCTTTTTGCGTTTCGGCTTCGGCTAACAATGTTTTGACTTTGTTGGCAACCAAATCCATGATTTGATTTTGAGTTAGCGGGCTGCTGTCATCGGTAGCCAAGACATTTCCCGAGATAGGATGCGACTGAATTTCATGCGGTCCCCCTACCTTTGGATTTGAGGGAATAGGTATCGGCTATCTCGGGACACCGTTTCCCGGTTCATGAGTAGAACCATGCACTTGATTGGACGGCTGAGAGGCAACTTGGGCCGTGAGCTGCATCACGACATCCATCAAGTCATCAAATTTGGAGTAAAGCTTGGCCATCTCCTTGTCTTTACTTCTGAGTTGTTTTCGAAGCCCTTATAGAAGTTGCTGCTCTGCGTTATTGGGACTGAAGATTGGCTCATCTTCGCTTTCCGAGCCTGACTCCTCATGAACCGAGGGATCTCTCTGCTTATCAGCCCCACTAGGAGGATTTTCATTACCTCCGGAAGGATGCTGGTCTTGGGAAGTGATAGCCATATTCACACCAGATCGGATTTGAGATGTAGTGGCCCCGTCCTTGCTCTTACTGCGCGTGCCCACCATGTAGACAGTGTGGACAACATATCCAGCCGTCTCTTTATCTTTAGCGGGGTAACCTTATTCTTGGATCCTCATGAAGTTCAGCCTAGCATGAGTCCTAGCCCTTTTGTTGGCTCTATATCTGAACCTTTTCTATCTTAGCTTCTCGATTTTGAGGGCTTGACGGGCATCCGTCATCCAGGAAGCCATCGTGAGTCGATTGACGGGGATCTTAGAGAAGATACCCGATTGAGCAGTTTTCAGGGGCGCCGTTGGAGCTTGCCCGAGATGCCATGTTGCTTTGTTGGTGTTGATGGCCTTGCCCCCAGCTGCTTGCCCGAGATGCCATGTTGCTTTGTTGGTGTTGAAGGCCTTGCCCCCAGCTGGGGCCAAGGAAAGCCGTTCAAACACTGACTTGCTTTCGGGTAGTGGTGCTCTCGAGATCACCACATTTGGCCTCTTGCCTTTCGAGGCAGGTCTGTCTGTTGCTGGAACTTGAGAAGCTGGGATGGCGCTAGCTGACACGAACAGAATAGAGCCAAATAGTAGCGGCGGCTCCTTCCATTGTCACCCGAGACTGGCGTCCTGGCGTCCATCTTCATCGTATAGGAGATGGGAGAAGTGTTGAGAGCTGAGCTTGCCCTTGGAGACATTTTTTGCGTCCGAAAATTGCAGTCGAAAGTCGTTAACCTGCAAATAGAAGCATGATTTCAGTACAGGCAATCAATGTATATGTTGATTGAGTTCGCATGGATATTTAACCCGAAATACGGGAAAAGAGATTTGTCCCACCGGGCGTGCCAGAATCTGTAGGGTGTTTTTTGTCACCCCATTGAGATGGGAATACGCGCTCTTGTCAGGCGTACTATAGATTCCCCCTGCCTAGGGTAGGCGGGGGTTTATTGATTGTGGAGATCCGAATCTCCGGCGGTCGCAAACTAAGCTGCCGTTAATTATCCCTCGCCTTTGGAGCGAGAGAACTTTCGATTGACGGGTCAAGCAGGTCATGCGAACTCAATGTGCAGTGTTGTGTTTTGGAGGGGAATTGAATATATCGGGGGCCCCGCAGAGTTTTTATGGGGGTTCCTCTATCCGGATAGCGGGCTGGGGGTCAAGGCTAGCAGCCCCCTTGCGAGGTGCGGGACAGCGCCCCGTTAGAAATTTTTTCTAACAGGGACAGTGTCGTGGAGTGTATGTGTATCTATATATATACATATATACAAAAAAGGGGGACAAGCGCCCAAAGGAAACGTGGGGGCCAGCGCCTCACGTGCTTGGCACGTGGGCGCTGGGCGCTAGCATGCTGGACGCTGGGCGTCAGCAGGAAAAGGGACTTAGTCCTTGCACTGGGAGCTGTGCTCCCGATTTGACTTATGGAGTTTAACACCTGACAGAGAGTGGGCTTAGTCCCTGCACTGGGAGTTGTACTTCCAAAAAGAAAGATTTATTATTTTGTGTGTGTGTGTGTGTGTGTATGTGTGTGTGTGTGTGTGTATTTGAGGAGTTAAACTCCTGAGATATTTTTGGAGCTGATGAACGGGGCTTCTCCCTTGAGCCCTGGATCTTCCCCAAAGTAGGATTTTTGGAGACAGGTCTTCTTCTTCTTCCTCTCTGTTGGCCGAATCTTTGATGAAAGTGGGTGAGATTTAAAAATCTCCCCTTTTTGAGATCTGATGGAAGATCTGAGCTCCCCTTTGTGGGTTTTGTGGTGAAAAACTATTTATTTTTGGAAAAGGAAAAGTGAAACTCTTGATTTAATTCAAAAAAAAAAGGATAAGGTTTAGAACCTTGAGGAAGGAGAAGAGGGCACAAAAACCCTAGAGTTTGAGAGAAATAAAAAAAAGTCTCCTTTATTTCATCATCATGATGCCTTATATAGGCTTACACATTTACATATAGCCCCTTGGGCTTTTACAAAATGGCATTTTGCTCATCCCATGCCTTATGTGCTCATTTCTTCTGCACATGAGCCATGGGCTTTACAAAAATTTGGCTTTATGCCAATTTTGCTTACATTCATGCATAAAAAATTACATCAAAATTATTTATTATATGATTTTTTATTTCGGCATGGGGGAAGCCGGTCGCGGGGCTCGACTAGGGCATGGGCCCACTTGCTTGGGCTTGGACCCGCTTACTTGGGGTTGACCTTGACTTTGACCCGGTCAACTGGCTTGCAAATTTTGACCCCAACACACACGTTGCTTGATACACATGCATACATGCTTATATATTCAGATGACTATCATTACATACTGATATTGGCACGACACTATTGTACACATGTGCATACATGATCACCCTAGATACCATAGTATTACCTTCATGATACAGTTGGACTTAGGGATCGTTGTTCATTCGATTTCTACCTGCTGATATTTTCTACTCATGAGTTGGCAACTCACCCCCGTTGTGCCACGGTTTTCCATAATTTTCTCGTATTTTAAACTATTTTTAACAAATTTTTTAAAACAAATTCGGTTTTAAAAGAATAAACAGTTTTAGATTTTAATTTATAAAGAAAATAAAATAATTTAACCTCCCTTTAACCTGGACCGTTGGATGAGAGATCCAACAGCCCAGGGCGGCTGGCGGCACCCACGTCGTGGGGACCACGCGAAAACGCATGATCCCTCAAGCCGACACGTGGCCGAGGGTGGCGGCTCGTGGGCCGTTGGATTTAGATCCAACGGCCACGATTCGGAGGTGGCGCCGCCGAATCATCCGACGATTATTGGGAATCATTGGGGCACGGATTTTGGGGGATTTGACCGGATTTTTTTTGGGATTTTATTGTTGGGAGAACGACCATATAAATGGAGACCTTCAAACTCTATTTTCTCACACCACAGAGCTCCGAAAATTCTGGAAAAAAATACCCAGACTTTCGTATCCCCGACGCCGACACTGTGGTTCCATCCAATCATCGAGGAAAAATCCGAGCGCGGAGTTATTAAGATTGTAGTAAAAGGCTACGCTTTCGATCCATCTATCAGCATCTCAAAACAAAGGTAGGATCCGCCTCTCACCTCTTGATCTATTTCCTTCTTCAATTAGGATTTCTTAGACATGATAATAATCTTGCAACCCATTTTAATATGTTGTTAAACCCTTCATGCATATTATGTTACGATATTATTTTAACGAAAGAATCTAGAATTGATGTTGACCTCACGGGATAATGACCTATCCCTCATGCTCACACACATACCTACAATCAAAAATTTATGATGTTGTTTATCAGTTAAGTTGTCACATCACATATACCTTCTAATACTATATTGGTTATTTTTTATAACATATCGCACATACTGTACGATTTCAAAATGGGTTACTTCCACAAAAATACCCTCCTTTTTATTAATACGTTATATTTAAATTAAAGTACCCATATGATATAGGGCAAATGTCAGAACTTGCGGTGGCTTAACAAGTGATTTTCCAATTACTATTGGTTTACATCAAGGATCTGCATTAAGTCCTTTCCTGTTTACCATCGTGATGGATGAGCTTACTAGAACTATCCAAGATGAGGTCCCTTGATGTATGCTATTCGCTGATGATATTGTTCTAGTAAATGAGACGAAAGCAGGGGTTAATGCCAAATTGGAATTATGGAGACAAACATTGGAATCTCGGGGATTCAGATTGAGCAGATCCAAGACAGCATATATGCACTGCAAATTTAGTAGCCAGAGAAGTCAAAACCATATTGGTATAACATTGGAAGGGCAAGAGATATCACCGAGCGACCAGTTTAGATATCTAGGTTCCATCATCCAAAGGAATGGGGAGAACGATAGTGATGTTAATCAAAGGATCCAAGCTGGTTGGTTGAAATGGAGGAGTGCAACAGGGATTTTGTGTGATCGTAACTTTCCGTTAAAATTGAAAGGGAAGTTTTATCGGAGCGCTATTCGGCCTGCCTTATTATATGGTACAGAATGCTGGGCTCCTAAGAAGCATCATACACAGAAGATGCACGTAGCGGAGATCCGCATGCTTCGTTGGATGTGCGGTAACACTAGAAAAGACAAGGTGCGAAATGAGGATATTCGTGCAAAGGTTGGTGTAGTACCCGTGGAGGAGAAGATGCGGGAAAACCGGCTTAGATGGTTTGGTCATGTGCGACGCAGACCTATGGAAGCACCGGTTCGACGAATAGATACTCTCGATATGGGTAATGGCAAAAGGGCAAAAGGGAGACCGAAGAAAACATGGATGGAGGTGATACGAAACGATATGGTTGCCAAAAGACTCAATGAAAGTATATTGTTCGATAGAAGTGAGTGGAGACAGAGGATTCATGTGCCGGACCCGGCGTGATTCTCATGTTGGTTCATGTAGCCTACCCCATATGCTTGGGATAAAAGGCTCAGTTGTTGTTGTTTGTTGTATATGATATAGGGCTTTATGAATCAAATATCTTGGGCACATTAAAATGATATTTTATTTTTACCCTTATCTATTAATTACTTTAGTTTCATTAAAATCCTTTTACCTTTTGAATGGAGTAATATTAATTATATTTTGGTTTCTAACTTAACCCCCTTTCACTTAGAGAGAATATTTTTATATTAATCTTGAAAGTCGACCTTAGCACCACCATGGGGTTCTAGAGGCATCAAACATGCCAAATTTTAATTTTTATTAGGTGCTAAGCTAGACTAACAAGATCTTTACTAGATTATTAGGGTTTGCCTTTGTGACGTGATGAACTAAAGAGAAGAAAAGAGTATACAACCTTTGTTAATTTTTATTAGGTGCTAAGCTAGACTAACAAGATCTTTACTAGCTCCGGGTTGAAGTCCACGCGACTCTACTAGGCTTATCTTCGAGTTTAACGAACCTCCTTCGTGATCTTCGCGCCAAAGACGATCCACCCGAAGTCCACTAGCTCAAACTAACCCTTCACTAATCTCATTAGTGAAGACAACACTCCACATCAAATTGCTAATTTAATGTGTGATGGTGAAGTAGGGGTTTAATTTGCTCACAAGTTTGTGTTCAAGCTTCATGGTTCACATCACATGTGAGGGTTGAAGCTTGAACTATAGCGATTGAGGAAGAAGAAGAAGGTAGAGAGCAACCATGGGAGCAACTCAAAAAATAATGGCTACGTGTTGAGAATGAGCAAAGAATGAATGGCAACTCTTGACCCTCACTCATTAAAGCATGGAATTTTGCAATATAAAATTGCAACCATACTTGAATAGTGAGTCAAGATGAATAAACAAATATAAATCTCATGCTTGCAACCATGCTCTCATTTTCTACCTCATTTCTATTTTCACAAAATAGAATTTTATGCAATGCTTCATTATTATTATTATTATTATATATATATATATATATATATATATATATATCATATATATTAATATATATATATATATATATATTATGAAGAATAATTAGTGAGCTAATGATATTAGTTAAGATACAATTATATCAAATATAATATATATCACATTATTAAATCAACACTTGATTTAATAATCCGGTTATATCACATATGACCGACTAATATCATTTATCTGTATATCACATTATCAAATCAACACTTGATTCGACAATCTGGTTATATCACATATAACCGAACCGATAACAGATAACTGCCAGATTACAATACGGTATCACATACACGTATTTAATCAGGCACACACACATATCACATATGTGTCCTACTTCGTTTCGCTTGAACCAGGGAACTTCTGTTTGGGACTCTTAAGACTCGTAAATACGCCAGCAGTAGGTGATGATCACATCAATCACCTACAAGCCGTCAGCGGTACTAGCTGGACGTAACGGCTACCCGGGTAGCGATATGAAATCAACAAGCAAGCTTGTCCATACTCTCCATGAAGCCTATCAGTAACACTACCGTACAGTCCGGTCTCTTCGTCCGATATGTCATATATCATGTCTAGAGCTGGTAAACGTCAGACCCAGTAACGTGATAAGTCATGCCGATGTCTGGCCTATAACGGTTTGAGAAACTATTGATAACTCTTATCAGCAAATCTCAGCAGCAGCCCTGGACAGGGACTTCCAGTTATAGCCAATCGACATAGCGCAACATCAACCCCTAATACCGGGAGAGACGAAACCCCTCCTATCGCTCATTGCCTCCATGTGATTCGGGACTATATCCAAAATCTACCTGTTTGCACGAATCCTTTGAGCCGTGGTGGGGAGGAAATCAAAGCACAGTAGGAGCCACACAAGAATCTATGATGATCTCGGGTCTACAGACTAACCTGTACCGGTGTCACCAGAGGACTGCTATCTGACGATAGGTATACTACCACATAGGAGTCCTCGGCGAGTCCTGTTCGGTGTACCCATTCTCCAATGAGCACCTGTGTACAATCTTTGATGTCACACACCAATGGCTGTGGGATCAGCCATCGCCCTCTAAGGGACAAGAAACGTACACACTAGTCTATTCTGGAATATCGATGCCCTAGTCTCGATATTCTCTCGACTAGAAACTGATTAAAGGATGTACTTGTTGACCACCCTGGCCCCACTAGTATGATCTCATCATAATCCTGGTAGTCAAGTACATATCCTAAGGGCTTTATTAACATGTAAGAGACAAACAGTATAAAAACCAGTTTATATGTTAAGATAAAGGTAACCTGATAGCATACTATCATGTCGAGCAAGAAAGCATCTATATATATGTCCAAGCATCCACTATATCATCAATAATGGCCTCTAGGGCATACATATTCCTAACAAATCTTTCCTAGCCTATTAACTAAGATTTAATAAGATACCCTAATAGGGTAATATTTTACATGAAACACCCCGTGGTTACTAGACAATCGTCCATGAAAATGACACAAGTCCTACCGTCCATGTGCAACGGTTATCAACGCGAAATTGTTCTTGTAGAATATCACCTTTAATAAAAATACCTTAATTTTATAGGATAATGTTTTACATATATATCTCGTGGTTGATAGGCAATCGTCCCTGAAAAGGACAAAAATCCTGCCGCCCATGTGCAGCGGTTGCCAACACGAACATATTTCTAAAATGTTACCCCCAAATAAAAACCATAACTTTATAAAATTATTATTTACAATAAAATATCTTAATCCATTCTCAAAGGATAAAATTTCATTTAAATATCTGGATCTTTGCTAAAAGACTATTTTCAGCAAAAACCATAACCTTTATAAATGATATTTTCCAAAAAGAATACCTAAAACTTTTTTATAAGATAATTTCAAATAAATACCATAATCTTTCAGATATTTTCATTAAAATACCATGGGTTTTTCCAAAATTATAATTAATCTAAAATATCATTATTTCGTATAAACAATGACTACCATTAGATACCATGATCTTTATTAACTAAGAATGCTATAAAATATTATGATGCACCTTATAGACTTTAAAAGATGACAAGATAAAATGGGTGGTTATGAAAGACCATATTAAATAAGATCAATTATTTAAATACAAGTTACAATAGACAGGACACATGATACGGTTAGGATTAGAATGCGTGAACCTAGGTATGGAATACTTATAAATGAAGATCTCTGCAGGCAGAGTGAACAGTCTAATATGTGGACGACTACTAACCCGATATTCGGGCGAATACTAACCCATTCTTCGGGCGAATACTAACCCGGTCTCCGAGTGAATACTAACCCGATATTCGGGCGAATACTAACCTGTCACGACCCGAAAATGGCACGTGACTGTCACTTGAATCATATGAAGTCTATAGGACCCCATCTAATTCAAATAAGCCAAAAATCCCAGAAATCTAAACCATTTTAAGAAAGAAGTGAAGAAACTTATTTAAAGCAAGTGGTTTTAGTAACATAAGCCGAATATGCATTTTTAAAATCTCAAGTCTTTTCTGAAAATTTCGGTAGAGTTTCCTTTGTAAATACTGGCCCAAAAGGGTACAACATGAATAATATGAATAAAAGCATCTCCAAGCGGGAGCTAGCTCTTCGTCAATTGACGGTCACAACCACGCAAGCAACATAATATACAACGTCGAAGGGCGAGAATCAAAATATATAAGTCTGGTTGATGGAGTTTACTAGATACAACTGAAAAAAATAAAGTACAATGGTGGTCACGATTCAATTGAACCCACCTACCAAAGCAATCACCCGGAAAAAAGCAGTGTGCCAGAAAAGCCGTAACGAAACCCGCACGGCAAAACCTGCAAGAAACTGTGGCACAACGGGGGTGAGTTGCCAACTCGTGAGTAGAAAACATCACCGAGCAAAAATCGTATGTATGACTCAATCCTAGGTCAATACGATCATAATATATAACCTCAAAATGATAAAGTCTGAAGCATGGTAAAGTGGCAACGATAAAGATCTATATATAAGTGTAATACCATGTGCTCGTGTCAGTGCCTCAGATAGCAACATATCATAAATATGAGGTATGAATGCAATAAATGAAAACGAAATACATCATAATGAGAAAACTGTTTTCTTTATATAGTGAGATTTCTGTATAAATGAATTGACGTATCATCAATAAAATCAACACAAAATATATATATAAATCCCAATATCTCAATATCTCAGGCTCCGGCTATCCGGAATGGCCTGTATCCTCAAATCTCAATATCTAGGGGTCCGGCTATCCGGACTGGCCTAAATCATCAAATATCAAAATCAAGGGCTTCGGCTATCCGGAGTGGCCCATACTCCGATCGGTATCCTCCGGATATAAGTCAAGTCACAATACAATCACCGGTCAGTAGTGCTCCCCTGTCTCAGTCTCAATGCCATCATCTGTGACCTTCTCGCCCCGGGGTATCGCACCGGGTCCACCATGCACCCACAGAAGGTTCCTCCTCCTCCTCGAATCGGGTGTATAATATCGCTCAAGAGCCGAGAAAACTCATGGTGGACATATCTCATATCATATCATGAGAAAACCACAACTTCCATTTAAAATGATAATCAGATTATAAAATCTTTGCGGTTTCTCTAAATCCAGAAATCTCATGGAAATCCGAAATCATAAATCACGATGTAAATAAATAATGAATACTGGGCTCCGGCAATCCGGACTGGCCCAAACTATCGCATGACAAATAAATATATGAATATACATGCATGAGATAACACGGTAAATAAATGCAATATCTAATCTAGCACACTAATAATATATCGGAACTATCAGCTAACAAGCGATATCAATGAATCAATATTCTCTAAAGTGTGTGTGACATGGCAATTACCGATGATGATGTGTGTGAGCCGGCAAGCAAGTGTACGTGGAACATACACATCATCGGTAATGGTGCTGGTGTCCTGACAGTATGGTTTCATAATCACTATAGTAAACAATAAACATGCAATGCGATGATAACAATATGGATAAACGGAGAATAAATAATAAAAGCAACAATACCGAATATACATCAATGAATAGTAAATGCAACAATAAAGAATCTGCATTAATATATATGGGTCATACAGTTTTGCCGTTTGAAATAACACGAATCGTGGTGTTTAGAAAATAGGGCTACGGTGTTTTTAAGTAAAGGTATGTCCTTTGTAATATCCGTAGAATCCCTTGGCCTGTCTTTAAAATACTCACGATTCGTTCGTTTGAAATAGGTATGACCCGAGTCTAGTCTAACATCTACAAGTAAACTACTGGACTAAACTAACAGACTGATCGAAAAGGTAAGGAAAACCACCTAAGTCTGAGTCGATATATATATATATATAGTCGGTGATCCTGCCTCAATAGTATCACATACGATACAATATATATAATATGACATTCTCAAGTCAAGAGTGCGGATCTATCATCAATATATAACTCGTACGGTAAATCCATCGTACGGCATCCTAAATCTGGGTACGGTCAATTATCACATTATCGCATCATTCATCCGGTATCCTTATCATCATATCTGATCTGGGTACTGATCTAAAGTCTAGTACATACTGATACCATCTACATATATATATATATATATATATATATATATATATATATATATATATATATATATATATATATATATATATATATATGCGTGTGTATGAAAATACATCGCCTAAGGACCCGCTGTAATATCATGTCGTATCTCAATATACGAACCAAATCACATCACTGATCTCATGGCACCAAGCCCAATCTCATCGACTCATCTCCAAATACCATGTACTATCCTCATAATCCATGTATATGTATACGTATATATATATATATATAGACACATAGTCCCATACCCATGTGTGTATGTGTATATATATATATATATACATATCCCCATATACGCACAAATAATAATAAAAAGTATGCAAGTGTGTGTGCGTGTGTGCGTGTATGCAAATCTTAACTCCAGTGTTTCGCGACTAAGAAGTTAAACTAAGTTACTTCTACTTACACTAAACTAACCCAAAGTCACATAATCATTTCTTGCTAAGTATGCATATCTCATAACCACATAAGTATGTGTGTGTGTGTGTGTATTATCATAACGCATTCGCGTTCTATACTACGAAACTGCGGGGGTGCTATACGTCATCCACCCGACTTCCCCCGTAGATATATATCTACTCACCTTGATCTTGCTCGTCGAAGTCGATGTCGCCATCCTCTTCTTCATCGTCCGAAGTCCACGTGAGGGGGGGTACCTACATATCACACATAGTATCGTAAATTAAAATCGCACACGAAAACCAAATCGGCACGCGAATCGTACATAGGTTAAAACCTATGTCTACGCATGCAAGAAAGGTAAAACAAATCCTTGATGTCGATGTACAAACGTCAAACCATCGAGTAAAAACACAAATACCCAAGTTCAAGTTAATAGAATCCGCAAAACCGAAATCAGAAACAATGTAAAACTCTTCCAGATTTTACCCTAGGCCAAATTAGCCAATTTTGCATATGTGTAGGGTCTAGTTTACTGATATAGGAGCTACAGAACAAACACGAGACCATAATCACCTCACCTGGCCGCAAATTATGGCCAGAATGAATTTAATTGCGGCCAGAAAGTGGTGTTGGGGTCTCGGGTCTTGGGGTTATCATCTAAGATGCCTGCACTACTCACTGTGTTTGCTAAATAATTTTCAGAGGCTCCGGGTGTTAGCAAATCTCCAATAAAACTTCAATTTTCCACAAATACCCGATGTCGGGGTTTCTAAGTTCGCTAAAAGGGGTCTTATTCTCAGGTTTAGTCCAATATACCATCACTACATGGGTTGTATAGCCTCTACTAATCTCAATTACACAATCACAACTCAAGAATCTCTCAAACCCTAACTTGAAATTTTCAAAGTTCACTAAACAACACTAAATCGGTTCTAAACTAATATAGATGCTAAAGTGAACCAAATACAATGCTAATGGTGAAAGAATTATCTCATTTGACAACTCAAGAAATTTCTTGAGTTGCCCCAAGTCTTCAAAATCCAATTTTTTGGTCCAAAGTACTTGTAGTGAGCTTGTGCATCTTTTTTGTGAAATGGAGATAGAGTTTTTGTGTTGTTTTGGGTGTGTTTGTGAGGGTTGAAGGGGAGGTGAAGGAGAGGGCAGCCATGAGAGAGGAGGGAGTGGGAAGAATGAAGGAAGAATGAAGGAAGAATGCCCATGGTCCAAGGTTGACCCCTCACCCTCTCTCTTCTCTTCTCTCTCTTGCCCATACTCACTTTTATATTCATTTTCTTTTTCTTTTCTTTTCTTTTCTCTTCTCTTAAAACTAAACCAAAACATTTGAAAAGAAAGCCATAGAGAAAAATGTAACAAGTGTGAAAAAATACTTGGTGCATGTCACATGCACAAAACTAGCTTAATGCACGATTAGCGATATTTAATCGCGATTAGCATTAAAATCGTATATAACTAATTATAAAAATTTATAATTTGCCTAAATCACATAAATCCCTCCAAAATCACCATTTAATTTAATTTTCCAATATTTTCCAATTTATCGGTATTTAATTATACCGCATCATTAAAATATTCATAATATTTATTATTTAATTATATAATTTCCCAAAATAATATTTTATTTTTCTAAAATGTTACAATCTCCCCCCCCCTAAAGAAATTCGGTCCCCGAATTTAAATTTAAACCCTTCAAATACTAAAACATTTCAGTAAAAAGATCCAGTCGTCGGGGCTCCGAAATCATAAATACATAAAACACATCGTAGCACAATGCATGCGCATGAAAAACGAGTATATAAACTAAAATCCAAACTCCGTCAAGCATCCCGCAATCATCGGAGTTATGGTGAAGACACCAATGTCTAAATCCAATACGAAAACCAACATGATATACCTCAAAACTGTACATGTAAACATCGTGGTAATTTCGTCAAAATATCAGAAAGAAATGCATGCCAAACCTTTCATGTTGCTGTGCGATGCGCGTATCGCGGCACAGTGGCGGACGTCTATTGTAAGAAAATAACTACACACACACACATACATATATACCCTTGTTTAACATACACGTCCCGCCATTTTGAAAAATAATTTACAAGGGTTTCGTTGTTAAATGTATTGTGTCGTCTCGGACACGTAGGTAAATACTGAGACTATAGCTCCTTTTTGGAAATCCCTTCGATAACTATCAATGCATGCAAAAATATATTCAGGTACTGTCCTCGGACTTGTCCTGCTCAGCTACTATACCATATAGTAAATATCATAAAACATACTGCTCCAAAAGAAATCAATCCCAAACTGTATATAAGAATACCACATGCGTCTGGTGCGTCCGGAAACCGAAATCAACAAATGTGCCCTACATGTGCACAGAACAATATCTAAGTGCAACGGGTGTGCACGAAACATCTGTCAAAGGCAACGGGTGTACCTGACAGCAATATCAGGTGCATCTGATATGCACGAAAAATCTCAATTTAGTGCATCTGGCGTGCACCGAAATCGCATCAAGCGCGTCAAGTATGCGCAAAATCCAACTCAAGTGCACAAGTTGCACGAAAACAAATATCGAGTATCACGATCGAAATCGACGGTATACAACACATTTCAATCCAAATCCAAACCAGGTATACCTTAGTATATAATCTCACAACCATGTGCATCAGTGTGCACAAATCGAATCAAAATACTAAAAGTGCATGAAAACTATGCCGAAAGCATAAGTCAAATCACATGCATACCATAGGCATGAAATCAAAATCAACATCTCAAATGACATCAAATCGAAGTCAAGTGCAACTGTGGTGCACAAAATCTCAATCATATAAATAAATCGTCAAAATACCGAAATCAAAGATGGAGGAAATAGTCCCGCTCTAGCACATCCTCTAAAATCTCTGGCCAACTATCATGGTCACTCATAACATGTCTCGTCGATGATGCTGAACTCTGGCCTGCTGGGTGTGCGCAATATGACCGATCCTGGGTCCAAGTCTCCTCGTATAGTATTCCAGAAAGGTTCTGTCGAAGTCTCTCCCAAATCTCGTTTCTGCCGAACTGCCCGGAAGTTATCTTCTTTTACTAAATATGTTTCTTATTCCGGAATGGATGCATACTCATCGCGACGCCTTCTGGAAGATATATCCATATACAACGTCTCTGCATGCGTATCACATCTTTGATGTCAGCGGAGTGGAACGTCAACTCATCAAGATCTCGTACGAACCTCTTACTCCACTTTTCTCTAATGTCGATTGATTCGGACTCGTCTCTTCGTGGCTGCATGGACTGTGCTCCAATGGCTATACTCGTATCTGGAGTCTCCTAAACAATACATCCCATCACATGATATCCGAATGACGTCGAACCTTTCGATCGATTCGTCAAAACTCCATAATCCCCCAAGAGCTCAACATCTTGAGTACAGTTTAATAATATCGAGTACATGCCATAGCACCTATGGACCAACCGTAGAAGGGCAAACCCAAGCATCATCAATGGCACCGCTGAATTGCTATAAACCCTAAGGTTTCAGATCGTTCTCATAGTTATTATATCAATTTAGGGTTTCATTCTTCTAGAGGGTCCACGGAAATACTTGCATATTTTTCCGAATACCTTAAACTTGGAAAATGGTTTTCTGACATTCGATCGTCTTCTATCGACTCTCAACGTACCTGCGTGAAGTCGTCTCTAGCTGGAATCAATTAATCTGATGACCTCGCATCGGGGTAGGCAACGAATCACATGTCTTATTCATTCCTCCTTGGGTGACTAGCGATCTTCTATCATATCTCTAAGTACAACTTGTGCGGCAATAGCTCCAAACATCTGGGGTGATATCTCGTCATTCACAGCAGCAACTGGCTCATTTTTCCGCACGCTGAACAGTGCCTCAATCATCAAATAATCGGTGCATCGACGGTCATCACACTCTGGCTGGTCTCTAGCAGTAGCCTGATCCTCTGGTGCTGATCTGCACGTTCGAGAAATCTTATAAAAGCGATACATCAACGCTCATGGCGCGAACACACAATAAAACGACGCATCTATGCAAATCGTATGTCCCTGGAATCATGCCCTGGTCAGTCCTCGTCCGTGACGAGCTCGTGCTGACGCAACTCTAGTCATAGCTCTCTCTGCCCGTGTAATCGTGGCAGCAAAAACCACAAACTGATATCGATGAGGATAGATCATATGAATGAATATAATGATGTGCAAGGAAATATACATCCTAAGGATTCTTAAGCGGAGTAGCGTATCATAAGTATGCCGTAGAACATACCACGGTACGTCACTCTCCTTAATTCACTTACTCCATCAACCAAGGTCAACCTACGCTACGAAATTTTAAGTCTAATACTTTCTCGACCAAGTCTAAGTTCCGTAAGGTCAAGCCTAGATTCCGTATATATACAAACGCCCTAGGCTCCGCATAGTCAAACATAGACTCGAACCAAGGTTAACTTAGCGCTTTGATACTAACTTTGTCACGACCTGAAAATGGCACGTGACTGGCACTTGAATCATATGAAGTCTATAGGACCCCATCTAATTCAAGTAAGCCAAAAGTCCCAGAAATCTAAACCATTTTAAGAAAGAAGTGAAGAAACTTATTTAAAGCAAGTGGTTTTAGTAACATAAGCCGAATATGCATTTTTAAAATCTCAAGTCTTTTCTGAAAATTTCGGTAGAGTTTCCTTTGTAAATACTGGCCCCAAAAGGGTACAACATGAATAATATGAATAAATGCATCCCAAGCGGGAGCTAGCTCTTCGTCAATTGACGGTCACAACTACGCAAGCAACATAATATATAACGCCGAAGGGCGAGGATCAAAACTCAAAAGGAAACTCAAAATCATCAAGAAAACCATAATAATATAACGCGCGACTCTGAGGTCGAAAGAATATACAACTGGTCTTCTAAGGTTATAAAATATACAAGTCTGGTTGATGGAGTTTACTAGATACAACTGAAAAAAAATAAAGTACAATGGTGGTCACGATGCAAGTAAACCACCTACCAAATCAATCACCCGGAAAGAAGCAGTGTGCCAGAAAAGCCGCAACGAAACCCGTACGGCAAAACCTGCAAAAAACTGTGGCACAACGGGGGTGAATTGCCAACTCGTGAGTAGAAAACATCACCGAGCAGAAATCGTATGTATAACTCAATCCTAGGTCAATACGATCATAATATATAACTCAATCCTAGGTCAATACGATCATAATATATAATCTCAAAATGATAAAGTCTGAAACATGGTAAGGTGGAAAGGGTAAACATCTATACATAAGTGTAATACCATGTGCTCGTGTCAGTGCCTCAGATAGCAACATATCATAAATATGAGGTATGAATGCAATAAATGAAAACAGAATACATCATAATGAGAAAATTGTTTTTTTATATAGTGAGCTTTCTGTATAAATGAATCGAAGTATCATCAATAAAATCAACAGGAAATCAGTGTCTAGTATCGACACAAAATATATATATATATATATATATATAAATCCCAATATCTCAATATCTCAGGCTCCGGCTATCCGGACTGGCCTGTATCCTCAAATCTCAATATCTAGGGCTCCGGCTATCCGGACTGGCCCAAATCATCAAATATCAAAATCTAGGGTTCCGGCTATCCGGACTGGCCCATACTCCGATCGGTATCCTCCGGATATCCGTCGAGTCACAATGCAATCACCGGTCCGTAGTGCTCCCCTGTCTCAGGCTCAACGCCATCATCTGCGACCTTCTCGCCCCGGGGTACCGCACCGGGTCCACCATGCACCCACAGACGGTTCCTCCTCCTCCTCGAATCGGGTGTATGATATCGCTTAAGAGCCGAAAAAACTCATGGTGGACATATCTCATATCATATTATGAGAAAACCGCAACTTTCATTTAAAATGATAATCATTTTATAAAATCTTTGCGGTTTCTCTAAATCCAGAAATCTCATGGAAATCCGAAATCATAAATCACGATCTAAATAAATAATGAATACTGGGCTCCGGCAATCCGGACTGGCCCAAACTATCGCATGGCAAATAAATATATGAATATACACGCATGAGATAACACAGTTGTAACACCCTAGTTCATTTATACCAGTTCTATTTGTAACAACCCTAATTTTCTATACACTTTTCTACACAAAATTTTTATAAAAAAAATCCCAAAATCCATAAAGGGGTATTTTAGCCTGGGTACAAGATATAAGTAATTATTTTGTTTTTAATTACAAGCTACAAGAATATAATAACTCCATTTTTAGTGTACAAGAAATTATTTTAAATTTAATGTGTACTTGGAGTATTTACTCTTGCTGCTATCATTTTAAGTAATTAAATAACTCCATAATTACAAGAAGGAGCTTGTAGCTCATTGGTAATACCTTGCACTGCTGAACCAAGCCATCAGAGTTCAAATCTCATACCCCCACATTATTTTTAATATTGATTTTTTTAAAACCTTTAGAATACCAAGAGTTTACACGTGCATATCTCACAAAACCCCCACTACACCCAAACATGTAACACTTGCAGGAGTTAGATGAACCGTCGGGGGGGATCCAGGCCGCCGGACTCGGCCAGGAATCGGCCAACTTGGCCTTGACTCGGCCGACTCAGTGCTCCGAACGAGTCACGGCCGAGTCACCCCCGATTCGGCCGATTCCGGCAACGGCCACAACATGAAAGTTGTGTCTTTTCATATTCCCTATGCACCTGCAAAATGTCAGCCTCAGACCACTTCCCGAGCTCTTTAAAAATCCTAATTACTCCACTTTTAATACATTTTTATTACATTTTATCACATTTTTATTTTTAACTTTTCATCTACCCTAACCCTATAAATACCAACCCTACACACTACCCTCTCACCCCCAAAATCTTGAGCCACTCTCTCAAAAGTTTTCCAAGAAGTGTGTGCTTTGAAAATAAGTTCGCGGCGAAGCTCCGACGAGATTCCGGCGGGAATTCCGGCGACGTTTTTAGAAACAACTGGCGACGAAGCAACGCCTCGGCAACTTCTTTAGTTCCCCTATACTCTTTAGTATAGATCGAAACCCGTAAGTCCCATTCTATCTCCCTTTCTAATTCTCAAAAATACGAAATTACGAAACCCGACGGAATCGGAACAAATCCGATTTCCGATTCGGTTTTCTATAAAATTTCACTTCTAATCAATTCAAACATGTCTAAGCATCTTTATCATGATTATTAAACTTGTAAAAATCAATTTGAATAAGTTTTCACACATGAAATGATAACCTTTTTAACTTACCGTATTTTTTTCACTTTAATACCATCATGTTTCAATTTCACATTTAACCCGTTAATATTGCTATACCTTAAAATAGATCACGAGGTAATGACCTACCTCCTCACACACACATATGCAACCATAATACGCTATCTTGAAAACTCCTAATACGATAAAACAAGATTTTACATTAAAATACCATTTCCTTAATAAAACCTTTTATAAAAGTTTAGGTTTGATACATTTGTTTAAACAATATCTTTTATAGGAAAAATACGATAAGTTGTGGACATCGATCGTTTATCTAAACCTGACTTTGTGGTGTCTAGGCAAGTGTGTCTAAGGCAAGCGGTTACTTAATTAGGGCCACTACTTGTAGTGGAGAGCCTCCCACTTATCTGGCACTTACCTGGCCGCAATTGGCGGTGAAGAGGCGATTTGAGGCTTCTAACGACTTGTCGTTTAGACCTTTTAGAAATAAGCTAGTTGGCTTAGGAAACCCTAGAATCTAAAATACGGAAAATTACACTTTGCAAATAAATACCTTTTACTTTATAAAACCGTTTTCTAAAAGATTAGTATTTTACAATTTTTGCAAAGCGCCGCTACAACCCATTTTTGGGGAACCCGTTCGGGATCGTGTGGTTTATTGCGCACCCTCGGGCTAGTAGTGCGAGATTCAGACCTCCGCAAGGAGCATTCGGTCTCGAAAGGTTTAAAATACGACATCTTAAGAAAATGAGATTTTTGGAATATAAAATATTTATTAAAAATTATTTTTGTATAAACATATGTATATTTATCATTTAAATATCTATTTTACTATAATATAAATTTTTCATTTTTTCTAACAATCACAATAATAAATTTTACACTAAAATACTATGAACTTCAAATAAATCAATATTACAGATAAATACCTATAACTAGGATATTTTCACTAGAAATGTCACGACATAAAATCCACCCTCATTACAACTCTAAAGACGAACAATAAATACTTGAGGTGTATTTTGAAAAGTATATAAAAGTATTTTTACATAAAACCCCCTTAAGTTTTATAAATTACCCTAAGGACCTTAGCAATTATAAGACTTCGATTCACATTTATGATTGTCTGACTCGGGTTTGAGTCTGATTAATCTGACTTGAATATGATTCAAGTCAATCTATAATCTACAAGTTTCCACTTTAATATGAACTCATGAATTCATGAATCCAATATCAATCTATACATCTTGACTGAACCGAACCATGGATATACCTATTCCTTTTACATAATTCTCAGTTATTCCATTTACATGACTCTATGGTTACAACCGCTTACTGATATCATGGTTTCGGTCAGTCAATCAATCTTACAATCAATACAATTTACAATATAACAATACAAACAAGACATCGTGGGGTTTAAGGGGTAGACTGGTACGGAATATGTTAAAGGTGGCACGAGGTGGTCACTTAAGACGTAATTACATCCATGCCGTTGTTTCGTGGTATTATCGACGGAGCCTTGTACTACAGGTTACCAAGGTCCCCGGTGTAAGTGGGACTCCCATCGTATACACCGGTATCTTCTGTACCAGGCTACAAACAACAGCGTTAATACAACATTACAATATTATAATACAACATTAAAAGCTACTCTCTCTCTCTCTTACTCTCTGTCTATTTCTCCCTTATCTTTGGGACTTACCGAGAGACATGTTCGCTGACGACATTCTATTTTTTTCTTCTTTGAATGTCGTCAGGTGGTTTGGACCCGGCGGAGATCGAGCCATCTCAAGAAGACTTGGAGCAGTTTACCGAAGACCTTGCACTTTAGTTTCATTGTACACTTTTCCTTTCTGTATTTTTCATTTCCTGTCATGCCACTGTTTAGGCATCATTTTATTTCAGTTGTATTCCATTTTCATGTATTGTACAAAAGAATGTTAATAAATAAAAGTTGTTGTTCCTTTTCTATCTTGTCTCTTGTGTATTTATTTTATATTGCTTAGATACGCTTAGCGTATGTACTTCTAAGTATATACGTAGCGGGCCTCGTCGCGTCCACTTCGCCGTATACCGGGAAGCGGGGCGTGACACTATTTTGGGTATTTCTTTATTTATGGCTATTTTTTTATTTATTGCGTTTTGGGTGCGAATAGTGTAATTGGTATCTGTATTTGCATCCGACCCGACCCGCTTGCTGAAAACCCGTCTTGATTCCCATATATGATTTATCCCAGCCAGTTTTGAGGATCCGTGCACTTTCATGTTGTATAACTGCATTATATCCGGTGATCATTCGAAAATATTGCATTTTTAACACAGCAATTTCCCTACTATTTGTAATCATCTAAAGTTATTTGGTATAAATATAGCACATATTAGCAATTCGCCTGCAAAATACCAAATAACATGTGTTATACATTATAACCAGCATTATGAGGGAAATTTTGTGTTTATTATTGCATACGTGATCTTTCGTATATCAAACACTTGTCTCGAGATTGTGTGCAGGAAATTCTCCAGGTAAAAGAGCCGGAACTGCTAAAAGTGCTGATAAAATACGTCAAGTCCAAGACTTGTGATCTGGCAGTAAACAAGAAAGTATAAAAAGCTTCCAGACATAAAATAAGGCCCTGAGGATCAGCACCAAATCAACCTGAGAAAATCATGCACTGAGTCCACTAAACGGCCGCGGATCCGCGGCCGAGTCAGGCCGATCTGCCGCGGATCCACGGCCGAGTTGACTCGTCGGCGGCAGCATTCTTCCCGAGGCTTCTCTTCTCAACTACAAAACTTATTCAAGACGCTTCAAATATCCAGAAGCTTCCCTCCAACAGCCCATCTTCCCATGCAAGCTAGATAACTACCTTAATTTAGAAACTTCCTACAACTACCTAGCTTCTTGTGCAAGCCTCACAACTACCAAGCTTACAAGCGAAGCTATACCTAGCTTCTAGTGGAAGCCAAAGGAAAAGACTATAAAAAGGCATCCAAGGCTTCATTGAAGAGGTTGTTCGGTTGTTAAATATTGAGCCAAAAATTCCGCAATTTGAATAACACAACTTACATTTCAAAACCCTAGCCCCAAATCCATTTCAAAAAGACAAATCAAGATTCATCGAGTTCCAAATTGAGCAAGCATCCACGAGCCTTTTGAAGCAACGCCGATTTTCATCCGAGCAAGAGATCCACGATGATCCGCGACTCAAGAAGACGATGCGAAACTAGTTCGATGATTTTTGTTCCTCCTCAATTCTTGTAGTCTTTGAGTGTATTGTAACGAAACATCGAATAATAAAAGGTGACAATCTTTATTCTTGCTTTCTATTCACTTGCGCATTATGATATTCTTAGTTCTTGATTGCTTTATAATGATGCGTGAGTAAACTCCGCTTGCATCGGAATCAAAAGAATAGGTAGATGATGTTGATGAATTCTTGAACGATTCTTAAGTCTTATGAGTTTTGTAAACCCTAGGAAATTGAATCAAAAATGACCTATTTTTGAGCGAGATGCTTTCTTGAATGTTTTCGCTCTAAATTAGAGATCAACAATCAATGATTGAATTTCATAAAGACTAGAATTTGAATGCTAAAGAACGAAAGGACAAGGGATGAGGATGAAGAAACCCTAGTTTCTTCAATAGATCCCTAAACCTCGTTGATTGTCATCGATCTAGCAACAAATCTTCAATAGATAAGAATTTGTAATTAAAAGCATCAATCATCACTATCGATTCAATTGATTCCGACAAGCCTCTCTTCAAATCTTGATAACTCAAACAATTTGGATATTTTCTTGATTTTTACCATTTCTTGAATTTAGACCAAATTCGTGATTCTTGAAACTAAACTTCACAATTTTCTTTTATATTTTAATTTCCAACACAACTAAAACAAGATCGATCAAATCACACTTTCCGAGTGGACGATCCGTATTCATTAACGCGCTACACCGACACCGTTAATTGATTGAGGTATAAATATTTTTGATTGTGATTACTTTTCATTCCATACAAATTCACGATACAAAAAGAACGATCAATCAAATGGCGTCGTTGCCGGGGATCGTGTGCTAATTTGTTCATTTTTTAAATTTGAGTTGGAAAATTTATTATTCCATCGGTTTTTTAGATCAAAATTCGTAACAAGCGCTTAACGATTTGTTGTGATTTGTTGCAAGAAGATCTGGAATCTGTAGAGCGAGTGAAATTTTTTTCAAAGAATCTCAGGGAGCTCAGTGTGGCTACAGAAGCATCTGTACCAATTTTTGTGCAGGGATCTCTCTGTCTTGCGGCGGATCCGCGGCTAAACTAGCCATTGTGCGGCGGTTCCGCGGTGATACTAGGGCTTCACTGCTTCAAATTTTCTAGGTGACTCTCTGTCTTTCTTATCTCCTCTCTGCTCTACTCCATTAACCAATTTCTGCAGGATTCTTTGCAAAAATTCGCAGCGCCGCAAAAAGAAAATTTGTTGCGTGTTTGATCTTGGTTGTTTGTATTTTTAATACGGAAATTAAGGGGCAAAGACCAAATTCAGATTAGGTGGGGAGTTCATTACCCTTCCTAAGCCCTAAAAATCACAAACTTGCATCCGCATAACCCTTATTAACTAAAAAATATCCAAACATGACTCTAAGGACCGTCGCGCTCACTTAGGACAGAAGAAGGTCGTGGGTAATCTACTGTTTATCCGCGTTTCTTTTTTAGTGTCTAAAGCAAGTGTGTCTAAGGCAAGTGGTTACTTAATTAGGCCCACTACTTACGTAGTGGAGAACCTCCCACTTATCTGGCACTTACCTGGCCACAGAAGGGGAAAAGAGGCAGTAGAGGATCTATCTTGCGACTTGTCTTCTGGAAGTCTAGGAGCGGTCTAGAGCCTTGACCTAGGTGACCACTAGATTAGGGTTGCTTGTGCATTGTTTGTGTGATTTTTCAAAAATCCATATTTTTTTCAAAACAAAACACCAACTCATCTTTTTCTTAATTATCACTCAACGCTGTCAATTGTGCTAAACCATTTAGTGCATGCTCAGCTGGATACGAGATTCTAGTGCCCATCTTGTCCGCGTTCCTCCTATCGACTCCGAAGTCGGTAATTCTACGTCTACTTTTTCTTCACCCACTACCACACCCACTTCGATGGACGGTTCTCCATCGAACTTCTTTAACACTACTCTGCCACCGTCCGCAAGTGCGCAGAATCCGTCCCGCATCTCTCTCCAAGAGAGATGTTACCCTATGCGAGGTCCTCTATCGACCTGTCTCACCATTCCACCAGCCAATGGGGACAATTTTGAAATAAAACCCCAATACATCCTTCTTTTACCCAAATTTCACGGTCTCGAGTCTGAAGACGAATATGTCTTTATTACCAAATTTGAAAATGTATGCGCTATGATGGGTACTTCACAGCTTTCTGTGGATGCTATAAGATTACGTCTTCTCCCATTCACTTTGTTGGATATAGCCGAGAAGTGGCTTTATAACACAGCCGCACATTCCATTTCGAACTGGGGAGAATTCGTTACAGCTTTCCTAAAGAAATTCTACCATAATCATAAAACAGCTCGAGTCCGTAGCAAAATAAATCAATTTACCCAGCTTCCAAATGAACCATTCTCGAAGTGTTTTGAACGCTTCAAGGATCTGTTAGTTCAATATCCTCATCACGGAATTCCTAGATGGGATCTGTGCAGAATTATATATGAGGGCATTAATCCTACAACAAAACAGACCCTTGAATTCATGTGTCAAGGCACCTTCATGACTAAAGATGATGGTGAAGCCTGGAGATTTTTAGAAGATTTCGCTAAAAAATCTTTACAGTGGGAGAATGTAAGTCAACCATCGTCTAGGGGTTGTAATCACCAATCTGATATTTCCATAGGAGTTAGAGCTGAAATGGCAGCAATGGAAAAGAAACTCGAAGCTATGGAACATAAATTTTTAGCAGCCTCCCTAAATCAAATGTCACTCTCCAAAACTGTCTGTGGATGATGTTCTGATCCATCACATCTTGCGGAAGAATGTTCATTGAATTCTCCGTTTCAAGGTCAAGAGCATACTAATGCCGCTTTCCAACAAAGACCTAGAAATGATCCATATTCTTCCACTTATAATCAGGGTTGGAGGAATCACCCAAACTTTGCTTGGAACCAATCACAAACTCAAAACACGGTTCCAAACCAAAACAATTTTCAAAAGGGTCCTTCACCACAACAGCAACCACTTCAACTGGGTCAGCACCCCTACCAAACACAAACTTTTCAAAATCCGGCCACAAATTCTGTACCTGGGAATAATTCTTTCCAAACGGTCGGTTCAGATAATTCCTCTTCACTCGAACAAACCATGGATTTGCTTCTGACAAATTTCATGCAAGCTACGACTGTCACGCCCCGCTTCCCGGTGTATGGCGAAGTGGACGCGACGAGGTCCGCTACGTATTTACTGTGAAGTAAATACGCTAAGCGTATCTAAGCAATATAAAAATAAATCACAAGAGACAAGAGATATAGAAATAACAGCAACTTTATTAATAACATTCTTTTGTACAATGCATGAAAAGTAAATACAACTGAAATGAAAAGCAATGCCTAAACAGTGGCATAACAGGAAATGAAAATACTGAAAAGAACAAGATACAATATCTAGAGCTCGGGATCTTCGTGAAACTGCTCCAAGTCTTCACTGGTGGGCTCGATCTCTGCTGGGTCCAAAGAACCTGACGACATTCAAAGAGGAAAGAAATAGAATGTCGTCAGCGAACAGGTCGCTCGGTAAGTCCCAAAGATAAGAAAAGACAGAATAAGAGGTATTTTCTAAGTATTATGTTGTGGAATATTATGGAATATTGTGTTAACGCTGTTGTTTGTAGCTTGGTACAGAAGGATGCCAGTGTATACGAGAAGGGTCTCTATATGCTAGAGACCAGGGCAAACGGAATGTACAAGGAACCGTTAATCCACGGTACAACAGCAACGGAATATAGGTTAGGTGTCTTAATCTGACCACCTCGTGCCACCTTTAACACCTTCCATACCAATCTACCCCTTAACCCCGTAGTGTTTTGACAGTATTGTTGTATTGTATTATGTAAGTTGGATGACTGACCACAACCATGATATCAGTAAACAGATTGTAACTGCATAATCAGGTAAATGGGATAACGGAATAATGGATGTATATCCATGGTTTGATTCAGTCAAGTTGAATAGATTGTTAACTGGATTCAGGGATTCATGTGTTCATATTGAGTTGGAATATTAAAGAATATAGATTGACTTGAATCATATTCAAGTCAGAAATAGTCAGACTCAAACCCGAGTCAGACTAAAAGAAAAGTAATTTGAAGTTCTATAATTGTTAGGGTCCTTATTGTAATTTATAAAACTTGAGGGGGGTTTTATATAAAAATACTTTTGTATAGTTTTCAAGATACACCCCAAGTATTTATTATTCGTCTTTATTGTTATAATGAGTATAAATTTTATTTGTTTTATTCTAGTGAATATACCTAATAAAAGTATTAAATTATAACATTGATTTATTTGAAAATTCATGGTATTTTAATGTAACTTTTAATCTTGTAATTTTTAGGAAAAGGTGGAAACTTTATCTTATAACAAAATAGGCGTTTTAAATGATAATTATATATATATATTAATACAAGAATAATTTTTAATAAATATTTTATTTTCCAAAAATATCGTATTTTAAACCTTTCGAGACCGAATGCTCCTTGCGGAGGTCTGAATCTCGCACTACTAAGCTCGAGGGTGCACGATAAACCGTACTATCCCTAACGAGTTCCCTAAAGATAGGTTGTAGTGGCGCTTTGCAAAGATTTAATAAATACTAGTCATTTAGAAAAAGTGGTTTTATAAAGATGAGGTATTTATTTGTAAAAGGTGTGAATTTCCGTATTTTAGTTTCTAGGGTTTCCTAAGCCAACTAGCCTATTTCTAAAGGGTCTAAACGACAAGTCATTAGAAGCCTCAGATCGTCTCTTCACCGCCAATTGCGGCCAGGTAAGTACAAATGAGGAGGGAGGGATCCGCTCACGAATCGTGAGGCGGGCCTTTTAAAGTTACCCAAGCTCACTTGCAACTTAGAACTTTTATACAACGATCGATGTCCACAAAGTCAGTTTAGATAAACGATCGATGTCCATGACATATCGTATTTTCCTATTAAAAGATTTTGTTTTAAAATTATATACAACTTAGAACTTTTAGAAAAGGTTTATAAAGAAAATGGTATTTTAATGTAAAGTCTTGTATTTTCGTATTCTAAGTTTTGATGATATCAATTAGGGTTGTATTTGCGTGTGTGTGGAGGTAGGTCATTACCTCGTGATCTACGTTAAGGTATAGCAATTGTTAAGGGTTAAATGTGATAACTAAATATTGTGGTATTTAAGTGAAAGAAATACGATAAATGGAAACGTTATCATTTCATGTGAAAAACTTTATCCGAATTGATTTTTAAGTGATTAATATTCAACATGAATATGTTTAAGCATTATGTAATTTTTGACAAGTGAGTTTTGATAGAAAACCGAATCGGAAATCGGTTTGTTCCGATTTCCGTCGGGTTTTAAAAAAAGTATTTTTCTTAAAAGAAAAGAAAGATAGAAAGAGGGGGACTTACGGGTTTTGGACACGTTAGAGAGTGATAGGAAGGTAGTGGGTGTCGGGCGTCGAAACGTCGCGAAGGGTCCTAGTATGATCGCCGGAATTTATCGTCGATTTCGGCAGCGCTTCGCCTTCCGCTCTTTTTCTAACGTACCGAGTTCTCTTGAATTTTTTAGAGAGTGGACTTAGGAATATAGAGTGAAAGGGTAGAGGGTAGGGGTGTTTATATAGGGCTAGGCTAGGGTTAGGGTTTTAATTAAAAATATATATATAAATATATAAAAATTCATTAAAATATCATTAAATTTGGGAGTAAAAGAGGTTTATTGCGAATCAGGTAACCGATCAAAAATTTTAGAGTATGCAGGGGGTATGACCAGGTCAACACGGAGAAATTCCGTGTTGACGACTCGGCCGTCCGGCCGAGTCCGGCCGGCGGCGCCGGCCGACTCGGCCGAGTCGGGGCACCGTCGGGTGGGGAAACTTATGGGGGGAATTTTGGTGCATCTAACTTTTTTGGTTCAGTATAAATTTTGAGAGTTATGGCTGTTTGACTGTTGACTTTCCAAAAAATTTAAAACAAAACAATATAAAAATAATGTGGGGCATGGGATTCGAACTCTGGTGGCTTGGTTCAGCAGTGCAAGGTATTACCAATGAGCTACAAGCTCCTTCTTGTAATTATGGAGTGAAATAAATACTTAAAGAGATATCAGCTGTAATAAATACTCCAAGTATACATTGAATTTAAATCAATTCTTTGTACATTAAAAATGGAGTTGTTACAACGACAAATTTTCAGTCTTCCGTCGATGACATAAAAAGGAACTCTGCCTCCCAAAATGAGAGTATTAAATCGATGGAGGCACAAATTGCTCGATTAAATGCCGAGATGAGTGCTAGAGAAAAAGGGAAACTTCCAACTCGACCTTTACCCAATCCTGGCTATGCACATCATGTGAATGCTATCACCACGTTGAGATCTGGAAGAGTGCTTGACAAACATGTTGGTGAAGAGATTGATAATAATGAAGAATCAATCGATGATACCCCGGCTGAGACTTTTCCTTCCACTCCTACTTCTACTTCTGACCCTAGTTCGTCTACCCCACCATCTTCTTGCGAGCCTATTCTCCGTTTTTCCCAAGGCTCGAACCCTCAGCACATCTCTTCTAGTCCACCAAAGACGATCCCCACTCCTATTCTTGGATCTTTCCTACCCACACAATCTTCACCAATGTTCGACCCAGCTCTTATAGCTAAAGCTCCTTATCCGAATCGGTTAAGGGGAAACAGACCAAGTCCGCAAATGGAGAAGATCACTGAAATTTTTAAACAGGTTAACATCAATATCCCTCTTCTAGATGCTATTCAACAAGTCCCCGCATATGCGAAAATTCTCAAAGACTTGTGCACTAGAAAGAGGAAGGCTCAAGTGCCGAAAAAAGTGTTCATGTCAAAAACTGTAGACACAGCTTTTCTCCAACAATTACCTAGAAAGCGTAAGGACCCTGGTTGTCCTACAATTTCTATCTCTATTGGGGGTAAACACATTAACCGTGCTCTACTTGATCTTGGCGCAAGTGTTAACCTACTTCCATACTCGGTATATGAGCAGTTAGGGATTGGAAAGTTGAAACCAGCTCACTGCACTCTCCAGATGGTCGACCGATCAATCACCAAACCTAGGGGTGAGCTAGAGGATATGTTAATAAAAATCGGGGAATTTGTATTCCCTGTGGACTTTATTGTACTCGATACACAGCCTGTAGCGAACCCACGGAATCAAATTCCGGTGATCCTTGGTTGCCCTTTTTTGGCCACTTCCAATGGTATAATCAACTGTCGCAATGGCTCTATGACCCTATCCTTCGGAAAGATGTCAATAGAGCTTAACATATACAAGTTGGGAAGTGTACCCTCTGAACCTACTGCTCAGGTCTGTTCTGTCGAATTAATGGATGTCGACAGCAGCGAATTTGATCAGCCTTATGATACAGATCTAGACTATTTTCATATGTTGTTGTTTGACCCTACTATGTTTCATACACATACGGACTCTTCCACCGAGTTGTCCGGGTTAACATCCAAAACTTATTATGAACCGTTTTTAGAGTCTGAAGATCACCCCGCGCTTTTTGATGACATTATTCTTCGGGGTATCGATGAGAGCTTTGAAGACATTTTCGCTAATGAACTCGCATTTTTAGCAAACACGGGTGTTGAGATGAATCAACTACAAGAAAAAGAAATTGAACCTCCACCCCTTCTTCTGTACAATCATGTGAATGCGAGTAATCCATCATCACTATCACTGTGTCGTCTCTCCAAATTGAAACGCAAACCCATTCTATCACACCACTTACCTTTTCCCCACTTTTTCCTGGCTCCTTATAACATGTTCTTTCACCAAACGGTGCACTACACTGATAAGATTTTCGAATGGTTAGTGTTGACTTTCGGTCTTTGCAAAGCTTGGCATTGACCAGTAATTTTGACGCCCTCTTGTGATTTTCAAAGCTTAACATTGTTTAACTCAAGTTTGGGGGGGGGTATAATCTGGCTCTTGAAAATAAATTCTTACTCAAAATGATGAGCTAAAGAATAAGTTTGGGGGAGATTTTCACGTCCATATTTCTTGCCCCCATTAATAATGTCCTTCCAAGCTTACAGGTTTTTGAGACTTAACAGAAGACAACAGTGAGGACACTGTTGAAAACAAGTTTGGGGGAGGTTTATGCTTATTTACGCATCACATTGCATCATACTTTGCATAAGCACAAAACAAAATAAAAAAATAAATAAAATTAAATTTTTTTTTTACATAAATAAGATAATAAAAAATTAGATAGTGAAAAATTACATCCAAAAAATGTGAAAATTTTAAGAAAACCAAAAATATTAGAAGTTTTCTTAAACAAAACTAGTAATAAGTAGTTATGAGCCATTGTCCCAAGGGTTAGTAAGATAAAAGAAGTCACTAATCTGCGGATAAAAATAAGTCTGAAAAATAGTTTCTATTCTGGAAGCCAAACATTTGAATGTTGATACCCTACTATACGCACTTACACACGTCTTGAAACTCGGGATAGCAGAGGATACCTTGAAATGCTCTTGTCTAAAAGCCAAAGTATGAAGGAAATAATAACTGAAGCATAAAATATAAAATGATGTAAAAAAATGAACACTGGTTTTGTTATCACCAAGGCAGCAATAAAAAATATAGCGAGAGTGCTTCATCACCTAGTGCCTTAGACCAACTGGTTTGGGAGTCACTGCTAAGCCTTAGGTGGTGCAAGACGAGGAAAATACTAATACGCCTAATCAGCTAGCATGTTGAGTAATCAGTCGGTTAGTACCTCAAGAAGTATTAACGGTCGCATGAAAAATGTGTGAGCAAAACCATCTAAATATTCATCAGTTAAAAAGTAATGAGGTGGATGGACAAGAGTATGATAGCTTGAATTGAATTCTCCGAGTGTAGGGATGTCTATTACACACACGTAGGGGTATATGATCGATGTTTGGAAGGAAGAAAGGAATCAAGAATAAAGACGATGTTTTATTGAGAGATGATGTGATTTCTAACATCTTTTCATGACTATTAAGATAGGGCTCATAGCAACTGAAAAGCTAGTATTAGTTGGAAACTCTAAATTTCAAAGTCTTTCTTTTACAGTTCTTATCTTTATATGTAACTTTCACGGTCTTCCTTTTATTATTGGATTTTGTGGGTGCAATCCGCTGAAAACCCTCAGGAGACAACACTCCTCCTACTAGGGACACCTAGAGGTTTAAAGGCTTGTTGCACGTGCTCAGTGCAATCGTGTTGTCTACGAAAGTGTGCTAGTTAGTTTTTCTTTTTCTTATATTTTCTCCTTCTCTTAAATAAAAAATAAAAGAAGTTTGCTCGAGACGACCAAAATTAAGTTTGGGGGAATTTGATGAGTTAAAAATATTGCATTTTTAACACAGCAATTTCCCTACTATTTGTAATCATCTAAAAGTGTTTGGTATAAATATAGCACATATTAGCAATTCGCCTGCAAAATACAAAATAACATGTGTTATACATTATAACCAGCATTATGAGGGAAATTGTGTGTTTATTATTGCATACGTGATCTTTTGTATATCAAACACTTGTCTCGAGATTGTGTGCAGGAAATTCTCCAAGTAAAAGAGCCGGAACTGCTAAAGGTGCTGATAAAATACGTCAAGTCCAAGATTTGTGATCTGGCAGTAAACAAGAAAGTATAAAAAGATTCCAGACATAAAATAAGGCCCTAAGGATCAGCACCAAATCAACCTGAGAAAATCATGCACTGAGTCCACTAAACGGCCGCGGATCCGCGGCCGAGTTGACTCGTCGGCGGCAGCATTCTTCCCGATGCTTCTCTTCTCAACTACAAAACTTATTCAAGACATTTCAAATCTCCAGAAGCTTCCCTCCAACAGCCTAGCTTCCCATGCAAGCTAGATAACTACCTTAATGTAGAAACTTCCTACAACTACCTAGCTTCTTGTGCAAGCCTCACAACTACCAAGCTTACAAGGGAAGCTATACCTAGCTTCTACGGAAAGCCAAAGGAAAAGACTATAAAAAGGCATCCAAGGCTTCATTGAAGAGGTTGTTCGGTTGTTGAATATTGAGCCAAAAATTCCGCAAGTTGAATAACACAACTTGCATTTCAAAACCCTAGTCCCAAATCCATTTCAAAAAGCCAAATCAAGATTCATCGAGTTCTAAATCGAGCAAGCATCCACGAGCCTTTTGAAGCAACGCCAATCTTCATCCGAGCAAGAGATCAACGACGATCCGCGACTCAAGAAGACGATGCGAAACTAGTTCGATGATTTTTGTTCCTCCTCAATTCTTGTAGTTTTTGAGTGTATTGTAACGAAATATCGAATAATAAAAGATGACAATCTTTATTCTTGCTTTCTATTCACTTGCGCATTATGATATTCTTAGTTCTTGATTGCTTTATAATGATGCGTGAGTAAACTCCGCTTGCATCGGAATCAAAAGAATAGGTAGATGATGTTGATGAATTCTTGAACGATTCTTAAGTCTTATGAGTTTTGTAAACCCTAGGAAATTGAATCAAAGATGACCTAGTTTTGAGCGAGATGCTTTCTTGAATGTTTTCGCTCTAAATTAGAGATCAACAATCAATAATTGAATTTCCTAGAGGCTAGAATTTGAATGCTAAAAAACGAAAGGACAAGGGATGAGGATGAAGAAACCCCAGTTTCTTCAATAGATCCCTAAATCTCGTTGATTGTCATCGATCTAGCAACAAATCTTCAATAGATAAGAATTTGTAATTAAAAACATCAATCATCACTATCGATTCAATTGATTCCGACAAGTCTCACTTCAAATCTTGATAACTCAAACAATTTGGATATTTTCTTTATTTTTACCATTTCTTGAATTTAGACCTAATTCGTGATTCTTGAAACTAAACTTCACAATTTTCTTTTATATTTTAATTTCCAACGCAACTAAAACAAGATCGATCAAATCACACTTTCCCTGTGGACGATCCGTATTCATTAACACGCTACACCGACACCGTTAATTGATTGCGGTATAAATATTTTTGATTGTGATTACTTTTCATTCCATACAAATTCACGATACAAAAAGAACGATCAATCATCCGGCATCTGCATTTTTTTAATATAACAAATAAAGTCAAATAAAATATTTTAAAAATATCTAGTATGGCCTGCATCGTACCCCTAACCTTGTGGTAGCATCTGTGCATCTTGTTCTCATTCCGTTTAGTGAAACGGACTCGTTTGGATAGCTACATGCACGCTACGTGTATCCGTTCTTGGGGGTATGCATTTCCGTTATCCGGATATTCTATTTTGTTTTTGGTTAATACGTATATTATCCGTATTTTCAAACCGTAATTTTAGACCCGACCCCGGTATGTTTTGGACTATTTTTGTTTTAGCCAAAATCTCAAAAATACTTAATATTATATTCTTTAAAAATCTATACGTTTATATTTTTTTTCTTCTTTAACAAACAAATATTTTCCTAATATTCTAAACTAACAGATCTCATTCTCTCTCTCTTTCTAAATAATTTTTCCTAAATCTAATCTTTACAACCCCTGCCTCTCTCTCTCCTCCTTTATTATATATATTCTTTTTTTAAAACCCATACCTCATGTCCCTCTCTCTCTCTCCTCACATCTTCTTCTCTCCATTTTTCGTTTCCCGCTTTCGTTCGAACCCACGCGAAAACCCACGCCCACCGCCTTGCCTCGTCGTCGTCGCCACCGGCCCCTCGCCTCTCCCTCTAACATCCTCGTCCTTACCTCCATGCACCTCTCTCTTCTCCCGAGCCCACACAAACCCACAACCCCGCAAGAGACCCGACCCAAGAACCCACGACACCCATCGCCTCCCATTGCCGGTGACCCCTCGTCGTCACCACCATTCCTGTCGTAACCACCACCTCTCGTTACCCTCATCTCCCTCTCTCTTCCCTTCAACACCTGACACCACCACCATCCCCGACGACAACTCCCTGCACACCCTGCAAACCTAGCACCCATAGCTCCATCGCCGGAAAACCCGTCGAAGTCATCACCCCCTCGCCTTCTTCTCTGTCCCAGAACCCCAAACCTAGAGCACCAAACCCACAGCCTTCTTCTTCTTCTTCTCTTTCTTCTTCTTGATTCTTTCTTTTCCGGTGATCGCCGGAGCCGTGCCGCTGCCGACGATTCGAGCAACCCAGTGGACGTCACCAGCCAGCGTGGTCGTGTTTTTGCTTTGCCTGGTCTTGTTCTGTGCGCACGTGTGTACATTGCGACGTTTACCCGACGTTAGACACACCGTACGCATCCCGTCGTGAGATCCGATCAGGCAAGTTTATCTTTCTACATACTATACTACTATGTTTTGCATTCATGCGAATAATAATATTACATATTGTTTAGTTATGCATCCAATGTTACAGTTTTACAATATCCGTTCGCTTCCGTACAGTTTATTACATATCTAGTTGCATGCAAGTTTACCTTCCTACATATTATGATACATATTTTGCATCCATATGAATAAAAATATAACATGTTTACTGCATTGTACGTCCATGTTACTGTTTTACTGTTTTCGGATAGCTGTTCGTATCCGTATCATTTATTACATATCTAGTCGCATGCAAGTTTATCTTGCTACATGCTATGTCTATATATTTTCATTATATGAATAAAAATATTGCATGTTCATTACATTATGCATCCCTGTTATAGTTTACCGTCTTACGACACCCGGTCAGATCCGTACTGTATATTACATATTAAATTGCATGCCTGAACCTGATTGCTTCATGTTACTGCTAGATTCATATACCATACTTGCTAGTATGCATTATATGACTCATGGACTCATTATATGTTATCACTGATTACTATTCGTGCATCCGTGCTTTTACCGTGATTCGATACTGGTTACATTTTACTATTGGGCATCCATTGGATACACTGTACACCACCTGACATGACCTGTTACACCACTGCTTGACTTGATACCTGATCCTGTTACTAATGCCGACAATCCTGACTTGTTGTCCCGATGGACGTTACTGTTGTCTGTATAGACAAAACCTGTACCTGCTTGATCCTTTGTTGGTATTAGATATCGATTGGCAATGTCTAACTTGAACACATAACCTTGGGGGTAAGGGGAAATCAAGAATGTAACCGAACGTAACTCAAAGGGCTATTATATTGTTTGTCGTTTTTCCGGGCATTACAGAATATATTGTTTGCCATTTTTCCGGGCGTTACGGAATATATCGTTTGCTGTTTTTCCTGGCGTTACGGAATAATCCTGTTACCGTGGTCCCGTGGGGAATGAACGGGGCATAGACCGATGGGTTACGATGAGGATTGCATTAATTGATTTCGAAGACTTTAAAATAGATAACCCAGTAGTATAGTTTAGATTACTCACTGCACTTCACCTGCACGTATACACTTCACTGTTGCATATCCATGTTTACTGGTTATATTCATGTCATCGTTTATATTCATGCCTGCATATCTCGTGTATCCTGTTCATTTATTATTGTTGATATTATGACGCACTGACGTCTGGGTTTTGCATGGCCCAGATCCTCTGTCTCTTTCGCAGGCTGGTCAGGAGTACTTCTACCGTCAGACCGAGCAGTGAGGATCCTGTTAGTATCTAGTTTAGTTTAGTTTTTATTTCCGTACTTTATTTCCTGATGTGAGCCCGTATTTGGGACGTACTTTCCAGATATTATTGCTCATTGGATATATTGTTTCCGCATATTTATATTTCTTGACTCGTTTATTCTGGCAGATGGACATGTACTATATAGTTTATTTCATTTTACTGTTCTTGATATCTTATATACAGCCGTAATGTGACTGTGGAGGGATGTTTCCTAACCACAGGTAGCATGGTTGGTTCTGTCACGTACCGATCTTAGCGCACTCTGGGAAGCGGGGCGTGACAACAGTAAATAAAAGCAATATCTAATCTAGCACACTAATAATATATCGGAACTATCAGCTAACAAGCGATATCAATGAATCAATATTCTCTAAAGTGTGTGAGATATGGCAATTACCGATGATGATGTGTGTGAGCCGGCAAGCAAGTGTACGTGGAACATATGCATCATCGGTAATGGTGCTGGTGTCCTGACAGCATGGTTTCATAATCACTACAGTACACAATAAACATGCAATGCGATGATAACAACATGGATAAACGGAGAATAAATAATAAAAGCAGCAATACCGAATATACAGCAATGAATAGTAAATGCAACAATAAGGAATCTACATCAATATATATGGGTCATACAGTTTTGTCGTTTGAAATAACACGAATCGTGGTGTTTAGAAAATAGGGCTACGGTGTTTTTAAGAAAAGGTACATCCTTTGAAATATCCGTACAATCCCTTGGCCTGTCTTTAAAATACTCACGATTCGTTAGTTTGAAATAGGTATGACCCGAGTCTAGTCTAACATCTACAAGTAAAATACTGGACTAAACTAACAAACTGATCGAAAAGGTAAGGAAAACCAGCTAAGTTTGAGTCGATATATATATAGATATATATATATATATAGTCGGTGATCCCGCCTCAATAGTATCACATACGATACAATATATATAATATGACATCCTCAAGTCAAGAGTGTGGATCTATCATCAATATATAGCTCGTAAAGTAAATCCATCGTACGGCATCCCAAATCTGCGTACGGTCAATTATCACATTATCACATCATTCATCTGGTATCCTTATCATCATATCTGATCTGGGTACTGATCTAAAGTCTAGTACATACTGATACAATCTATATATATATATATATGCGTGTGTATGAAAACACATCGCCTAAGGACCCGCTATAATATCATGTCGTATCTCAATATACGAACCAAATCACATCACCGATCTCTTGGCCCCATGCCCAATCTCATCGACTCATCTCCAAATACCATGTACTATCCTCATAATCCATGTATACACACACACACACATACACACAGAGTCCCATACCCATGTGTGTGTGTGTGTGTGTGTATACATATCCCCATATACGCACAAATAATAATAAAAAGTATGCAAGTGTGTGTGTGCGTGTATGCAAATCTTAACTCTAGGGTTTCGTGACTAAGAAGCTAAACTAAGTTACTTCTACTTACACTAAACTAACCCAAAGTCACATAATCATTTCTTGCTAAGTATGCATATCTCATAACCACATAAGTGTTTGTGTGTGTGTATCATAACGCATTCGCGTTCTATACTACGAAACTGCGGGGGTGCTATACGCCATCCACCCGACTTCTCCCGTAAATATATATCTACTCACCTTGATCTTGCTCGCCGAAGTCGATGTCGCCATCCTCTTCTTCATCGTCCGAAGTCCACGTGAGGGGGGTACCTACATATCACACATAGTATCGTAAACCAAAATCACATACGAAAACCAAATCGGCACGCGAATCGTACATAGGTTAAAACCTATGTCTACGCATGCAAGAAAGGCAAAACAAATCCTCGATGTCGATGTACAAACGTTAAACCATCGAGTTAAAACACAAATACCCAAGTTCAAGTTAACAGAATCCGCAAAACCGAAATCAGAAACAATGTAAAACTCTTCCAGATTTTACCCTAGGCCAAATTAGCCAATTTTGCATATATGTAGGGTCTAGTTTACTGATATATGAGCTACATAACAAACACGAGACCGTGATCACCTCACCTGGCCGCAAATTGCGGTCAGAATGAATTTAATTGCGGCCAGGAAGTGGTGTTGGGGTCTCGGATCTTGAGGTTACATCTAAGATGCCTGCACTACTCACTGTGTTTGCTAAATAATTTTCAGAGGCTCCGGGTGTTGGCAGATCTCCAATAACACTTCAATTTTCCATAAATTCCCGATGTCGGGGTTTCTAAGTTCGCTAAAAGGGGTCTTAGTCTCAGGTTTAGTCCAATATACCATCACTACAGGGGTTGCATAGCCTCTACTAACCTCAATTACACAATCACAACTCAAGAATCCCTCAAACCCTAACTTGAAATTTTCAAATTCACTAAACAACACTAAATCGGTTCTAAACTAATATAGATGCTAAAGTGAACCAAATACAATGCTAATGGTGAAAGAATTACCTCATTTGGCAACTCAAGAAATTTCTTGAGTAGCCCCAAGTCTTCAAAATCCGATTTTTCTTAGTCCAAAGTACTTGTAGTGAGCTTGTGCATCTTTTTTGTGAAATGGAGATGGAGTTTTTGTGTTGTTTTGGGTGTGTTTGTGAGGGTTGAAGGGAAGGTGAAGAATAGGGCAGCCATGAGAGAGGAGGGAGTGAGAATGATGAATGAAGAATGAAGGAAGAATGCCCATGGTCCAAGGTTGACCCCTAACCCTCTCTTTTCTCTTCTCTTCTCTCTCTTGCCCATACTCACTTTTATATTCATTTTCTTTTTCTTTTCTTTTCTTTTCTCTTCTCTTAAAACCAAACCAAAACATTTGAAAAGAAAGCCATGGAGAAAAATGTAACAAGTGTGAAAAAAGACTTGGTACATGTCACATGCCAAAACTAGCTTAATGCACGATTAGCGATATTTAATCACGATTAGCATTAAAATCATATATAACTAATTATAAAAATTTATAATTTGCCTAAATCACATAAATCCCTCCAAAATCACCATTTAATTTAATTTTCCAATATTTTCCAATTTATCGGTATTTAATTATACCGCATCATTAAAATATTCATAATATTTATTATTTAATTATATAATTTCCCAAAAATAATATTTTATTTTTCTGAAATGTTACATAACCCTACTTTGAGGAAGAATAATCCAATATGTGGATGACATACAATGTGGAAATTTCATGCCTAGATGATATACGCACTAACTCTAATTCGTCAAAACCTTTACACTGAATAACGGGGATGGGTAGTTTGATTAAGTAAGGAGATGAGGAACTCGGATTCCCCTACTACTCGATCATGATCCCGGAAAGCGAAACAATACATTTCACTTCCCCAGTTGTTGTTCCGTGGCCACAACGGAATAATCGCGAGTATCCGGACCCTTTTTTAACAAACTAATGCGAACTTTTACCTAACAGATATCTCATACAACATGCTCTTATTCATATATACCTCATTCAACGTACCCTTATTTCCATACACCTCATACCCATATATATCATATATGTACACACACATCATATCTACATATATTTGCTCGTTTTTGTACATTTACTTCCTTATGAGGCAATCCTACTCGAGTGTAACTCACTGACGGACTTTCCTTTTCTTTTTTTTCTATCTCTGGAACGTCCATTAAATGAGGATCAAGATGTGGAGCCTACTAATAAAGATTATGTGGACTTGACGACGGAAGATCAGCTAGTTATATTTTTATTTTTTGCCCACCTGTTAGGGCTTTTGCTTCTTTTTCGATATAATTAAACTATTTAATTTATTTTACTCATTCTTTTGGGATGTAATAAAGTTTGGTTAATGGAAATAAACGCCTCCCGCTTTTATTATTATTTTTTGGTACATATCCTGCATGTTATAGATATTCATACGCTTAATGTAATTGTATTGAATAGACCACTTTCAATACAGTTAGGTTGCGGACCATATCACGTTACCCCTTCACCTTCTTTTGGAAAGCGGTACGTGACAGAGAGGTCACTTAAAAAACACCTACATGAATTCTCGTGCCGTTGTCCCGTGGGTTATGACGGGGCCTTGTGCTACATGTTACCATAGTCCACGGCGTAAGATGGACTCCTCTCATATACATGAATATCTTCTTTATCAAACTACAAACAACCACGTTATAATAACTATCATATACCTTTGAACCATCATATACACTTTACCTGTTCATTTCACTTTATAAACTATCTTCTCTTTCTTCTTTTGGGACTTACCGAGCGTTAGTTCGTTGACGGCATTCCTTTCTGTTTCTTTATTTGGAATGTTCGTCAGGAGGACCGGACTCTGAGGAGATAGAGCCGAGTCAGAAGGACTTGGACCAGTTTACAGCTCAGCCTAATTTCTAGCTCTTTCTAGCTTGCACTTACTTTTTGTATGCCATTGTTTAGGCATTGCTTTATATCATTGTAACTTTTTATATTCAAACAGTTGTATATAAAGTTGAATGTAAATAAAGTTGTTGTTCATTTTATTCTTTTGTCATTCTTGCACATTGTTATATATTGCTTAAATACGCTTAACGTATTTATTTCATAGTAAATAAGTTGCGGCTTGCCATGTTACCGTTTTCATCTACTGGGAAGTGGGGCGTGACAAAAAAGATACTCGCATGATCTATGTAGGACACCCATATGTTGTGGATATCTCAAATGGATATCCGCAAGCTTAAAATGCAGCGGATATCTCCTTAAAAGATATCCGCAAACTTAGAGTGAAGTGGATATCTCTTAAAGTGATATCCGTAAGCACTCTATAAGGGGTTTGGGTCCAACTTAGAGTGATCCTTCCTATGTTTCTAAGTTATATATCATGAGTCTTACTCAGAGGATCCCGTATTGACTCATAGTGGAACCCATAAATAGAGATGTCCGCTTAGTCTTGAAAATCATATCAAATGTGATATACATCCCCCATTTTCTTTTAAAACGTGTTTGCATTTTCATGTAACTCTTTCATATAATTTGAGATGTAAAGGGATGCATATATCTCAAAATTGCACACAAATTAATATAAATTAAATCTCTTGAGGACTTCTTTCATGTTACCTTTTATCGCAAGTATACATGTATATGATGTAATCCTTATTCAAATTGATGTGATTTAGAACATTCTAACAAGATATCCCGTCTAGATATTTCCTAAGACAATAGGGTGTAATTAACGGTAAATACTTGCGCTTATCGGAAGTCTCGAACCCTATAATGTTCTGATCAAACTTTAAAACTTCTAAACTTTTTTTGTTTAAACTCCACCTTTCTCTTAGTATTTGATCGTCAAAGTTCATTTAAGATAGTAAATAGCATGATATTAAGTGAAAAAAGATATTGTTTAGCATACAACACTATGGAATACATGGTTTGCTCACAAGATTAGAAAGCAGCACCTGTTAAGAAACAAAATCAAATTACCGTAGACTCGGATTATCTACCTGAAGAGCTTACAGGATCGGGAGAGTCCAACGCCGAAACAAAAACCACAACCAACTACGACGAGTAGTGAGTAGGAACTAGTAATGGTAGAAAAAGAACTACGTAGACCTGATTCTCTCTCATTGAGCTCAATATTTGAAAGGGATACGTAGGTAGCCCAAGTGGGTTCGGTCTCCAGGTTAAAAAAACAAATTGTATTATTTAATTGTAAGTTGATTTATATTAATGAAAATTTTAGTTTATTTTTCATTTAATTTAACTCTATTCATTTATTTTGATTTTTAAGGATTTTTTTATTTTTTAAAAAAAAAGTCAAGTGAGTCGACTCGCCTGATTCGCCAAAGTCGGTCGTCTCGCCTCGCGATTCGTTTAGACGAGACAACAAGGCGAGCAGGGTTGGGATCAGCTACTATTGAACTCGTCTTGCTTCGCCTCACCTTGTTGCGAGTCGGGCGATTCACGAAACGAGTCGGCACGCCAGGCCTAGGTAGGACAGGCCTAGGTAGGACCATATGTAAACAAAAACACGAGATTAAAGGCATGTTTGGTTGCAGGTTTGTATTGAATTTGGCCCTATTTGGATTAGTAAATCCAAAGGATTCCATGATTTTGTGTTTGCTTAGATAAGAATTATGGAGTTTGGATTTGCTTGTATTTTGTGAAGGGATTTGCTTGTATTTTGTGAAGGGCCCACCAAAAATAAGGATCTATGAATCCTCATAAAAGTTTAGGATTTGCAAGGATTACAAGAACCTTTTTTTTCCAACCAAATAAGGATTACAAGAACCTTTTCTCTCCAACCAAACAAGAATTACAAGAATTTGCAAATTCAATACTAAGAATCTTATACCAAACAAACACAAAATTAGCTAATCCAGAAAATTTCAATTGTACTGTATATGTATGAAAATCCAAATTTCATGATAAACCTGCCAACATGTTACACCTCAGCAAACCGCATCCTAAGCGGGCAGCATTCTCCGAGGCTGCCCGGAGCGCATCTCTAACTCTAGTTGACAGTGGAGCAATTCTAATTCATCGCTCCTCCGTTTTATTATTTATTTATTTATTTATTTATTCATTCAAAAAATTAAAGAAACGATTGTTGGTACATTTGAGCATTAATGCTGTGTTTAATGCCTAGTTGCTATTCAAAAAATTAAAGAAACGATTGTTGGTACATTTGAGCATTAAAGCTGTGTTTAATGCTTGTTGTTTTATAATCCCTAGCCAGATTTATTATTGTAATTGTAACTGCAGTCCAGCTTTTTTGTTTAGTTTAAGGGCCCCCCACGCTCGCTCCGCATGAGATGGGAATTTGTTGTTGTTTTGCTCATGGAATTAGTCAAATGATCCGTAGATTTCGTTGTTTGTGTATCATATTTCTTAATTATTTACCATATGTGTTTCCTATATTATACTCCATATAGAAACTACAACTATTTTTATCTAGTATATTATTTTATTTTTATTCAAAATTATGAATTTGATATAAGTCTACAGTCACACATACCAAGATTGACAAAGTTCTCGGCCAAACCGTTGATACAATTAGTTAGGTTTTTTTCTCTCTGTTTTGGAGCATGAGTTGGTACATCCATGTTTGAGTTTCTAATTCATGGCACCATTCAAACAAGAGATAGGTTTGTTTCGGTTCGGTTCGGATGTATTTACTTCAAGCTGAACAGGTGCAGCCCAAATCCGGTTCAATGACGTCTTGATTTCCGAATAAGCTGAGCTCAGGAATGAAGTCAAACCAAGCTACGTTACCAATAAATTTGTCCCGAAAATGTTAAATTGTGACGACTTAATTCATCTTCACTGGGATCAAACCTCCGCGCTCACCTCGCAAAGGGAAGTGTCATGCCAACAACTACGATGTTGCTCGTTGGTATCCAGATATATTTATTTAATTACTAATGAACTAGTGCTGACTGACATTTGAGGTTACAGAACAATGGACAAATAGATGAGAGTATTAATAATCCTGAGGTAGCATTAGAGAAATTTCTCCAAGGCTGACAATGGAGACAAAATTCCAGCTCCATGCATATATGTCCAACCCCGTCTTATCCTTTCAATGCAAATTTGAACTTATGCGATCATTAATTATTGGCATGCATGCATGCAGTACTCTTTCTGTCTTATTAATGAAGAACCCAAATAGACTTATCTTTTGGCATACACCCACCCCGGCCATGCCAATATATAGTAGTAGAACAAAAAATGATTCACAAATTTGAATGCGGGAGTGAGTCCAAATCATACATTCATTCATTCATTCATTCATTATTGGTATATATTTATGGTCAGTAATTCCTAGTGACAGACTAACAGCAGCGGCAGATTGTAGGTTGATTAGAGTAGGGATCAATACAAACGAATAAGACAGCTGTTTTAATTTATTCATATATAACAACTATTATATATTATTCTCTTTATCGTTTTCAAATTACCCAACAAAAATTCTAACCGCTGACTAGGGCATGCAGGTGGTAGGTTCTTCACAACAAAGATTCCCATCATAACTAGAAGAAGAAGACAACTGTGTGTCTTTTTTGTGTTTTTTTGTTTTTCTTTAACTGCGGACTGTGTTTTGCTTCATCATCATCATCATCATCAACATCTACAAGCAGGTTCTCATGATCAAAGAAATAAAGCATGAATGCTCTTCTTCAATCTAGCTACTGATGGTGAAAGAGAAATAAAATTCAGCTTTGCTATCATCCAAGTTCCAAAGTTTGAAGCAAACATTATCTATACTACTTGAGTTTACTCATTCTATCCTTGCATGGCAGGTCAGGAACAAACCAAACACACCATAAACAATAAAATATGGGGTTGAAAAAGAAAGAAAGAACAAATTAAGAAAAGATGCTGCTTACTTTGCTGGGATTAACATTATACATAAGAGGTCTAAATTCAAGTCAGAAATTTGACAATGCAGAAAAAGCTACGTTTAACAGAAGATTCAACATTTTCGAAACAAAATAAAGAAAACAAAAAGCTCGCTCAATCAACTGTACATTTGACATAGAATGGTTTCTATAGTAGCTTCCTATGTTGTTGCTGCTGCCAAAATCCATTGGTGTCAACCTCCTCGCTCTTTTCACAAACTCGCTGAAACAAAACAATAGATAGCAAACATCATCCATCAGTGAAGCGGCAAAAGAGAGGCATCGATCCGTAAAAACAACACCCAAACTAAGCTCGGTTTTCATAATAGATTAACAAGAACAAGAAAGAAGTATGCAAGAATAGATATCAACCAGATAAAAATACATCGAATTCATGAACCGATTGACAAACCAAATGCCAAACCTTACCCGAAAAATGCGTCTCCATTGTATTCAAAGTGGCCAATACCCTTGGACACCGGTCCAACCCTAGCTCAACGACTCCTCGAGGCCGATTCATCAGATGAACAGTTATTTGTGAAACTAGTAAGAGAAATCTGCTCCTCGGCGACTATTCTCTGCCCAAAAAGCACCAATTGAGGCGTCTTCTTCTTCTCATTGCATGACTTGTTTGTACCCGGGCTTCCAATGGTTAGCAAGCAAGAGATATCATCGTCCATCATGGTGGTGGTAAATTTTGTTGGTGGAGAGTGAAAGATCCCAGAGTGAAGTTTGTTGAGGTGGAGATCTGAAAGAGAAATGCCGTATTGAGCATTATGCCTGGCTCCCTGTATGCTTGCTGGGGTTGCTATGGTGCCCGTAAATCGATGATGGGGAGTTGAGGAGAATGGTGGGACCTGGATTTGGTGGTGGTGCAGATGGGCATCGAATAGCTCGGGATAGGGGGAAATCCGTAATTTTTTCCGTGGAGGGGAGAAAGGGGTTAAATTGATGGCTGGCATGTTTGAGACGAGTTCTACCAGCCACGGGCTCACATTCTTCACGTTCTGGAGTAAGTCTGGCTCATCCCATGACACCTGCCAAAATTTTTACGGTGACTTACTCAGCAAGTCATATTTATAGTTATGAAACTGAAACATAATCTGGTACATTTGGAACTTGGTTGCTATTATGATGTTTTCCGATGATCTATCGGCAGTATTCCATTTTCATAAGCATGCAGTTAGTGTTTCTTTTACACTTTAGCAGCATTGAGGTTAGTGAAAAAAGAATGATATCCTAATCAGATATAAGGTATTTAGGTATTGTAAATGATCAAATTGGTCCGGTTGAGAGGAACGACAAATAATGTCCGCAACATGTCTAACGCTTCCGCGACATGTCTAACGCTTTGTATATTACATGTCGCCTTGATGTTTCTTGTTTTTGTGTCTTAGTTACTTGTATAGTACTGTATGCAACAGATAGAAAGATAGCCCTATATATTTTCCACACATCGTATGTTTCGGAATTTGGGACCAACTGGGTTTTAGCTCATGCGATAAGGAGTTCCTCTCCAAGGTGAGAGGTTGCCGTTCGCCGTTCGATTCCCGAAGGGGTCGCATCCAAGAAAAAAATATTTCAGAATTTGAGTAAAGCGAAAGTCAGAATTTACAGCATCAAAAGGTGAATAGTCAGAATACAACAGCATATAATTTGAGAAATTTTTTTCTGCCACAAATACAATTTGAGAGAGCATGTCGAAAAACAAAAGATATACGCACACAAGTTATTAAGCATCTAAAATATGGATAAATATACCCAATAGGAAAAGAAATTGAAGGCACATTGTGCTAATAATCCCCAGTTATGTCATAGAACAGGTACCTGAAGAATCCTCCAAGGAGAATTAGGCCAACAAACCGGATCAGCAGCCTGAACCGAAGAAATGGTGCCCATGAACCAACTGATCCTGGACGAATCCTCTGTTTCAAAAGCCATCTTAAACCTCATCCCCGCACGCCACTGCACCCTCATAGCTGCTCTCACCGCCCCTGCCTTCACACAAAACTCTGGTGTGCTTGCCCTAGGGTAGTACACTACCTCAAATGCTTGCCCGCTTGCTGCAAGCCTCACCGCTTCAATCACAGATTCGGCTCTTACTTTACTCTTTCCCCTCATAATATTACCTGTTAAATATTATTATGTTAGCTTCATATAAATTATTATCTCATACCCCTCCAGATTAAGCTCTTGGGTAAAGTGGTTATTGACATGATATCAAAGCACCAAGTTTCAAGAGGTCCTGAATTTAAAACTCATCGAGTTCAATTTGACACAAGTATAGTTTGAACTTGGGCCGCTCTTATACCATCTAAAATTCCCTGCGACTTTCACCAAAACTCCCAAGTTAAGGTGAGACGATGACGGATATACCTACATATTCTAACACAAAACACCAACTTCATTTATACATATATAGCGTTTTGCTCTCAGTTATTAATTAAATTGAGCATTTTCTGACATAGGACTTCCCGTTCGGCCAAAGGCCTGTGTATGTGGAAGTGTTGTGTGTTATATTAACTTGATTTACATGGGATAAAGCGGTTGTTGGCGCTAACATTACCTCTCATCGAGGCATTGTCTTCCTCCGTCATAAAGGCCGAGAACCCCCCATATGGCGGGGTCCAACCACAAGGCTGCTCGTGCCCACCTCCGATCCCTCTCTTTGCCCGTCGAATCCCTATGCACAAATCTCCATTCTCCGCCCGCAGGAACACGATCGAATCCCCAGCCACGAGCTTCTTCTGGTTAACAAAATTGCTCCAACCCGTCGTTAGCAAGTGTCTCCTCGGCGTACCCCTGTAGATATGCCTGAACTTCCAAATCTCCCCATGGACATCCTTTGCAAGAACAGTTTGAACCGGAGGGTCAGCCGAGTAATCCAACCTTGGAAAGATAGTCTCAGCGCAGTATCGGGGAACAGAGAATCCACCGCCATTATTAGCATCAGATTGGGTCAAAGTCTTTGCGAAAGAAGCCGGCTTCTCTTGCAATTCAGACGAGCCGTTGCAACTTAGCCCGATTCCTTCATCCTCTTCGAAATCCAGCTCATTCTGTCGGATAGGGACGAGGCGGATCTTGGCAAAGACCTCATCGGTGTCAGGATCAGCCATGAATTTGACCGAGGTGACACGAGAGAGGATAAAGGCGGGGACTTTAGGGAAATTTCCAAAGTCTATAGGAGATTGTGAGTGCTCTGCATGGCCTTGGGGGAAATAGCACACTTTGGAGTTGAGTGATGGCATCTGAACCATTTCTCCAGCGCAAGCATGCCAAAGCTGAGGATCTAAGCATTTCTCAGACTCCTTCATGCTTCTTGTTGTTGTTGTTGTTGTTGTTGATGATGATGATGATTCTTTCGTTGGTTTGCCAAATAGCAGCAGTGATTGGGGTAATTGAGTGGTAGTTTTCACAGAAAACTGTGCCTGTAAAGAGATTCTATAATGGTTTAACAAGACAACCTAATAAATGGTGTTAATTGTATAGAATCAACAGGGAAAATTGTACAGGATTAGAAGATCTATTGCCTTCGATCCGTTGTTCTGCTTGTGTTGATTTGTTTCTTGTTGGAGAAACAGTGAAACCTGTGACCGGATGCAGTTATTTATAAAGCCCAAATCACAGTTTAGCAGTTGAACCAACAAAGAGCTCTGGAATCTTTTTGCAGTAAATTTATGGAAAAGAGAGTTGTGTGCCAGAAAGAGGGAGAAAAGATAAAACAAAAAAAACACATAGATATTAGTTGAGGAATCAAACGAACATCTAATCCTAATGAAAAGAAGAAATTTTGACGATGATAGGATTTCATACCTTTTTCAGCAAGAGAAATTAAATGGTCGTCCTATCGCAAAAGGAAAACTTGATTTTGGTTTTGGTTTTGGTTTTGGGGGGAAACAGAGAACAAACATAGTAGCTTTCTGACTCCTTTAATCCCAACAAAGAAGACGATCCAACCACTAGAAACCAACCTTGTTCACAGTCTATAGAAACAAGGAAATGAAATTTCAACTGCTACAATTCAAAAAAGCCCACTCCTTTTCTCAAGCATCATCCTCTATCTATCACTTCTAGTCTCATGAAAACTTGATCTTAATTTCCCATCAAAGGAACAACATTAATTTGAGGCTAAAAGAGATGAAACCCACGTCTAGATTGCATGAAAGTCCTCTCCTTTTAATGGAGAATATTAAGCTGAACACACATGGGCAGCGAGAGTCAAGAAGAAGAAGAAGAAGAAGATGCCCTTAAAATTAAGTGAAAAGGGGCAAAGAGAAAGGGAAAGAAACAACTGTATATTCACTCTCTCCCTCTCTCTTAATAAATAACATCTCTCTTTCTCTCTCCTCACAACAACAACACATGACACTCTTTCTCTCTGCACTTGTCTTTTTTTTTTATTGGCAGAAAAAGAAATGGGAAAAAAGAAAAATCAAATCAAATATAGAAGAAGCAGAGGGTAAAAATAGGAAAGAATAGCTGAGGGGCAACATTTGGATAGCTTGCATTAAAATTTTGGGAATTTATTTTGGAATTTATTTTGGAATTATAATATCTCGGAATGCATATGTATTCTCATAACAATATTTCTAGAGAAAATTTTAATTCTTATGTATAATTGGTTAATTTAGGATAAGGAATATGCGTTAAATACTTATTCCTTGATTGATTCAATTTATTATTACTTAAATAATAAAATACATCTTATTTTAATCACTTGCACATGTCCTCTCATTGTCTCTAACTTCTATTTTTCTTCATTTTGAATTTTTATTTCTTTTTCTATGAATACATTTAATTAATCCATAGTTATTTCTCAAAAGAAAACACATTGTTAATGTCTATCACCTTCAATTTTAGATCTTTTTTGCCTTGAAGCCATGCTCAGTCTCCTCGTTGGTCCCTTCTTCATCGCCGATCATCACCCGATCAATTTACCTAACGACATGTAGAAATTTTTAATCCGCCGTGGTTATTTCTCAAAGGAAAACACATCGTCAATGTCCATCGCCTTCAATTTTAGATCTCTTTTGTCTTGAAACCTTACTCACTCTCCTCGTTTATCCATTCTTGATCGCTGATCATCATCACGTTCAATTTAGCTAACGGCATGTAGAAATTTCTTTGATAAAACAAAAAGAATTGAAAAGATGTATTTTTTTAGAAAGATGGAGGTTGAAGAGGGCAGCTGTGGCAAATCAAAATAAATACTATAAATTTGATCAGAAAAGAGTGAGGGGTTGGGTTGGGAAGTGGGAGGGGGCAAAGAGAGAGAGAGAATGTTCATGATTAAGGTATCTGGAGCATTATTTTCCCGTCGGATCTACCGACAAAAAAGTCATCCAAACAACCTGACTTTTAGGATAGAAGCCAATTGCTTCAATTCGGAAGAGAAATGGAATCTGGCTTTTAAATCAGGGAAATTAATTCAGGGAAATAGATGTATCCAAACATACTCTAAGGGTGTAAAAATAGGAAAGAATAATCTAAGGGGGTTTGAATGAATCAATATGAGCTGGTGTTGGTTCTTTCTCATGCTTGCTTCACTCACTTGTTAGAGTAGCGGATAGTTTTTATTTCCAAAGGTAGAACGGTTGTTGTTCCTGCAGCTAACAAGAGCGCTGCATCACGTTTTTAGACAATAAGCGGGATAAATTAGCCATCCCTCATAAATGGGAGACCCGGGACTTAATCCGGAGTCTCCTCTTGGGCTATTTCAAGACTCACCAATGGGTGATTGTTAGAAGTTTTACGCGCTTGCGCTTTCAAAAGATGAATCAAAGAATATTAACCGCAATCAAGAACGGTGTCGCTTGGTAGCTAACCGGTGAGTACGGGTCGGTCCACAGGGATTTTGTGTATTCTCAATTTGTTCTAACGAGTTAATTCCAAACGGTGTTGGATTGATTATCACTAAAAACTAAGTTGATTTAGACTAGGATTAAAATCTTGCTAAGTTTAGGTTTAGGTTAAGTTTGGAAAGTCAATATTCCTCACCGCTTTCTATGTCCTGATTAAGATCTATTTAGGTGTTATGGTAATAATTAATAAAGGGGATTAGTACCATCAGGAAGAAACTGTGTTTCTTCCTCTAGGTCCTTATCTTTTCTTTCTTAACTCTTACCCTAACCTCCATGGAAAACATGCACAACCGGTCTTTTAAACTACGGTATCACCGCTACCTCGTGGGGTAGGGTGCCGTAGGGAGTGATCAGTCGAAAATACTGCATTTTTAACACGTAAATTTCCCTATCATTTGCACTCATCTAGAAGTGTTCGGCATTCATATTGCACATATTAGCAAAACATCTCTGAAATACCAGATTAAATGTGTTATACTCTAAAACCGGCATTTTTAGGGAAATTGACTGTTTATCATGGCATCGCATCATTCTTGTAGTGCAACACTTGTTTCGAAATCTGTGCAGGAAATTCCAGAAACCGAGCCAAATTGTCAAAAGTGTTGATCAAAATTACACCAAGTCTAAGTCTGGTGATCTGGCAGTAAACAATAAGGTGTAAAACTATTCAGGAAATTTATTCAAGGCCAATGGGCGCTTCCCGCTGCGGATCCGCGGCATGATGATGTCAGCAGAGAAGCAGATTTTCCCCATGTGCTTATTTCTAACGGCAAAGCTTTCAGAACTCTCCAGAAACTCCACGTGGCTTCATCTAGAAGGCCCGGCCTAACAACCTAGTTCTAGAAGCCTCCCTCCAACTAACTTCTTCTAGAAGCCTCCTTATAACAACCTTCTTCTAGAAAGCTCTCTCCAACAACCTTCTTCTAGAAGCCTCCTTATAACAACTTTCTTCTAGAAGCCTCCTTGTAACAAGCTCATTCTAGAATATTCCCTCCAACAAACTTCTTCTAGAAGATTCTTTCTAACAACCTCATTTTGGAGGGAAAATTCAAATGAGGTGGTTCATTTTGGAGGGAAAAGTTGTTCATTTTGGAGGGAAATTTGAAATTTGAATTCTAGATCTAGGGTTATGAAAGCTTATAAAAGGGATCCTAGATCTAAGGTTAAGGGTTGTTCATCATTAGTTCTTCATCTCTTCTTTTTCCATCTACAAGTTGAGTGACACATCTTGTAGCCCTAAATCCAAAATCCAAGCCAAATTCAAGATCCCGAGTACCAAATCAAGCAAGAAGCCTTCAACCTTTTAGGAGCGGAGCTGATCTTCAATCGAGCAAGTGATCCAAGCCGATCCGCGACTCAAGGAAACGAGCGAAGCCAAATCGACGATCGAGTTCTTCTTCTTGTAGTTCTTGAGCGATTTGTAACGGAATTGTTGATATAAATAAAAAGTGAAATTCTTTAATCTTGCTTTCTTTAAATTCTTGCATCATGATTCGATCTCAATTTTTGATTGTGGTTCTTGTTGTGATGTTTGAGTAAAACTCCGCTCGTAAAGGAGTCGAGACGATCAATAGAATGATGATGTAACAAATCTTAAAACGATTCTTAAGTCCTACGAGTTTTGTAAACCCTAGCAAATTGAAGAATCGACGACCTAGTTCGTTGCGATGCTTTCTTGATTGTGATCGCTCGAAATTAGGGATCCATGATCGATTCTTGAATTTACTAGAGGCTAGAATATGAATGATATCGACGAAGGAACAAGGGATAGATGATGAAACCCTAGTTTCATAAGATATCCCTAATTCTCGTCGATCATCATCGATCTAGTATCAATTCATCGAAGGATAAGAATACGTAATCGCTAGATTTCATCACATCTATAGATTCGATCGATTCCTACGAGCCTCACTTCGATTCTTGATATTTGGATTGGAAATCATCAATTGACACTTCTTGATTTTAATGTTTTCTTGTTATTAGATCTAGATTTTTCTAATTCTTGAAATTCAATTTACAAATCATGAATTGTTTCTTTTTTTTTCCTTTAAATTTTCGACTCATCTAATTCGAAACACGAACGATTACACTTTCCCTGTGGACGATCCACACTTACTAACGCGCTACATCCGACACCGTTATTGATTGCGGTCAAAATATTTTTGGTTGTAATTTCTCTATACATTTTCATACTGCACAATCGGAAATCGTATTCAATCAAATGGCGCCGTTGCCGGGGATCGTGTGCTAATTTGTTCATTTTTTGAAATTTGAGTTGAAAGATTTATTCCACCATAATTTTGAGATCAAAATTCGCGCAAAACACTAAACGATTCGTTGTGGTTTGTTGCAAGAAAATCTGGAGCTTGTTGTGCAATTGGAAAAATATTTGGAAGATTCCAGAGAGCTAAGGAAGTGATCGGGAGCGTTCTGTGAATTTTTGGTGCAGGGATCACACTAAACCACCGCGTTTCCGCGGCATTAGCGCCCTCCTGCGGCGGTTCCGCGGCCTCTTCAAGGCTTCGCTGCACGAAAAACTGCTCTGTAAAATCCTGACTTTCTTATCTCCTTCCTCATCTGCTCCAATTAACAATTTGCTGCAGGTTTCTTTGCAAAAATTCGCAGCGCCGCAAAAAGCAATAAAAAATTGTGCATGTTTTGATTTTTTGTGGTTGTTTGCATATTAATACGGAATTTAAGGGGCACGGCCAAATCCAGATTAGATGGGGAGTTCATTACCCTTCCTAAGCCCCAAAAATCACAAACTTGCATCCGCATTACCCTCATTAACTAAAAAATATCTAGAGATGACTCTAAGGACCGTCGCGCTCACTTAGGACAGAAGAAGGCCGTGGGTAATTCATTGCTTATCCGCGTTTCTTTTGTGGTGTCTAAGGCAAGTGTGTCGAAGGCTAGTGGTTACTTAATTAGGCCCACTACTTACGTAGTGGAGAACCTCCCACTTACCTGGCATTTACATGGCCACAGAAGAGACAAAGAGGCAGTGGAGGATTGATCCTGCGACTTGTCTTTTGGCAGTTAGGAGCGGTCTAGAGCTTTGACCTAGGCGACCACTAGAATTAGGCTTTTGCTTGTTGCATTTGTTGTGATTTGCATCATTTTTTCAAAAATCCGTATATTTTTCAAAACAAACACCAATCACATTCATTTCCCCTAATTATAAATCTACGCTGCCACTTGTACTAACCCTTTTTAGTGCAAGATGGGCTGGACACGGGATTCTAGTGCCCGTTTAGTCCGCGTCCCCTTGATCGACCCAAAAGTCGGTGTTTCTACATTTACCTCTTCTTTAACCACCACCACACCCACATCGATGGATCCGTCTCCATCGAACTTCTTTACCACTGCTCTGCCACTGTCCGTTGGTGCGCAGAATCCTCCACGCATCTCTCTCCAAGAGAGGTGCTATCCTACACGAGGTCCTCTTTCGACCTGTCTCTCCATTCCACCAACCAACGGGGACAATTTTCAGATTAAACCCCAATACATCAACCTTCTCTCCAAATATCACGGTCTCGAGACTGAAGACGCATATGTCTTTATCACCAAATTTGAAAATGTATGCGCAATGATGGGTACCTCACAGCTTTCTGTGGATGCTATGCGTCTTCGTCTTCTCCCATTTACCTTGTGCGATATAGCCGAGAAGTGGCTGTATAACACTACCGCACATTCCATTTCAAACTGGGAAGAATTCGTAAAAGCATTCCTAAAGAAATTCTACCCAAATCATAAGACAGCTCGAGTCCGTAGCGAAATCAATCAGTTCACCCAGCTTCCAAATAAACATTTTCAAAATGTCTTGAACGCTTTAAGGATCTGTTAGTTCAATGTCCACATCATGGAATCCCCAGATGGGAACTGTGCCGAATCATTTATGAGGGCATTAATCCTAACACAAAACAGACCCTTGAATTAATGTGTTAAGCAATTTCATGACCAAAGATGATGGGAAAGCCTAGAAATTTTTAGAAGATTTCGCTGAAAAGTCTTTACAGTGGGAGGGTGTGAGTCCATCGTTTAGGGGTGGCAATAACCAATCGGAAGTTTCCATAGGAGTTAGAGCTGACATTTCAGCTATACACAAGAAACTCGAGACTATGGAAAATAAATTTTTAGCTGCCGCCCTAAATCAAATGTCACTCTCCAAAACTGTATGTGGATGCTGTTCTGATCCTTCTCACTTGATGGAAGAATGTCCGTTTCAAGGTCATGAGCATACCAATGCCGCATTTCAAAGACCTAGAAACGATCCATATTCTTCCACATATAATCAGGGTTGGAGGAATCACCCTAATTTTGCTTGGAACCAATCACAAAATCAAAATACGGTTCCAAACCAACACAATTTCCAAAGGGTCCCTCCACCACAACAGCAACCACAATTGAGTCAGCACCCCTTCCAAGCACAAAACTTTCAAAATCCGGTCAACACATATGCACCATCTAATCCTTTGCAGTTGACCGGGACTGATGAATCCTCTTCATTTGCACAATACATGAATTTGGTCTTAACAAATATCATGCAAGTTTCGGCTGAAATGAAGTCTTCTGTCGATAAAATTGAGAAAAACTATGCGTCCCAAAGCGAGACTATAAAATCGATGGAAGCAGAAATTGCAAGACTAAAAGCCGAAATGAGTGCAAGAGAGAAAGGGAAACTTCCAGCTCAACATTTACCCAATTCTGGCTATTCACATCATGTGAATGCAATCACGTTGAGATCTGGAAGAGTGCTTGACAATCACGTTGGGGAATAGATTGATGACATTGAAAAATCTATCAATGATACCCCGGCTGAGACCTTTCCTTCCACTTCTACTTCTAATTCTGACCTCAGTTCTTCTACCCCACCATCTTCTTCTGAGCCTATTCTCCGTTTTCCCCAAGGCTCGACACCTCAGCCCAGCTCTTCTAGTCCACCGAAAACGATCCTCACTCCTATTCTTAGATCGTTTCCTCCCACACGATCTTCTCCAATGTTGGACCCCGACCTTATTGCTCAAGCTCCTTACCCGAATCGGTCAAGGGGAAACAGACCAAGTCCACAAATGGAGAAGTCACTGAAATCTTGAAACAGGTTAATATCAACATCCCTCTTCTAGATGCAATCCAACAAGTCCCCACTTATGCGAAAACTCTTAAGGACTTGTGCACTAGAAAGAGGAAGACTCAAGTGCCCAAGAAGATTTTTATGGCAAAAACAGTAGACACAGCCTTTCCCCAACAATTACCGAGGAAACGTAAGGATCCTGGATATCCTACGATTTCCATTTCTATCGGGGAGAAACACATCAACCATGCTCTACTTGACCTTGGCGCAAGCGTTAACCTGCTTCCTTTCTCGGTTTACGAGCAGTTAGGGATTGGAGAGTTGAAACCAGCACATTGCACTCTCCAGATGGCTGACCGATCAAGCACTAAACCTAGGGGTGAACTGGAGGATGTGTTAATAAAAATCGGGGAATTTGTATTCCCTGTGGATTTTATTGTAATTGATACACAGCCTGTAGCGAACCCACGGAATCAAATTCCGGTGATTTTAGGTCGCCCCTTTTTGGCCACTTCCAATGCTATCATCAACTGTCGTAATGGTTCTATGACCCTATCTTTCAGGAATAGGTCAATTGAACTGAACATTTACAAGTTGGGAAGCGTACCCTCCGAACCTACTGCTCAAGCATGTTCTGTCGACTTAATGGATGTCGACAGCAGCGAATTTGATGATCCTCATGATACTGATCTAGACTCTTTTCATATGTTGTTGTTTGACCCAACTATGTATCATAAACATACGGACTCTTCCACCGAGTTGTCCGTGTCAACAACTAACACTGATTATGAAATGCTTTTAGAGTCTGAAGATCACCCCGTGCTTTGTGATGACATTATTATTCGGGGTATTGATGAGACTTTTGAGGAAATCTTCGCTGATGAACTCACATTTTTGAATGACACGGGTGTTGAGATGAATCATCTCCCAATCATTGAAATTGAACCTCCACCCCTTCTTCTGAACTGTAAAAAGAATGCGAGTAATCCATCACATTCACTGCATCGTCTCTCCAAAATGAGACGCACACACATTCTATTCCACCACTTACCCTTTCCCCACTTCTTCTTCTACCAACCAGAGCACTACATTGATAAAATCTTCGAATGGTTGGTGTTAACCTTCGGTCTTTGTAAAGCTTGGCATCGACCAATGATTTTTGACCCCCTCATGTGATTTTCAAAAGATTAACATTGTTTAACTCAAGTTTGGGGGGGTGTAATCTGGCTCTTGAAAAGAAATTTTTTACATAAAATGTGGAGCCAAAAATAAGTTTGGTGGAGGATTTTCACTTATATATTTTGCCCCCATTTAATAAATTTCCTTCCAAGCTTACAGGTTTTTCGAGATTTAGCAGATGGCAACAGTGAGGACACTGTTGAAAACAAGTTTGGGGGAGGTTTGTGCTTATTTTTGCATCATTTGCATCATACTTTGCATAAGCACAAAACATTTCAAAACCAATAAAAATTTCAAAAAAATATATATATACAATTTTTTGTACATAAATAAGATAATAAAAGTTTAGATAGTGAAAAATTACATCCAAAAGATTTGAAAAATTTAAGAAAACCAAGAAAATTAGAAGTTTTCTTAAACGAACTAGTAATAAGTAGTTATGAGCCGTTGTCCCAAGGGTTAGTAAGATGAAGGAAGTCACTAATCTGAGGATAAAAATAAGTTTGAAAAATAGTTCCTATTCTGTAAGCCAAACATTTTGAACGTTGATACCCTGCTATTCGCACTTACACACGTCTTGAAACTCGGGATAGTAGAGGATACCTTGAAATGCTCTTGTCTAAAAGCCAAAGTATGAAGGAAATAAAAAATATGAAGAAAATATAAAATGGTGAGAAAAATGGACACTGGTTTTGTTATTGCCAAGGCAGCAATAAAAAAATATAGCGAGGGTGCCTCTTCACCTAGTGCCCTAAGGCCAACTGGTCTGGGAGTCACTGCTAAGCCTTAGGTGGTGCAAGACGAGGAAAATACACCAAATAAGCAAGCACATGAGTAATCGGTCGATTAGTACCTCAAGAAGTATTAACGGTCGCATGAAAGTGTGTGAGCAAATTCATCTAAATATTCATTAATTAAAAAAAGTACTGAGGTGGATGGACAAGAGTATGATAGCTTGAATTGAATTCTCCGGGTGTAGTGGTGTACATTACAAACACGTAGGGTTATATGATCGATATTTGGAAGAAAGATAGGAATGAAGAATAAGTCGATGTTTTATTGAGGGAGGACGTGATTTTTGACATCTTTTCATGACTATTAAGATAGGGCTCATGACAATCGAAAGATAGCATAGTTGGAAACCCTAATTTTCAAGGCTTTTCTTTTACAATTCTTTTCTTTAAATGTAATATTCACGGTCTTCCTTTTATTATTGGATTTTGTGGGTCCAATCCGCTGAAAACCCTCAGGAGACAACACTCCTCCTACTAGGGACACCTAGAGTTTTAAAGGCTTATTGCACGTGCTCAGTGCAATAAGCCTTTAAATACGAAAGTGTGCTAGTTAGTTTTTCTCTTTCTTTATTTTCTCCTTCTCTTTTTAATAAAACAGTTCGTTCGAGACGACCGAAAATAAGATTGGGGGAATTTGATCAGTCGAAAATACTGCATTTTTAACACGTAAATTTCCCTATCATTTGCACTCATCTTGGATTTTGTGGGTCCAATCCGCTGAAAACCCTCAAGAGACAACACTCCTCCTACTAGGGACACCTAGAGTTTTAAAGGCTTATTGCACGTGCTCAGTGCAATCGTGTTGCCTACGAAAGTGTGCTAGTTAGTTTATCTCTTTCTTTATTTTCTCCTTCTCTTTTTAATAAAACAGTTCGTTCGAGACGACCGAAAATAAGATTGGGGGAATTTGATCAGTCGAAAATACTGCATTTTTAACACGTAAATTTCCCTATCATTTGCACTCATCTAGAAGTGTTCGGCATTCATATTGCACATATTAGCAAAACATCTCTGAAATACCAGATTACATGTGTTATACTCTAAAACCGGCATTTTTAGGGAAATTGACTGCTTATCATGGCATTGCATCATTCTTGTAGCGCAACACTTGTTTCGAAGTCTGTGCAGGAAATTCCAGAAACCGAGCCAAATTGTCAAAAGTGTTGATCAAAATTACACCAAGTCTAAGTCTGGTGATCTGGCAGTAAACAATAAGGTGTAAAACTATTCCAGAAATTTATTCAAGGCCAATGGGCGCTTCCCGCCGCGGATCCGCGGCATGATGACGTCAGCAGAGAAGCAGATTTTTCCCATGTGCTTATTTCTAACGGCAAAGCTTCCAGAACTCTCCAGAAACTCCACGTGGCTTCATCTAGAAGGCTCGGCCTAACAACCTAGTTCTAGAAGCCTCCCTCCAACTAACTTCTTCTAGAAGCCTCCTTATAACAACATTCTTCTAGAAAGCTCTCTCCAACAACCTTCTTCTAGAAGCCTCCTTATAACAACCTTCTTCTAGAAACCTCCTTGTAACAACCTCATTCTAGAATATTCCCTCCAACAAACTTCTTCTAGAAGATTCTTTCTAACAACCTCATTTTGGAGGGAAAATTCAAATGAGGTGGTTCATTTTGGAGGGAAAATTCAAATGAGGTTGTTCATTTTGGAGGGAAAAGTTGTTCATTTTGGAGGGAAATTTGAAATTTGAATTCTAGATCTAGGGTTATGAAAGCTTATAAAAGGGAGCCTAGATCTAAGGTTAAGGGTTGTTCATCATTAGTTCTTCATCTCTTCCTCTTCCATCTACAAGTTGAGTGACACATCTTGTAGCCCTAAATCCAAAATCCAAGCCAAATTCAAGATCCCGAGTACCAAATCAAGCAAGAAGCCTTCAACCTTTTAGGAGCGGAGCCGATCTTCAATCGAGCAAGTGATCCAAGCCGATCCGCGACTCAAAGAGACGAGCGAAGCCAAATCGACGATCGAGTTCTTCTTCTTATAGTTCTTGAGCGATTTGTAACGGAATTGTTGATATAAATAAAAGGTGAAATTCTTTAATCTTGCTTTCTTTAAATTCTTGCATCATGATTCGATCTCAATTTTTGATTGTGGTTCTTGTTGTGATGTTTGAGTAAAACTCCGCTCGTAAAGGAGTCGAGACGATCAATAGAATGATGATGTAACAAATCTTAAAACGATTCTTAAGTCCTACGAGTTTTGTAAACCCTAGCAAATTGAAGAATCGACGACCTAGTTCGTTGCGATGCTTTCTTGATTGTGATCGCTCGAAATTAGGGATCCATGATCGATTCTTGAATTTACTAGAGGCTAGAATATGAATGATATCGACGAAGGAACAAGGGATAGATGATGAAACCCTAGTTTCACAAGAAATCCCTAATTCTCGTCGATCATCATCGATCTAGTATCAATTCATCGTAGGATAAGAATACGTAATCGCTAGATTTCATCACATCTATAGATCCAATCGATTCCTACGAGCCTCACTTCGATTCTTGATATTTGGATTGGAAATCATCAATTGACACTTCTTGATTTTAATGTTTTCTTGTTATTAGATCTAGATTTTTCTAATTCTTGAAATTCAATTTACAAATCATGAATTGTTTCTTTTTTTTTCTTTAAATTTTCGACTCATCTAATTCAAAACACGAACGATTACACTTTCCCTGTGGACGATCCGCACTTACTAACGCGCTACATCCGACACCGTTATTGATTGCGGTCAAAATATTTTTGGTTGTAATTTCTCTATACATTTTCATACTGCACAATCGAAAATCGTATTCAATCAAATGGCGCCGTTGCCGGGGATCGTGTGCTAATTTGTTCATATTTTGAAATTTGAGTTGAAAGATTTATTCCACCATAATTTTGAGATCAAAATTCGCGCAAAACACTAAACGATTCGTTGTGGTTTGTTGCAAGAAAATCTGGAGCTTGTTGTGCAATTGGAAAAATATTTGGAAGATTCCAGAGAGCTAAGGAAGTGATCGGGAGCGTTCTGTGAATTTTTGGTGCAGGGATCACACTAAACCACCGCGTTTCCGCGGCATTAGCGCCCTCCTGCGGCGGTTCCGCGGCCTCTTCAAGGCTTCTCTGCACGAAAAACTGCACTGTAAAATTCTGACTTTCTTATCTCCTTCCTCATCTGCTCCAATTAACAATTTACTGCAGATTTCTTTGCAAAAATTCGCAGCGCCGCAAAAAGCAATAAAAAATTGTGCGTGTTTTGATTTTTTGTGGTTGTTTGCATATTAATACGGAATTTAAGGGGCACGGCCAAATCCAGATTAGATGGGGAGTTCATTACCCTTCCTAAGCCCCAAAAATCACAAACTTGCATCCGCATTATCCTCATTAACTAAAAAATATCTAGAGATGACTCTAAGGACCGTCGCGCTCACTTAGGACAGAAGAAGGCCGTGGGTAATTCATTGCTTATCCACGTTTCTTTTGTGGTGTCTAAGGCAAGTGTGTCGAAAGCTAGTGGTTACTTAATTAGGCCCACTACTTACGTAGTGGAGAACCTCCCACTTACCTGACACTTACATGGCCACAGGAGAGACAAAGAGGCAGTGGAGGATTGATCCTGCGACTTGTCTTTTGGCAGTTAGGAGCGGTCTAGAGCTTTGACCTAGGCGACCACTAGAATTAGGGTTTTGCTTGTTGCATTTGTTGTGATTTGCATCATTTTTTCAAAAATCCGTATATTTTTCAAAACAAACACCAATCACATTCATTTCCCCTAATTATAAATCTACGCTGCCACTTGTACTAACCCTTTTTAGTGCAAGATGGGCTGGACACGGGATTCTAGTGCCCGTTTAGTCCGCGTCCCTTTGATCGACCCAAAAGTCGGTGTTTCTACATTTACCTCTTCTTTACCACCACCACACCCACATCGATGGATCCGTCTCCATCGAACTTCTTTACCACTACTCTGCCACCGTCCATTGGTGCGCAGAATCCTCCACGCATCTCTCTCCAAGAGAGGTGCTATCCTACACGAGGTCCTCTTTCGACCTGTCTCTCCATTCCACCAACCAACGGGGACAATTTTCAGATTAAACCCCAATACATCAACCTTCTCCCCAAATATCACAGTCTCGAGACTGAAGACGCATACGTCTTTATCACCAAATTTGAAAATGTATGCGCAATGATGGGTACCTCACAGCTTTCTGTGGATGCTATCCGATTGACCCCCGTAAAATCTCTGCGGGGCCCCCGATATATCTAAAAAACCCTTCAAAACACAACACTGCACATTGAGTTCGCATGACATGTTTGACCCGTCAATCGGAGGTTCTCTCGCTCTAAAGACGAGGGGTAATTAACGGCAGCTTAGTCCGCGGCTGCCGGAGATTTGGATCCCCACAATTAATAAACCCCAGCCTACCCTAGGCAGGGGGAATCTGTAATGTGCCTGACAAGCGTACGCGCATTCCCATCTTAATGGGATGACGAAAAACACCCTACAGATTCTGGCACGCCCGGTAGGACCAATCTCTCCTCCCTTATTTCGGGTTAAACGTTCATACGAACTTAATCAATATACATATCTATATTTATACTAAAATAATGCTCTTTCATGCAGTTTTCCAAGCAATCAATTTTCAACAATGTCTCCAAATATGAACTCAGCTCCCATCTCCTACACGATGAAGATGGACTCCAGGACGGTCCTCCCGACCAGTCTTGGGCGACAGTGGGAGGAGCCGCTGCTACAGTTCGGCTCTATTCTGTTCGTTCCAGCTAACGCCATTCCTGCACCTTAAGCTCCAGTAACCAACAAACCGGTCTCAAAAGGCAAGAGGCCAAATGTGGTGGTCTCGAGGGCACCACTACCCAAACGCAAGTCGGTGTCTGAACGAATTTTCTTGGCCCCATCTTGGGGAAAGGCCATCAACACCAACAAAGCAATAAGGCGTCTCGATCAAGCTCTAACGATGCCCCTGACAATTGCTCAATCGGATGTCTTCTCTAAGCTCCCCGCTAATCGACTTACGATGGCTTCCTGGATAACGGATGCTTACCAAGCCCTTAAAATTGAGAAGCTAAGGCAGAAAAGGCTTAGATATAGAGCCAACAAAAGGGCTAGAGCTCCTGCTAGGCTGAACTTCATAAGGTTCGAAGAACAAGGTTACCCCGCCAAAGATGAGGAAATGGATGGATATGTGGTCCACACTGTCTACATGGTGGGCACGTGCAGCAAGAGCAAGGATGGGGCCAATACATCTCAAATCCAATCCGGTGTGAATGTGGCTGTCACTTTCTAAGACCAGCATCCACCGGAAGATAATGAAAATCCTCCCAGTGAAGCTGATAAGCGGAGAGATCCATCGGTTCATGAGGAGTCGGGCTCGGAAAGTGAAGATGAGCCAATCTTCCGTCCCAAGAACACAGAGCAGCAACTTCTCCAAGAGCTCCGAAAACAGCTCAGAAGCAAAGACAAGGAGATGGACAAGCTCTACTAAAAAATTGACGACTTGACAAACGTCGTATTACAGCTCACGGCCTAACTTTCCTCTCAGCCGCCGAATCAGGCGCAGGGCTCTGCTCATGAACCGGGAAACGGTGTCCCGAGACAGCCGACGCCTATTCCCTCAAATCCAAAAGTGGGTGGACCGCATGAAAATCAGTCGCATCCTAACTCGGGAAATGTCTTGGCTACCGATGACAGTGGCCCGCTAACTCAAGATCAAATCATGAATTTGGTTGCCAACAAATTCAAAACATTGGTAGCTGAAGTCGAAGCGCAAAAAGATGTTAGCAGTAGCGGGAGACCATATCTTGCTCAGTATGATCTGGTAGAATTTCCCAGCGGCCATGTCATCCCTAAATTCAGAAGATTTGATGGGACAGGAAATGTGAAGCAGCACATCGCCCACTTCGAGGCCTCATGCGGGAATACTGGGGGCAATGATGCGCTTCTCCTCTGCCAGTTCGTTAATAGCCTGACCGATGTCGCTTTCGACTGGAACGGGAGCATACCGGATGGCTCCATTATTACTTTCGTCCAAATGGAATCTTTGTTTCGACAAAGGTTCATGAGTGTCAGCGATAAAATCACCATTGCCGACCTCGTAAGGACCGAGCCAAAGAACAGCGAAAGCAACATGGATTTTATAGTCCGATGGCGCAATCTCTCTATCAAATGTGAACCGCCGTTGGAGCAAGACCAATCCGTCAGTCTTCTTATAGAAAATCTGAACGACTGGATGAAACATTTCCTGTGCACCGCAGGACTCAAAACATTCCAAGAGCTGACCAAGAAAGTTCAAATGTTAGAACGCTCAAAGCCCGAGTCTACTCAGAATCTCCAATTCACAAATAGACCGAGACATCGGAGGGACGACAGCCGGAAAAGTGAAAACTCCAACAACACCGATTCTCTAGATAAGCAGAGAGTGGGCGGAGCAAAGACTAACAAATCTCGAGAGCTAACTTTGGAGGAATGAAGAAATAAGGTCTACTCTTTCCGAAAGGACAAGGTCTACAAAATTTTCAAAGATTCTCTGAAGAATGACTTGCGGCTACCAGAACCAAAAAGGCTAAGTGAAGCGAACAGGACTGATCATCCCAACTTTTGCCCGTACTACCGAGTGCTGGGACACACTATTGAAGACTGTTGCATCTTCAAGGATTGGGTCGAGAAACAACACAAGGCGGGAGAAATATCGTTGTCCCCTGGCGTGTTAACAAACAATCAAGCTGCGACCGCCAATTTCATACAAATGGAGACCGAAGTCCTTTAAGGACCTGATTCTCTCATACACCTGCCTTTCTCTAAAAAGAGCGGACCAAGGCAACAAGCTAAGAGCCAAGCGAGCCATATTGTCAATGAAGAAGCAATAGACGGGCACACAACCCATACGGCCTATATGATGGAGCTCGGAGGAGCAAGTCCTCATATGCCTTATAGCCATGACAATGATGCGATTGTTGCCATCCAACGCCGGCTTGATCCAAATGATGAAGAGCTCGCTCATGTAATTAAGCCCAAGGAGCCCGTGGTTCCTGCAAAATCGAGCCCAAGCTCCAACCGCTGACCACCACGTCGTTAAACTTGGAATGATAGACCTCTAAGTCTTTAAACTGGGAATCGCTGACCACCACGTCATTAAACTGGGAACAGTCGACCTCTAAGTCGTTAAACTGGAAATGTAAAAATGTAAATAAAACAAAAAAAATGAAAAAATGAAAAGCCGAAATGATGGGGCAACTCGCAATAAAAATCAGCGAGTAAAATAAAGATGAAAAATAAAGCCGAAATGATAGGGCAATCGCGACCTTCGCGATAAGAAAAGCAGAAATGATAGAGCAATCGCGGTAAAAAAAACGGCGAATGATGAGTCGCTCATGGTACCGTATCCCAGTGCAACGATGCAGACGCCGACCAAACTCTGAATGTCCCAACGGCAAATGATGAGTCGCTCCTGGACCATATTCCAGTGCAGCGATGCAGACGCCAACCGAAATCCAAATTCTCAAACGGCGAATGATGAGTCGCTCCTGGTACCATATTCCAGTGCAGCGATGCAGACGCCAGCAAAAATTCAAATTTCCAAAATTCTCTCGGCCCTACGATTGGTCCCCAAGTTGACTACCGTATACAATCTACGGGCTCAAATAATTCTCATCATACCCATGCCCCACCGCAACCACCAGTTACGCGGCTAGTCTCTGCCCTTGGAATTATGGTCCATTGGGAAGACCCACTCATGTTTCCTCACGATACATGAGGAGAACAAACCTTCGTAGGATCCTTATGACTCACAAAGGAAAAACACACTTGGGGGTCCTCACGACTCCTAAGGAGAAAGTACACCTACGAGATCCTTTCGACTCGTAGGGAGAAATGCTTTTATAGGATCCTTACGGCCCATAAAATTGAAAAGCCTTAGGTGATAGGGATCTAAACCTGCCTCCTAAGCCACCAATTCCTAAATCCTCCTGGGGCAAATGATGAGTTGCTCCTGGCATTATTCCAGTGCAGCAATGCAGATGCCGACAAAAAAAATCCCCAAATCCTTTCATGGCAAATGATGATTCGCTTCTGGTACCATATTCCAGTGTAGCGATGCTAATGCCAACCCAAATAAAACCAACAACCTCTGCGGCGGAATCATGCTTCGTCCCAGAATATACCCCGTGGCGAAATTATGCTTCGCCTCGGCGTATCTTCCTTCCCTGTCGGAATTATGCTTCGACTCGAAATCGAACAGCGACACTCCGTGCCGGGGACAAGTCGATCAGCGACACTCCGTGCCGGGGACAAGTCGATCAGTGACACTCCGTGCCGGGGACAAGTCGAACATCAGCGACACTCCGTGCCGGGGAAAAGTCGAACATCAGCGACACTCCGTGACGGGGACAAGTCGAACATCAGCGACACTCAGCGCCGGGGACAAGTAGAACAGCGACACTCCGTGCCGGGGACAATTCGAACATCAGCGACACTCCGCGCCGGGGACAAGTCGAACAGCGACACTCCGTGCCGGGGACAAGTCGATCAGCGACACTCCGTACCGGGGACAAGTCAAACATCAGCGACACTACGTGCCGGGGACAAGTCGATCAGCGACATTCCGTGCCGGGGAAAAGTGGAACAGCGACACTCCGTACCGAGGACAAGTCGATCAGCGACAGTCCGTGCCGGGGACAAGTCGAACAGCGACACTCTGTGGAACAGCGACACTCCGTGCCGGGGACAAGTCGATCAGCGACACTCCGTGCCGGGGACAAGTCGATCAGCGACACTCCGTGCCGGGGACAAGTCGAACAGCGACACTCCGCGTCGGGGACAAGTCGAACAGCGACACTCCACGTCAGGGACAAGTCGATCAGCGACACTCCGTGCCGGGGACAAGTCAAATATCAGCGACACTCCGTGCCAGGGACAAGTCGAACAGCGACACTCCGCGTCGGGGACAAGTCGAACAGCGACACTCCGTGCCAAGGACAAGTCGAACAGCGACACTCCGTGCCAGGGAAAAGTTGATCAGCGATACTCCATGCCGGGGACAAGTCGAACATCAGCGACACTCCGTGCCGGGGATAAGTCGAACAGGGACACTCCGTGCCGGGGACAATTCGATCAGCGACACTCCGTGCCGGGGACAAGTCGAACAGCGACACTCCGTGCCGAGGACAAGTCGATCAGCGACACTTCATGCCTGGGACAAGTCAATCAGCGACACTCCGTGCCGGGGACAAGTCGAACATCAACGACACTCCATGCCGGGGAAAAGTCGAACAGCGACACTCCGTGCTGGGGATAAGTTGAACAACCAGCGACACTCAGTGCCGTCGACCGTCCATGTCGTAAAAAGGGCAGTGCAGGCTTTCTACAAATCGGGAACCAAATCGCTCCAGGCCAGAGAAACGTCTACCACGGACACTCTGTCCTGGAGACCCGTCAAGCGTCGACCGTCCATATCGTAAAAAGGGCAGTGCAGGCTTCCTACAAAGCGGGAACCAAATCGCTCCGGGCCAGGGAAATGTCTACCACGGACACTCCGCCTCGGAGACTCAAACGTCGACCGTCCATGTCGTAAAAAGGGCAGTGCATCCCAAAAAATGGGAATCAAAGCAAGTCGCCTCCACGCGAAAGAAGATCCATCAATCTCATGCACATGACCCACATATGTGGTGTGCATTTATTGATGGGGCACTTTGTTGGGGTCGAAAATTGCACCCTGGTTGACAAAATCAAAGTCAAGGTCAACCCCAAGCCCAGATCAAGTGGGCTCATGCCCGAGTCGAGCCTGAACATGAAGCGGCCGACCTCCCCCATGCTAAAATAAAAAATCATGTAATAAATAAATTTTGATATAATTTTTATGCATGAATGGGCATAAAGCCAAATTTTTGTAAAGCCCATGGCTTATGTGCAAAAAGAAATAGCACATGAGACATAGGATGGGCAAAATGCCATTTTGTAAAGCCCAAGGGGCTATATGTAAATGTGTAAGCCTATATAAGGCAACATGATGAATAAAGGAAACACTTTTCATTTCTCTAAAACTCTAGGGTTTGTGCCTCCTTCTTCTCCCTCCTCAAGGTTCTAAACCTTCTTCCCCTTTTTCAATTAGATCAAGAGTTTTACTCTTCCTTTTCAAAACTAAATAGTTTTTCACCACAAAACCCACAAAGGGGAGCTCAGATCTGCCATTAGATCTCAAAAAGGGGAGACTTTCAAGTCTCACCGCCTTTTTCTCCAAGATCCATCCGATCAAGAGGAGGAAGAAGGAGACCCATCTCCAAAAATCCAACTTTTGACAAAATCCCAGTCAAGAGAAGATCCAAGACTCAAGAGAGAAGAACCTCTGAAGATTTTTAGGGAGTTCAACTCCAAGACCCAAATCCTCAAAGGAGTCTAACTGCTAATACAGACCTTCAGGAGTTTAACTCCACTCAAAATCCTCTTTTTGGAGTTTAACTCTTATTTCTGGGGTAAAACCCCCCTCCTTTCGCTAGCGCCCAAAGCGCTAGCGCCCGGGCGCCCATGTGCCGGGCAGGTGAGGCGCTAGCGCCCGAGTGCCCAAAGCCCTGGCGCCCGAGCGCCCAGAGCGCTGGCGCCCGAGCGCCCAGAGAGCTGGCATCCGAGCGCCCACATGCCGGGCACGTGAGGCGCTAGCGCCTGAGCGCCTAAAGCACTAGCACCCGAGCGCCCACGTGCCAGGAACGTGAGGTGCTAGAGCCCGAATGCCTATAGCGCTAGCGCTCGATCCTCCATGTGCCAGGCACGAGAGGTGCTAGTGCTCAAAGCGCTAGCGCCAGTGCCCAAGCGCCTAGCGCTAACCCAAGCGCCCAAGCACTGGCGCTCACGCGTCCTTTGGACACCTTTCCCCCCTCATTTTACATGTACTCCACACTAAAAACACATCCCCCGTAAAAACTCTGCGGGACCCCGATATATCCAAAACCCCCTTCAAAACACAACACGGCACATTGAGTTCGCATGACCTGTTTGACCCGTCAATCGGAGGTTCTTTCGCTCCAAAGGCGAGGGGTAATTAACGGCAGCTTAGTTCGCGGCTTCCGGAGATTTGGATCCCCACAGTCAATAAACCTCAGCCTATCCTAGGCAGGGGGAATCTGTAATGCGCCTGACAAGCGTGCGCGTATTCCCATCTCAATGGGGTGAAGAAAAACACCCTACAATGAGAAGATCAACGGAAGATAACATCTAAAGGAGATCAGGCCTCCATCAGTTGGCGCCGTCTGTGGGAAAGTCTAGTTCCACTCAACGAAAGTTCATCTTCCGATCCCAACTTCATGGCGAGCGGTCACCGCGATGATCCAAGCGCTAGCCGTCGCCTCCCCCACAATGGAGGTGCGGACGAATATCCTCCCCCGAACGCCATCAACGCCATGGCCACTTGGATAGACTGACCCGCGTCCGTCGTGGATGCACTCGTCCGCGTCCAAATGGCAGGGCAAGCTCCCCAGGTCACCGCTCCCTCACCTCGGGACCGGGACCCCTATAGAGGGAGAGAAGACTCTGCTCATGTCGGCACAACCGACCACCGATTCGCTGCTTCCGGCGGCCGCAGATCCCCCGAGCCAACATATTCTATGACCCGCTGGGTGCCTCACAGTTCAACACCGAGGTTCGTCGCCAGAGCGCCTCTCCCCGAGCCCCATCGCGCCCTTTTCCCTCCCGAGGAGGTGTCGGTAAGCTCGCCTGTGCTCAGGCATGACCGACAGCCCCTCCTTCGACGGGGTCACGCGGACGGGACTCTTCACGGCAGCTCAAAGACTACCTCGTCTGGAGACCTAAGGAACCTCATCGAAAATAACTGGGGCCATGGCTCGACACAGGTCTCCAACAGCAGAGGCCAAAGATCAGAATGTGCTGAGTCATCGGGATACCACGGCCGACTCGACGCCCGCGAAAAGAAAATCGAGAGCATGCATCGGGAAGGTCGTCATTCGAGCGACGGGGCTAAATACGCCGCCAACTCGCTCACGAAGCCCTTCACCGAAGAGCTTCTCGCTTTCACGTCTCTTCCCGAAACAAACCACCGAAGGTCTCGCTCTTTGACGGTAAATCCGACCCAAAGGACCATTTGGATGCATTCACGGCCGGGATGAGTTTCGAAGACTGTTCTGACGCCGCCCAATGCCGCGCTTTCCCGGCCATTCTCATCCGCTCCGGACGAGACTGGTTTCGAGGATTCGCGCCACGCTCGATCTCAACCTTCGACGAGCTAGCCATCCAATTCCTCAGCCACTTTGTCGGGAACAGGCGGCAGAAGCGGACCGTCGACCACCTCTTCACAATAAAAAGCGGGGACAAGGAAACCTTCAAATGGTACGTAACCCGCTTCTACAACGCCCTCCTCGAGGTCCCAGAACACAGGGACAAGACGGTCATTACAACCCTCAGGTCAGGTCTTAGGCACAAGGAGTGGTTACGCACCTTTGCATTAGCGCAACCTAAGACCATGACCAAGGTAAAGGCCTAGACCGAGCGAGAGATCCAGCTCGAGTTCGAGGTGAACTCAAATCTTCCCCGCGCAGATCAAACTGACCAGAAGAAAAGGGCGAGGGAAGAGAAAAAGGGGCTTGAGCGGCCTAAGCCCTACTCCCCGAAGTTTCAGAAGTACACCCCGCTCAACGTCTTCCAGACGGTACTGCTAGAGGAGGCTAAGGGAAACAGGTTCTTCAAACTCCCCCCGGTCTCGCGCATGGTGGCAAAGCGCACCCGGGGCCCCTACCGCAGCTTCCACAGGTCGTAAGGCCACTCCACGGAGAACTGTAAGCAGCTCCGAGACTATATCGAGGAGATCATCCATTCGGGGCACCTGGCAACATACTTGTGGGACAAGCGGCAAACTGACCGTGAGCAAGAGCAAAGTCCCCCTCCCGGCAAGTTGACAATCGGCCAAATCATGGTCATGTCAGTGAGGGATACATCGGGTACCTACGAGGCTCAGCACCCCACGCTGGTCATGGAGGCTAACAGCCGTCCGAGGAAGAAGGCCAGGGATACCAATCCGATCGTTTTCAACGACGAGGACCTCCACGGTATATCCCTGCCCCACAACGACCCTTTGGTGATTACGACTCGTGTCCACCAATACGAAATGCAGAGGATACTGGTTGACTCGGGAAGCTCGGCAGATATACTCTTTTACGACTGCTTTCTGCGCATGGGGCTCACCTCGGCAGACCTAAGGCCGACCTCCCACGTCATGTCAGGATTCACCAACTACTCCATCCCGGCGAAAGGGGTAATCACTCTGCAGTTTAACGTCGGGGAGGACAGCCATACATGAACAGTGCCCGTGGAATTCATCGTAGCGAGAATCCCATCGACCTACAACATCCTCCTCGGTCTCCCAACGCTGAACTCCCTCGGGTCCCAGATATCGACCTTCCACTTGGCTATGAAATTCCCGCTCGACCAAGGCAGGATAGGTCGGGCCTACGGAGACCAGCGGACTGCGAAGGTTTGCTTCACCGTAGCATCTTCATCTGAATGGGCGAACAATGATGTTGAGGACGAGAGTGAAATCAGGGGTTCTCTGGACACTCGGGACGAGAAAAGGAGGTCCGAGGGACTCCGGTGGAGCCATTGACAGAGGTCCCACTCGTAGAAGGGGACTTTGAATGAACCATTAAGATCGGGTCGCTTCTGACAGGGACTCAGCAAGACGACCTAGTTGGCTTCCTTTGAAACAACACCGACGTCTTCGCCCGGGCTCCTACTAACATGCCTGAGATCGACCCCAAAATCATATCTCATAAGCTCGGGGTCAATCCTACGGCCCGACCCGCCAGGAAGAAGAAGCGAAGGTTCACCCCGATCAAGCAGAAGGCAATCGAGGAAGAGGTAGACAGGCTTCTCGCAGCCAACTTCATTCGGAATGTGCCTTACTCCGAATGGTTGGCAAACGTGGTTATGGTGAAAAAGTCAAGCGGGAAGTTGCGCATGTGCATCGACTTCACCGACCTCAACAAGGCCTGCCCGAAAGACAACTATCCCCTCCCTCGGATAGATCAGCTCGTCGACAGCTCGGCAGGTCACGAGCTATTTAGCTTCATGGAAGCCTTCTCCGGCTACAATCAGATCCGTATGAATCCGGCAGACGAAGATCTCACCGCATTCACAACGGACCGAGTGGTATACTGCTACAAGGTAATGCCTTTCGGCCTCAAAAACGCCGGAGATACATACCAACGCTTGGCCAATTGCATATTCAAACCGTAGATCGATAGGAACATGGAAGTTTACGTCGACGATATGCTTGTCAAATCGATTTCGTCAGTTGACCACGCCAAGGATCTGGGCGAGGCTTTCGAAGTACTCTGCAAGTTCAAGATGAAACTGAACCCCGCCAAGTGCGCATTCGGGGTCACCAGGGGAAAGTTCCTCAGTTTCATGGTCACTCACCGCGGGATCGAAGCTAACCCGGAGAAAATCAATGCCATCCTCAACATGGCCGCGCCCAAGACTAACGTCGAGATCATGCGGCTGACAGGACGAGTAGCCGCTCTGTCACGTTTCATGTCGAGGTCTGGCGAGAAGTGCCTCCATTCTTCAAGGCTCTAAGAAAAATTCTGAGGTTCAAGTGGTCGGTGGAGTGCCAGACCGCCTTTAACCAATTGAAGAGGTACCTTGCGACTCCACCTCTGCTCACTCGACCAGTGGAAGGGGACGAGCTATCGCTATATCTGGCAGTATCCGCAGCGAGCGCAGTGCTCGTCCGTGAGGTTGACGGAGTCCAGAGGCCGGTATACTATGTGAGCCACGTCTTCAAAGACGCAGAAACGAGGTACCCAACGATAGAGAAAATCTTCTTGGCACTTATCGTGGCCTCAAGGAAACTGCGACACTATTTCCAGGTGTACACCATCCTTGTTCTTACCGAGCGCCCCTTGGGGGCTATCCTCGCCTCACCCGAGTCCTCTGGCCGCTTGGAGAAGTGGAGGTGGGAGTTGTCTCAGTTCGACATAAAATACCGTCCGAGACAGGCCATCAAAGCACAAGCCTTGGTCGATTTTGTCGTCGAGTGCACTATCCTCAGCAAGGAGCTGGAGTCAACGCCGGCCCACGCAGCTCTGCCCTCTTTCGATGGGAAGCCCGACTCAGTTCCTGATTGGATTCTTTATATCGACGGGTCCTCGACCGAGAAAGTTTGTGGTGCCGGCCTCATTATTTGGGGCCTGAACGAGGCAGAAATGGAGTATTCCCTGAAGCTCGGGTTCAGGGCCTCAAATAACGCGGCGGAATACGAGGCCCTGCTGGCCGTACTGCGCATAGCCTCCGGACTGGAACTGAAAACAATTCGGGTCCGCAGCGACTCATCCCTAGTCGTTGGCCAAGTGACCGGTCATTTCGAGACTCGGGAACCTCTGATGGTGAAGTATCTGGCCGAGATAAGAAGACTTCGAAAGAACTTCAACGAAGTCCAGGTAGAGCAAATCCCCATACAGCTCAATGCCCAAGCCGACGCCTTGAGTAAGCTGGCTTCATCCTACTCGGCCAACAACAAGCGGTCCATCCTCTTTGAGATTTTGCCACGGCCTAGCATAGAAGACGGGGGAACGAAACTTCATGTGTACACCGCCTAGGAAGAAGACCGGGACCGGAGGAAGCCCCTCGTGGAATTCCTAAGAGAAGGTATGCTCCCAGAAGATCGGGGAGAAGCTCGTCGTCTCCGAGCCAAAGCCCGTCACTTCTTCTGGAGTAATGGGAACCTCTACAAGAAGTCCTTCACTCAGCCCTTGCTCCAGTGCGTCGACCCCAACGAAGCAGGCTACGTCCTCTGTGAGATCCACCAGGGGGTCGGCGGCGCACACCAAGGGGCCCACACCTTAATCCAGAATGCATTGCTCCAGGGGTACTACTGGCCAACTATTCACCAAGACGCCCAGAAGCTCATCGGGAGATGCAAAAGTTGCTAACTCCACGGAAGCATACCTCGCCTTCCAGCTACCAAGCTGACTGCCCTAACCTCACTGTGGCCATTTTCCCAGTGGGGAATGAACATGATAGGCCAGTTCCCTACCGGCACGGGCGGGCACAAGTACGTCCTCGTCGTAGTGGATTACTTCACGAAGTGGATCGAGGCCATCCCCATCAGGAAACCGGATGCCACCACAACTATCAAGTTCCTGCAGAACAACGTGATACTCCGGTTCGACATCCCGAGGTGTATCATCACCGACCACAGGACGAACTTCGAAAACGAAAAGGTGAAGGAATTCTGCAATGAATATCATATCCTCATGAAGTTTGCCGCGGTCGCTCATCCCCAATGCAACGGGAAAGCCGAAGTCACTAATCGGGACGTCCTCCGAGGTCTTCGGACACGCCTAGAAGGACGCCAAGGCAGTTGGGTCGAGGAATTGCCCCGGGTCCTATGGGCCCTGTGCACGTCAAAGAAGACCCCCACCGGGGAAACCCCTTTCAGCCTCTGCTACGGAACAGAGGCAATGGTCCCAGCGGAGATCGGGCTCCCTAGTCACCGGGTCGAACATTTCGACGACGAAGCGAACACCTCGGCACTCCGAACCAACCTGGACATCTTGTTAGAGAAACGAGACCGGGCTCAGATCAGAGCTGCCGCCTATCAACAACAGACCGCCCGCTACTACAATGCGCGAGTGAAGCGTCGCCTCTTCAAGGCCGTAGATTTAGTCCTAAGGCGGAACGAGTTCATTGACCAAGGCAGGCTGCATAAGTTCTCCCCAAAATGGGACGGTCCTTTCCTCGTCTCCGAGGTACTGCCCGGCGGAGCCTACCGTTTGCAAGACGTGGAAGGACGCAAGTTTCCACAGCCTTACAATGCCGAGAAACTCAAACTATACCAATAAAAAGAGCGTCTACTAGCATGCACTTCTTTTACTAAAGCAATGTAAACTTTTCTCAAGTTCTTTCTGTTCATATAATAAGAAGGGAACAATAAGAAATTGCAAAAAGAAGAGTTTTATTTATTCCAAAGGGTACTATGGGCTCCTCAGCCGTACATTGGAAAAAAATTACAATAGTGGGGGAAGGGGGTGCAGGAAACATTGCTCGTGGTACTCCGAGCATATTTCCGCCAGCCGAGCCCTCGCCGCCTCGGACCTTTGCCTCTGATGCCGCCCGCGAACGTCTGTGTGGTGCCTCAGTTGGTAGCACTTAAGGACGAGTGCCACCGAGCGATCCCGCCGACCCGTCGAGATCAGGCCGAAGCGGCGCAAAGACTTCAGCTTACCGACCGCCTCGTCCTTCAGCTGCTCAGATAAGGGGTTGTGCAGCCCTGGCGATGCCCTCCAGATTGAGTACATCAACAGCTAGAGAAGGGGTGAGCGCCGGGGAAGCAGTCGGCCAGAGTGATCCTCGATGCGTCCTATAACTAGCTGTACCGTATCCTCGGTGCAGTTCTGGTCATACAGATACACGTCCGGGAAAGTAATGATATCGGGGATGCTGAAAGCGAAAGTTTTCATTCTTACGTTTTGGAGATGGAGAAAAGAGTGCTCAACAAGCCCTCCGCTTTATAGCCCCACTGCGCCCCAAGAGTCTAACAGTCGCTCGTTCCTTCCACAACCGTACCGCCACACGGCGAGCGTTCCGCCTTTCTCGGGGAAGTCGGAACGACGCGGCCCTTACGCTCCGCCTCCCTGAAACGTTAATGTTACGTGTCGACCACGAAGGTCACTCTACCCGATGTTCGAACACTGTAGAAGATCGGACAGAATCTCATGACTCAACAGAGCCGCTTCACTGCTCGGTCCGTCCTTAGCAGGCCTCTTACGGCCCCTCCTGCGGTACCCCTCCTGCGGTAAGGATCAAAGCCCTCCCAAAGAGGCGACCGAGCAGCTACCCTGCTCGGTCATCCCTGGCTGGTTGTTACCTACCCCATGACGCCAGGGATCTAAGCCCTCGCCAAGAGGCAACCGAGCTCACCCTTGCTCAGTTATCCCTGCTTGGTAGTTCCCTACCCTACGACGCCAGGGATCGAAGCCCTCGCCAAGAGGCAACCGGGCAGCAACCCTACTCGGTAATTCCTGGCTGATATCTCTCTACTGTTAGTGTTTATGCCCTAGAGGCCATTACTGTATCATACTAGTTTGTATATTACTTAATGGAAGCTTGGGATATTCAAAGTTGTATTGACAGTCTTGCTAAAAATGGTAGTATGCTACTTGGTTTGTTTCTACTTTAATATGTGCATGTGTTTCTTTTAACATATCGCTTATACATATTAGTAGAGCCCTTTGGATCTTTGCTTGATTACCAGCGTTGTGATGGCAGTCACACTAGTGGGGCTGGGTAGTCTACAAGCACATCCTTTTTCAGGTCTCTGGTCGTAGGATTATCGAGACGGGGCATCGATACTCCGGAGTAGACTAGTGTATACGCTTCTCGTCCCAGCAGGAGAGATAGTCTGTCCCACAGCCATCAGTACGTCGTACTGGAGATAGTATACAGGTGCTCGTTGGGTTATGGGTACACCGGACAGGACTCGCAGGGAACTGTTGGTTGGTATTATACCCGTCGTCAGTTAACAGTTCCCAGGTGACATGAGTACAGCATAGTCTATAGACTTGACACTGCTGCTTCGCATCGAGTGTGTTCCCACCGTTCTTAGATTGCTACCCTACCACGGCTCAAAGGAGTCGTTCAAACAGGTAGCAGTTGGGTGCAGTCCCGAAGCACTTGGATGCAGTGGCGGTCAGATAGGATTAGTCTCTCCCGGTATTGGGAGTTGATATCGCGCTGTGTTTGGAAAGCCGTTACGCAAGGTCCCTGGCCAGGGCAAGCGAGATTTACTGGTAGGTTTTCCAGTAGCTTCTCAAGGTGTAATGGGCTTCACTCCAACACGACTTATACCGCTTTTAGGGGACTGACGCTTGCCGCTCCCCTAGGACCGATATGCGATAGTCTTAGACGAACAGACCGGACTGTACGGAGATTGTCACATCAGACTCAGTAGGAGTTCGGATGGGTTTCCTCATCGGCCTTCTTATCGAAATCTACCTGGGGACCGTTACGTACAGCTAGTACCGCTTGCGGCCTGTGGTTAAACCCACTGCCAGCGTAGTGTCGAGTCTTTAGAGTCCCACACAGAGAGTTTCCCTGCTTCAAGCGAAATGATATAGAGGTCGTATGGTTTTACGACAGGGTTCGGACATATACGTGTACTTGTGCACGTATGATGTTCGGACAGTTTATACTAGCGGGCTTTGGTTTAAGCCAGATTCTATTATTGGATTATTGGATTTATGCAGTCTCAGTATATCCGAGTTTTTCGTAAATACGGATGGGAGGGGAATTCTCGTAATTACTCGAAAAGTTTCTATAAGAAAGGTGACTCATTTTTTTTTAATTCATTTATGGATTAAGCTTAATGAGGTGGAGAAGATGATGTGTTATTTGCATTAAATAAAATTATGACTCATGAGATGATTCATCCATTTGTATTAAATGAAGCATGAAGATATTTGTGCAAGATATTTTATGCTTCATAATATATACACAAATGGGTTATTTTTCATTTCATTATAACATACACACACTCTCTCTTCAAGCTCTCCTCTTCTTCAACCTAACCCTAATCCTCTCATGTGTTGAGATCCCAAGGGTTAGAAAAACTAATAGATCCTTAATCCACTTCTATATCTTCTTGGAATAACAATCCTAGCCACTTAGTTACTTCAAGTGAGAGGTTAAAGCTTGGAGAAGGAACTCTCGGGTGGATCTTCTATCACATCGAGGAGGCCGACAAGGAGGTGAACAACAAGAACAAGAAGGACTAGTATCTTGAGGTATAATCATCTATCATAGTAGTTTAGCACTTCTAGATAGTTTGTTAGTTAGGGTTTAGCAAAGATCCGTAAAGTTAGTCGATGTTAACTTGAACAAAATGATTGTTTTACCTATTCCGCCTCCCCGCATCTGGTGGGGTGTGTAACGTCGAATTACAGTGGTATCAGAGCCTAGCTAAACCATAACTAACATGTTAGGAAAGGCTTTAGAAATTCAATCGCAAAATAATCCCAAAAAACCGACGTTTTTACTAAGTCTGCCGATTTTAAATTGGGGTCTAAAAATTTTCCAGGGACCCTTAAAAATACAAGCAGGGTTTTTTAAGAATTGTGAAGAAATTTGGGATCGTGACTCGTCCAAACCACCGCGGAACCGCGGCCGATCCAAGCGATCCGTGGCGGATCCGCGGCCGAGTTGACACCGAGTCAACCCAAATTTGCTCAGTTATTCTTCTGTGTTGATATTTTGTTTTCTGGGATGTTTTGTTTCTGCTCAGGTTTTATGTGCATAGAGAATTGTTTGAAGTAGATTCATATGTGTTGCTTGATCGATATTCTAAGAAGTTTGGCTAACTGGATTATATCTGTGTTGTGATTAATGTGTTCGTAAACCTCCCCTAACTGCTAGTATGTCGGTTAGCAGGGGGTTGCACATTTCTGTAATGGTTTTTACTGGTTTGTGAATGTGAACTTGTTGGATTATCGTGAATGAATAGCCGGGGATGTGAGACGAGTGTTTCTTTCATTCAAATGTAAATTGTAATTTTTTGTAATATTCTTTTGCGGGGCACATCCGGGTTGAGGTTGTAGCCACCGTTGTATTATTTCATTTACTGTTTTCTGCTCCTAGGATAGACCTATGGTGGGGTGCACAAACTACCGGGTACTTTGAAGTGTTTACTGGCCTACTCACGTCGTTGAGGGAGACCGCTTCACTTCGGGTACTTGACGGGTAGTTTGCCGTACCCGTAGGGGTCTAGGGTGGGGTTTTGGCTACTCATCGCGGCTGTGTAATCCGTCTTTCTTTGCATGCTTAAAGGAAATGCGGATTCCTAGAAAATCCAATATGTTCATCTGTGATCTGGAATGCCTATTATTGCGTCTGACGAATGTACAATATCTTAATATGATATCTAGTAGGCGTTACTTATGTTTTGCATCCGCGCTAGCCCAGCCCCCGCTCTGTCGTTAGTTAAGTAACCTAACGGGTGAATGACGGGGCCCAGTGGCGAATGCGGATGACATAAGAGGACGTTGTATTTTCGTTGTTGTCTGCAATGATAGGTTAAATGATGGGACGCATTATTTTAATGTAAAGAAAATAAACCAAAGTTGAATCGTTGGAACAATTTAAAAGAAACCACTCGGTTATTTTAAAACAGAAGATTTTTTAATTGCGGAGCTTAAACCACTTCTTTTAAAAGCTATCAGATTCCTTCGATCATATCAAGTTCACTACGTTCACGGTTTCGCCAAAACCAGTCGTAGCCCTCCGTCATTTCATATGAATGGTCAGTAGTATTCAAGCTATGTTTGTTTGGCCCTTAGTCAAGACATAGTGATTGGTAGCTGCTGGGGTATTCATATGTAGCATAGATAGATGCGTTGGTTTGGGACAATCGTATTACTTTGTTGGCCCTTAGTCAAGAGTATATACAGGTGGGTTCAAATCAACCTGGATAATGACGGGTAGAACTTGACATGTGACTTATGATTTGTTGGCCCTTAGTCAAGGTCATAAGAGCATGGGGCAAAAATCCACATCGGGAGTTTCTAAAGAAACTGAAACTTGCTAGTGTTGCATACCATTTAGAGTTTGATAATGTTGGTAGGATTCCTTCAGCATTATCACACGATGATATTTGGATCCCGATCCTACTATGAGTATATGCCACTTATCGGGAGATTCGTCACTTAACGATCAATGCTATAAACCAAGTAAGTGTATAGAACGGTGTTAGCGGGGCTATGCCTCCAGAGAAAAGAGGTTATTTAATTAAGGAACTTCGCGAAAGCGTCGTAAAACCTCCCTCGAAGTACCGACACTAGCCTGGCTGAACGGTTAAGCAAGTATTGTACGGTGAGATCAGTCCTGACTAATTCTTCTTTTATGGTTTGAGGAAGGATTCGAGAAACAGTGGAGCCATCCAGTTTAGATAAACTAAAAACCAATCTAAACTTGCAAGAGCATCATGCTAAAGTGTTTTCTTCTCTCTCTCTTAACTGTAGCGGCCTTGTGACCATGACTAGGTTACATCTAGATAACAAGTTGACTGAATCTGACTTTTATGACTGGCAAAGGTCTGTCCAGATGTCCATTGCCTATCAAGCTGGACCACCCTATTATTACTCAAGCCTCCGCCGTCCCAGGTCCAGTTCCCACCGTCGCGGATATGAATATCCATCAGACAAGGGAAAAGGACAGTGCGAGTGCCGAGTGCCTCGTGTTGGTTTCAGTTGATGGTGTATACCAGAAGCAGCACGAGAAGATGGACTTAGTTTCCATCTTCCTCCATAACAAAGATTTATATGGAGAGCAATCTCGTATCGCAAGATATGAGACCTCGAACGAATTGCTTCAAGTAAGGTTGGCTGTCGGGTCATCTGTAGGGGACGACATCCTTACGATGACTAGCTATATTGATGAGCTCACGGACCTGGAGACCACGTTGGGAAACGGGTCATATGCTGACTTATTTCCACAGTCCCTACCCTCTACTTACACCCTGAAAGAAACCAGGGAGACACCCGCTCTGCTTAATGGGGAACCTTCTTCTTCTACATCCAGGGCGAAAGCAAAGGGTGAAAAGAAGAAGACCTCCACAAAGCCGATATACGGTGTCAGTGAAGTAAAAGGAAAGAGAAGAGCAAAAGTTTCGGGACTTGGTGTAGGGAAGGAGGGATGTTCCTATTATTATGGGAACGGACATTGGCAGAAAGATTGCAGGGCTTTGGAAGCCAGTAGCCAGGATTCGAAGCATGTTGTGGCTTCGACCTCGGGTGTGTTTGTAATTGAGAACTGTTTGTCAATTAACTCTACTTCCTGGGTACTAGATACCGGAGCAGGATCTCATATCTGTAATTCATTACATGTTTTGAGAAACCGTAGAGTTATTAGGGTAGGCGATTTGTCTCTCAGAGTTGCGAACGGAATGAGCGTGGACGCTGAATCCGTGGGAGAATATCGCCTAGGTTTGACAAGTGGGCAGATATTGATTCTACGTAACTGTTTGTATGCACCTAGTTTGACTTGTAATATCATATCAGTGTCCTCACTTTCGAGAGAGGGATATGATTTTACATTCGTAAGCGATGTAGTAAACATCCACCTAAATCAAGTTCTGATTGGGTCCGGTACATTAGATGACGGTATATACGTATTAAATCAAGCTCAGGTTTTCAATGTCCAGAACACACTTAAAAGAAAGTCTCCGGAAATAAATCAGGCTTTCTTATGGCATTGTAGACTAGGTCACATCAATGAAACGCGGTTGACTAAGTTACATAGAGAAGGATATTTGAATCCGTTCGAATATCAATCTTATGCTACTTGTGAATCTTGTCTCATGGGAAAGATGACAAAAACTCCGTTTACTGGACACGGAGTAAGAGCGAGCGAGCTCTTGGGACTCGTACACAGTGATGTGTGCGGTCCAATGTCTACACATGTAAGAGGTGGTTATTCCTACTTCATTACTTTTACGGATGATTTCTCTAGGTATGGACATATCTTCTTGATGAAGCATAAATCCGAGGCCTTTGAGAAATTCCGAGAATACAAGAATGAAGTGGAAAAACAGACATGCAAAAGTATCAAGACACTGAGATCTGATCGAGGTGGAGAATACTTAAGTGTCGAGTTCCTGGGATACTTAAAAGAGAATGGATTTCTATCTCAGCTTACTCCTCCATACACACCACAACACAATGGTGTATCGGAAAGGCGGAATCGAACCCTATTGGATATGGTTCATTCCATGATGAGTAAGGCTGAGTTACCGTGATCTTTCTGGGGTTATGCACTAGAATCAGCTGCATATCTTTTGAACCGGGTTCCAACCAAGACTGTGCCTACCACACCATATCAGATGTGGAGTGGGAAGAAACCCTGTCTTAAACACTTTAGGACATGGGGATGTCCAGCTTTTGTTAAAAAGCAGCATGCGGACAAGCTCGAGACACGCTCAGTACAGTGTAAGTTTGTGGGATATCTAAAGAACTCCAAGGTGTATTATTTCTATTACGCAGAGGAACAAAAGGTTTTTGTTTCTCGTCATGCCCACTTCTTGGAAGCTGAATTTTTAGAAAATCAGAAGAGTGGAAACGCAATAGAACTGGAAGAAATTCCAGAACCACAAGCTGTTACTGAAAGTATGGTAGAACCAGAAGTTTCAGAAGAAAGGGACATCCCAGCGCCTATCCGCAGAAGTAGTAGGCAGTCTCATCCGCCCGAGAGATATTACAGTTTTCTCATAGACGGGGATCGAGGGGATTTCATCATTAACAATGATGACCCTACTAGCTTCCGGCAAGCCATTCAGAGCGGCGACTCAGTAAGATGGCTGGATGTAATGAGGACCGAAATGGAGTCCATGTACACTAACAAAGTATGGACTTTGGACATTGCTCCAGATGTGGTAAAACCCATAAGATGCAAATGGATCTTCAGAAAGAAGATTGGTGTAGATGGACATGTTGAAACCAATAAGGCTAGACTTGTTGCAAAGGGTTTTCGTCAAAGACCTGGTTTTGACTATGACGAAACCTTTTCTCCAGTGGCTATGCTCAAATCCATTCGAGTCCTTCTCGCCATTGCTGCCTTCCATGATTATGAGATCTGGCAGATGGACATAAAGACGGCTTTTTTAAATAGAAATTTGGAAGAGTGCGTCTATATGGATCAGCCAGAGAGATTCATTCAGAGTGGGAGCAGCGGTAAAGTGTGCAAGTTGCTTAAGTCCATTTATGGACTAAAGCAGGCATCGTGGAGTTGGAACATCTGTTTTGATGATACTGTTAAATAATTCGACTTTATCAAGAATCCAGATGAACCATGCATATACAGTAAGAATGTAGGAAGAGCTGTAGTATTCCTCGTCTTGTACGTGGATGAAATTCTCCTAATAGGAAATGATATTCCTATACTACAGTCAGTCAAAGGATTCTTGTCACAGAAGTTCTCCATGAAGGACCTAGGTGATTCCACCTACATTCTTGGGATCCAGATCTATCGTGATAGATCAAAAAGGATGTTGGGACTTTCGTAGTCCAGGTACATAGACACCATATTGAAAAGATTCAGTATGGAATATTCTAAGCGCGGTAACCTACCGGCTAGGCACAGAATCACCCTCTCCAAAGAGATGTCTCCCAAGACTGATTTGGAAAGGGCTCGCATGTCGATTATACCCTACGCTTCTGCGGTATGCTCTATAATGTATGCGATGTTATGTACCAGACCAGATGTAGCATACGGATTGAGCGTTGTAAGCCGGTATCAGAAAAACCCAGGGGAGAAGCACTGGATAGTAGTAAAGAACATTCTCAAGCACCTGAGAAGGACTAAGGAGATGTTCTTGGTTATGGCGGAAAGGACCTCCAGATCGAGGCCTTTGCTGACTCCAGCTTCCAGAGTGACAAGGATGACTCCTAGTCCATGTCGGGTTATGTTTTTACCCTCAATGGAGGGGCGGTCTGTTGGAAGAGTTCCAAACAGGACACCGTTGCTGACTCAACAATGGAAGCGGAGTACATAGCTGCTTGTGATGCCGCAAAAGAAGCTGTCTGGATGAAGAAGTTCCTAACAGAACTTCAGGTGGTTCCTACCAGTGTTGATCCAATACCTCTGTATTGCGATAACAACGGCGTTATAGCTTTAGCGAAGGAACCCAGGTCCCATCAGAAGTCCAGACACATCTTAAGGCGGTATAACCTGATCATGAGAGATCGTAGATCGCCGGGAGATCGAGGTGAAGAGAGTAGATATAGAGAATAACACTGCTGATCCATTCACAAAGGTCATTCCTCAGACGCAGTTCGAAAGGCTATTTGAGATGATAGGTCTGCGATATGCCAGTACATGGCCCTAGTGCAAGTGGGAGCCTAGAGGCCATTATTGTATCATACTAGTTTGTATATTACTTAATGGAAGCTTGGGATATTCACAGTTGTATTGACAGTCTTGCTAAAAATGGTAGTATGCTACTTGGTTTGTTTCTACTATAATATGTGCATGTGTTTCTTTTGACATATCGCTTATACATATTAGTAGATCCCTTTGGATCTTTGCTTGATTACCAGCGTTGTGATGGCAGTCACACTAGTGGGATTGGGTAGTCTACAAGCACATCCTTTTTCAGGTCCCTGGTCGTAGGATTATCAAGACGGGGCATCAATACTCCGGAGTAGACTAGTGTATACGCTTCACGTCCCAGCAGGGGAGATGGTCTGTCCCACAGCCATCAGTACGTCGTACTGGAGATAGTATACAGGTACTCATTGGGTTACGGGTACACCGGACAGGACTCGCAGGGAACTGTTGGTTGGTATTATACCCGTCGTCAGTTAACAGTTCCCAGGTGACATGAGTACAACATAGTCCGTAGACTTGACACTGCTGCTTCGCATCGAGTGTGTTCCCACCGTTCTTAGATTGCTACCCTACCACGGCTCAAAGGAGTCATGCAAACAGGTAGCAGTTGGGTGCAGTCCCGAAGCACTTGGATGCAGTGGCGGTCAGATAGGATTCGTCTCTCCCGGTATTGGGAGTTGATATCGCACTGTGTTTGGAAAGCCGTTACGCAAGGTCCCTGGCCAGGGCAAGCGAGATTTACTGGTAGGTTTTCCAGTAGCTTCTCAAGGTGTAATGGGCTTCACTCCAACACGACTTATACCGCTTTTAGCGGACTGACGCTTGCCGCTCCCCTAGGCCCGATATGCGATAGTCTTAGACGAACAGACCGGACTGTACGGAGATTGTCACATCAGACTCAGTAGGAGTTCGGATGGGTTTCCTCATCGGCCTTCTTATCGACATCTATCTGGGGACCGTTACGTACAGCTAGTACCGCTTGCGGCCTGTGGTTAAACCCACTTCCAGCTTAGTGTCGAGTCTTTAGAGTCCCACACAGAGAGTTTCCCTGCTTCATGCGAAACGATATAGAGGTCGTATGGTTTTACGACAGGGTTCGGACATATACGTGTACTTGTGCACGTATGATGTTCGGACAGTTTATACTAGCGGGCTTTGGTTTAAGCCAGATTCTACTATTGGATTATTGGATTTATGCAGTCTCGGTATATCCGTGTTTTTCGTAAATACGGATGGAAGGGGCATTCTCGTAATTACTCAAGAAGCTTCTAGAAGAAAGGTGACTCATTATGTTTTAATTCATTTATGGATTAAGCTTAATGAGGTGGAGGAGATGATGTGTTATTTGCATTAAATGAAATTATGACTCATGAGATGATTCATCCATTTGTATTAAATGAAGCATGAAGATATTTGTGTAAGATATTTGTGCAAGATATTTTATGCTTCATAATATATACACAAATGAGTTATTTTTCATTTCATTATAACATACACACTCTGTCACGCCCTGATTCCCAGAGTACGCTAAGTAGACACGTGACATAGCCAACCATGCTACCTGTGGATAGGAATTTTCCTTCCACAGTCACATTACGGCTGTAGAGATATCAAGAACAAAAATAAAACTATCTAATACATGTCCATAAGCCAAAATAAAATGAGTCAAGAATAATAATGCGGAAGAAAAAGATCCAATACAAAATATAACTGGAATGTATGTCCCATAATGCGGGCTCACGTCAGGAAATAAAATGCTGAAAAGTAAAGAACTAACTACTACTGAATCCTCACTGCTCAGCCTGCTGGCTGAAGTACTCCCGCTCGGACTGCAGCAAAGGTACGGGATTTGAGCCATGCAAAACCCAGACGTCAGCGCGTCATAACATCAAGCAGTAATAATGTAGCAAGGCATGCAAATATAATCATAAGTTGTAAAGCAGGTGTAACAGCAATATAAATCAAGGCAGTGTACGGTGAGTAATCTAACTCGTCTATTGGGTTATCTACTCTCAAGTCCTTGAAATCAATTTGATGAATCATCGATGTAACTCAATAGTATCCCGTGCGTGCCTGGGACCACGATCTAAGACTCTCGGGCTGAAACCGAGACGTGCCGCTAGGCACTAAAACATGAAATATATAAAGACGAATGATGTCAGCAGCATCATCCCGAGGCGGGCCTAGCCTCTAAAACTGATCAGTATAAGCAAGCAACTGTCGAGTTACAAGTCAGGTTTCATCATTGATTTCCCCATACCCCCAAGTTATAAGTGTTCAAGTCATGTATTCAAATAATCTGGAGCTAATGCCAACACAGGATCAAGCAGGTACGGGTTTGTCTGGATAGACAACAGGAACGGTCCGTGAGGACAACAGGTCAGGTCAGTTGGCATTAGACACAAGATCAGGTAACAGGTAAAACCATGGTATATCAGGTCAAGCCAGGTACTGTATAAATGTGTCACATCATGTCAAGAGTTGTACGGTACCATGTCGGGTCAAGTAATATGAGTAGCAAGCCATGTCAGGGTGTACAAGATATCATGTGGGTGCTCATAATCAACTAGCATAATCATGGTTATAAATAAACAAGCATGGTTATCATCAGAACAATAAATTGGCACATTTAGTAGGTTAAGCAATATGTGCAGATTAAACTACTTAGCTGTACGGTTATCAGTTTGTGTTTAAGGGATGGTTTCAACATTACTTAACTACAGCATAACTAATATGAATGTTAAAATCATGTGATTACGTACTAAATAATATAGTGATTCGATTGAATGTAGATCAGGTAGATGTATGCAAACGGTCGTCCGATAGGATAAAACTACAAAATGGTATTATGGCTATAAAATAATTGTGATTATATGATCTAACATATAAATGTGATTACTAGGTATAGTCAACTAAATATAACAATTAGGTTTCAAGTTCTAGATCTGAAATATGTAAACGGAACATTGTACTGTTAACTTGGAATTCAAGACTTTAGATTTTATCTATAGATTTAATAGGAAAATAGATAAATTAATATATGAATAGTATGAATAGCATGTAGCAAGTTTCACTTGTATCGACGGATCGCGATACGGAAAAACGGAACGTCTCGCGTCGGCGGGAAAAGTCGCGACGCGCGCACGATACACGGAATGAGTCCAAACAACGAACAGTGGGATCACACGGGTCAAAGGTCCTCGAACGGTCTGTGGAGGGGTCGTGAGGATCGACGACGTCGACGGAGCTCCAGTGAACGACTGGGGGTGTGCACAAGGGCTAAGGACACGAAGACGAGGTCACCGACGGCGATTCCCCGGCGGTGCAGATGTGTGCCGGGTGCACGGCTGCTCGGATGCGCGCACAGGGACGGAGAAAGAGAGGTGCGAATGAAGATGAGGGTGACGAGCGGCGACGAACGGTGGTGGTGGCGTCGACAGCGACACGGTGGGCGAGGGGAGACGACGGCTAGGGTTTTTCTGGTGATGGGTTTTTCTTTTTGCAGAACGAAGAAGAAGAGAAGGATATATAAATGGAAGAGAGAGAGATACGCAGTTAGAGAGAGAGAGAGATTCGAGAGGAGAGAGAAAGACGATCGAGAGGAGAGAGAGAGAAATGCACAGTGAGGAGAGATGAAATTGGCTGTATTCACATGAGATAAAGAGAGAAGAGAGAGAAAGAGAAAGAGAAAGGTGAGAGAGGGAGAGAGAGGCGTGGGGCCCAGGGGAAGAACGGGGGATTGCGATTGGTTGGGAATAAATAAGAATTGGTTTGAGAAATTTATGAAAAGATTTGTTTTATAATCATAAAAGATCTCTCAGGCTAAAAGATTTCAAAGCTAAAAATTATTTTCTCATGCTGAAAAGATAGGTTAGGTAAACTAAAAAATATTAAATAATTATAATTTGGCGGGATACAAAATATTTCAGAATTGCGCTCGGGTCGGATTCAAAAATTTGAATTTGAAATATGAAAATTATTAGCAGGTTCCAAAAATTAAAATGAAGGATTAAGAACTGAAAAAGCATACCACTAAGAACGGACGCACGTACGTGCGCGTAGCCGTCCAAACACGTCCGTTTCATTAAACAGGACGAGAACACGATGCAGGGACGCTACCACAGGGTTAGGGGTATCAAGCAGGCCATATCATGTATTTTTAAATTATTTTAAGGGACTTAAATTGTTATGAGCAAAATGTGTAAGGTTAGGGTATTCCACAATTAAGAAACAACAAGCTTACGCAAGCGGGTCGAATATAAAGTAACTACCATTTTGCAACCAAACATGATAAATGAACTAGATACCATAAACAACACATACGGTAACTGGAATTGGTATAACTGGACTCGGTTGTTACACACTCTCTCTCCTCAAGCTCTCCTCTTCTTCAACCTAACCCTTATCCTCTCATGTGTTGAGATCCCAAGGATTAGAAAGACTAATAGATCCTTAATCCACTTCTATATCTTCTAGGTCACTTGGATTAGCAATCCTAGCCACTTAGTTACCTCAAATGAGAGGTTAAAGCTTGGAGAAGGAACTCTCGGGTGGATCTTCTATCACATCGAGGAGGCCGACGAGGAGGTGAACAACAAGAACAAGAAGGACTAGTATCTTGAGGTATAATCATCTATCATAGTAGTTTAGCACTTCTAGATAGTTTGTTATTTAGGGTTTAGCAAAGATCCGTAAAGTTAGTCGATGTTAACTTGAACAAAATGATTGTTTTACTTATTCCGCCTCCCCGCATCTTGTGGGGTGTGTAACGTCGAATTACACCTACGCCATGATGCCAGAGATCTAAGCCCTCGCCAAGAGGCACCGGGCAGCACCCCTGCTCGGCCCGTCCTTAAGGATCCAAGCCCTCGCCAAGAGGCACCGGGCAGCAACCCTACTCGTCCCGTCCTTAAAGATCTAAGCCCTCGCCAAGAGGCAACCGGACTCGCCCTTGCTCGGTTATCCCTGGCTGATAGTTCCCTACCCTACGACGCCAGGGATCTAAGCCTTCGCCAAGAAGCAACCGGGCACGCCCTTGCTCGGTTATCCCTGGCTGGTAGTTCCCTACCCCACGACGCCAGAGATCTAAGCCCTTGCCAAAAGGCAACCGAGCTCACCCCCGCTCGGTAATCCCTGGCTGGTAGTTCCCTACCCCACGATGCCAGAGATCTAAGCCCTCGCCAAGAGGCAACCGGGCTCGCCCCTGCTCGGTTATCCCTGGTTCGTAGTTTCATACCCCATGACGCCAGGAATCAAAGCCCTTGCCAAGAGGCATCGGGAAGCGACCCTGCTCGGTCCGTCTACGTCTAAGCGATCTCCACCTCGACTTTGGGGCCATGGAGATACTGTCCTTTCACCGGTCTTTGCACACTTGGCAAATGATTGGATTCAACTCGACGTGCAATCGCTAGACGAAATACCGACCTAAAGATGAAAGCAGTAATGTGCAAGTACAAATGTTTACCACAAACAAAAGGAAAACGCGCACGCAAAGAAACTGCAAAATGGATTTTCTATTCATAAAAATCAGAAGTATTTACAAAGGTATTATGGGCTCCCCAGCCTTACAAAATTTTAGCACAAAGAAAATGAAGTAACGGGGAAGTTCAGGCCTCAGGGATTGGGCGAACCCCGATAAGCCGAGCATCTACTTCGACCACCGGGACGGCGCCTTCAGGGTCAACACCCGCCGCGGGAGCTTCGGCATCGGGGGCCGGGGCTACCGACTCGACCCCCATGCTCCCACCGGGGGCCTCTTCCCCCGCGACATTTCCAGGGACGTTCCCTCGCACGTCCTCCGCACGAGGGTACTCCGCTAGGAGCTTGCCGTCGGGGAACTCTGGCATTTGAACCTTAACAGTGTCGAGGGCGTCATGCCAAATTACGCCAGCGGCTTGAGCAAGGTAGGAGTAGAACATGTCCGACCCCTTGTAACTCTCCACCGCCTCCGATGCCAGAAGCTCAGCTTTCGACGCCCGAAGCTCGGCACGCTTCGCCCCCTCCTTCGCCGCCTCGTTCTCCTTCCGGAGGGTACTCGCCATCTTCTTCATGGTGGCGACGGGCACCTTGGAATCCTCTAACTGAGACTCGGCGGCTCGGACGGCCTCTCGGCACCTGGCGGTCTCCCAATTTGCGGCCGCCGCCCGGTCTTCGAGGGCGGCAATCCTCTCCATCGCCGCCTCCAGCTCCTGCCTTGAGCTCACCTCGTGGCCTGCGGCCCGCATCGCCGGGGCTATCTCATCATTCTCCATGTTGACGACGAGGGCGACGTGCTGGAGGACCTGGAGAAAAGAAAGAGAGTTAAAAAGGAAAGGGAGGCACCCGATCACGCGAACGAAAATGCTGAATAAAGAACTAGATGAAGTGCAAACACTAACCTGCACGACCTCTTGAGCTATAGCCGCCATTTGGGCCCGGAGGGTCCCTCGAGGGATTCTACCCCCGGCCGATCTCTCTATCTCAGAGAGCAGGCTGTCAGCGATGGAAAGCCCTGAGGGCACCTCGAAGCGAAGCTCCCCATCGTCCACGAGGATAGGGGAAGCCAGGAGCGGGGCTCCGTCCTGTGGAACCTCTTGAGAAGTGACATGGGGGAACCAGTCTTGGCTCCCACCTCGGGAGCCCGGGGCTCCTGCTCTCAAGCACGCTTACGGACCAGTGCACGGCTGGACTCGGGGGCCCGAGGAGCGTTTGGGCGCCTGGATGGAGCTGCCGCCGGCAGGGACAAAACTGGCGGGGCCGGAGCCGACGTCGGTCGAGAAGAGCCGGCACCTCCGGCCTTCTTCCCTTTCTTAACATCAAACACCGCCGTCCGGAACTTGTTTAGGTCCATGGGTTCTGCGAAAGACAAAATACAGAGGAGTCAGCAACGTTAGAAAAGTAAAAGAGTGCTCAAGTCTAAACAGGTCGCCTGAAAGCTCCTAACTTACCCTCATAACAGGCGGGTCTGAGCCCGGCCCAACTGAGGGCCCGCTCGGACAGCAGCATATTAGCTTGAGGAAGGGGCTCCCACTCTGACACCGCCACCGTGTCGGAATCTTTCAACCGACTCACCCGCGGACAGTTGGCCCTTTGTCACTGGGTGGGCACAGGCCAATCCTCACCCTCAGGCAGGGCGATAAAGAAGAACTTCTTCTTCCATTCGTGAATTGAAGAAGGTACTATGATGACCCCCGACCCGGGGGCATTCCCCTGTTGCCTTCTAAAGGAGATGTATACCCAGCTCGGCTCGCCCCTACGAGCGCCTGGGTGGTTTTTGTAGCAAAGAGAAGAGAAGAGAAGTTCTAGGCTGAAAGGGATCTGACACAATTTCAACCGGATCAGGAACCCGAGGAGAATCCTCCAAGAGTTCGGCACTAGCTAGCCCGGAGCTAACCCAAAACAACTCAACACCTCACTTACTTCAGGGGAGAAGGGCAGACGTACCCCGGCCCAAAAGGCCTCCAGGTACAAGGCAATCTCTCTGCCCCGTACCTGGTTTGCCCTCCCCCTCCTTGGACAGACGAAGCGAATAGCCGGGAGGAATGAGGAAACGAGTCTTAATGTTAATAAGCTCCTTCGCACGCCTCAGTGAGGATCGCACGCCAAGAACACCCGCGGCCTGTGCTCTGGGGACCACCCTATCTTTCCGAGGGAACTCCAACTCAGAGGGGGATGAGGAAGAAGTAGAAGAGGAAGAAGTAGAAGAGGAAGCTTCAGAAGATTCCCTAAAATCTACCTGCACTACATCTACAGACTCCTCGGAAGAAGACATCTAACCTGGTCAAAGGGTGGTGTCCTCGGGAGATCAAAAGCAAGGAATCCAACCTGAGAAGAAGAGCGCCAAGCTAACACGACCAGGGATGAGGAAACTATGAAGAGGTATGACCCCTGCTTGGGATCCCACCTCTATTTATAGCTGCCGGTGTGCGCATCCTACGGTTCCGATCGCCTCCCGCCAAAACAACGTTTCGCAACCAACGGCCGACAACGTCCCACCTGCCGCACTCACAGTGGACACATCCCTTCAAGCGCGGGAACTCTTGCGACACGTCTCTCCATCCAACCAATACCAGACACGTGGGTCGTCTCTTCGACGAACGGACGCACGATCCGGTGCTTCCCTTTAATGCGAGATCTCTCCCCTGATCCGCTGACGTCATCAAGAAAATACTACTCTTTGTCTGGGAATGCGCGACGACGATATCTTCGAGCAAGAGCTCATCCCGGGTGATCGGTCAGACCACTCTCGACCCGACCCAGAATCGGGTCGAGACGAGAGTGGGGGCTAATGATGAGGCTCGATATCGGTGACTCTTCAGATGCCGACACGTAGCAGACGACGTATCCCGGGACCTACAAGAAAGGGTCAGAAACCTCAGTTGGGATCGCACCTCGGGCCCCCAATATCGAGGAGTTTCCCGACCTTTGGTGACCTTCCAGACCACCCCCGGCTCACCTCCGAGCTATCACAGAACCAAGACGTCTCGGCCTCCCGCTCGTGCCCGAGCCTTCCGCCGAGGTGATCTTCCTCGGTCTCACCCTGACCGACCCGTAGGCGCCTCCGCCACGGCTCCGCGAATCTCGACATGCGCGAGATATCCGCCGCCCACGATCCCACGTTCCATGCCATCACGATCCCCCATTAACGAGCTTGTCTCGTCATTAATGCGGGATCCCGCCTATCACGAGGGCGTGACGTCATGAGCATAACGACCGGCGTGATTCTCGCACCTGCCTGCCCATTGCTGCCGCTATATAAACCCCTCTTTCAGACGATCGAGGTACGCAATGCTTTCAACTAAGCCGCTACTCTGCCCAATTTGCACCACTAACTTGATCGTCGGAGGGTCCTCGGTGGCACAACCACCCGAGACTTCCTTGCAGGTAGCTCGGCTCAACCTCAAATCCAAGCCCATTGAGATCCACACGATAAAGGAGTTAACCCCCAGATCAAATCTCAGCCGTCCGCTATTACACGAGGAGATCAACGGAAGATAACATCTGAAGGAGATCCATGCCTCCATCACATCGCAATGTTGATCGTTTGAGAGAAAATAAGCAGAGTTTGCTAGGCTTCATTATCCATAATCTTTCTTACGTCCATTGTAGCTACCATGTTGATACTTTGAAGGCATTTGAAATTGTTTCCTGCAACGGTGTTCTAAAGTTTTGAAAAGATGAAGTGAGAAAAGCTTCTTGTTTTTATACTCTGTATTTTTCTCCCAAACAAAGAATTTAAGCTAACAATTCTGATATCGCTAAAATGTACTTTCAGGATTTATTCATATATGTTTACACTCTGTTTAGCAACAAATTATTAGGAGATTTATTTATGGTAAGAGAATATCTATTTGGTAATATACTTAAAAGATCGAACTGTTCACCGATAGAATGCTCTAGAGTGAACATATTACAAATCGTCTCCAATTTATATAACTATTACATGTCGTATGTTAATTTATTTTAAAAGTTCAACCGATTTTAAAGTTTCTAGATGTGTTTTTCCACAGCCATAACATGCTCCTAGATGTCCGTTTTCTCCTTTTGCATAGACAAGGGCACATCTTTAGTAGGAGTACCATATGACAAGAATAATGTATTGCGGGGTTTGATGACAAAATTAAGAAACCATTTATCTTATCCTTAGCTGATTAATGACACGTGTATAGACCAGTATCGTCAAGATCAAGATTGGGATTAGCTTTAAGTTATGCGGTTTTTTGGTATTTTTATATTTTAAATCCAAGCTAGTCTTTACTGCCATGACTAGAACTCCTTAGATAATTTCATTAATGGATAAAATAAAAAATAGAAAAAATGACAAAATCTCAATAGCAAAAGTTGAGCATTGGAGATGTCCATCTATGGATGTAAACGGATCGGATATAGGCATTAGCGTATCCGTATTCGGCACCTTTTACAGATGTAGATGAAAGTACTCACAGTTGTCGGTAACAATAATTTACTATCCGTATTCTCTACAAATCGAATACGGATACGGATCGGATATTGTAAAAACCATATCCGCTAAAATCGGAAACATATACTATTCGAATAAATATAAAAATTCATGACTCATAACTATAACTATTAAAATATTCAAATAGGTTAACCAATTTTGTTTTACATTCAAACACTCACATCAAGCCCACATGTCTCAACAGTTTCAAATTATGGCTTTTTCGTGTAACATTAAGTCCATATGACATCCATAAGTTTAGCTAACCAATAGTAATTGGTACACCCTCTGTCTCTTTTTACTCGACGTTTTAGAGTAATGCACACCGATTAAGGAAAATATTATCACTTTCTTAATATCATCAATAAATCTACTGCCACATCACCACTAAAAAAATTATATCATTTCTGTCCTCAACTATTTTGGAGAGCATTAATGATACAGAATCACCCCTGAAAATTTTCTAAGTTATTTTTGGTACTGTATCATTTATTGATATCATTATCATTAATGATTTACTTGTTAATTCAAAACGTCAAGTAAAACGAACCATTTCTCTCTCTCCAAAACGTCAAATAAAAAAGGACGGAGGGAGTGGCTAATTGGATAGTGGGCACCGTTCGGATATTCAGATCCGGATCTGGATAAGAAATTTCTATCCAAGTCGGATCCGGATTCAAATCCGGATACTAACAAATTATGTTTGTATATGAATTTTCAGTATCCATATTCGTAAGTTGTCAGATCCGAAAACGAATCCGGATCTGATGGAGGTCGATTTTTCCCTCAGATGTTTTCCGTCGGTTTTGTGGCCAGTGGTGTCGAACGGTTGAGATTTGAGATGAAGGCTGAGTGTGTGGATCTCAATGAGTTATTGGTTGTTGTTGATGCACGACTACCTGCAAAGGAAGTCCCGGGTTGGAAAGCCACCGTAGGACGCTCCGACGATCAAGTTAGTACCGAGAAATAATTGCAGGGTAGCGGTATATTGGAATGAGTTCGAGCTATCTGAATTGTCTGGAAGAGGGGTTTATATAGCGGTCTCATGCAGCGAGCCGATGCGAGATTCTTGTCGTCCGTTACGCCTCCGCGTCATGTTCGCATTGATTGCGGGATACCCTCATTAATGGCGAGATACGCTGGCGTGGGATGCGGGACGTGGAGCGGCGGAGATCTCGTCGTGACGAGATACACGGAGACGTTACGGGAGGCGGTTAGGCTCCGTACTCCGGCCAAACAGGGACGCTGAGAAATCTCAAATATAGGTTAGCTCGGAGACGGGCAAATGAGCTGAGGAGTCTCGGTTATAGGATAGCTCGGAGACGGGCTATTAGCTGGTGGTTAGCCGAAAGCGGAAGGTACTCCAGGGAGGCCTTCTTAGAGGGTCTGGTGCAACCTCGGAGGCGAGGCCCCGAGGAATGTCCCCAATGCATCGTATTTATTTGTAACACTCTAGTTCATTTATACCATATTTGATTTGAGTATTTTTTAATCTTGCGACAGTTTTTTATTATTATCGTTTTGGGTGCAGATAGTGTATTTGGTATTTATGGTTAGTATCCGGCCTGACCCACATGATCGACACACATCATGATTCTAGATTATGTCATATATTTGCTAGTACTAAGGATCCGTACACATTTAGATTTAATATCCACTTATATGTTTTATTCATTTGCATATCTTCTAAATAATACATATTATAGTCAAATAATATTTTTAACATCTAGCATGGCCAGCATCATACCCCATACCCTATAGTTGCAATCTGGCATCGTGTTCACTTCCTGTTTGATGAAACGGACTCGTTTGGATCGCTACGTGTTTTTACGTGTATCCGTTCTTGGGGGCATACATTTTATTTAACCGGATATCGTATTATGGTTTTAACTGACACGTGTATTATTCGTATTTTAAAACTAGATTTTTAGACATAACCCGGATATTTTTCAGAGTATTTTGATATTAGCTTTTTAAACCCAGAATATATATTATAATATTTATATAAAAATTAATATAATCAAAACTTAACATCTATTAATATATTATAAATATATAAATAACTAATATATATTTTATCCTATTCTATACTCTCTCTCTCTCAAGTATCCTCTCACTTTCTCTCTTATTCCTCTTATCTCTCCCTCTCTCTTTATATATATATATATATATATATATATATATAATATAAAACCTAATATCTACACCTCTCTCCCTCTTCTCAAATTTTCACTTCTCCCTGCCACCACGAAAACCCAACATCCGAACCTTAGCCTTACCTCACCTCACCGCCGCCCTCGCCCTCGTCCCCTCGTCATCACCGCTACCTCCTCCCATCCCTCTCCTCTATTCCCGAGCTCACAACCCCGACCCCTGCACCCACAACCCGAGAAAACCCAACACCATAAACCTCATTGTCGCAACCCTAGCGCCAATCACCTCGTCGACTTCACCTTGTCACAACCATCTCCATCATCTCCTTTTCCTTTCCATTCCCTGCACCCGACGATCCATGAGCCGAGAGCACCTTACTCCTAAAGACCGACAAGATTCCTGCACTGCTGAAACCCAACCTCATCGTCGGAGATCTCGTCGTCGCTAACCACCGTCACCTCCTCCTTCTCCCCACCTCTCTCGACTCCCCGACACCTCAGGCCACCACCATAACCATCCCTACAACCCCGAAAACTTTCCAGCAACCGCAGAAATCCATCACCGTAAACTTCACTGTCGATGGCTACCCATCGTCGCCGTCGTCACCTCCTCGTGTTCTCTGTCCTATGAACCCGGAGCTCGATCACCAATACCACAACCCATTCTTACCATCTCCTCCTTCTATTTTCTCTTCTTTCTTCTCTTTCTTGATTCTTTCTTTTCCGACCGTCGCCGGAGTCGAGCGCGTCGCTGAAGATCCAGACGAACCATACTATCACCACAGTACCACTAGACCACAACTGTGCTACCACCAGACCATGCACCAGACCACCACTAGACCATGCACCACACCATGCACCAGATCACGACCGTGCCACCACTAGACCATGCACCAGATCACGACCAGACCACCGCCAGACCATGCACCAAACCACCATCAGACCATGCACCAGACCATGCACCAGATCACGACCAGACCACCACCAGACCATGTACTGTACCCAGACCATGCCATGACCGTACCTAGACCATGCCATGACCATGTCATCACCGTACCCAGACCGTGTCACGCCATGCGCCCCACTTCTGTGACACGCCATGCCTGCTTCGTGCTCAGCTCATGCCACTTGTGTGCAACCATCGCATCACTCCTGTGTCACCACAAGACCTATCACCGTGTCGTACTACTTCACGCACCGTGTCGTGTCGTGTCGAGCCGCCTGCACATCAACCGTTGTTTTCGAGGCAAGTATATCTTGCAACATGCTATGTTATAATATATCTGTTTATACGAATAAAAATAATACATGTGTTATATTATACATCCAATGTTATATAATTACCGTTTTCGATATCTGTTCGCATCCGTACTGAGAATTGCATATCTAGTTTCATGCCGGAACCTCATTATATCATATTACATTTATATTAGTGAAAAATGCTGTCTACTTGCATCATACGTAGTCATGGATACATATACAGGTTATTACAGATAGACACATATTCATCCTGATATCCGTCGTGCTTACCGTGTTCAGATATTCGTTACGGTATTATATTTGGTATCTATCTGATACATATGCATCACATGACATGTTCACGACACACTACTTAACTCATTACTTGGATCTAGTTACTAATTCCAACAATCCTGATTTGTTGTCCTGACGGACGTTACATGTTGTCGCATAGTCGAAAACCTGTACCTGCTTGATCCTGTGTTGGCATTAGATCTACATTGGCAATACCTGACTTGAACACAAATCTGAGAGTAAAGGGAAAATCAAGAATGTATCCAAAGCGTAACTCAAAAGGATATTATTACATGTTTGCTATTTTTCCGGGCATTACGAAATATCATATTTGTCGTTTTTCCGGGCGTTACGAAATAATTACATGTTTGCCGTTTTTCCAGGTGTTACGGAATATCCTGTTTGTCGTTTTTCCGGGCGTTACGGAATAATCCTGTTACCGTGGTCCCGTGGGGAATGAACGGGATATAGACTGATGGGTTATGATGAGGATTACATTAATTGATTTCAAAGACATATAATATAAATAACCTAAAAGCCAGTTTTAGGTTACACATCACATGCACACACGTACCTCGCTGTTGATATTTATGTTGTTGATTTATATTCATGTTTACATATCTTGTTGTATCCTGGTTATTACTGCTATTTTGGTATTATGACTCACCGACGTCTGGGTTTTGCATGGCCTAGTTCCTCTATTTCTATCGCAGGTTGAACAGGAGTACGTTAGCCGTCAAGCCGAGCAGTGAGAGATTGAGTTTAGTAGTGTTTAGTTTAGTTATTTTCCGCAGTTTTTATTTCTTGATGTGAGCCCATATTGGGACGCATTTTTAGATGTTGTTTATTGGATATTACTATCGTTTCCGCTTATACATTTTCTTGACTCTTTTATTTTGGCAAATGGACATGTACTAGCTAGTTTTATATTTTTACTGTTCTTGATATCCTATAGACAGCCGTAATGTGACTGTGTAGGGATGATTCCTATCCACAGGTAGCATGGTTGGCTCTGTCACGTGCCTTAGTTTGCGTACTCTGAGAAGTGGGGCATGACAGGGTTTGTTTGATATCAGAGCCATAGGATTTAGGATTAGTCGGGTTTGGTTCTTTTATAGTTGGGTATCGAACCCAATACACTAACCAGAAAACCCATAATTAGAAACATGTCCTGCCACATTTTGTCTTGTCGTTCAAATTCTTGAATCTTATCTTTCCCTTAACTCTTTTATCTTGACGATATGGAAATGACTTTGCATCTCCGCTTAGGAATGCTCCTGATTCCTTATTGGTTGTCCCCTCCTATTTCTTCAATTCTGATACTAGGATTTGGGCGACTTGAATAGAGTTAAGTGATTGTAATTATGTACCGCGACATGATTACAATGAAGTACTGATTAGTCTAAAATATTGCACATTTGAATGAATATTTTCCCTACTATTGTTAAATACTAAAAGGTGTTTATTATAAATATAGAACATATGAGGGTTTATTTGTAAAAGGTTTATTATCGTATGTTTCTACATTATAATTAGCATAACGAGGGAAAATATATGCATATAATATTTAAATGAAATCTTTGTAATTAAATTATGCATATCATATCAAATATTTCTAATCAATATTCTTAAGATATTATATCATTTAAATGGTTAGGCTCAAAAAAATACCAAATGCTACTAACACTATAATTTGAGATATTGTGCAGATATTAGCTCATGTCTGGAATCTAAGCAAGAGATCTGAATCAAATCGGGATATCGAAACCGAATCTGCCAAAATTTAGAAGCAAATCGAGAGATCTAGCAATGGCAGAGACTCAGAGTATTATTTTCAGAATCTAGATATCAAGAGGATCTCCAAATATCAACACAAAATACCAGATAAAATCCCACACCCTGAAGCCACCAAGATGCGGAGGAACCGCCGCCAAACATGGCTATATGCGGCGGTTTGGCGGCTCAATAAAGGCTTGGATGTGAATTTTTTTGGTTAGGATCGTAACATCATATATTCACATATGGAATCTAGGGTTTCTGGTTTCAAGAACTATATAAGGGACCAAGAGCTGTACATTGGAAAGGATCACCGAAAAGATTAAGAGATCCAAGAGATCCACGTATCCGAGTGATCATCATCTATTCATTTACCTCCGACAAGAGAGATATCTAGAGCAAATTAGGGTTCTTGTATTTTGCTTTCTAAGGAGAATTGTAAATGCAATAGTTGATTAATAAAGATAGTGTTTTTATTATTCTTTTTGCAATTAATTTCCGCACTTACTTTCTGCACTTACATTTCTGCATCTTAACTATGTTTTCATTCTTCTTCAACATTTCTTCTAAATCTTTAACCATGAGCGAGTAATTCCTAACTTGCTAGGATTCGTAGGATAAGATAGAATAATGGATGATAAAATCTTTTAACTTCTTTTATACATTTTAAAGTTTATAAACTTTAGCAAAATAAATGTTAACATCCTTATCGGGCGCGCTACCAATTTGTGGATAGTCACGACCACGATTTGAGATTGGTTTAACACTTGTTTTGTTAAGGGCCAGACATGAATAGATATCAATGCAAGTAGTGGGGAAATCCTAGTTTCTTCCAAGAACCCTAATCTGCATTCATCACCATCGATCTAGTTTTAAACTATTAAAAGATAAAAAGAGTAATTTTTAATTATTCATCCATTACTACAAAGTCTTATGAACTCTACGAGCCTTTTCTCTATAAATTCTATATCCGTAATGACAAACAATCACTCTTCTTTAATTAACTCGTTTAAAACAAGAAAAGAGTTCACGTTTTCCTACGGACGACCCGTACTCATCGCGGCTAGCTACTAGCGATACCGTCTTGATTGCGGCTACTTTACAAAACACTTTTTAATGATCAATCAAATGGCGCCGTTGCCGGGAAGACGGTCGTAATTTTTTCTTGTTATTCGGGTTAACTTCTTATAAAATCCGGCAACCATAAAATAAAATTAAAAAACCGCATCTTGCGCTTTTAACGATTATTGTGTGAGTTTTGCATGGGAATCTGGAGTAACTGGAGCAAGCCAACAGAGAACCAGAGAATTTCAAATTGGACCAGAGGAGTATAGGTGAGCACTGAAGAAATTTCAGCAGGAGATCCTCTAAATTGGCGACGGAACCGCGACATTTGGTGAGGTTTGGCGGCGGAACCACGGTGGTTTGGGAGAAGTGGGCCTCCAATCTTCTCAGGTATTCCCCTATTATCTTCCTTTCTCCTCTAAACCTCCAATAATATAATTTTACCTGTAAGATTCTTTGCAAATATCGCCGCTAAAATTCTTTTTGTGTGTTTTAGATTTTGGTTTGTTTTGCATATCTAAAATGGACATTAAGAGACAATAAATCCAAATTCAGATTAGGTGGGGATTTCATCACCCTTTCTAAGCCCCACAAATCATAAACGTGCATACGCATAACCCTACATTAATAAAAAAAAATCTAGAACAAGCCCTAAGGACTATCGCGCTCAATTAGGACAAAGGAAGGTCGTGGGTAATTTATTGCTTATCGGCATTTTTCTTGTGGTGTCTAAGGCAAGAGTGATTAAGGAAAGCGGTTACTTAATTAGGCCCTCTATTTTGGTTATTCGTATAGTGGATATCTCCCATTTACCTGACACTTACCTGGCCACAAGATTGATAAGGAGGTGGTGGAGAATTGATCCTACGATTTGTCCTTTGGAAGTCTAGGAGCGGTCTAGTGACTTGACCCAGGAGACCCTAGTTCTAAGGATTGATTGTGCATTTTATGATTTGCCTCAAGTCACTCTTTCAAAGCAAAAAAATTTCCAAAATCCAAAAAGAGCTTAAATCATTACCATCACCCTCTTTTCTTTTTACTTTCTTATAATGGGTAACCCAAACAGACGAACTCTTGCCGAGCTTTGCTATCCAGAACCAGATATTTCTTGTTTTCGTAATTGATTCGGTACAAAATCCGACTCTACCATGTCTTTAAGGGATAGAATAGAGCACGCAGAAAACAGTTGGATACCTCACTCAAGGCCCTATCAACCGCATCAAAATTCCACATCTTCTTATGTTGATAATCCGTTTAAGGCGAGTGAGGGAATTTCTAAACGCATGTCCATCGCTGAGCATATTGCGAAGGCTGAAAGCCAAAGTTTCAATTCTTTCACTAATCCAAAACCGTTAGGACAACAAACACCATCATTTCCATATGAAAATATTGATACTCGTTTTGACACGAATAAGACATCTTTTACACCCATGACCATTGCTGAACAAATAGTAATTACCAGTCGCCAACTAACCAACCGATCTTAATATTCTTCATATCACAATGTTGATCTTAATCCTGTTTATGAAACCTGAGTTCACCCTTCTAATTCTTATCCACAGTACCAAACTTTCACACGCTCTCATGTTGACACTTATCTTGAGGCTAATGGGACAAATCAGAAATGCATGTCGATTGCGGAACACATTGAACTTGCCCGTAGCCAATAATTAAATGCATCTCTTCTTAACATTTCTCTTCAGGCTAATGCGGCAAATCATTAACTCATGTCGATTGTGGAACATATTGAACTTGCCTGTAGCCAACAATTAGACACTTCCCAAGCATACTCAACTTCCATACCTTATCTAGACACTGCTTCTTAAAATTAATTAGGAAGTTCCACGGTTCAAAGAGAATCCATCATTGGAACTTCTTCACAACCCATGTCTAGTCTTGAAATAGAGTTGGATTTGAGTAGTGAAAAAGAACAAGAGATCCATCTAAGTCAAACTAAAACCGATTTTTTTTATCTCGACACCTTCCATCCTACACTCCAACCGAATATATTCGATATTCAACCGCTTCATAGTCTAAGTGATGAGGTGTCCGAGAATAACATGTTTGACTTTTCCAATAGTGAGTGTGAAAGAGAGCTTGACACCATTTCAAATCAAACCGATCCTTATTCGACTACACTTGATATTTCAAATCTTCCAACTCCATCAAGTGAACCAGGTGATTTATCGAATGAGGATAGTATAATTGATGAATTTTTAAATACCTATTTGTTTGATTTGACCGAAGGTGTTAGTGAGAGCGGTGATGAGAATATCATTGAAGATGAACTCGTTATGTTGGATGAGTTGGATTCTCCTACCCATCATGTCTCTTCTATTGAAAGTGAACATCTTCCTGTATATTTAACCAATCACATTCTTGCCACCGACCTATCCGATAAGCAGAACGATATTCAGCTTTCATCTCCCACATCTGGTTCAACAATGCTCGACACCCAAATTTGTTTACCCATTTCATCACCTATTTTCTTTGGTTCTTCTAATTTTCTTTCAACTCCACTGAGTTTTGATGAATCACACTCCGATATTTCGAGTTCTATGATTCTTGAAAGACCACTTGATTTAGACTCTTTTAAAAATAAGGTAGATGAGCTTTTTGAGACTCCTAAATCCATAATTAATGACAAATCAAGTGTGTTAAATTCTGGCGCGAAAAAGATTGACCTTGAAATTTTCAGTCTTCCTAAAGAATCTGCTTATTCTTTTCTTTCCGATGGGATCATCATCGATGAAAGTTTCGAAAATATTTTCGCCGAAGAACTCGCGTTTCTTAAAGACTTGGATATTATGATGAATCAATCTCCATTGGAAATTCGTACGCCTCCATTTGAGACCGAAGAAGTTGAACCACCATCCCTTCTTCTTATCCCATACGAGAATGCGAATATTCTACTCATCCCTAACCATTCACATTCTCGTTTTCATTCACCATCACTGTTTCGTCTCTACCAATCGAGACGTAAACCCGATCGATTACGCCTCTTATCTCCCCACTTCTTCACGTACATGATCTTCTACCAACTATGTTATTATATTGATAAAATATTCGAATGGTTAGTGTTAACTTTTGGTCTTTGTAAAACTTTGCATAGATCAATAACTTTACCCCCTTCTTATGATTTTAAATGCTTAATACTGTTTCACTCAAGTTTTGGGGGGAGAAAAATATTTTGGCTTTTGAAAGAAAAGAATTTTTTTGTGCAATTATGAGCCAAAAATAAGTTTGGGGGAGGATCTCACTGTCATTGTCTTTTTGTCCCCTTTTGCTAATAATTGAGAACTTTTTCCTCCCAAGTCTACACGTCTTGATATTAAAAGATGACATTAGTGAGGACACTGCTGCAAATAGGTTTGTGGGAGGTTTGTGCTTATTCACACATCATTTTGCATTATATTAAATAAAAGCACAAAAATTATTATTATTATTTTCTAATAATAAAAGTTAGGATGTGAAAAATACATATGAAAGATAGGAAAGGATTCAAGAAAAGCACGAAAATTAGATGTTTTAAAACAAAGCTAGTAATAGGTAGTCATGAGCTGTTGTCTCAAGGATTGGAAAGATGAAGGAAATTACTAATATGATGATAGAAATAAGTCTGAAAAATAGTTCCTATTCTTGAGTCCAAACTTCTGAACGTTGATACCCTACTATACGCACCTGCACACATCTTGAAACTTGAGATAGTAGAGAATATCTTGAAATACTCTTGTCTAAAAGCCTTAGTATGAAGAAATATATATATATATCTATATATATATATATATATATATATATATCTATATATATATACAAACAAAAAAATATAAATGACATAAAAAAAATGGTGAAGAAAAATGAACACTGGTTTTGTAATTACATAAGGCAGTATAAAAAAAATATAGCGTGGGTGCCTTAGAACAACTGGTTTAGGAGTCACTGTTAAGCCTTAGGTATTGCAAGACTAGGATATTGCTAATTACGTCTAAAAGAGTGAGCACATTTGGTAATCGGTTGGTTAGTACCTCAAGAAGTATTAACGGTCGCATGAAGAATGTGTGAGCAATTCTATCTAAAAACATTCGCCGACTAAAAAGTACTAAGGAAGAGTTAGAAAGAAGAGGGATGCTTTGGGGCATCGCGGGAGCTCCAGAATTGGCTTCGATCTTCGCCGGAACTAAGTTGCTTGCTAACTTCACTTTACTCCACTTACACTTAGGAACTTTTTAGAGAGTTTTGGCTAGAATTTTTAGAATGGTGCTGAGCCAAACTAGGGGTGGTATTTATAGTGGAGAATTAGGGTTTGGAAATTAAAATTGTTGATTAAAAAGCATTAAAATTGTGTTAATTGGTGAATTGAAGGGTCTCTGTTTGATTGCAGGGAAATCAAACAGTGCAGAGGGGTTAAGGGTAGCTGAAGAGACGAATGTACAAAGTACGGAGTTCATTGGAGTAGATCCAACCGCCGGTGCCGGTCTTTTGGCTTGTTTGTCCAGTCGATCTTGAGGTATTTGCCTCGAGATTCGTGCTGTCGGATTAAATCCATGTTTACTCCATTTTCCACATGTTTGATTTTTCCGAACTTTTCATTTCCCCGTGTATTGCACGTGCAATCTTTTGGGCTTCCAAAAAGTTAAAAAGAAAAATCAGAAAAAATAATTGTGTCTGATGGGAATCGAACACAGGGGCTACGTCACAGCAGTGCCAGGGCTTTACTAGTGAGTTACAAGTTGTTTCTTGCTTTTATTTAACAAAAGTGACTTATAACTCACTCTCAGGCTGTAAAACTCATTTCTTGTATATTAACAGAAAATTTCCATACAAAGATTTTAGAGTCGTTACAAGTTCGGCCTGGGAGACGTTCAGAGGAGTGTACTTATGAAACCTTAGAGAATAAGGTTTTGGACGGTCGGTATTTTTCTTCTCTTCTTTGTCCCGTTTTTTTTGGTCCGTTCGGTCGCCGTGGGGTAAGTTGGCGTTTACCTCCGACTCGAGTTGGAATTCTCGCTCAGTCTATACTTTTACTTCAGCCATAATCTTAGGTTGCGCCAATGCGAAAGAGCGGAGCTACTATTTGTGCCTAAGATCTGACCTCAAGGTGGTGATAACCGTTTCGTTGCGGTGCTCGAGGACTTCCATAATGGCATTATAGAAGCGGGTGACGTAGCCCTTGAAAGATTCCCTGTCTTCACTCATGATGGTAAACAGGTAGTCGACCGTCCTTTTCTGTCATCGGTTACCGACGAAATGACTGAGGAACTGAGTTGCCAGCTCGTCAAAGGTCGAGATCGAGTGTGGCTCAAGTCCGCGGAGCCAATCCCGGCCGGCCCGAATGAGGGTGGTGGGGAAAGCTCGGCACTGAGCTGCGTCCGAGTTCTCTTGGAAGCTCATACCTGCCGTAAACGAGTCCAAGTGGTCCTTCGGGTCAGATTTCCCATCGAAGAGGGCCACCTTGGGCGGTTTGTTCCGGGACGAGACCCGCTCACCTAGTATCTGCTATGTGAAGGGCCTCGTGATCGAATCTGCGGAGTACTTCGCCATTCCTCTGACCGAACGGGTACTGCGCCATATGTCTTCGATTTTCTTTTCGAGGGCCTCGATTCGCTGATGGTACCCCAAGGATTCCCTGTACTCGGAGCGTCTGTTGTCTCTGCTTTGGGCTTGCGCGATGGAGTGGTTTCGGTTTCGCTCTATCACGTTCCTCGGGTCATCGGGAGGAACCTTCTGTGGTCAGTCTAGTGGTGAGCCACGTGCGCGATCTCAATGGATGCAGGGACGTCGGTCTCCTTAGAATCAGGCGACCTGACCGACGTCTCCTCAGGGGATGAGAGAGCGCGGCGGGTGTTGAGGCGACGGCCCGGTCTCCTCTGAGATCTCAGTGTCGAACTATCTGGCACCCAACGAGTCATGGAATCATTCCTTGCATGGGGTTCGTGACTGCCGGAATCGGCATGCCGGTGTTCGGTAATATCGAGACGGGCGTGAGCTAGGTCAAGGGCCTGAACGTGCCCCTCCGTTGTCCCATGCATGCCGTCGTTCCAGGGAGTGGGGACAGCGGTTTGGTAGGCATGGCCGTCCGTTTGAACACGAGCGAGCGTGTCCACTATCGCCGTGAATCTTTCGATCCGTGCTGATAAGGCATCGATGACGTTGGGAGGCAGAGTGGGACCGCTCCCGCCTCCATTGTGGAGGGCGGGGCGGCCCGTGCTGGGATCTCCATGGTGAGGACCGCTGGCCATTATATCGAGGGCGGAAGATCAACTTTCTTGGGTGGAAAAGGAAAGGGTTCCCACAGACGGCGCCAACTGATGGAGGTCGATTCCTCCCTCATATGTTGTCTTCCGTCGGTTTTGGGGCCAGCGGTGTCGAACGGTTGAGATTTGAGATGAGGGCTGAGCGTGTGAATATTAATGGGTTGTTGGTTGTTGTTGATGCCTGGCTATTTACAAGGGAAGTCTCGGGATGAGAAGTCACCGTAGGACCCTCCGACGATCAAGTTAGTACCGAGGAATAATGGCAGGGTAGCGGCGTATTGGAATGAGTTCGAGGTACCTGAATTGTCTGGAAGAGGGGTTTATATTGTAACAACCCTAAATTTCTTGTACAATTTTTTCAAAAATCCAGAAAGGGGTATTTTAGTCTGAGCACAAGATATAAGTAATTAATTTGCTTTTTAATTACAAGTTAAAAGAATGTAACAACTCCATTTTTAGTGTACAAAAATTTGCTTTAAAATTAATGTATACTTGGGGTATTTACTTTTGCTGTGATTACTTTAAGTAATTAATTCACTCCTTAATTACAAGAAGGAGCTTGTAGCTCATTGGTAATACCTAACACTGCTGAACCAAGCCGCCAGAGTTCAAATCCCATACCCCACATTATTTTTAATATTGATTTTTTTAAACCTTTAGAATACCAAGGGTTTACACGTGCATATCTCACAAAAAACCCACTACACCCAAAAATGTAACATTGCCAGAGGATAGATGAACCGTCGGGAGGGATTTCGGCCGTCTGACTCGGCCGGAAATCGGCCAACTTGGCCTCGACTCGGCCGACTCAGGCCTCCGACCGAGTCACGGCCGAGTCACGGCAGAGTCGGCCGATTCCGGCGACGACCCCAACATGAAAATTGTTTCTTTTCACATTCCCTACACACCTGTATAATTTATTTTCTTAGACCATTTCCAGAGCTCTTTTAAAACCACAATTACTCCACTTTTAATACATTTTTAATACATTTTATTACATTTTTCATTTTAACCTTTCACCTACCCTAAACCCTAGCCTAACCCTATAAATACCACCCCTAACCACTACCCCCTCACCCCAAAACTCTGAGCCAACTCTCAAGAAATTTTTAGAAACCCTAGTTTGCAATCGAAGTGAGCGAAAGGCGAAGCTCCGACGGATTTTCCGGCACAACCGTAGGAACTCCCGGCGACGAAATGACGCACCGTCGACTCCTCTCGTCTCCCCTTCCTCTCTTTTAAAGTCCTAAACCCGTAAGTCCCCATCTCTATTCTCTATTCTTTTTCTAAAAATACGGAATTACAAAACCCGACGGAATCGGAACAAATCCGATGTCCGATTCGGTTTCTTCTTAAAACCTCACTTTTCTTTAATACAATTATGCCAGAACCAATTCATGTTGACTATTAAACACTAACTAATCATATTGAATAAGTTCTATATCAAAAATAATTGCTATTTCCATTTTACCGTATTTTTTTCATTAAACTATCATATAGTTTCATTTCTACATTTAAACCATCAAATCCTTGCTATACCTTTAAGTAGATCACGAGGTAATGACCTACCTCCTCACACACTCATATGCAATATAGCACATTACCCCCGGGAACATAGAATATGGGAAAATGACATCTTTACAAATAAATACCATTACTAATAAAACCATTTTCTAAACGATTTAGTATTTATACAAATCTTTGCAAAGCGCCGCTACAACCCATTTGGGGAACCCGTTCGGGATGGTGCGGATAATCGCACATCCTCGGGCTTAGTAGTGCGAGATGCAGACCTTCGCAAGGAGCATTCGGTCTCGAAAGATTTAAAATACGACATCTTAAAAAAATGAGATTTTTAGAATTATAATATATATATTAAAATTAGTTTTATATAAATATATATATATATATATATATATATGTATGTATGTATGTATGTATGTAACATTAAAAGATCTATTTTGTAAGAATATTACAACTCCTTTCAAAAATCATAAGAATCAGTTTACATTAAAATACCATGAACTCCATACAAGTTTAATATTACACTTTAATACCATATATTATGAAAATTAGGTTATTCTCAATAGAAATGGCATATGTATAAAATCCACATTTATTACAACTCTAAAGACGATAACTAAATACTTGGGGGGTATTTTGAAAACTATAGAAAAGTATTTTTACATAACCCCCCTCAAGTTCTGTAAATTACACTAAGGACCCTAGTAAACATAGGTTTAAGCGGGACCAATCTCTTGAGCCTCAGGGAGCCGGAGAAGTGGGTGCTTGTCTATCTAAGATAGACAACTTAACAACGGTGTTATCAACATGGTAATCGTCTTTGAAAAAGACACAAATCCCGCCGCCCATATGCAGCGGTTACCGATAACATCAAAACAATCAGGACTTCAATTTAATTTTCTAATTGTCTGAATCAGATGAGTCTCTTTATAATCTGACTTGAATATGATTCAAGTACAATCTACAATCTACAATATTACAATTCAACATGAATCCATCTATCAATCTATACAACTTGACTGAACCAAACCATGAATATACATTCCATTACATGATTCTCCAGTTACATTCATTTACATGATTATACAGTTAGATCCGTTTACTGATATCATGGTTTCGGCAAGTCATCCAATTATACAATCTACATTACAAGACAATTCAAGTTGCAATACAATACAACAATACAATCCAGATAACACGGGGGTTAAGGGGTAGACTGGTACGGAAGGTGTTAAAAGTGGAACGAGACTGCAAGATTTAAGACACCTAACCGTATCCAATTGCCGTTGTTCCGGGCTTTCTAACGGAGCCTTGTACCCTATATTTCGTTTGCCCTTGTCTCTAGCATATAAAGATCCCTCTCGTATACACTGGCATCCTTTTGTACCAAGCTACAAACAACAGCGTTAACACAATATTATAACAATATACTATAACTTTAAAAGCTACCTTCTTATTCTGTCTATTCTACTTCTCCCTTATCTTTGGGACTTACCGAGCGATCTGTTCGCTGACGACATTCTCTTTCTTTTTTCTTTGAATGTCGTCAGGTGATCTGGACACGTCAGAGATCGAGCCCATGAGTGAAGACTTGGACCAATTCAGTGAAGACCCCGAGCTCTAGTTCATTGTACACTTTCCATTTCAGTACTTTTCATTTCTGCCATTGTTTAGGCATTGCTTTATTTTAGTTGTATTTACTTTCCATGTATTGTACATAAAGAATGTGAATAAATAAAGTTGCTGTTTTATTATATCTTGTCTCTTGTGATTTTACTTTTATATTGCTTAGATACGCTTAGCGTATTTATTTCACAGTAAATACGTAGCGGCCTCGTCGCGTCCTCTGTCCGTATACTGGGAAGCGGGGCGTGACATGTTTTGTTGGTGGCCCATACGGGTCAGAGCTGTATAGAACCATACTATACAGTTCTGTTCTGCGTGAACAACCTAAGCAATATAACACAAGAACCAGCAACTAAAACATTCTTTACAATTCATGTTCCTTGAATCTTACAATTGCATATTCTTTGAATCTTATCATTTCATGTACTTGAATCTGTCATAACCTAAATTTTTCTTTAAGGTTATGGATTCCTCAAACAACACCAGCACCAACTTCAATAACACTCCACCTCCACTACCAATCACACTGCCGTTCCTACTCCACCCACCGAGCAAACGGTTCTGCTTGAGGCGATCTGCAGTCTCCTAAAGGGACAGCAACAGCTCTTGAACGGTCCTAAGACTGAAGCACCTGGGGTGAAGCAATTCAGAGCTTTACATCCCAAACAGTTCTCAGGAAAGGGAAGCCCACTGGAAGCTGAGGAATGGACACAAAATATAGAGGATGATCTGGCAGCGGCACAAGTGCCAGATATAGCTTGGGTTCGTGTGGCAAAATTACAGCTCACAGACAATGCACGGAACTGGTGGAAGGCGGAAGAAAGCCGTCTTGACCAACCTATCGAATGGAAGAATTTCCGAGACATGTTCGACGTTAAGTACTTCCCTGAGACTGCCAGGTTCGACATGGAATATCAGTTTATTCATCTACAACAAGGTTCTATGTGGATCAAGTCGGTAGATGAGTATGACGTTGAGTTCACCATGCTCAGTCGATTTGCGGCACACCCGATACCGACGGATGAGATCAGAGCCCGTCGATTTCAACAAGGTTTAGACACGGAAATCCAAGCTGCACTAGCTACAGGAAAATTTCCGACTCATGAAGATGCTCTGGAAGCTGCCCGCAGTTATGAGGCAGTGATAAAGGCGAGGGGAAGACCTCAATCTGCCGGTTTGAAACGCCATGTCACTCAATAGCAGGAGGAGCCTCTTCCAGGACATCGTTTGAACCCAGGAGAATTGAAGAAATCAATAACCAATCGAGTCCAGATTTCTGCTACTATTGCAGAAGAAAGGGACACTTGTGGGTGGACTGTAGGCGCGCAAAGGGTCTGTGTTTAATTTGTGGCATCCAACCACGGAATTGGGAACTGTCCTTATAATAGCAACTCAGCTCACACACCCACCAACTACCCGCAGCGGTCGTATGGAGCGAGCCGATGCGAGATTCTCGTCGTTCGTTACGCCCCCGCGTCACGTTCGCATTGATGGCGGGATATGCCCATTAATGACGAAATATGCCGGCGTGAGATGCGGGACATGGAGCGGCGAAGATCTCGTCGTGGCGAGATATATAAAGCCGTTACGGGAGGGGATTAGGCTCCGTGCCCCCGGCCAAACAGGGGCACTGAGGAATCTCATATATAGGCTAGCTCGGAGACGAGCAGGTGAGCTGAGAAGTCTTGGCTATAGGATAGATCGGAGACGTGCTATTAACCGGCGCTCGGCCGAAGAGGGAAGGTACTCCGGGGAGGCTTTCTTAAAAGGTCTCGTGCTGCCTCGGAGGCGAGGCCTCGAGGAATGTCTCCAATGCATCGTATTTATTCCAGCCCCGTAGTCCCCAGGAATTTAGCGGGCTTACGTGTATGACACGTCACCGACCACGTGTCGTGATCCAGGGAATTCCCTCTTATGAGCATTATCAGGATCAGATCATCCGGGTCCATTTATATCCCTATGTCCATCCTATCCACCACAAATGACAAAAAATAAGCAAATGAAAAGTCATCAACACACACACTCTCTCTCTCATTCATTACACATTCTCTCTTATGCTCAAAATCCCAAAAAGAAATATGCCTTATAAATTTATACATGAGCGCTTATATTTTTGTTATTTTGCATAACTCATAAAGTTCTCAATTCTAATATTACCACTAACCACATTCATTTAATTTGAATTAAGAAAACTATAGATATTTTTAGAAATTTTCATGTAATGTCCAGAAAAAAAAAGAAATTTACACATGGCTTCAGTATGAATGTTGTTCAATATATACGCATGTGTACGTACGCGTAAAATACGAGTACTATATGATTAAAGCTACAATATCTTGTTGGATTTCCAAACATGATGACATCATCTGACATGGAAGCAGCCGTAAGCGTAGGAGTCGGAGAGACGCGCCAAAGCTATAAAATGAGATCCGTGCTTGCCTCTGCTTATTGCCCTCCACATTCACTCCTATTTACACCCCCTAATTTACTTGTTTTTAACCAAAAATGCTAGCTGACTCTATCATCACTGCATTATCTATTTATTTTGTTCCTAATATATTTATATATCTGCATTACCTATTTTGTTACTAATATAAATATATCAAATAGAGTAGAAAACAGATTTCATGGTTCTTATGGTTATCACAAACCTCATTCATCAGGAGATGTTGGATCTGTGCTGCATAGAAAAATCAAATGTCGTTTGTATTCAATACTTCTCATGTTCTGTGAATTTTCACAAAAAATGATATCCACGGGTTTTAATTTGATAATAATGATATGGTCGTATGTTCTTATTTTTCCAATACTTGTTGCGGCTCTTTTCTGTAATTTTACAGTCTGGTATTCTGATATAAAGACGGAAAAATTTATAACAAATATGGCGTGGATAACAAACATAACGATGATTCACGGACAGATTCAAAACTTAGTCGTGTCAAACATTATTAGATTGTAATCATCACTATCCACCAATGGATAGAGCTGGACCTATCTATCCTTCTTCTTTCTTCAAAGGCTTCAAGTTTGGGTCCATCCCCCCACTATTAATTGTTTGCCTCCTCCAATACCCTAACCACATGCGATTAAGGGGGCCACATCCACCTAATATTGTCTAGGTATTGTCTCTCCCTCGATAATTAATGGCATCTTTGGCACAACAAATTAACCTTATTATCTTTCTTCTTTTGATAGTGGTTGTCGAGCTTACTAGACTGCCAACTGGATTTTGACGGTCCTAGCTGAATTGAGTTTGCTTGGCATTTGGTAAACTTTTAAGTGTATTGAATTTTAGCCTTTTCTCTATCGAAAGCGGCTTCTGGTTTTAATTTTTTCGACATGATAAGAAGATTGTCGATAGATAAATTGAAATTGCTTGGCTGACATGGTATTAGCTTTACTCGATCCGTGACTTATGGATCATACGGATAAATAAAATTGTTATAGAGGTCTCTCGACCAGCATTGCGGATAGCAGACTATAGATGCAGACGGTGGAAACATGTTTAAGCTAAAAGTGTTATAAACTTTACACATTATACAACTACCCCATATGCTTGGGATAAAAAGCTCAGTTCTTGTTGTTGTAGTACTCTCTTGTTTATATATTTATTTATTAAAGACAAATAATTTTGGGGCACAAGCGCACATGAACTCATGAAGGACAATAGAAAGAGAGAAAAGTTGCTATCATAGGCGTGAGGTATGTCCGGCCTATGACTTTGATGCATAGTCATGCGGCGTCCACAATTATTCGATTAGATATTTATGTCCATTTCTCTATAATATATATGTAGCATGAATTGATTAATTAAGAGGGATAAGCGTGCGGATTGCCCTAACAAATATTTTTTTTATTATAGGAAATCAACTTTAATTAATAGCTTATATGTATGTAAATAAAAGAGCCTTACAAAAGTAGAAGACAAATGAGGTCCAAATATTCTATTGTCTTAACCACACTTTGACGACAAATAGCTACCAATGGAGACCATTTCTAACAAGCAACCAAAGACATTTCAATAATTTCAATCGACCCAAGTTTTTCTGTTTTACTTGATTTAATTGTCACGATAATTAGTTCTCTAAACCAAATCAATCACCATCGACCATATTGTTTTTTAGTCAGACATCAATTTTTAACCTATTAAGGTAATACTCTCACATTAAGAAATTTGGTTTGATCAATTAAAACTAATGATGGGGACTTGAGATGTACCATAATTCTATTGCAACAAGTTAAACCCTTATCAAATGCCTTACTTTGCGGGAACGTGGATTCCGTGAGATCGAATTAATATAAAAAAACTAAGGGTAAATAGCACAAAACATCCTTATACTTATCTTGTGCGGCATTTATATATATTCAACTCCAAACAGCAATAATAAGTTCTAAAGCAAAATCAGACAATCATTTGACTTATTTAACATTGAATTTGATCATTTTTAAGAGTCCCGATCGACGAGCAACAAAGGGTGTTTAAGCCAATAAATCACTCGTGGGAGTATTAGTGCCACCCAAGATAGACTGCAAGCTAGAGTGTTTTGTGCTATTTACCTCTTTCTATTTTACTTTTGTTTGACTGGTTGTTGAGATAGATCTAAAGAGCATGATGAGCATCCATCTTGATTCTCCAAACTAGGTAGCCTTGAATTTAGTATTTCATATAATTAATTAGGTTCACCAGCAGAATCTATGCGCATCTCCAAACGGACGACAAGCTGAAAGTAAAATTGCATACAAAATAATCGGGGAGCAATTCAATTGAAAGTCACAGAATTGATTTTTAATTTTTTTTTTTTAATGAATATCATACAATTGATCGGTACTTGTAAAGTGACTAGCTTTGCTTAATGTAAGACGCAACCCCAGTTGAAATGAACATGCTAACTACCAGTAGTTAAAACCATTCATTCTTCATATATATATATATATATATATATATATATATATATATATATATATATATATATATTATCTTATCTTCAGATAAATGCTAAAGGTTGTGAGCCCATCTATCTATCTAATTCTCTTAATAAACAGGTGATCTCTCATCGCAAAAAGCAACAGTAACGATATGTTAGTTACATCATTCTCTTTGAATATAATTTTAGAAAATATAGGTAACCATGCATGCCCATTCTTTTACGCATGAACGATATTTTTGCTAGCTTTACATATGGTGTAATCTTTTGTTTTTCTTTCATTGTTATCATACTGAACTAAGAATTGAAAATCTTTTTGGTATATAAAATCCGAATTTCATTAATATCGAACGGAAAAAACATTTTTTTTCAACCTTTTGCTACATTATTATAATATATAGTTAGCCGTTCATCAAGTCCAATTTTTTTTTTCAATTATCGTGACACAAACTTTATTTTATTTTAAGAAATCGGACAATAAATATAGAAATATAAGTATGAGACAAATAAAGCTAAAGAAGAAACAAATGAGGGAGGGATTAAATCATGTGAAGTTGTGAAGCGGTTTGTCTTGAGAGAAGACAAAAGATTTGAATCCACGTGATCACATTCCAAATCTCATCAATTTTGTACTACACGCATGTTTGTTTTTTTGTAGGCATCGCATCCCCTGCGTTCTTGCTTTTATTGTTTGTAAATTCCCTTTTAAAATCATCAAAATTGTTTGCTTTGATCTTTAAAGAAAATATATCATGAAAAGTTTTTTTCTTAGATAATAGACGGGATAAATTAACCAGCCCCTCATAAATAAAAGACCTCAGACTAGATCGCGGGTCTCCTTCGTGGGGTACTCCAAGCCCCAATATGTCTTGGAAAGTTACTTCTTGATCCGTAATTAGTCATCCAAACACGAGATAATATTCTTCTATGCCTACATTTTTCCCTCGGCACTTATCAGTTGGTAGGATCCTCCGTCAAACACTTTCTCGATGACGTACGACCCTTCCCAATTTGGTTCGAATTTTCCCTTGGCAAACCGATTGGGAATGATCGGCCTTTAGAGGACCAACACCAGTACATCTTTCTTAAAAGCACGGAGACGAGTCATCTTATCATAGGCTCGTGACATTTAGGCTCGGTACAGCTTCAGATTTTACTGCACTATGAGTTTCTTTACTTCAAGAGTATCGAGTTCTTCGTGCCGAAGGAGGGCATTTTCCTATTCCGTCAGACTGTACTGGACGGCCGTTCTCAAACTTGGAATTTCGACTTCAAGAGGGAGAATTACCTCATTCCCGAATAGCAGCGGGTATGGGGTAAATTGGGTTGGAGTGCGGTGCGTGGTACGATATGCTCACAGAGCCTCGTGGAGTTTGAGATTCCATTCTCTTTTGTTGGCTGAAGTATTTTTACTGAGGAGCTTGCATAGAGTTTTATTGAAGATTTCGGCCAGCCCATTGGCCTTTGGATTATAGATGGAGGGATACCTCCAGTCTATCTTGTATTGAGTAGCGAACTTTAAGACTTTGAAGCTCTTGAAAGAATGCCCGTTATCAAAAATGATTCTTCTTAGTGTACCGAAACGGTATAGTACGTTATGCTGAAAGAATGTCAGAATAACTTCTATCTTGATTTCTTTTAGCGGGATAGTTTCAGCCCATCTGAAGAAATAGCCAGTTGTGGCCAATATGAATCGGTGACCTTTAGATGACGGAGGATCAATTGGGCCAATTATATCGGTGCCCCATATTTTAAATGTCCATGATGCCACGGTAGGATGCAGCGGATTGGGATACTTATGTATGAAGTCGCCATGTATTTGGCAGAGATGAAATTTCTTCGCACGCTCTTCACAATCCTTTATTATGATAAACCAATAATATTCAAGCCGTGTAATTTGAAGCCACATTTTGGGGCCAGATTGTTGAGCTTCGCAGACGCCCGAGTGAACTTCTTTCATGACTTTTTGGGATTCGGCCGGGGACAGAAACCTGAGTTAGAGTCGGTCGTATGATTTTCGGTATAGCGTGTCATTTATGAACACATATCGGAGGGCTTTTTTCTTCAGCTGAACCCTCACAGATTTTTCTTCGGGCAGCTTTTCATATTGGAGGTACTCTATGAAGGGTTCTCTCCAATCAGGCTCGTCTTGAATGATCATAACTGGTTCGATAAGACTGTTCTTTTGTTCTACGCTTTCTTCTTCTCGTAAGAAGACTGGAGACAGAATTTGTCGATTTCATCAGAATTTCATCCATATCAGGATCAGCCAGCTCTTTGGCTAGGCGAGCGAGTATGTCGGCTTTTCTATTCAACGCTCTGGAAACTCTCATCAGTTCAATGTGAGTGAACCGTTTCATGAGTTTCACCACCCGGTTCTGTATCGAGCTAACTCGGGCTTATATATCTTGTAGGCGCCGCTCACTTGGTTGACGACAAGCTGGGAACCACCGTAAACCCATAGCCGAAAGACCACTATTTCTATGGCGAGCTCCAAACCAGCTATCCGAGCTTCATACCCAGCCGCGTTGTTTGTGCGAGGCTCGGTAAGAGCGAAGGAACATCACAGGGTTCTTCCCGATGGCGTGAGAAACACCAATCGTATCCCTGATTTTATCCACGGGATGCTTGAATTGATGGATGTCCTCATTGATGAGGCTTTATCGAAGTAGAGCTCCCAGCATGGCTCGTTACTTTCGAGGCGTAGCACTTGTTCGTCGGGTAACTCGCAATTTAGCGATGACCCTTTAGATATGGGGTGAGCAGCGAGGAAGTCGGTTAGGGCTTGCCCTTTTACTTCTTTTTGAAGAGCATAGACTATGTCAAATTCAAGCAGCATGACAGCCCATCTGGCCATTCTACCTGTTAGGCTTTCCATGGTCATTTAATATTTGAGCGGGTCGACCTTGGAGATCAGCATAACCCGATGAGCGAAAAGATAATGCCTCATCTTCTTCACGGCGAATATCTGGGCTAATTATTGCTTTTCGATTGAGGAATAGTTATGTTCCGCACCGACTAATGTTCGGCTGAGTTAGTAGAGAGCATTTTCTTTTCCCTCCTTGTTATTTTGGGCAAGCAGCGCACCGAGTGATTCATCTAGCGTGGTAGTGTAGAGATTCGGTGGTTTATTTGGAATGGGAGCAGCAAGCACTGGAGGGTATAACAGGTACTGTTTGATACTTTCGAATGCTTCCTGACATTCAACATCCCAGACAGAAGAAGCCTCTTTCTTCATGATCTTTGAGAAAATTCGACATCTCCCCGATAGGTTCAAGATGAACTTTCGTATGTAAGCGAGTTTACCTTGGAAGGATCTTAGCTGCGTCAGATTCTTTAGAGGAGGTATCTCCATGATGACCTTTATCTTAGATGGATCAATTCCGATTCCTCGATGTCGGACTATGAAGCCCAAGAATTTTCCTGACGACACGCCGAAATCGTACTTTAGAAGGTTCATCTTTAGATCGTATTCTCTGTGAAATCGATCCTGAGATCTTGGATGTGGTTGGTCTTGACTTTAGTCTTGACGACCGAATCATCAATGTAACATTCGATGACCCTATGGATTAAGTCGTCAAAGACCTTAGTCGTTGCCCTTTGATATGTGGCACCCACGTTCTTCACTCCAAATGGCATCACCTTGTAACAGTATATGCCGATTGAGGGTTCGAAATGTTGTGTGCTTCTTATCCTTAGGTGATATTTTTATCCGATTGTATCCGGACGAACCATCCATGAAGGTAAACAACATGTAATTTGAGGTATCGTCGACCATAATTTCCATGACCGGAAGTGGAAAATCGTTTTTAGGGCATGCCTTGTTGTCACGGCCCGCTTCCCAAAATACATGAATACGGCACGTGACAGAGCCAACCATGCTACCTATGGCTAGGAAAAATCCCTCCATAGTCATATTATGGCTGTCAATCAGATATCAAAAACAGTAAATAAAATCTAACTGACATATGTCCATCTGCCGTAGTAAATAAAAGTCAAGAAATGTATATAGCGGAAACGAATAAAGATCCAATAAAATAATATCTGAATCACGTCCCTTATGGGATCACATTGATAAATTTAAACTATGGAAATAAAATAAACTAGTAATCTCTAAAAATAATCATCAAGCTCTTCACTGCTCGGCTTGCTTGTTAAAATATTCCTGATCTTCCTACGACAAGGTCAAAGGAACTGGGCCATGCAAAACCCAGACGTCAGTGCGTCATAAATATCAAAATAATAGTAATAACCAGAATAAGATGCTATGATTAAACATGGGTATAAATAATAAACACAGGTGCGAGACAGTGAGCTATAGATATGCCATGTGTATTCTAAAGTCTGTGTTTCTAGGTTATCTATTCTAAAAGTCTTTGAAATCAATTAATGGAATCGTCGATGTAACTCAATAGTATCCCGTGAGTGCCCAGGACCACAGTCAAGATTCTCGGGGCTAAATCCGAGACGTGCCGCTAAGCAGTAAAAACAGGATATCATGTACAGACGAATGATGTCAGCATCATCATTCCGGGGCCCAAAGCCCGTATCGACTGATCAGTCTCTGGAAAGTATCGAACTTACAAGTCAGGTTTCATTATTGATTTTCCCTTTCCCCTCAGGTTTCGTGTTCAAGTCAGGTATCAACAGAAAATCTACCTAATGCCAATACAAGAATAATCATGAATAGGTCTTGTCTAGCAAGACAACAAGTCAGGTCAAACAGGATAACAAATATTGTTGGCATCGGTAACCAATACAGGTAACAGGTATAACAGTACAACTAAAGCAACAGCAAGATAATTTGTCGTGCACTTGTCAGAAGAAATATTTACTTGCGCAACCAGTCGTAATAAAAGCGCTATTATAACTGTCATGGTGATCTATCTGTAACGAATCGATGTATGCGTCATTACTTGTTAAAAGATATATCTAATCATATTTATAATAGCGTTTTACTCTTGTTATTTATTATAAACTAAATTGTATCTACTAACTAAATTGTGTCTACTAAAATAGTTCAAATATATAATTTTGCACAACCTCAACAATTGTAACTATACATGTGCTAATATTAGTAAAAGGTAAAATATGGATTAATCGTATATCGATAATAATTTGCAATATTATATATATATATATATATATATATATATATATATATTATACTAGATATATTTTGGTATAGATAAACTATAATGAAACTAGTATGTAGCAAGATAAACTTGCCTAAAGACAAACACGCGAAGAACGATAACACGACACACGCAATATCTCGGCTAGGTGCTCGGTTAGGCTGTTTCTCCGCAACAGGAAATGAGGAAGAAGTCAACAACCACGATCGAGAAGGGTTCGGGTACTGTTATGGTGGCGCCGAGTTCGTCGTAGGTGCAAGGTTCAGGCGATGTTGGTGAGTTTGAGGGTGCATGTGGCTTGGGTCAGAGGATGAAGGCGATGAGTACTCAGGGTTGGATCTGGGTTATGCTGCTTGAGTTTGGGTTTAAGAGGAGGTGAAGATGATTGAGGGTGGTGGTCGCGGTTGCTGGGTTGCCGGTAGAAGGGACGAAGATGGTGTTTGGCGATGGGGTGATGGTGCGAGTCCGCTGTAGTCGAGGGCGTGGGTTCAACAGGCTAGGGTCCGATGGTGGTTCGCATGGGTCGAGGTGATGTTCGAGGAAGACGGAGTTGCGCCGGTGGTGGATAGGTGCAATGGAGGTCGAAGGTGAAGATGGTGAGGCGAGGACATAGAGAGAATAGCGAGGAAGAGAATGACCATAAGTTGTCGGGGTTTGGGACTCGGCGACGACGACGAGGAAGGAAGGAAGTGTTAGTAATATGTATGCCCTAGAGGCCATTACTGTACATACGATGTATATTGTAGTGGATGCTTGGACATATATAGGGAGGACTTTCTTGCTCGACATGATAATATGCTATCAGGTTGCTCTTTATCTTAACATGTACACTGATTGTCTCTATGTTATATGTTGATAAAGCCCTTAGGATAAGTACTTGACTACCAGGATTATGATGCAGATCATACTGGTGGGGACAGTGTGGTCGCTAAGTACATCCTTCAAATGTTCCTAGTCGTGGGTGTATCGAGACAGGGCATCGATATACCAGAGTAGACTAGCGTATAGTTTCTCGACCCATGTAGATGGGCGATGGATGATCCCATATCCATTAGTGTTTGACATCAGAGACAGTATACGGGTGCTCAGTGGAGACTGGGTACACTGGACGGACTCGCCGAGAACTCCCAGATGGTATTATACCTCACGTCAGATGGTAGTTCTCTGGTGACACTGGTACAGGTTAGTTTGTAGACCCGAGATCGTCATAGATTCTTGTGTGATTCCCACTGTGCTTTGATTTCCACCTTACCACGTTCAAGAGAATGTGAAAAATGGTGGCTTTTGGGTACAGTCCCGAATCACATGGAGGCAATGAGCGATAGGAGGGGTTTCGTCCCTCCTGGTATTGGGGGTTGATGTTGCACTGTGCTCGATTGGCTATAACAGGAAGTCCTTGGCCAGGGCTGCTTCAGAGATATACTGGTAAGTGTTATCAGTAGTTTCTCGACCCGTTATGAGCCTCACATCTGCACAACTTATCGAGTTACTGGGGTCATGACATTTACCATCCTAGACGAGATATGCGACATATCAGACGAAAAGACCGGATTGTACGATGGTGTTACTGATTGGATTCGCAGGAGTGTGAACAGGCTTGCTTGTTGATCTTCTAATCGCTCAATACCCGGGTGTCCGTTACGTTTGGCAGACCGCTTGCGGCTTGTGGGTGTTTGATATGATCATCACCTACTGCTGGCGTATTGACGAGTCTTTAGAGTCCTACACAGAGGTTTCCTGGCTCAAACGAAACGGAGTAGAAGCATATATGTGATATGTGCGGGACCGAAATTGATACAATATGAGATACCATATTCTATTCTCGCGATTTGTGACATCGGTTGGTTATATGAGATATAGCCGGGATATCGGATCAAGAGTTGATTTGATAAGTTGTTACATTTGATATTGGTCGGTTATATATAATATAGCCGGATTATTAAATCAAGTGTTGATTTTATAATTTAATGTATAATTATATATTTGATATATTACATTACATTAACTAATACTTGCTCACTTATGATTTCTTTTCTCACTTGATGTACACATTGTATATATGTGATATGTATATTTGTGTACATGTTTGTGTCATGCTAGGTTACATATGCAATATATAAGTATGAGACTAGAACCATGCTAGGGTTTATGTTATGGTTAATATTTATTATTAAGTAATTAAAAACATTTGGAATTTTTCATGGTTGATTTCTTGTGCAAACTTGATAACCATTAACCAAGTCCACTTGTTTTTCATTGCTTAAAATATTTGTTAACCCAATCTTAACCCTTGACCTTGGTTTATTCTCTACATGAGTTAGGCATAAGATGATAACTCACCATGGTTGTATTTCTAACCTCATGAATTATTCATTCATCACTTCATCATTTTCTTCTTCTTCTTCCTCAAGCTTTTCTAGCTTCAAAGGAGATGCGAGAAAATGAGTGAGAAAATCAAATCTAAAGTGAGCCCACTTCCTATTTCATCATCCTCTACTACTTGCCATTTAGTATAGGGTGTTTACTTCACTAATTTCATAATTAGTGAAGAGATATCTTGGGTTAGTGTCTCCTCGACGTAGATCATCTTCGGCCTCGAAGACTTCGATGCAAGCTTGTTCATTTCTTCATGGGAGCCTCTCTAGAGTCCGGGACTTCATGATTGCAGCGAAGGGACTACTACACGGAGTTAATGAAGTGAAGGACCGGTCTACAAAGGTTGTATTCCTTGTTTTCTTTTAGTTGCAAAGTGTTTGCATTTTATTCCGTCCGATTTTTAGTTAACGATTCTAAGTTAGGGTTAGCTAGAACGGCAAAAATTTGAATTTGGCATGGACGATGCCTCCCGAAACCTTGCTTCCGTCCTAGGCAACCCTGTAGTGGTATCAGAGCCATGATAGAAAATTAGACGGATTTTATTAAGATAACGAAACCGAAATACTCCGAAACTTGAAACACGGAAACTCACTTTCTGTCGATTTTAAAAAGTCTTCAAATTTTTTTTAAAAAAACTGCAGAATGTTGTATGTGATGCAACATGAACACACAAGAAAATTGAGCCCCTCACCTCGGAAAGTGGCCGGCCACATGCACATAAAGTCTGGCCTGCTCGTCCACTTAGTGCATTCTGGGACTGAATTTTTTGGTGTGTTCCAGTGACTGGGTTTTGGTGTTTCAGGTGTTGTTTGTTTTTACTAATTTTGTATGTAATGTAATCTTACACTATAAGAAATTCGGAGTATTTCGTATTCATAGGTTTAACAATGTTTCGGATTATTCACATATTGTCTAGGCGAAGTTTAAAAGTTCGATCGAATGTCAAAATCCCATTTTTCCAATTTTAACGTATTCGGAAAAACATGCAATTAATTCTATGAACCCTCTAGAAGAATGAAACCCTAACTCGACTTTTTGGATCGCAGAACTGTGGTCATACCCTAGGGTTTGCCGCAGTTCCATGGCGACATGAGTGAGACTTGGGTCTGCCCTTCTATGGCTGGTGCATAGGTACCGTGGCATATTCTGGGTATTATTGAACTGTGCTCAAGTGTTGAGCTGTCTGGAAATTGTGGGACTTTGATGAATCGATCGAAAAGTTTAACCTCGTCCGGATATTATATGATGGGATACAATATTTGGAATCCACAAATGTAGTTATGAGATAACTTGTTTGAATGTTATAAATCTAGCAATTTAGTCTCATTTGATCGGTTGCCACGGGATTTTGATGTGATCAAAATTCCGTCGCAATCACGTAGCGTACGCGGATATTCGCCGGGTAACCTTATTAGATAGCCACGCCCTATAGCCCCGACCAAGTGACTGTAGGAGAACCCCGTCGCCAAAAGCATCCGTTTGGGTGCTCGCGGCAGCGGTGTCTCGCCTTAGTGCACTTCGTCGACGGCATCGGGGGGTGCGGCCGTCTACTAAAGTTTCCGACGAGCATTCAATCAGAATGTCGGGAATCTTGTTGAATTTCCCGACTACATATTGAAAAGTGTTTTCGAGATCGAGAATAAAATGCGGGGTTTATAATTGTTAGGCATGCGATTCTAAGGAATTCAATTGGTTAGGCATAAAATCCAAAGTATGTGATATTTCGGGTTTATGATGTCTAAGGTGGTTGCGGATTCCAACTGTTGTAGTTTTTCACTTTCTTTTCTGCGACCGTAAGTGTAATATGTGGTGTATTGCCGGTTTCGTTGCTATAAGTCAACGACAATTGGGATACGTATATTTACTTACGTTGATGACATGTGATGTTATGCGTTGTTGTGATATGTTATACTGGATCGTCGTGTTTTGAACAGCCGGGGGTTTTATGTGAGATGAGAGTTTTTCATTTTAATTCATGTAAAATTCATTGTATGTAATATTCTTTTATTGGGGCACTTCTGGGTTGAGGATGATGTCACCATTGTATATTATTTACTTTTCCGCATTAGGATAGACCCAAGACGGGGAGCACAAGTAACCGGGTTCTAGGGTCCAGTGGGAGACCATCTCGAGGAGTCGAGACCGGGTCTCCTAACTCTAGAATTGGTAGGGTTGCTTTCTACTCTCGTAGGGGTCTAGGGATGTGGGTTTGGCTATTCATCACGACCGTGGAATCCGTGTTTTATACATGCTTAATTTAAAACACGGAAATCCTAGTATATCCAATATTTCATATGTTATCTTCTGCTGCTCTGTGATGTGATCACTGTGATATGTTCAGACGAATGCCTATATATTATATATATGAGATATAATTAATATTGCTGCTTTTGTTTCATATGTGATGCTTGGGAAGCATAATAAATGGGACCTCATTAATGAGATTAATGAAATAAAATAAACCTAAAGATGTTGTGGAATCGAATTTTCAAAAACAGGTAGCTCTAGTTGTTGCTTTGCATAGCGGTATTCCTTGTAGAATATCCAGCACGTTATTCGATAAGGAAAGGGCTGAGATCCTTTCACCGGGAGTGACCTCTTTAGCAATAACTGGCAGATGCTACAACCCTCGGTTTTGTTTTTTGATTGCTTCTATAGTTTTTGCTTTACATAGTGGTATTTGTGAAATATCCTGCACCTTATTCGATAAGGAAAGAGCCGAGATCTTTTCACCGGGAGTGACCTCTTTAGCAAAACTAGTAAAAGCCTAAAAAACACTCCATTTTAAATCACTCGATTCTACGATGATATCAAGTTCATTACGCAAAAGGTTTTCTTAAAAACCTGTCGTAGCCCTCCGTCATTTCAGATAAGTACTACTTAGTATTCGTGCTACTGTAGTTTGGCCTCCGTCAAGGTGTAGTGTACGGTAGCTAACTAGTGCTTATCTGCTATATTAGATGAGATTGGATTAAGGTAGTCGTGCGACTTTGTCGGCCTCCGTCAAGGGTCGTGCGGGTGGGTTTAATTCAATCATGAAATGTACGGGTTGAACTTGACTAGCATCCTATGATTTGTTGGCCTTTGTCAAGGTCATAGGAGGTTAGGGGCAAAATATTATCGGGAATTTCAAGTGTTGAAATTTTCAATGAGATTGCATACCTTCTATGAGATAGTTGGATCCCGATACCCACTGCGAGTAAGAGTTACTCTTGGGAGAGTTTTACACATTACAATTAGCCGATCAAGTAGGTATCTAGAAAGATGTCAACGGGGTTACGCCCCTGGGAAAACGAGGTTTATTTTAATTAGGTCCGTACGAAAGCACGGGGAACCTCCCTTAAAGTACCGGCACTGGCCTGACTGAAAGATTGACGAACTTGTAAGGTGTAATTAATCCTGGCTAGTCTTTCCTTTTAGGGTTTGAAGGTAGATTTGACTAAAACAGTGGGAGCCATCCTGATTAGATAAAATAATAACCAATCTAATCTTGCAAGAGCATACGCTGAGTGTTTTCTTCTCTCTCTCTCTCTCCAGGTAGCGATCATGTCACGCCTTAATCAAGATAATAAAATAGATGTATTAACCGAATCCGCTTGTTATACTGAGCTGGGGAACGTTGGTCCCGCTCCAACTTATAATTGTTATAAGACCGAGCAGGAAATAGGGGATTACCAGGATTCCCGTGCCGCCCAAGCGAAGAAAGTGCATGATGATGCATCTTCTTCGGGTGTGTTCATTGCAGAGAACTGTTTCTCAGTATCCTTTACGTCCTGGGTATGAGATACCGGATCAGGATCCCATATATGTAATCTGTTATATGAGCTACAGGTAGGTAAAGAACTGAGAATGGATGATAAGTTTCAAGAGTTGGAAACGGTGCAAGTGTTGCAGCCAAGTTGTTGGCAGTTATCACCCTGTATTACCAAATACATTGATTATGAACGAATGTTATTAGATACCGAACCTGATATACAATATCATATCAGTCTCTTTATTTAGTAAAGATGGATATAATTTTGTATTGTTGGATAATGTTTTGAACATTTCCTATATCAAGAGTTGATCGGATCAGGCACGTCATCTAAAAGCATATACGTTCTAAATCAAACCACAGTTCTTAACATACAGAACACACACAAGAGGAAGAGTTCAAAAATGAATGAATCCTTCTTGGGGCATTGTAGACTAGGTCAAATCAATGCGACCCGACTAGCTGAAGTTACATAAAGATGCATATTTAAAGTAGTTTGAATTTACATCTTGTGAAACTTGCCAGTCATGTCACAAAGATAAACATGACCATAGCTCCGTTTTTTAGAAACAGAGAAAGAGTTAGATGAACTCTTGGGATTGATACATGATGATGTATGTAAGTCCCCTGTCTACATATGCCAGGATCGGTTCTTTGTACTTCATTACATTCACTGATGATCTCTCAAGATTCGGACATATGTTCCTGTTGAAATACAAGTCTGAAGTTTTTGAGAAATTCAAAGAATATAAGTCAGAAGTAGAGAACCACAAAGGGTATAAGTATTATGTCCTTTGATGTGATCAGGGAGGAGAATACTTGAGCACGGAATTCCTGGACTATTCTAAAGGAGAATGAGATTCTCTCTCAGCTTTACTCCTCTGTATTCACCACAGCACGTCGGTGTATCAGGACGGAGCAATCGCACCCTATGTGATAAGGTGTGCTCTATGATGAGTACTACTGAGTTGCCTATTTCCTTTTAGGGGTTATGCACTTGAAAAGCTGCATACCTATTGAATTGGGTTCCAATCAAATCAAGTGCTTACCACTCCATATGCGATATGGTATGGGAAGAGCCCATCTCTTAAGTAAGTTAAGATTTGGGGTTGTTCGGCCTATGTCTAAAAGCAAAATCCGGACAAGCTCGAGGCAAGGTCAGTTCTGTGGAAGTTTGTTGGATATCCCAAGCATTCGCAAGGGAATATCTTCTACCACACCGAGGAACAAAAGGTGTTTTATTTCTCGGCATGCCACCTTTTTAGAAAAGGATTTTCTTATGAAGAAATTAATGGTCATGAGGTAGAACTGGAAGTAGTTCCAGCTATACAAACTACAGCTGATGATTTGGTAGAACCGGAGGATTCAATAGTTCTCGACGAACCTCAGCCTCTCCGCCGATCTGGTAGGGTTCCTCACCCACCTAAGAGATACTTCGGTTTTCTCTATGACAGTGGAAGCGAGGATTGCATCATGAGATGTTGACCTAACTAGTTTCGAGCAGGACATCAAGAGTGGTGACTCTGTGAGAATGGCTGGATGCTAAGCAATCTGAGATGGAATCCATATACACCAATAAAGTATGGACTTTGGTTGCTTTATCTGAAGGGTTAAATCCCCATCAGGAGCAAGTATATCTTGAGAAGATTACTTAGTGTACATGGAAAAGTTGAGACTTTCAAAGCTAAGGCTTGATGTAAAAAGTTCTCGTCATCGACCAGCAATGGATAATGATGAAACCTTTTCTAGTGCCTATGCTTAAGTCCATCCGGATCCTACTTGCCATTGCTACATACCATGAATACGATATCTAGCGGTTGGGTGTCATGACTGCTTTTCTAAATAGTGATTTAGAAGAGAGAGTTTATAAGTACACAGCCTGAGTGTCACGCCCCGCTTCCCAAAATACGGAATACGAGGGGTTGACAAGGCCAGCCATGCTCCTACGGTCAAGGAAACATCCTACCGTAGTCATACTTCGGCTTCTAGCTTTACATGGTAATCAGTAAATAATGCGCAGGTAATGAGAAATACAGTAACTGGAACGAAACAGTATAAAGAACTGACCTGATGGGAAACAAAAGGTATAACCATGGATAGCTAATCAAGATGTCCGTGATGTACGTCTAGTCCTGGTCCAGGCTAAATCTTCTCCTCACACTGAGCATGCATACTCAGGTCGTCAGAGGGACACAATAGCAATATAATACATATATTCATGTGACTACTCTAACAGTGATAATAAATATATATAACAGTAAATCAATGACGGTATAGGTATGAACATGCAGTAATCAATGCAGTGGAACAGTAAAAGCGGTAGAATGATATGCCACGTATGTCAACACAGTAAGTATGTATATCGATGCTATCATCCTTATCAGTCTCTAAGTCTCACTGTACAGGTCACTAAACCTATCGTCAGTCCAAGTGTGAGAGTCAACCACTCGCGAGTGTCCTCCACCCAAGGGCAAGGGACCACGGGCCCAATATGTAACTCACAGTAATAATCATGTACCCTGTAAATCTCCATATATCTCCATATATATAAGCCGGCAAGGGACTCCCGAGATTCTGTTGAACTCACACTCAAACTACCCCACACCCCGTGGTCTACATCGAACGCTAACCATAACCCTAAATACCAGTCGGTCTGTGACAAGTCTGCGCGAGAATTGGAGGCAGGACCTCCATCAAGCACGTCCCGACTAATACCTAAGATAAATGGCAGAGTCTGATGTCTTATCTGTGACACCCATGCAAGAGTTTCCATAAGTGTCCCATACCACTTATAGTTACAAGTACACGCATCCTACAAACGTCGACAATGCAATAGAATCATAAGGTTCACTGATTGTGTACAAGTACGTATCACCTTCACTTATTCAAGAATACACGAACACTAACATACTTGCCACAATCATCACTAATACCTAACACTGGGTAATGCACGTTATCATTAGGTTTTCAATGCAGTGACATGTGTATGATATGATGCGTAAACAGTATGTAAAGTATGATTAGGGTGTCATGAATCGGTAATCTGCCAATTGCTTAATTTATCATTAATCATACGGTTACACTTTAGTGAAACGATGAACGGGGAATAAATAGTATGTTCAGTTATCTATCCAGCGAATTAGGTTTCATGCCAATCGGGTTCCAGGATCATTAATTATAGCCATTTCATTTTAAGCGTTCACGGCTGGAAATCCGGTTTCAGAATCGGAAGTCCGTTTCAAAACGCATTTTAATCCTAGTTGGGATCAGATTTTAGCGACGCTACAGTTGAATGAAATCTAGGGTTTTGGGTAAGGTTTTCAACGCAATAGAGGGATCTTCAATCGCGTCTGTACGTCAGGAGATATACACTGTTTAATACTAGTATGTCAATTCTGATTCTGTTGGGACTGTTATACGTCCCGATCTATTAAATTACAGATTAAATAACAAACGATAACGAAACAGAATGAAACCACTTTTTTTGTCTAGCTAACAGATTCATATTTCATAAACAGCAGAGTTCCGCAACCTACGAGTTAAGAAAACAGGGTGGTACCCATTACGGGACAGTAAACAACAACTGGAGTCGCTCTGGACTGCAGTCCAGAGTCGCACTCCGATTCAAATATTGACATAGTTTGAGTAAAGAAACAATTTAAAACTTGCATAGGGTTATAGTTCGTCGAGTCTTCTTCGATTTAAGCCCTTGAACTCATCATTCCAGTATGCATATAATTTATGGTGATTTTAACGGTTTTCAGGTACAAGAAATTTTCAGTTTTACAAGTATACTTGGGGGTAGTAGTTTTAGTCGTTAACGGTCATACTTTCCAGCGAAATTTGTACAAGGTATTCATCACTATAAGGGCCAATATAAACAATCCAGTTCCGTCAAATTAGATAAGTATTCTCATTGGGATCATGTATCGAACAGGTACGTAGTATAATTTATTCAGAAAAACTACAGAATCTATACGATTTTAGTTTGTAACAAGCATAACTTAGCATGTAGCAAGTAGAGAACTTGCCTGGACACGATGAATTGATGGCAAGGTATGCACGGCACGATACACGCGGCAACAATGGCAAGAATTTGGTCTTGGCCTCGGATTGAGCTCTGTGTAATGGCTCAGCGTCGACGATGGGCTCCGGCTTGGATGCAGTGAGGGGTGTCAGGGCTGGAGATCACTGGTGCTGTCGAGGCCGATGGAGAGGGATTGCAGAGGGAGAGAGAGAGAATTTAGAGAGAGAGAGAGAGAGAGAGAGTTAGAGATATATATAGAGAGAGAGATTTCAGAGAGTGAGAGAGAGAGAACAGAGGGAAAGAGAGAGAGAGTAGAGGGAGATAAAGACAGAGAGTGAGAGTGAGATGAGAGAGAGAACAGAGAGAGAGATTGGGAAAGAGAGAGAGGGAGTGATATAGAGAGAGAGGGGGTGAGAGGGAGAAAACAGAGAGAGAGACAGAGTGTGAGAGAGAGAGCAGGGGAAGGGAGTGTAGAGAGGGATAGAGAGAGAGGATGTCGGGTGAGGGAAATGAAGGGGAAAGGAGATGCTTGGTCGAGGGGGTTATTGGCCACGTGGAGGAGGTCGAGGGGAGTACGAGGTGGTGGGGTCGTCGTCGTCGTCGAGGGAAGCGGGCGAGGCTCGGTGGCGGAGGCGTGCAGGGGCTCGAGCTCGATTGAGGGGTGAGGTAGCGTGGGAGTTCTGTTGGTGTGAGGCAGTGAACAAGGGAGGAGGGTAATAGGTCGTGGTCGTCGCCGTCAGGGCGAGCAGCGTTGGGTGCTTGGTGATAGGGGATGGGTGTGCAGTGGGTTTGGGCGAGGGAGTAGGAGGAGGAGAGAATGAGATAGGGGAGACGAGAGAGTGAGGAATGAGGGAAAGTGATGGGAGTGAGGGAGAGACGAGGCGCGCGTCGTGGGTAATGCTCGCGAGCGTTGGCGCGAGGAGCGGCGACGATGGTGGATCGAGGGAACAGTGGAGCGGGAAATGGGGGTGTAGCCGTTGGAGGAAGAGGGGTGTAGAAGCGGGTCGGGTAAGAGGTGAGCGGGCCGGAGTGAAGCGGGCCGGGGAAAATGTAAGGGAAAATTTGAGGAGGGAAGAGGGGATGGGCCGGAAAGTTGGGCCAGAGGATTTTAAAGGAATTCTGAATGGGGAAAAATAAAGGAAGTGGGCCAAGAGTGAGCTGCTGGCCTGCTTGTGAAAAATCAAAGGATAGATAATAGAAAGGAATGGGCCGGGGCTGAGGAATAGTTGGGCTGGAAAAAGAAAAAGGAAACGAATTTAAAAGAATGGGCTTGGGGGTTTTGGTTTAGGATAAATAATTAGAATTAGGGTTTGGGTTCAGGGGCTGACTCTAGACGGGAAAATATACATAAGATTTGTTTTGGGTTTAATTTCAATAAAAGGAAGACGGCTTAGGCCGGAGGGAATGAAAGGTAAGGTCTGGGTTTAATGGGATTTTGAAAATAATTTAATAATTATAAATAAATTTTATATGTTAAAGAGATATACGGATATAGGTGTAAATAAAAGAACAGGGTATTATATCATACCACCCTTACAAAAATTTCGTCCTCGAAATTTAAAATAAACGATAAGTAATACAAACATAGGCGAAAGCTATTATGTTACAAACTAACACATAAGGATTTACTTGAAATAGGCAGGTGAAGAATTTGAAGGTTTATATATGTAAGAACAACTTACAAAAATATAGGTTTAAATAAGTATAAGACAGGAACAACTACAAAGGCAACCTATATGTATACGAGAATAACAATAACAACAATAACGAACAATGATATTCGAGGCGTACTCGATAAAATCGAAACTCAAATATGTGCACGTATAAGTATATCAAAGGTAGCACGGCAGAAATAATGAGTACAAGGCACAATCATTTATAATAGTAAACGTAAGCACAACATCCGAAAATAAAGTAATGATAATAAAGTAGTGAAAGATTTGTCGGTATGTTAAAACATTTTAGGATAATGTATCGATCAAATAGTTTTAAAATAACTTAAGAAACTCATATAGTGAAAATAAGAAACATGGAACAGAAATATGCGCGGTGTAAGGTTGCGCTACTGAAAATGAGAATAATAATAATATACTTAAAATACATAAAACGGAGTAATTAATAACACGCACTCTTTGATAAATACGAAATAATGAAAACTAAATTTTCGAATAACAGTGTTCCTAAATATAGTTAGGGTAACAGGAAAAATATATATAGGGCTAGCTAGGGTAGGAATTACAAGGAAGTGTGGCTCATTCAGAAGGTCGGAGGGTGGCGGCTTTAGGCTGAAGGTCAAGGAGATTGGGATCGGGTCAGTACAGGAAGTAGAGGTGAGCAACAAAGGACTACAAGGGGTAAGTATGGGGAGGATAACGGTCGGTACATCATATGAATCAAAAATTTGAAGAGTTATCCAACTCGGAAATTTCACAAGAAATGTTCTCCTCCCAGAAGGATCTCAAACGGGGCACAGACGAAGGATGAAGGTGGACCTCTAAAAGATCGGGTGTGGTACTGGTTAATCTGAGTGAGGGTTAAGGCAATGTGAGGAGTAGGGATGGACAGACCTCAGTAGGAAAATAATTGTATAGGAGAAATAATCAAGCAGCAAGTGAACTAAGAAGATCGAAAGATTAGCGAACTCAGCAATTTATTTCATTCCAGAAGATTTTAAACAAAGCATTCTCAAAATGAAATGTGACCCTAAACTATACACAGATTTATTTGGCCAGAGAAGACAACATCTAAAAGAAATCCCTTCAGTCGCGGTTGTGGAGATTCAGCAGGTTGCGGTAGGCTCGCGCGCTCAGGTAGGGGCGTCCATTCCCATATCGCCTCGCAGGGATCGCCATTGGGAGTTCTTCCACAGCAGGGTCTTGATCTTCCGGTCCTTCTTCCTCGGCTGGAGCTTCTTCATCGAGGTCTGATTCCATGTGATTCTCTTCTTCTGGATTCTCTTCCATGGGATTTTCTTCTATCGGGTCTTCCTCAGGATCTTCCTCTATCGGGTTCTCTTCAGGGTCTCTTTCCTCTTCGTCGGAATCGTCTAATATGTCAAACTCTAGGGTGGCTGCTCCTTCGTCCTCTGAATCGCTGTTTCCGAAAATGACTTGGGGATCGTTGATCTCATCATCAGAACTCATCAGCGTGCGGTCTAAGGAAACGCATGACTGTGCATCCCCATCTAGATGCGGCGTTGCTCCAGGGTGGGCCATGTCCTGAAAGAAAAGAGTCATGATTAGACAGTGAAATACATCAAGAGAATAGCTCAGGGCATGAAGTATAGGAAAATATACGGTGGCAGGAACCGAAAAATCAGGATAATAATGCTGTGATAATGAATAGTATGAATAAGGGGAAAGACAAGAGAATGATACATATATTACGATTCAAAGTTTTTATTTCATTTAACTAAAAGTTCTACGGATACAAGATTTCAAACGGAAAGAAATGTTTATAAGAGAATGAAAATATTACTACTGAAAGTAGAAAACATGAAAAATTCTTCTTTGATTACTAGACCGCTGCATTCTCGTCATGCGAGTTGAATCCTGGGTTGGGTCCACCTTATTCTCAAAGTTCGAACTACGCCATAATCATCACTTGGCAGAAGTGGGGAGTGTGGACGAGTCTCCTCCTTGTAGCTCCTTCCTTTTTGGGCAACCGTTGATGAGATGTTCGTTGGATCCGCAAATCAGACATTTCCCTTGGGCGCGGCGACAATCCCTCTGAAGATGTCCTGGCCTCTTACAGTACCCACAACATGGGGTCTTTTGCTGCTTCTGTCGCGGGGAAACAAATTGGCGCTTCATCTTCTTCTCTTTTCCTCGTCTAACGGGGATCTCTTTATGATTGGAGACTCCCGCTGATGCCTGATTCACCTGCCTTCTCAGTCCATCAGCTAACAAGTCGTTTGTTCGCTCCTGGGCTTCCTTTAAACCTTGCAGTACACTCAGGATCTCAACGGTCTGATTCTGGGGAGTGGAGATAGAGGAAGAGTCGTTGGAAGATATGATCCTGAAACAATAATTTTGAGAACGATATAGGGCACAAGTTATAAGAATCAAAATATAATATAGATTGGACAAAGATTCAAGAATATCAGATGTGATTAAATTCATTACAAGTGGAAAAATCAACTGTATGAATCTAAGTCACTTAAACAGAGTATGGTAGTGTAACCGTGATGTAGTTCACAATTACAACCACGAAACTTTGCCAACTCACCTGAAACCCTAGCGAATGGATAGCAGAACACTCAATGTGAATATGGCTCAAGGATATCAGGTTTACAATCTAGACTGAGGGATGTCGTAGATTGTCAAGCTCTACACGGAAAACTGCATTCCCAATCGAAGCAAAACCTGGTCTCTGATACCAACTAAACCATGTCACGCCCCGCTTCCCAAAATACGGAATACGAGGGGTTGACAAGGCCAGCCATGCTCCTACGGTCAAGGAAACATCCTGCCGTAGTCACACTTCGGCTTCTAGCTTTACATGGTAATCAGTAAATAATGCGCAGGTAATGAGAAATACAGTAACTGGAACGAAACAGTATAAAGAACTGACCTGATGGGAAACAAAAGGTATAACCCTGGATAGCTAATCAAGATGTCCGTGATGTACGTCTAGTCCTGGTCCAGGCTAAATTTTCTCCTCACACTGAGCATGCATACTTAGGTCGTCAGAGCGACACAATAGCAATATAATACATATATTCATGTGGCAACTCTAACAGTGATAATAAATATATATAACAGTAAATCAGTGACGGTATAGGTATGAACATGCAGTAATCAATGCAGTGGAACAGTAAAAGCAGTAGAATGATATGCCACGTATGTCAACACAGTAAGTATGTATATCGATGCTATCATCCCTATCAGTCTCTAAGTCTCACTGTACAGGTCACTAAACCTATCGTCAGTCCAAGTGTGAGAGTCAACCACTTGCGAGTGTCCTCCACCCAAGGGTAGAACCCAAGGGCAAGGGACCACGTGCCCAACATGTAACTCACGGTAAAAATCTTGTACCCTGTAAATCTCCATATATCTCCATATATATAAGCCGGCAAGGGACTCCCGAGATTCTGTTGAACTCACACTCAAACTACCCCACATCCCGTGGTCTACATCAAACGCTAACCATAACCCTAAATACCAGTCGGTCTGTGATAAGTCTGCGCGAGAATTGGAGGTAGGACCTCCATCAAGCACGTCCCGACTAATACCTAAGATAAATGGCAGAGTCTGATGTCTTATCTGTGACACCCATGCAAGAGTTTCCATAAGTGTCCCATACCACTTATAGTTACAAGTACACGCGTCCCACAGACGTCGACAATGCAATAGAATCATAAGGTTCACTGATTGTGTACAAGTACGTATCACCTTCACTTATTCACGGATACACGAACACTAACGTACTTGCCACAATCATCACTAATACCTAACACTGGGTAATGCACGTTATCATTAGGTTTTCAATGCAGTGACATGTGTATGATATGATGCCTAAACAGTATGTAAAGCATGATTAGGGTGTCAAGAATCGGTAATCTGCCAATTGCTTAATTTATCATAAATCATACGGTTACACTTTAGTGAATCTATGAACGGGGAATAAATAGTATGTTCAGTTATCTATCCAGCGAATTAGGTTTCATGCCAATCGGGTTCCAGGATCATTAATTATAGCCATTTCATTTTAAGCGTTCACGGCTGGAAATCCGGTTTCAGAATCGGAAGTCCGTTTCACAACGCATTTTAATCCCAGTTGGGATCAGATTTTAGCGACGCTACAGTTGAATGAAATCTAGGGTTTTGGGTAAGGTTTTCAACGCAATAGACGGGTCTTCAATCGCATCTGTACGTCAGGAGATATACACTATTTAATACTAGTATGTCAATTCTGATTCTGTTGGGACTGTTATACGTCCCGATATATTAAATTACAGATTAAATAAAAAAAGATAACGAAACAAAATGAAACCACTTGTGTTGTCTAGATAACAGATTCATATTTCATAAACAGTGGAGTTCCGCAACCTACGAGTTAAAGAAACAGGGTGGTACCCATTACGGGACAGTAAACAACAACTGGAGTCGCTCTGGACTGCAGTCCAGAGTCGCACTCCGATTCAAATATTGACACAGTTTGAGTACAGAAACAATTTGAAACTTGCATAGGGTTATAGTTCGTCGAGTCGGATTCTATTTAAGCCCTCGAACGCATCATTCCAGTATGCATATAATTTATGGTGATTTTAACGGTTTTCAGGTACAAGAAATTTTCAGTTTTACAGGTATACTTGGGGGTAGTCGTTTTAGTCGTTAACGGTCATACTTTCCAGCGAAATTTGTACAAGGTATTCATCACTACAAGGGCCAATATAAACAATCTAGTTCCGTCAAATTAGATAAGTATTCTTATTGGGATCATGTATCGAACAGGTACGTAGTATAATTTATTCAGAAAAACTACAGAATCTATACGATTTTAGTTTGTAACAAGCATAACTCAGCATGTAGTAAGTAGAGAACTTGCCTGGACATGATGAATTGATGGCAAGGTATGCACGACACGACACACGCGGCAACAACGGCAAGAATTTTGTCTTGGCCTCGGATTGAGCTCTGTGTAATGGCTCAGCGTCGACGATGGGCTCCGGCTTGGATGGAGTAAGGGGTGTCAGGGCTGGAGATCGCTGGTGCTGTCGAGGCCGATGGAGAGGGATTGCAGAGGGAGAGAGAGAGAATTTAGAGAGAGAGAGAGAGTTAGAGATATATATAGAGAGAGATTTCAGAGAGTGAGAGAGAGAGAACAGAGGGAAAGAGAGAGAGTAGAGGGAGATAAAGACAGAGAGTGAGAGAGTGAGATGAGAGAGAGAACAGAGAGAGAGATTGGGAAAGAGAGAGAGGGAGTGATATAGAGAGAGAGAGAGGGGGTGAGAGTGAGAAAACAGAGAGAGAGACAGTGTGTGAGAGAGAGAGAGGGTGAGAGTGAGAAAACAGAGAGAGAGAGAGACAGAGTGTGAGAGAGAGAGCAGGGGAAGGGAGTGTAGAGAGGGATAGAGAGAGAGGAGGTCGGGTGAGGGAAATGAAGGGGAAAGGAGATGCTTGGTCGAGGGGGTTGTTGGCGACGTAGAGGAGGTCGAGGGGAGTACGAGGTGGTGGGGTCGTCGTCGTCATCGAGGGAAGCGGGCGAGGCTCGGTGGCGGAGGCGTGCAGGGGCTCGAGCTCGATTGAGGGGTGAGGTAGCGAGGGAGTTCTGTTGGTGTGAGGCAGTGAACGAGGGAGGAGGGTAATAGGTCGTGGTCGTCGCCGTCAGGGCGAGCAGCGTTGGGTTCTCGGTGATAGGGGATGGGTGTGCAGTGGGTTTGGGCGAGGGAGTAGGAGGAGGAGAGAATGAGATAGTGGAGACGAGAGAGTGAGGAATGAGGGAAAGTGATGGGAGTGAGGGAGAGAGAAAAAGCGACGAGGCGCGCGTCGTGGGTAACGCTCGCGAGCGTTGGCGCGAGGAGCGGCGACGATGGTGGATCGAGGGAACAGTGGAGCGGGAAATGGGGGTGTAGCCGTTGGAGGAAGAGGGGTGTAGAAGCGGGTCGGGTAGGAGGTGAGCGGGCTGGAGTGAAGCGGGCCGGGGAAAATGTAAGGGAAAATTTGAGGAGGGAAGAGGGGATTAGCCGGAAAGTTGGGCCAAAGGATTTTAAAGGAATTCTGAATGGGGAAAAATAAAGGAAGTGGGCCAAGAGTGAGCTGCTGGCCTGCTTGTGAAAAATCAAAGGATAGATAATAGAAAGGAATGGGCCGGGGCTGAGGAATAGTTGGGCTCGAAAAAGAAAAAGGAAACGAATTTAAAAGAATGGGCTTGGGGGTTTTGGTTTAGGATAAATAATTAGAATTAGAGTTTGGGTTCAGGGGCTGACTCTAGACGAGAAAATATACATAAGATTTGTTTTGGGTTTAATTTCAATAAAAGGAAGACGGCTTAGGCCGGAGGGAATGAAAGGTAAGGTCTGGGTTTAATGGGATTTTGAAAATAATTTAATAATTATAAATAAATTTTATATGTTAAAGAGATATACGGATATAGGTGTAAATAAAAGAACAGGGTATTACACAGAGGGCTTCGTAGACAGTGGGAGCAGCGGAAACATATGCAAGTTATTTTATGGGTTAAAGCAGGCATCGCGGAGTTGGAACATCTGTTTTTGATATGGTAGTCAAAGAGTTTGACTTCATCAAAATAGTAGATGAACCTTGTATAACAAAAATGTAGTAGGGAGTATGGTGGTGATCCTAGTATTGTGCGTGGATTACATACTCTTGATAGGATAAGAGTTTCCTATGCTACACTCGATCAATCTCTTCTTATCACAAGGATTCTCCATATAGGATCAATGTGATACCTCCTAAATCCTGGGATTTGGATCTATGAGATAGATCTAATTGTGTGAGTATTCTCACTAGGTGTAGTGAGATGGTATCAGTCGATCCTGGGGATAATCACTGGATAGTTTCCAGGGTGGTAAGGACGACTGAATGTCAGTCACATGCATTGACTTTACCCTCAGTGGAGGGACGATATGTTGGAAGAGTTCCAAGCTAGATACCATGACAAACTAGAAAATAAAGGCTGGATACATCGCTACCAAGGATGCTACCAAAGAGGTAGTCTGGATGTATATTAGTTCATGAGATGAACTTCGTTCCTACCATTGTGTGATAATGGAGTTGTGGTTTTGGCCTAGGAACCCCAGTCCCATCAGTGATCCAGACATATTCTAAGGCAGTATCACCTGATCATGTAGATGGTTGATCTCTAGGGAGATCGAGATTAGGAGAGTAAACACAGAGGAGAACATGGCGGATCCACTCACAAAGGCCTATTCCCAGGAGAGAATTTTATGGGATGGTTGAGTATGAGATACTTCAATCACTGCTGATTGTTGGGTATGGGATACTACAACAGATGGCCCTAGTGCAAGTGGGAGATTGTTAGTAATATGTATCCCTAGAGGCCATTACTGTACATACGATGTATATTGTAGTTGATGCTTGGACATATATAAGGAGGACTTTCTTGCTCGACATGATAGTATGCTATCAGGTTGCTCTTTATCTTAACATGTACATTGATTGCCTCTATGTTACATGTTGATAAAGCCCTTAGGATGAGTACTTGACTACCAGGATTATGATGCAGATCATACTGGTGGGGACAGTGTGGTCGCTAAGTACATCCTTCAAATGTTCCTAGTCGTGGGTGTATTGAGACAGGGCATCGATATACCAGAGTAGACTAGCGTATAGCTTCTCGACCCATGTAGATGGGTGATAGATGATCCCATATCCATTGGTGTTTGAAATCAGAGATAGTATACGGGTGCTCAGTGGAGACTGGGTACACTGGATGGACTCGCCGAGAACTCCCAGATGGTATAATACCTTACGTCAGATGGCAGTTCTCTGGTGACACTGGTACAGATTAGTCTGTAGACCCGGATCGTCATAGAGTCTTGTGTGATTCCTACTGTACTTTGATTTCCACCTTACCACGTTCAAGAGAACGTGCAAAATGGTGGCTTTTGGGTACATTCCCGAATCGCATGGAGGCAATGAGCAATAGGAGGGGTTTCGTCTCTCCCGGTATTGGGGGTTGATATTGCGCTGTGCTCGATTGGTTATAACAGGAAGTCCCTGGCCAGGGCTGCTTCAGAGATATACTGGTATGTGTTATCAGTAGTTTCTCGACCCGTTATGAGCCTCACATCGGCACAACTTATCGAGTTACTGGGGTCTTGACATTTACCATCCCTAGACGAGATATGCGACATATCAGACGAAAAGACCGGACTGTACGGTAGTGTTACTGATTGGATTCGCAGGAGTGTGAACAAGCTTGCTTGTTGATCTTCTGATCGCTCAATACCCGGGTGGCCGTTATGTTTGGCATACCGCTTACAGCTTGTGGGTGTTTGATATGATCATCACCTACTGCCGCCGTATTGACGAGTCTTTAGAGTCATACACAAAGGTTTTCTGGCTCAAGCGAAACAGAGTAGGAGCACATATGTGATATGTGCGGGACCGAGATTGATACAATATGAGATACCGTATCCTATTCTCGCCATTTGTGACATCGGTCGGTTATATGAGATATAGCCGGGATATCAGATCAAGAGCTGATTTGATAAGTTGTTACATTTGATATTAGTCGGTTATATATGATATAGCCGGATTATTAAATTAAGTGTTGATTTAATAATTTAATGTATAATTATATATTTGATATATTACATTACATTAACTAACACTTGCTCACTTATGATTTCTTTTCTCACTTGATGTACACATTGTATATATGTGATATGTATATTTGTGTCATGCTAGGTTACATATGCAACATATAAGTATGAGACTAGAACCATGCTAGGGTTTATGTTATTGTAAATATTTATTATTAAGTAATTAAAAACATTTGGAATTTGTCATGGTTGATTTCTTGTGCAAACTTGATAACCATTGACCAAGTCCACTTGTTTGTCATTGCTTAAGATATTTGTTAACCCAACCTTAACCTTTGACCTTGGTTTATTCTCTACATGAGTTAGGCATGAGATGATAACTCACCATGGTTGCAATTCTAACCTCATGAATTATTCATTCATCACTTCATCATTTTCTTCTTCTTCCTCCTCAAGCTTTTCTAGCTTCAGAGGAGATATGAGAAAATGAGTGAGAAAATCAAATTTAAAGTGAGCCCACTTCCTACTTCATCATCCTTTACTACTTGCCATTTAGTATGGGGTGTTTGCTTCACTAATTTCATAATTAGTGAAGAGATAGCTTGGGTTAGTGTCTCCTCGACGTAGATCATCTTCGGCCTCGAAGACTTCGATGCAAGCTTGTTCATTTCTTCATAGGAGCCTCTCTAGAGTCCGGAACTTCATGATCGTAGCGAAGGGACTACTACACGGAGCTAATGAAGTGAAGAACCGGTCTACAAAGGTTGTATAACTTGTTCTCTTTTAGTTGCAAAGTGTTTGCATTTTATTCCGTCCAATTTCTAGTTCACGATTCTAAGTTAGGGTTAGCTAGAACGGCAAAAATTTGAATTTGGCATGGAAGATGCCTCCCGAAACCTTGCTTCCGTCCTAGGCAACCCTGCAGGAAGTGGACGAAAGCAAAGGGGAGAGGGAGTTGGTGATGGAAGAGACCAGAGGTAAGGATCGAGATGGGTGTGGGGGTAGGCTCGGTGACGAAGGAGAATAGGAGAGAGGGTGAGGTGATGGGTGCGGTGAGGACGAGAGAGGAGGGTTGGCTTTGACGATGAGGGAACATCGAGATCGGGGTAGTGTCGACGTGGGTTAGGGCTCGGGAAAGAGAACGAGAACGAGAGGAGAGAGATAGAGACAGGGAGAAGAGAGAGAGAGAGAGAGAGTTTTTATAAATTTATTATATATATATATATATAAGTTATATATAATAAAGGTATAGAAATATATTAGGGAATATATTATATATTTTGTAGGATTTTACAGATAGTACCAGACCACTCCAAATGTTACCCGAATTTAGTCAAAAATATAGTTTTTAAATATAAAATACATATGTAAGGATTTTAACCATAATGCAACAATCTATTATTAAATACATATACCCCCAAATAAAATTTAAATAAATATACGTAAATATTTCTAAATATTTTGTTGTCTATATTTTAGAATATGAACATAATAGATAAGAGCAACAATAAGATATGGGGTGATATGCCATGCAAAGTTGTAACGACTCTGAAATCTCTGTACAAAAATTACTTGTTTATTGTATAGAAAGGGTATTTCAGCCTGCTGTAAAGTTATAAGTTAAATTTGTTTAATAAAACCAAGAAGCAACTTGTAGCTCATCGGTAAAGGCTCTACACTGCTGTGACATAGCCTGTGTGTTCAAATCCTCTCAGTCGCAATTATTTTTAAGATTTTTCTTTTTAATTTTTCAGAAGCCCAAGAGTTGCATGTGCAATTCACCGAGAATTGAAAGCTTTCAGAAAAATTAAACAGGTGCAATGAGGAGTAAACACAGAATATAATACGCGACATGAATCTCGAGGCAGATGGAGTAAATCCAACCGCCCAAATTCTCGTTTTGGCCACCACCGACGGTCCATGCAGCCCCAATCGTCTCCATTCTTTGCCTGTGCGTCCCTTTGACTCGCCAGTACTCCCCTGTTGTGTTTGATTTCTCTGCAATTGACCAGAGACTCTTCAAATCCCCCATCAACATCATTTTAATTCTTTTTAATTCACTTTTTTAATTCTCATACTCTCAAATTTCACTATAAATACCACTCTATCCTCTAGCTCTCTACCATTCTGAAAATTCTATAAAAAAATCTCTCAAACTCTCTAAATACTAAGTGGAGTTAAGCACCCCAGTGGAGTAGAAAGCCAAGCTCGACGACTGAAGCCTTTCCGACGACACCAAGACACCCGAAGGCTTCCCCTCATTCTTATTAACGATCTAAGCTAGTAAGTCCCTTCCCCCTCTCCTTCTTTCAACTAAAATCACATTTTAAAATCATCCCGACAAAGTGGAGTTAACATGTAACAATCTTCTTTTTAAAATATTTTATCATGCTTGATAGGTCTATATGTCACATAATCACCCTAATATCTTTTTAAAACAAAATTCACATCTATTTCCTTTTTACGTAACCAAAATTTCATGTTCAATAATCATATAAATGAATTTTTCAGAAAAATACCATGAACTTTAATATAACCGTTTTTCAATAATTGTTAAAAATATCTTTAGGAAAATTTCACGGGGTAACGACCTACCCCCCACACACATTATGGTTTCATAGCACGATGTATATATATATATGGTTGGTCTAAAGAATAAGTTTTACATTAAAATACCACACTTTTCAAAACGGATTTCTTTTAATCGATGTTTTCAAATCCTTGGCAATTGCGCCTCTATAACTCTCGTTAGGGGACCTGCTAATGGATGGTGCGGATTATCGCACATACTTGGGATAGTAGAGCGAGATGTAGAACTACTCACGGAGTATTCGGTCTCGAAAGAAAATAAAAATACGGTTTTTAAAAAATACGACTTTTCTAAACAAAACTAAATTTTGGAAAATTATATAAAACTATGAATTCGTATTTTCAATAAAAACATATTATAAAACTATATCGAATCCCATAACTCCAATTAAGGATTCGTTTAATGAAAAATTAGAATTTTTAATAAAATACCAACAAGTTTCCAAAAGTAGTAGTTTTCATAAAAATACCATAAACTTTTAAATGCTGGGTTTTATCACTAAAACACCACAACAATTAAAATACATGTTCATGAAAACCCTAAATATTACAAATCACCTTCGAGCTTTATTTTTAAAATATATTAAATTATTTTTCATAAAACCTTCTTGAGATATGTAAACAATACTTAAGGACTCTAGATTAATATAGGTTTAAACATGATCAATTCTCTTGAGCCCTGGGAAGCCAGAGAAAGTGAGTGCTTGCCTATTTTGGTTACACAACTTAACGGAGTCATCAATGGCAATTGTCTTAGAAAAAAACACAAATCCTGCCGTCCATGTGCAGCAGTTGCCGATTTCTCCCGAACATAAGATTTTAATAAACTAAATCCGTTCATAAGATTATGACTTCAACCTGAATCCAAACTCAAACCAGAATCCAAAATGAAACACGAATTTGAATACTTGATCATGAACCTGACACTCGAATTTAAATATCAAACTTGAACTTGAATACTTGACTCGACTTGACCGAACCATGGTTATAATTTGAAATGAACTTGACATGAATACCTGAACACATGATTACATCTTGAAAATGAACCTGATTTTATATCCATGGATCAGGCCAAGATCTGTAATCTTAATCTGTACAATAAAATACGCAGAGATAAAGAGGTAGATCGGTACAGAACGTATATCGTGGCATGAGAGGTCACTTTAAAAGACACCTACATGAATTCACGTGCTGTTGTCCCGTGGGTTATAACGGGGCCTTGTACTACATGTTACCATAATCCACGGGGTAAGATGGACTCCTCTCGGAAAGAACATGCCGAGCACTTATGAATTGTCCTGGAGACATTACGACAACATCAGCTCTATTCCAAGTACAGCAAGCGTGAATTTTGGCTATATCAATTTGGATTTCTCGGACATATCATTTCAGGCGAAGGAATCTCTGTGGATCCAGCTAAGGTGTTTGCTGTCGGCGAGTGGCCGACACCAAAGACGGTGAAAGATATAAGAAGTTTCTTAGGCTTAGCAGGATACTACCGATGATTCATTAAATGATTCTCAAAGATCGCAACACCCCTGACCAAGCTCACACGTAAAGACGAAACATTCATGTGGTCAGAAGCATGTGAGAAGGCTTTTGTAGAACTCAAGTCGAGATTAACCTCTGCTCCTATCCTTGTAATACCGGATCAATCTGGCGGATTCGTTGTGCATTGTGATGCGTCCGATAAAGGATTAGGATGTGTTCTATACTAGCAAGGAAAGGTTGTGGCTTTTGCATCAAGACAACTAAAGGTTCATGAGCACAACTATCCAACACATGATCTGGAATTGTCAGCCATCATCTTCGCACTCAAGATTTGGCACTACTATCTTTTGGGAGAATGAGTGGATATATACACCAACCACAAGAGTCTGAAGTATGTATTTACTCAAAATGAACTCAATATGTGGCAGAGAAGATGGTTAGAACTCATGGCGGACTTCGACATCTACCTACAGTATCACCATGGAAAGGTGAACGTAGCTCCTGATGCACTTAGTCTCCAGCCATTAGCAATAAACCTCACCACTCAGTGGAAGTGTAACAAACCTAAACTTTTTGTACAATTTTTTTCTTCAAAAATACAGAAAGGGTTATTTGAGCCTAAGCACAAGTTATAAGTTTGATTTGCTTTTAAATAGCAAGAAAGAGCTTGTAGCTCACTAGTAAGACCTTATACTGCTGAACCAAAGCAACAGAGTTAAAATCCCATCAGCCGCATAATCTTTTTATTTAATTTTCTTTTAACCTTTTAGAAGCCCAAGAGTCTACACGTGCAACATACGTAATAGGGTAAGTTACAGAATAATCAAGCATGTGAACTGTAGAATACCAAACGACCCCGACCCAATACTCCAACACCAACCACACCCGTCGGCATTGGGCCGGCGACAAGCCCATAAAATCCGGCGAGGTCGGTCATATCCGTCCCAAATGCTCTCAAACTTCACCCTCTACACCTCTTTAGCTACCCCCACTACTCCCTTATTGCTTGTTTACTCTGAATTAAACCAGAGAGCAATAAAATGCCCATTTAACCTTATTTTAATGCATTTTCTTCACCATAAACCCTAATTTTCCCTATAAATATCACGCTCAATTCACACCTCCTAGCTCACAATTCCCTTCCAAAACTCTCAAGAAAATTCCAAGTTCTATTTGTATGCAAGTGGAGTTAACAAAGGGCGAAACTCCGACTAACTTCCGAGGAGTTTCCGACGACGAAACGACGCACCAGCACCTCCCACCCCTTCCTCTTTCTCTCCTCTAGCTGAACATCCAGTAAGTCCCCCTTCTCTCCCTCTTTTGTTATTCCCAAACGCTTCATTCTTAAAACGTGTCGGAAGCGGAGTTATCCGGCTTCCGATTCTCTTTTCTTTTAAAAATACATTTTTTTCTTAATAACAAACCTACAACTTGTGATATATTGTTTAGTAATCATTAAAAAATACAAAAGAACAAGTTTGACTTTAAAATAATAACCGCAGCAAGTTTTATTTAACCTTTACATTAAAATACCTTCATATTTCATTTCGACATGCTTAAACTTTTTAAACCGTATTACCTTAGAAAACTCACGAGGTAATGACCTACCTCCTCAAAACACACATATCTAACATAGCACGATGGAATTTGGGAACATAGATCTGAGAAAATACGACTTTACATATAACTACCTTCAACTTATAAAACCTTTTTCTACAAGAAGTGTATTTAAAAAATCTTTGCAATTGTACCTCTACAACCCATTTTGGGGAACCCGTTCGGTATGGTGCGGATTATCGCACATCCTTGGGCCGAGTAAAGTGAGATGCAGACCTCCGTAAGTAGCATACGATCTCGAAAGATTTTTAAAACATTTTTTCTTTAGAAAATGTGATTTCTATTATAAATAAAACTTATATTTTTAATAAATAAACATATATGTAATTAATATCAAAATATCTATTTTTAATATTTATAAGATTCCACATTTCCAAAATTCAAGAAAAACATTCCATTTGCAAGAAAATACCATACAATTCCAATATTTCAAATAAATACCTTATACTTTAAAACTAGGTCATATTCACTAGAAATTTCACATTTAATAAAAGAAACATCTATGAAAACTCTAAATACAATAATTAAATACTTGAGGTATATTTTGAAAGTATAAAAAAAACTATTTTACATAAAACCCCCTCAAGTTATACTAAATTACCATAAGGACCCTAGTAAACATAGGTTTAAGCGGAACCGGTCTCTTGAGCCTCAGGAAGCCGGAGATATGGGTGCTTGCCTATTTAAGGTAGACAATATAACAAATGGTGTTATCAATACGGTAATTGTCTTTGAAAAAGACACAAATCCTGCCGTCCATATGTAGCAGTTACCGATAACGCTAAAACAATCAGGATTTCAAGTTCTTTTAAAAGTATCTGACTCAGACCAAGTCTCAATATAAACAATCTGATTTGAATGTGATTCAAGTATAAAACCATAATTCAATATGAATTCATCTATTCAATCTAATCAATCTATATTGATCGAACCGAACCATGGATATATTCCATTTACATGATCATCCATTATATCCGTTCCATTACTGATATCATGGTTTCGGTAAGTCATCCATCTATATACAATATAAAATTCAACAATACAACCAATACAACCAAGACATCGCGGGGTTTATAATGGGTAGATTGGTACGGAAGGTGTTAGAAGTGGCACGAGACTACAACCATAAGACACCTAACCTGAATCTCCATTGCCGTTGTACCGTGGCTGAACGGTTCCTTTTACTCCGTATACCGTAGTCTCTGGTATAGTGAGACTCCTCTCGTATACACTGGCTTCTTCTGTACCAAGCTACAAACAACAGCGTTAACACTAAATGACAACAATAAACAGCTATACTCTATTCTGTCTATTCCATTCTTATCTATCTACGGGACTTACCGAGCGATTTGTTCGCTGACGGAATTCTCTTTCTTTTTCTTTGGAATGTCGTCAGGTGATTCGGACTCACTGGAGATCGAGCCCAGCAGCGAAGACTTGGATCAGTTTACTGAAGACCCAGAGTTTTAGATTCACTTGTACATTACATTTCCTTTACATTTTCGTTATGCCATTGTTTAGACATTGTTTTCATTCCATGTATTTTCATTTCAGTTGTATTGTAAAAAGAATGTTTAATAAATAAAGTTGCTGATTATTTACACCCTGTCTCTTGTGCACATTTCATTTATATTTCTTAGATACACTTAGCGTGTTTAATTCAGAGTGAATACGTAGAGGTCCGTCGCGTCCTCTGCCCGTACATTGGGAAGCGGGGCGTGACAGGTTTTGTTGGTAGCCCATGCAGGTCAGCTCTGTGTGGACATACATGTCAGCTCTGTATGGACATACATGTCTGTTCTGCGTGGACAACCTAAGCAATATAACACAAGAACCAGCAACTAAAAATATTCTTTACAATTCATATTACTTGAATCTTACAATTTCATATACTTTAAATCTGTCCTAACCCAAAATTTTCTTTCAAGGTTATGGATTCCCCAAACAACACCAGCACGAATATCAACAATACTCCCCCACCACTACCACTCACATCTGCCATCGCTGCTCCGATCAACGAGCAGACGGTTCTGCTTGAGGCGATCCGCAGCCTCCTGGAGGAACAGCAGCAGCAGACTGCTATTCTCTTGAACCGTCCAGAAGCGGAAGCACCCGGAGTGAAGCAATTCCGGGAACTGCACCCCAAGAACTTTTCGGGAAAAGAGAGTCCTCTGGAAGCGGAGGAATGGGCTCAAAGCGTTGAAGATGAGCTGGCAGCAGCACAAGTGCCAGAGGTCGTTTGGGTACGAGTTGCAAAGCTGCAGCTCACTGACAATGCACGGGTTTGGTGGAAGGCGGAAGAAAGCCGACTTGACCAACCTATCGAATGGAAGACTTTCCGTGACATGTTCGATGCAAAGTACTTCCCTGAGACAGCCCGCTTTGATATGGAACATCAGTTCATCCATCTGCAACAAGGTTCAATATGGACCAAATCTGTAGATGAGTATGATGCTGAGTTTACCATGCTCAGTAGGTAAGATATGTCTCAATGTTCGATTTTATATCACATACTACACAGCTAACACAAGACCGTAACAGGTTTGCGGCCCATCTCATACCGACTGCTGATATCAGAGCTAGAAGATTTCAGCAAGGGTTGGACCCGGAAATCCAAGCTGCATTAGCTATAGGGGATTTCCCAACCCATGATTTGGTTTTGAAGGCTGCCCAACGATATGAGGCAGTGGTTGTAACGTTTTGAAAATCGTTTCGGTGAAATTTCGGAAAAAGGGTAAAATAAGAGGGTTTTCCTGTAAAAAGTCAAAATGCAAATATCTTTATTATAAAATTAAATATACATATTCTAGCTATGTAATTGCTAGTATTTGGTGTTTTTTGAGCCACTGCTGAAATTTCAAATTTTCTGAAAAATTTTCCGAAATTAATTATTTTAATATTATTTTAAGCCGGTAAGAAAATACATTAAATTAGCGATAAATACAAATTTAAATGGGCTAATTTTAATCTTTAAAATCATGTTAATTAAAATCTAGTTGTAATATAATTTTTTAGTATTTTATTTCAAGTTTTAGTTGGTTTATTTTATGGAAAACAAAAATATAGTTATTTTGAACTAAAACTTGCAAATATGGTATTGTGGGGGGTCTTTTTGCATAGAATTTTTTTGTAAAGTCTCTCACACTCACCCTCACTCCCCTTGGCCGGCCACACACTATTGTAGCAGCCCAAGAATTTTATTTCCCTCTTTTTGACCTTAAATCATGTGAGAAATGGGTTAAAATAAGGTTTTTATATATAGTAAAGTAGGTGGGGGTATTATGGTAATTGGGAGGGGCTTTGACTTGGATCTTTTGGCATCATCCCCTCACCTTTTTCCCCCTCTTCCTCTGCTGAAACCAGCAGCAGCAGCCCCCCCCCCCCCATTTCTTCTTCTCTTTTCTCTTCAAAATTCCATCAAAAAATCATCCAAAATGCTTCAAAAATTCCACAAAATCAAAATCTAATCCCTACCCATTTTTACTTGACCATTCTAGTATGGATCTTGGTGAAGGGAAGCATGTTTGGGAGGCTAGATTTGTGCTAGATTTCAAAATGATTGTGGGGTAAATTCTTAACCTTATGTCTAATTGTTGTTTGAATACTTTAAATCTAGCATAATTAGTTAATAGTTTGGGATTAATTGAATGTTTTGAAAAATATAGTAAGGGTTTATGATTTCAATTAGGGTTTTTATCATATCATTAGGGATGCAAGGTTTAGTTTAACATCTTAATGTATGTAAAACCTAGTTTGGTTGATTAAATTGCACTTGTTATATGTAATTTGTCCAAATTGCTTAAATTGCAAACTAGGCTTTTGTAAACCTTGAATTTGATTAAGAGAAAAATGTAATTAGGTTTTTCATGACTTCATTAACATTATTAAGTGTGGTTTAATGTCTTTAGTTCATGAAAATCCTAGCTAAATTGTTGTTTGTGCATTTTTGCTATAAAATTGTTAAAATTTGGGTATATTGTAAACTAGAATTTTGGGGCTAAAGAAATTTAATGAGATTAAATAATGGAAATGGTTTTTATGACTTATTTAAGATGTTTAATAAGTATTATGGCTATTAAATTTGTTCAAATGTCGAGTTTTGTACTAAAACGGGTAATTTGTGCTTGCTAGATTTTCGGAAAAATGGCTTTTAAAGTGAATTTGGGATTTTTGTGAATTTTAAGCTATTTTATATTATAATTAGTGCTTGTGATTGTACAAATGAGTGTGTTTAGTTTTTTCTCGATGGTTTGGCGTTTGTACGCGGACGTCGGGGGTTTTTGGGTTGATTTGTGAAAGCAACCATAGGTTTTGACCTATCTGGGTTTCGTGTGTCGTTTTGATCATGAGTCGGATTTTAATGCGATACGGTGCGTTATGATATGTAGGTACCCATGTGGACTTCGAGACGAAAAGCAAGCGCGTGGAGACGTCGGCACCGGCGAGCGAGGACCAGGTGAGTAGATTTATATCTATGGGAAGAAGTCGGGTGGATGGCGTATAGCACCCCCGCAGTTCGTGGTGATGTATACGAATACGTATACACACATTTATTGATTATATATTGTTTGAATTTATTGATGATAAATATGGATGGTTTAGTATCGCGAAACCCTAGAGTAGTGGTCGCACCATACATGCACACGCCCACCCATACTTGCATACATTCTTCTTCCATTGGTGTTTACGGGAATATATATATAGTTATGTGTTCACATGGGTATGGGACTATGTGTTCACATACGGATTTGAGGATGATACTTGGGATTAAGATGAGTCGATGAGATTTGTGTTGAGGTTGTGATATCGGTGATATGGCAGGATTCGTACTTGAGGTACGTCCTGGTGTTATAGCGGATCTTGGGGCGGCGATACGGGTGAATAGTGTTATAAATAAAATGGTCGACATGTGATCGTGATATGAGGCATGATATGCTAGGATATTGATATTAGGCCGTATTGGGCGATGTATACCCCTTGATGATGATGTGCTGATGATATCAGTTTGTACGAGACTGTCGATCAGTAGCCAGATCATGACCATATTGATGATATTAGTATTGTACTAGACATAGGTCAGTACCCTAGACTATGATCTTTGATAAAGAGGATACCGGATGAATAGTGTGATGAATATGATATTGACCCGTACCCAGATTTGGGGATGCCGTACGACGGATTTACGTACGAGCTATATTTTGATGATTAATCCGCACTCTTGACTTGGGATGTCTGATTATAGATATGGTATCGGATATGATATTATTGAGGCGGGATCACCGACTAATATATATACAGGTATGTATATATATCGACTCAGATGTTAGGCGGTTTCCTTACCTGTAGTCCAGCTTATTAGCTTAGCCCTTTAGTTTAGTTTAGTTATTAGATTAGATTAGACTCCTACCTATTTCAAAACTAGCGGATCGTGGGTATTTTAAAAGACAGGTCAAGGGATCTACGGATATTTCAAAAGACGTATCCTTTCTTAAAACTGCCGTAGCCCTATTTTCAAAACCCCACGATTCGTGTTATTTCAAATGGCACCATTGTTTAATATTTAGCTCCCGCTCATTTTGGTTGCTCACTCCGCATCGCATACTTACATTGTTATTTCATATTGCATTGTTGACATTATGCTGTTAGGACACCAGAACCATTACCGATGATGCGTATGTACCACGTACACTTACTTGCCGGCTCACACACATCTTCATCGGTAATTGCCATGTCACGTACACCTCAGAAAATATTATTGCTTAACTTAGCTTGATAGCTAGTAGTTTGACATAATATTAGTGTACTTACCTTATATGCCAGCTTAGATATTGTAGTTATTACTTGTCACTTCATGCATACTGTTATTCATTGTTATGCCGTATTCATGGATTCTTATGCCTATATTCATGGGTTTATATACTATTGATGATTTGGATTCGGATTTCTATGAGATTTTCTGGATTTGGAGGAAAACCGCAAAACTTGTATAAGCTTCTTCCCTCTCTTTTAAATAAAAAGTGCGGTTTTCCCATGATGTATGAGTCGTCCACCATGAGTTTGCTGATGGATTTCGAGACCCGATTCGAGGAGTGGAGGAACCGTTTCGGGTACATGGTGGGCCCGGTGCGGTACCCCGGGGCAAGAGGATCGTGTTGTTGACGTTGAGCCTGGCAGGGGAGCACTACCGACCGGTGATATTACCCGACGCGTCGGATATCCGGAGGATACCGTCGTGGTCTTGAGATGGATGGTAGGGGCCGGTCTGGATTGACGGCGCCCTAGATATTGTGATTGAGACATTGAGATTTCGAGATATTGAGGTACAGAGACTGTGATACAGAGATATCGAGATATTGGGATTATGTTTTGTGCCGATGCTAGGCACTGTTTTATGCTGATTTCATTATGATACCTCATTTTAAACATACAAAGGAAATCTCACTAAATTATGAAAACAGTTTCTGTATTTACATGTATTTTGTTTTCATGCATTCATACCTCATTCATATGATATATTGCTACCTGAGGCACTGACACGGGCACATGAGATTACACTCGGGTTAGATATTTACCCTAGCCTTTGTTATAGGCTGCATGTTATATATATAATTGAGGATATATTATGATCATTGACCTAGGTTGCGTTATTTATGCGATTTCTTTCCGTAGATGTTTTTCTATTCACGAGTTGGCAGCTCACCCCCGTTGTGCCCCAGTTTCTTGCAGGTTTTGCCGTACAGGTTTCTTTACGGCTTTGCTGGCACTACTTCCTTTTCCGGGTGATTTGCTATTAGGTGGGTTTATTTGTATCGTACCCCCCATTATATACCTTGTATATTATTACTCTGTTGTATCTAGAAGTTCCATCAACCAAACATGTATTTATTCTTTGAGATAGAGACCAGTGATGTTATTCTTTCGACCTTAGAGTCGCGCGTTATATTTCTGTGGTTTTCTTGTGGTTTTGAGTTTCCTTTTGAGTTTTGATCCTCGCCGTTGGCGTTGTATATTATATTGCTTGTGTGGTTGTGGCCGTTGATTGACGAAGAGCTAGCTCCCGCTTGGAGATGCCTTTTTATTGATTTCGTATACTATTCATGTTGTATCCCATTTAGGGGCCAGTATTTACAAAGGAGACTCTGCCGAAATTTTCAGGAAATTTTTGATGTTTTTAAAAACCGCATAATTCGGCTTATGCTATTGAAACTAATTGCTTTAAGTTGGTTTTTTCTGCACTCTACATCTTTTCTTGGTTTGGATTTCTGGGTTTTCGGTTTACTTAGATTACGTACGTCTCGAGACGTTCGTAGTTTAAGTGCCGGTCATGTTCCGTACTTTCGGGTCGTGACAATGGTGTAGAGGAAGGGTAGACCTCAATCTGCCGGAGTGAAGCGTCCTGCCACTCAGATGGCAGGAGGAGCCTCTTCAAGGCCAACTGTTGAACCCAGGAGATCGGAAGAAATCAATAACCAGCCAAGTCCCGACTTTTGCTTCTATTGCAAGAGGGAAGGACACTTGTGGAAGGACTGTAGGCGTGCAAAAGGCCTATGCTTAGTTTGTGGCGCATCTAATCACGGAATTGGAAACTGTCCTTATAAACGCAACCCAGCTCACACACACACCAACTATCCGCAGCGGCCAGCTATCCAGGCTCCTCCGCCTCGCCTTGAACTCCCTGCTCCACCACTTGCACCGCCTAGTCGCCAATTCCAGCAGGCTCTGAGGAACATGCCTCGAGGGTAGAGAAACACGCCCCAAGGATAGAGGAATGTGCCTCCGGCTATGATGAATGTCCCCCGGCGTCAGGATTTCCTTTTAGCGGCCGAAGAAGCAGAGGCCGTAGACCAAGGTAAACCTGGTAATTTCCTCAACTCTTTTCAAGTTTTTCGTTCTTTCACATATTTTTCATACACTACCAATAGTTCTATCACCAAACTTTCCTTGAATCTGTTACACTTTCCTTTTACAAATTTCGAGGACAAAATTTTTATAAGAAGGGTAGAATGTAACAACTCTAAACTTTCTGTACAATTTTTTTTCCAAAAATACAGAAAGGGGTACTTGAGCCTGAGCACAAGTTATAAGTTTGATTTTCTTTTGAACAGCAAGAAAGAGTTTGTAGCTCACTGGTAAGACCTTGCACTGCTGAACCAAAGCAACAGAGTTCAAATCCCATCAGCCGCATAATCTTTTTATTTAATTTTCTTTTAACATTTTAGAATCCCAAAAGTCTACACGTGCAACACACGTAATAGGTTTAGTTACAGAATGATCAAACATGTGAACTGTAGAATACCAAATGACCCCGACCCAATACCCCAACACCAACCACACCCGTCGGCATTGGGCCGGTGACAAGCCCATAAAATCCAGCGAGGTCGGTCATATCCGTCCCAAATTCTCTCAAACTCCACCTCCCGCATCTCTTCAGCTACCCCACTACTCCCTTATTGCTTGTTTACTCTGAATTAAACCAGAGAGCAATAAAATGCCCATTTAACATCATTTTAATGCAGATTTTTAATGCATTTTCTTTACCCCTAAATCCTAATTTTCCCTATAAATACCATCCTCAATTCACACCTCCTCGCTCACAATTCCCTGCTAAAACTCTCAAGAAAATTCCAAGTTCTATTTGTGTGCAAGTGGAGTTAACAAAGGGCGAAGCTCCGGCGAACTTCCGAGGAGTTTCCGACGAAGAAACGACGCACCGGAACCTCCTACCCCTTCCTCTTTCTCTCCTCTATCCAAACATCCAGTAAGTCCCCCTTCTCTCCCTCTTTTGTTATTCCTAAACTCTTCATTCTTAAAACGTGTCGGAAGCGGAGTTATCCGGCTTCCGATTCTCTTTTCTTTTAAAAATACAACTTTTTCTTAATAACAAACCTACAAATTGTGATATATTGTTTAGTAATCATTAACAAAGACAATAGAACAAGTTTGACTTTAAAATAATAACCATAGCAAGTTATATTTCACCTTTACATTAAAATACCTTCATGTTTCATTTCGACATGCTTAAACTTTTTAAACCGTATTACCTTAGAAAACTCACGAGGTAATGACCTACCTCCTCAAAACACACATATCTAACATAGCACGATGGAATTTGGGAACATAGATTTGAGAAAATACGACTTTACATATAACTACCTTCAACTTATAAAACATTTTTCTACAAGAAGTGTATTTAAAAAATCTTTGCAATTGTACCTCTACAACCCATTTTGGGGAACCCGTTCGGTATGGTACGGATTATCGCACATCCTCGGGCCTAATAGAGTGAGATGCAGACCTCCGCAAGGAGCATACGATCTCGAAAGATTTTTATAACATTTTTTCTTTAGAAAATGTGATTTCTATTATATATAAAACTTATATTTTTAATAAATAAACATATATGTAATTAATATCAAAATATATATTTTTAATATTGATAAGATTTCACATTTCCAAAATTCAAGAAAAACATTCCATTTACAAAAAAATACCATACAATTCCAATATTTCAAATAAATACCTTATACTTTAAAACTAGGTCATATTCACTAGAAATTTCACATTTAATAAAAGAAACATCTATGAAAACTCTAAATACGATAATTAAATACTTGAGGTATATTTTGAAAGTATAACAAAAACTATTTTACATAAACCCCCCTCAAGTTATACTAAATTACCATAAGGACCCTAGTAAACATAGGTTTAAGCGGAACCAGTCTCTTGAGCCTCAGGGAGCCGGAGATATGGGTGCTTGCATATTTAAGGTAGAAAATATAACTAACGGTGTTATCAATACGGTAATTGTTTTGAAAAAGATACAAATCCTGCCGTCCATGTGCAGCAGTTACCGATAACGCTAAAACAATCAGGATTTCAAGTTCTTTTAAAAGTGTCTGACTCAGACCGAGTCTCAATATAAACAATCTGACTTGAATGTGATTCAAGTATAAAACCATAATTCAATATGAATTCATCTATTCAATCTAATCAATCTATATTGACCGAACCGAACCATGGATATATTCCATTTACATGATCATCCATTATATCCGTTCCATTACTGATATCATGGTTTCGGTAAGTCATCCATCTATATACAATATAAAATTCAACAATACAACCAATACAACCAAGATATCGCGGGGTTTATAAGGGGTAGATTAGTACGGAAGGTGTTAGAAGTGGCACGAGACTGCAACCATAAGACACCTAACCTGAATCTCCATTGCCGTTGTACCGTGGCTGAACGGTTCCTTGTACTCCGTATACCGTAGTCTCTGGTATAGTGAGACTCCTCTCGTATACACTGGTCTCTTCTGTACCAAGCTACAAACAACAACGTTAATACTAAATGACAATAATAAACAGCTATACTCTATTCTGTCTATTCCATTCTTATCTATCTACCGGACTTACCGAGCGATTTATTCGCTGACGATATTCTCATTCTTCTTCTTTGGAATGTCGTCAGGTGATTCAGACTCACTGGAAATCGAGCCCAACAGCGAAGACTTGGATCAGTTTACTGAAGACCCAGTGTTTTAGATTCACTTATACATTACATTTCCTTTACTTTTCTGTTATGCCATTGTTTAGGCATTGTTTTCATTCCATGTATTTTCATTTCAGTTGTATTGTAAAAAGAATGTTTAATAAATAAAGTTGCTGATTATTTACACATTGTCTCTTGTGTACATTTCATTTATATTGCTTAAATACGCTTAGCGTGTTTACTTCAGACTGAATAATTAGCTGCCCGTCGCGTCCTCTGCCCGTACACTGGGAAGAGGGGCGTGACAGGAAGCTACAGCAAGAATTGCACAGATTGGAGATCGAAGTATTTATACCAGGTAACACTTCATATTTGATGAAATTACGCGTCCAGTCCACTCTTGTAAATCAGATCAAGGCAGTTCAAGAAAATGATGCAAAGCTACAAAAGATCCGAGAACAAGTAGAAAGTGGACTACGGACCGACTTCATCATTCACGAAGATGGATTCTTACGGTATGAGTCGTTTATGCGTGCCAATCGGCCCTATTCGAGAAGAGTTGATGAAAAAAGCTCACATCTCTCCTTATTCTGTACACCCTGGTGGCACGAAGATATAAATGGATCGACGACGACACTACTGGTGGTATGGAATGAAGTGTGAAGTAGCTAGAAGCGTAGCAAAGTGTTTGGTGTGTCAGCAAGTGAAGGCTGAATATCACAGAATTGCTGGTCTACTTCAGCCGTTATCAATCCTAGAATGGAAATGGCAGCACATTACCATGGATTTCGTGACTGCTCTCCCTTGCAACACGAAGGGTAACGATGCAATTTGGGTTATTGTAGATCGACTCACTAAGTCGGCTCACTTTATTCCATTCAGAATTGGCCAGTCAACTGAGACGTTAGCAAGAAAGTACATGGAGGTGAGTAAAAATCTAAAGTAAGATTTATACCTTCAAGATGTACCATACTTGTCTTGACACCCATAAACTCATGCAGGAGATCGTGAGATTACATGGGGTACTTGTTTACATCATCTCCGATCGTGATACAAGATTCCGATCATAGTTTTGGCAGAGTCTGCAAACTAGCCTAGGGACGAGTCTAAATTTCAACATGGCATATCATCAACAAACGGACGGACAGTCCGACCGAACAATTCAGATTCTGGAAGACATGCTGGGAGCCTATATGTTAGACTTCGGAGGTTCGTGGGAAGATCATCTACACCTAGTGGAGTTTTCATACAACAACAACTATCATGTCAGTATTGGGATGGCACCATTCGTAGCACTCTACAGACGGAATTGTCGTTCCCTGCTGAGTTGGGATGACGTTGGAGATCATGAACTCCTTATACCAGAGATGATCGTGGCAACTGTGGAAGTGGTTCGCACGATCAGGGAAAGGATGCGTATAGCCCAAGACCGAAAGAAACATTGGGCAGATGCAAAGCGTCGACATCTGGAGTTTCAATCCGGAGAGCATGTATTCTTGAAGATATCTCCAAACAGAGGAGTGATCCATTTTTTCAAGAGGGGTAAATTAAGTCCAAGGTACATAGGACCGTTCGACATACTCGAACGAGTTGGAAAAATGGCATACCGTTTAGCTCTACCACCCTCATTGGAAGGAGTGCACAACGTGTCCCATATATTAAGTTACGATGATATGTGAGCGACCCCATCCGCATACTTAATCACTCAGAGCTCACTGTACAGACCGATCTGATTTGTGAGCAGCAACCAGTTGAGATCCTGGACTGAAAGGTGAAAACATTGCGGAATAAGGAGGTGAACTTGGTCCAAGTAATGTGGAGAAAGGATTCGCCAGGAGAATCAACTTAGGAAAGAGAAGACGATATGTGTGCACGATACCCATAGCTATTCAAAGATTAGTCTTTTATGTAAATTTCGAGGACAAAATTTTTATAAGGAGGGTAGAATGTAACAACTTTTAAATCCCTGTATAAAAATTACTTGTTTATTGTATAGAAAGGGTATTTCAGCCTGCTGTAAACTTATAAGATAAATTTGTTTAATAAAAATAAGAAGCAACTTGTAACTCACGGGTAAAGCCTCTACACTGTTGTGACATAGCCTGTGTGTTCGAATCCCCTCTTTCCTAATTATTTTAAAGATTTTTTTAATTTTCGGAAGCCCAAGAGTTGCACATGCAATTCACGGAGAATCGAAAGGTTTCAGAAAAATCAAACAGGTGCAATGAGGAGTAAACACAAAATATAATACGTGACACGAATATCGAGGCAGATGGAGTAAATCCAACCTCCCAAATCCTCATTTTGGCCGCCACCGATGGTCCAAGTAGCCCCAATCACATCCATTCTTTGCCCATGCGTCCCTTTGACTCCCCACTACTCCCTTGCAGTGTTTGATTTCTCTGCAATTGACCAGAGACTCTTCAAATCCCCCATTAACATCATTTTAATTCATCTTTTTAATTCCCATACTCTCAAATTTCACTATAAATACCATCACATCCCCTAGCTCTCTACCATTCTGAAAATTCTGTAAATAATTCTCTCAAACTCTCTAAGTATCAAGTGGAGTTAAACACCCAAGTGGAGTAGCAAGCAAAGCTTGACGACCGAAACCTTTCCGACGACACCACGACACCCAAAGGCTTCCCCTCATTCTTATTAACGATTTAAATTAGTAAGTCCCTTCCCCCTCTCATTCTTTTCAACTAAAATCACATTTTAAAATCATACCGACAAAGTGGAGTTAACATGTAACAATCATCTCTTTTAAATATTTTATCATGCTTGATAGGTCTATATGTCACATAATATCTTTTTAAAACAAAATTCACATCTATTTCCTTTTGACGTAACCAAAATTTCATGTTCAATAGTCATATAAACGAATTTTTCAGAAAAATACCATGAACTTTAATATAACAGTTTTTCCAATAATTGTTAAAAATAGCTTTAGGAAAACTTTAAAGGGTAACAACCTACCCCACACAAATACTATAGTTTCAAAGCATGATGTCTATATATATCTATATATATATATATATATATATGGTTGATCCAAAGAATAAGTTTTACATTAAAATACCACACTTTTAATCGACGTTTTTTAAATCCTTGGCAATTGCTCCTCTACAACCCTCGTTAGGAGACCCTCTAATGGATGGTGCGGATTATCGCACATCCTTGGGATGGTGGAGCGAGATGCAGAACTCCTCACGGAGTATTCGGTCTCGAAAGGAAATAAAAATACGGTTTTTAAGACATACGACTTTTCTAAATAAAACTAAATTTTGGAAAATTATATAAAACTATGAATTCATATTTTTAATAAAAACATATTATGAAACTATATTTTTAATGAAAGATTAGAATTTTTAATAAAATACCAAAAAATTTCCAAAAGTAGTGGTTTTTATAAAATTACCATAAATTTTTAAAAACTAGGTTTTATCACTAAAACACCACAACAATTAAAATATATGTTCATGAAAACCCTAAATATTACAAATCACCTTCGAGCTTTATTTTTAAACTATATTAAAGTATTTTTCATAAAACCCTCTCGAGATATGCAAACAATACTTAAGGACTTTAGATTAATATAGATTTAAGCATGATCAATTCTCTTGAGCCCCGGAGAGCTAGAGAAAGTGAGTGCTTGTCTATTTAGGTTAGACAACTGATTTGGAGAGATTTTATAGATCAAAGATATAAGTTACCACAATCAAGAACGGCGTCGCATGGTAGCTAGCCGGTGAATACGGGTCGGTCCACAGGGATGTTGTAAATCTCCTAAATGTTCTTACGAGCTAATTCCAAAGGGTGTTGGATCTTTTAATTAAATCTAAAAACGAAGTTGAGTTATACTAAGATTAGGAAACTTGCTAGGATTAAGAAACTTGCTAGGATTAGGTTTAGGTAAAGTTTGGTAAATAAAGATCTACACCTCTTTCAATGCCCTAAATTAGATATCATATTAGGAGTTATGGTAATTATTAATAAAGGGGATTAGGATGATTGGGAAGATGTTTCTTCCTCTAGATCCTTGTCCGTCCTTTCTTAATCCTTACCCTAACCTCCATGGAAAACATTCAAATCCGGTCTTTTATACTACGGTATTACCGTTACCTCGTGGGTAGAGTGCCGTAGGGAGCGGAAGATGAAAGTATGCATGGAGTCCTAATTGTTCAAAAGAGATTGGCAAAGAAAGAGATGAGAGATCTTCATCTCTCAAACCCTTCCCTATTCCTAACCCTAACAAGCGAAAAAACCACTCGCTCATTAAGGGATCTACGAAAGACATAATTTTTATTTTGTTTTGATTTCAGAGATGAAAGATCTACTGCAAATTAATAAAAATTCTAAACTAGATTAAACTAGGGCAAGAAGAGAAATTACCTAGGGCAAAAATTAAAACTAAAACTAGGGCAGAAAATAAACCTACTTACGAATTGATGCTCTCCAAACTTCAAAAGAAATATGAAATTTATTGATGAAAAGAGGCATGAACAAATACAATGAATTGGGTCTCTATTTATAAGACATAGAAAACCTTAGGTTTACAATTCCCGCATGTCTGCATTTACAAAAATACCCCTAGGAAGACTAGTCAGCGCCGCCTCCGTTTTTGGTAAAAAAATTATTCTCTCCGGGCTCTAGATGGCCGCGGAACTGCGGCCGCAGCAGGGGTTGGGCCGCGGTTCCGCGGCCCAATATTGGTCTTGAATGCTGAATTTTTGTGTGCTGCTTCTGGGCTTTTTGGGCTTCCTATTTCTTCAGTACGTTTTTCAAAATGGCTTCTAGGTTTCTTCCAGATCTCCCAGTGAACAATTGCAGTGGACTTTTAACCGTTCGCTTTGTAATCTTGGACATTGCGTTGCCTTGTATTTTTTGAACTAATCTTTTGTGTAGGCTTGATCAAGATCCTTCTGTTTGTTGGTCAAAGTCTCACTTTTGCATCGTCTTTTATCTTTTTCACTGTTTTTGCTCCAAGAACCTGTAACATGTACTATGTAGCAGACATGGGTCAAAAGCACCTGTTTTATTGTAAAATGCATAAGAATGGGGAATATAATATTGCAATATTATGATATGAACAAATACCCCCAAACTTATCTTTTGCTCGTCCTCGAGCAAACCTAGTTTTATTCTCGACAAAAAACCTAACCTCACTTTCGCAGGGAAACGCGATTGCACTGAGCTCGTGCAACAAGCCGTTAAACCTCTAGGTGTCCCTAGTAGGAGGAGTGTTGTCTCCTGAGGGTTTTCAGCGGATACTACCCATAAAATCCTATCAATTCGGCTTTTCGACTTTTGTTCTCCAATTAGGTTTTCTAACAAGGAATTCTATTATCGTCGACTTGTAAATTATCCACCCATATTCTTCACACTTTCACATCATTTAACTTAAGATTATATACGTTCTGCAGACCTACTTAGCTTTCGGCATCTCTTAAGTTTTCCTTCTACGGTTCCATCTCCACTTAGGAATTTTTATCAACTCTACTAAAGATACAAGTTCTATTCTTCACTCCTTTCTCTCATCTAAACTCCAATCACATACCCCCACGTGTGTGTATATATCACCCCTACACTTGGAAATTCAAATCAAGCAATCATACTCTTATCCGTTGTCCAAAGCACTTATTAATTGGTGAATTTTTAATTGAATTTTGCTTACACATCCTTCATGCGGCCGTTAATACTTCTTGAGGTACCAACGACCGATTACAAAATGCGTTTGCACTTTAAAGCGTAATTCCTAGTCTTGCAACACCCAAGGCTTTAGCAGTGACTCCCAAACCAGTTGGTCTAAGGCACTAGGTGATGAAGCACCCTCGCTAAATATTTTTCTATTTTTTAGCCTTAAGTAATCACAAAAACCGGTGTTCATTTTTTTTTCTTTATTCACACTTGAATTTTTTATTTTCTTCGTACTAAGGACTTTAGATAAGAGCATTTCAAGGTCTCTTCTACTATTCCAAGTTTCAAGGTGCGTGATTGTGCAAATTGTAGGGTATACATTTTCAGAATCTAGACTTAAGCTAGGAATTATTTTTCAAACTTATACTTTAATAAAAATATCAATACTTTTCATTTGTTTCGACTTAGCCCAAGAAGTGAACCCAAAATTTGCCTATTTCTAAATAAACTACAAAGACATATACTTTCTATCGTTAAACTTTAAGAAAGGTTATTTTTAGGGTTTTTAATTTACTAAGTCTAAGATCTAGTTTTTCCTAGGCAGTTGACCTATTTATCAAACTTAAGTCAAATACAGCCAAAATTAAATACATTAATTTTTATAATTTTTTGAAATTTTCAATTTTTTATGGGTTTTTCTTTTTCTATTTTTTTTATTTTTTCATATTTTTCAATTTTTATGATTTTTATATAAGGATGCAATGCAAAATTTAGATATGCAAAAGAAAAAGAAAAAAAATATATACAAAAATTAAAATATGCAATGCAATAAAAAAGATAACTATATACACCACCATCTCCCCCAAACTTAAGCAAAGCAGTGCCCTCACTGCTCGGCCCCACGTCACGCTCTCGAGCGTGAACGTGTTCGCTCTTCCCTAGCCAACAGGGTTTGAATACCCCTCTCAACCTCCGTCAGTCGACGGTCGTGTTCCCTTGCCGTCGCTCTAAACTCTTCCCTTAAAGAATCAATTCCCCTCACAGCTCTCCTCATTAATTGTGCATGCTCTTGAGGTGTCATTTCGCCCTTGCTCGATATCGAGATAGAGTTAGGGGTGCGAGCGGGTATATTTTCCGTCGGGTCAGTCCTCGACCATATAGCAGTCAATCGTGCGTAGGACATAGAAACGCCCTCAATAAGAGGTCGGACTGGTATCCCTTCCGTCATGTAAAACTCAAATTCCTCAACGGGGAGGAAATAACGGCAAAGCTGTGTGACAAGCATAGGACATGGGTAGTTTGAGGCCCGTTTCCCCCCACCTATAGAATTAAGCAAGACTGTGCACATATTGAAACGTGGGTTCTTCGTCATTAGTGTGTGCACAACATGTAAGGAAGGGGTGAAAAAAGTTGTATTGTGGGAGCTGCCAAAAATGTTATTTTGTGCCCATCGGCACACGGTCAAGACATTTGCGAAAAGGGATCGAGCTTGAATACCCTGTAGCGGCGCCCTCGAGCAATCGGTGCTCATCAGGGGCATGTAGTCCTCAAAGTGTAGGGGGTGGTCGTGAGCAGGTAAGCGAGGTATAAGTGTGACCTCGTGAATTAAATCCCGATCAATGTTTATTACGCGATCTCCCCAATTCAATTTTATATAACCTAGGTCAGCTAGACATCTATCCTCCATGGATTCATAAAAATGGGTAACTAAATCTGGTAAAGCAAATGCAGAGGGGTGGTTGTAGATCAGAAAATTCCAACCCCTCCGCTCAATTTCGTTTGCGAAGTAGCTACCATAAATTTCGTGTGAGAAAACTGGAGAAAAATCCCTCTCTAATTGCATTCTGTGTGATATGATGTTCTACAGAATTTAAAATATGAAAAACAGAGAGTAAATGATCAGAGAGTACCTCCCCTGAAGTTTCAGGGGGTGAAGACCGAAGGCGGCGGCGGAAACGCGGTGGGAGGCGGCTTGCGCGGCGGAAGGGCTGCGCAACTGAGGGATCGTGCTGCGGAAAAAATTCTGGTGGCGCTAGGGTTTGTGAGGATGTTAAAATAAAGGTGAGAAGCAGAGAATGCTCGGTTCTTTATATAGGAGGGAAAAGATGGAAATTTGCGGAAAAAACCCTCCAAAAGGAGGAAATTATCTATAAATAAATTATTTATTTATTTATTAATTCTGAAATTTTACAAAAAGGTCCAAAAATAATTTTTTTTATTGTTTTGCAATTTTTTTTATTTTTTATGGTATTTTGTATTTATGTATTTACAAATAATACACACCCCCAAACTTATTTGAAATACAGTTTTGGAAAAATTGATTGGAAATTCGGGGGTGAAAGTGGAGGAGATTTAATCGGTGTAGATCGGCTCCTGCAAAAACAGGAGCTCCTCCGATGGGTCCGCTGTGAGGAACGGTTTTAATCGATGTCCATTTACTTTGAATAAAGTACCGTCCTCCGGATTTTCAAGATCGACCGCACCGTGCGGATAAACGGTACGAACTACAAATGGCCCTTTCCACCAAGAACGGAGCTTGCCGGGGTGATAATGTAACCGGGTGTCATAGAGTAAAACCTGTTGACCAGGTTTAAATGTTTTTCGCAAAAGGTGTTTATCGTGGAACACCTTAGTTCGGTTTTTAACAATTATGGCATTATCATAAGCCTCATCCCGCAGCTCTTCTAGTTCATTTAACTGCAGCTTTCGATTGTTGCCCGCATCTCCTAATGATAAATTCAACTCTTTTATTGCCCAAAATGCCTTATGCTCAATCTCAACTGGGAGGTGGCAAGCCTTCCCGTAAACAAGCCAGTATGGAGACATACCAAGATCGGTCTTGCATGCAGTACGGAAAGCCCATAGTGCATCGATCAGTTTGAGTGACCAATCTTTACGGTTTTTAGAAACCGTTTTCTCCAAGATTTGCTTGATTTGCCAATTCGAAATCTCGGCTTGCCCACATGTTTGGGGATGGTATGGCGTTGACAGCTTGTGGGTAATAGAATATTTGCGCATTAAGGACTCAAAAGTCCTATTGCAAAAGTGAGAACCATTATCACTTATTATCGCTCGATGCCCAAATCGAGAAAAGATGTGCTCTTTAAGAAATTGAACGACAACCTTGTTGTAATTCGTTCGGCTCGGCACAGCCTCGACCCACTTTGAAACGTAGTCAACAGCCAAAAGAATATACACATTCCGAAAAGAATTAGGAAACGGTCCCATGAAGTCAATACCCCAAATATCAAAAACATCCACAACCAAAATTGGTTGGAGCGGCATTTCGTTTCTCCGCGATATCCGGCCCAAGTGTTGGCACCGGGAGCATGTCTTGCAGTATTCATATGCATCCTTAAAGAGTCGTGGCCAATAGAAACCATACTGCAAGATTTTCTCGGTTGTCTTCTTTGGGCCAAAGTGCCCGCCACATGCTTGATCGTGGCAAAAGGACAGCACACTCTTAAACTCATTTTCCGGTACACACCGACAAATGATTTGGTCGGAACAGTGTTTAAAAAGATAAGGTTCATCCCAGTAAAAATACTTTGCTTGGGACAAGAATCGAAGTTTATCCTGTTTTGACCAATCTTTAGGTATCGAGCCGGTGGCCAAATAGTTTACGATATCAGCGAACCATGGTTCGCAAGAAACGGTCAAGAGTTGCTCATCGGGAAAAGCATCAGTGATTGGAAGTTCAAGTGTAGGCGAAGAAGGGAGTCGTGAAAGGTGATCGGCCACTACGTTTTCACATCCTCTTTTGTCCCTTATTACAAGGTCAAACTCTTGTAGCAAGAGGATCCAACGTATTAGCCTCGATTTAGCATCCTTCTTCGCAAAAAGGTGGCGAATAGCTGAATGGTCCGTATACACAATAACTGGAGAGCCGATTAAATAAGGCCGGAATTTTTCAAGTGCAAACACAACTGCTAAAAACTCTTTTTCTGTTGTTGTGTAGTTTAGTTGGGCCTCATTTAGTGTACGGCTAGCGTAATAAATCACGTGCGGCATCTTATTAATGTGCTGTCCAAGAATAACACCAATGGCAAAATCTGATGCGTCGTACATAATTTCGAAGGGATGCGTCCAGTCTGGAGATGAAAGAATGGGCGCAGAAATGAGAGAGTGTTTCAATGACTCGAACGCTTCCATGCAAGTTGAGTCAAAATCAAATGTTGTGTCCTTGTCCAATAAGAGAGTCAAGGGTCTAGCAATCTTGCTAAAATCCTTGATGAACCGTCTATAAAAACCAGCGTGGCCAAGGAAAGCTCGGATGTCTTTGACGCATTTAGGAGGAGGAATATTAGAAATGACCTCATTTTTGGCTCTATCAACCTCTATGCCGTTTTGCGAGATGACATGTCCTAAGACAATGCCTTCTCGTACCATAAAGTGGCACTTCTCCTAATTTAAAGTTAGGTTCTTATCCCTACAGCGGGTAAGAACTGCGTCAAGATGTAGTAAACACTCGTCGAAGGAGTCACCAAAAATGGAGAAATCATCCATAAAGATCTCTAAAAACTTTTCAACCATGTCTGAAAAGATCCCCATCATACACCGCTGAAATGTAGCGGGTGCATTGCATAACCCAAAGGGCATGCGACGATAAGCAAAAGTGCCAAAAGGACAAGTAAATGTGGTCTTGTCTTGATCCTCTTTGGCGATGGGAACTTGGTTATAGCCGGAATAACCATCCAAAAAGCAGTAGAACTCGTGCCCAGCCAATCGTTCTAGCATTTGGTCAATGAAAGGTAAAGGAAAGTGGTCTTTCCTTGTCGCGGCATTGAGTTTTCTATAGTCGATGCAAACTCGCCACCCAGTTTGGGTGCGAGTGGGATTTAACTCATTTGCCTCATTGGTAATGACCGTGATGCTCGATTTCTTTGGCACAACATGAATGGGGCTAACCCATTGGCTATCCGAGATAGGGTAAATGATACCACTATCAAGACATTTAACAATCTCCTTATTGACAGCCTCATTCATTATAGGGTTGAGGCGTCTTTGTGGATCCCTTACCGGCTTGGCATCATCCATCAAGTGTATATGATGTTCAACTATGAGCGGAGTAATCCCCTTGATGTCCCCCATAGACCAACTAAAAGCTTTCCGATTATTTTGTAAGACCATTAAAAGGGCATTCTCTTGCTCGAGAGCTAGAGAGGCCGATATGATAACAGGAAGGGTCTCGTTTTCACCCAGATAAGCATATTTAAGGTGCGACGACAAAAGCTTTAGTTCGAGTTTAGGAGGTGAAACAATTGATGGTAACAATGGTGTAACTATTTCAAACTCGAAGGATTCCATCAACGGTTCAAATCGAGTGTACGCAACCGAGTCGGATGGTTCAACTAACTCATCCGAAAAAGCAAAAGACTCAAACTCGGGTGGTGAGTCTTCAAAATCGTCTACAAAGGTGAACCACTCTTAATCGTTGTCCGTCATGAAAGCTGTGTCGGATTCTAGGAGGAACGCACTAGTGGCGTCAACACTGCTGTGACCAAATATAAAATTTTCGAACTCACAGTCCTCCTCCGCGATCTCATTGATCGAGCAAATATCAAGTACGCTAGAATTAGGCTCGGCAGGCTGATTTCCCAACTTAAAAATGTTGAGTTCAATTGTCATATTGCCAAAAGATAGATTCATTGAACCATTACGACAATTGATCACTGCATTAGAAGTTGCAAGGAATGGTCGACCAAGTATCACCGGAATTTGACTTCGGGGGTTAGCGACAGGTTGTGTATCCATAACAATAAAGTCAACGGGGAAAATGAAATCCCCTACTCTAATTAACACATCCTCCAACTCTCCCCTAGGATGGGTAATGGATCGGTCGGCCATTTGGAGAGTATAATGAGTGTGCTTAAGCTCTCTAACGCCTAATTGCTCGTACACAGAATAAGGTAGCAAATTGACACTAGCACCAAGATCTAATAGTGCTCTATTGATGTTCTTGTCCCCAATTGTTATCGAAATAGTAGGACAACCGGGGTCCTTGTGCTTTTGGGGTAAAGATTAGACAAGAGCATCGCTAACAGCACTAGCCACGAAAACTTTCTTTGGTACTTGTGACTTCCTCTTTTTGGTGCATAAGTCCTTTAAGATTTTTGCATATGAAGGAACTTGTTGGATTGCATCCAAGATAGGGATATTTATGCTAACCTGTTTGAACAACTCTACAATCTTCTCCATTTTTGGAGTTGGTTTATTGGATCTCAACCGGTTTGGAAAAGGGACATTTTGAAAAGTTGTTGAGTCCAATTTTTGCGGATCGGATTGTGGAGTTGGAACGGATCCCCGTGTAGATGTGTTCATGTTGTAAGAAATGGGTCCATTCGAGTTAGAAAAAGTAGAGCCGTGTGAAGGATGAAGAATAGGCTCTAACGAAGAAGAAGAAGAAGAAGAAGAAGAAGAAGGTGAAGAAGAAGAAGGACCACCGGCAGGGGTGTCATTATTAATTCCCACATTATTTTGCAACACTTTTTCGGATCTCAACGTGGTCACAGCATTTATGTTATGATTCTGCTGTTCATATGCTACATGTGCGTGACCGGGATTTGGCAGTGGTTGAGACGGAAGCTTTCCTTTTTCTCGCTCTTTTAACGCAGCATTGAGTTGTGCAATTTGTGCCTCAATAGATTTGATGCTTTGATCGTGTGAGGCACTGTTTTGCACCAAAGATTGAATAGAAGTTTCTAACCTTGCTGCGGATTGTGTAGATTGCTTTAGGAACGCATCTAGATTTCTTTCGAGCGAGTTAACCTTGTCATTTTGAGGTGGAACAAAATTGTTGGGTACAAAATTGTTCATTTGATTAGGGTTAAGGTTGCTGTTGGAAAGGTTGCTGAAATTGAGTTTGTGGAGGTGCTTGTTGTTGTGGAGGAGGAGGGCTTTGAAAATTGTTGTTTCCTTGGAATTGTTGATTTTGGTTCCAAACGAAATTTGGGTGACTCTTCCAACCCGGATTGTATGTCGAAGAGTATGGATCATTTTTTTGTCGTTGCTGAAAGGCAGCATTGACTTGATCATGTCCTTGGGTAGATGCATTGTAAGGACACTCTTCGGTGAGATGTGATGGATCCGAACAACAAGCACAAACAGTTCGTGGAGGCACAACAGGGGCAGGAGAAGGCGATGAGATTTTGGTCTCAATCGCTTCTAGCTTTTTCGTAAGAGCGGCCATCTCGGCCTTCATTGCAATCGACATATCTAAGTGATGTATGCCTGCCCTATTTTGACCAATAGAAGAAGATGATGTGGTCTTGGTGCTCTCCCACTGAATTGTTTGTTCACTAAGATCCTCGAGAAACTGCCACGCTCCGTCACTAGATTTGGTTAGAAAGTGACCTTGACAAATGGTTTCTAGCAACTGCTTCGTTGCCGGGTTCAATTCCTCGTATAATGTTTGGAAAAGTTGCCAATTTTCGATCTCATGGTGAGGGCATTGAACGAGTAGGTCTTTGAATCTTTCAAAACACTTCCAAAATGGTTCGGAAGGAAGCTGGGAAAATTGTATAATCTCATTACGGATTCTAGCAGTTTTGTGATGAGGATAGAACTTTTTAAGAAAGGCTTTCACAAACTCTTCCCAATTCTTAATTGAATGCGACGCTGTGCTGTATAGCCACTTCTCGGCTAAGTCACATAAGGTGAAAGGAATGACCCTTAGTCTTATAGCATCGTCGCTTAATTGAGTTGTTTTCATCATAGCGCAAACGTTTTGGAATTTGTTGATAAAGATATAAGCATCTTCGGATTCCAATCCGTGAAACTTTGGCAGCATATTGATGAAGTGGGGTTTGATCTCAAAATTGTCCCCATTTGCCGGTGGGAGGGAAAGACAAGTAGGTAGGGCGGTGCGGATTGGGTAGAAAAGATCCTGGAGCGTGACTCGTTGGGGCGCTTCAACAGGCGGGTTATTCGAACCTAACGGAGGTGGAATCAGTCCCGTCGGTAAGGTGTTGTTGGGATTGTATCCCGACATACCTTCGGAAGAAGAATTTGAAGGTGAAAGTGAAGAAGTGGAAAGGATTTCGACTTCGGAGTCGAAAGGTTCGTCGGTAGGTACCAACGAAACACGGACTAATCGGGCGCTAGTGTCTCTAGTCCAACCGGACATACACTAAAGAGGTAGTGTAGTCAAAAGATAAAAGACAGAATGTGGAGGTAAGAAAACGTCAATGAGAAGAAGTGGTGTAAGTGAGTGCAAAGATTTCTTTAGCGACAAGTTGCAAGTTTTGAAAAGATTTTTCCTTTTTTTATGTGAGATTTTTGCAAAAAGATTTTTTGAAAAGAGACTTTTGACACAAATGCAATCAACCACAAATGCACAATCAGGCCTAGATCTAGGGTCACCTAGGTCAGCTAGACAGCTCCTAACTGTTCCAAAGGGCTAGAAATAGGACCTCAAACCACCTCTTCACCGCCAATTGCGGCCAGGTAAGTGCTAGGTAAGTGGGAGGCTCCCCGCTACAAGTAGCGGTCCTAATTAAGTAACCACTTGCCTTAGACACACTTTCCTAGACACCGCAAAGTCAGGTTAGGATAAAAGGCTGATGCCTATAACTAGTCCTCTGTCCTATTGAGCGCGATGTTCTTAGGGCTGAGTCTAGTATTTTTTTTAATTAAGAGAGGTCAATGCAAATGCTTTAAGTGATTTCTGGGGTCCTGGGAAGGGTGATGAAATCCCCACCCAATCTGAATTGGTCAAAAGCCCCTTAAAGTCTGATTAAAATATGCAAAGCAGTAAATCACTTGCAATCAATTATTTTTTAGCGCGGCGCAAAGAATCCTGCGGAAAATCAATTATTGGAAGGGGGAAGATTTTTTTTGCGCAAAGAATCCTGCAGAAAATTTGGCAAAAAATATATTTTATGTTGCAGAGGGGAGAATGAGAGAACAAACGGTGCAAAATTCGCGCGCTGAGGAGATCAACAAGCCGCGGATCCGCGGTTTTGACAGGGGTACGGCGGCGAAAAGGCGGCACTGTGGAGGCTTCAGATCCCGAGAAAAATTGTGCTGTTCTGTTGTGGAATTCCCCCTCTGTTCTGATATACCAATTTCTCTTTCGCTCTCTGGAATTTTCCAGATCCTTCGATCCTGCAAAGATTCACACAAGAAACCCTTCAAACAATAAAAGATGATAGGATTTTTATATTTTTGATTTTTTCAATTTTTATGGTTTTTATATTTTATATTAACCCGAAATTACAAAAAGGAAATTTTTACGCCATCCCCGGCAACAGCGCCATTTGATTTGGAGAGATTTTATAGATCAAAGATATAAGTTACCGTAATCAAGAACGGCGTCGCTTAGTAGCTAGCCGGTGAATACGGGTCGGTCCACAGGGATGTTGTAAATCTCTTAAATGTTCTTACGAGCTAATTCCTAAGAGTGTTGGATCTTTTAATTAAATCTAAAAACGAAGTTGAGTTACACTAGGATTAGGAAACTTGCTAGGATTAGGAAACTTGCTAGGATTAGGTTTAGGTAAAGTTTGGTAAATAAAGATCTACACCTCTTTCAATGCCCTAAATTATTAGGAGTTATGGTAATTATTAATAAAGGGCATTAGGATGATTGGGAAGATGTTTCTTCCTCTAGATCCTTGTCCGTCCTTTCTTAATCCTTACCCTAACCTTCATGGAAAACATTCAAATCCGGTCTTTTATACTACGATATCACCGTTACCTCGTGGGTAGAGTGCCGTAGGGAGCGGAAGATGAAAGTATGCATGGAGTCCTAATTGTTCAAAAGAGATTGGCAAAGAAAGAGATGAGAGATCTTCATCTCTCAAACCCTTCCCTATTCCTAACCCAAACAAGCAAGGAAACCACTCGCTCATTGAGGGATCTACGAAAGACAAATTTTTTATTTTGTTTTGATTTCAGAGATGAAAGATCTACTGCAAATTAATAAAAATTCTAAACTAGATTAAACTAGGGCAAGAAGAGAAATTACCTAGGGAAGAAATTAAAACTAAAACCAGGGCAGAAAAATAAACCTACTTACGAATTGATGCTCTCCAAACTTCAAAAGAAATATGAAATTTATTGATGAAAAGAGGCATGAACAAATACAATGAATTGGGTCTCTATTTATAGGACATAGAAAACCCTAGGTTTACAATTCCCGCACGTCTGCATTTACAAAAATACCCCTAGAAAGACTAGTCAGCGCCGCCTCCGTATTTTGGCAAAAAAATTATTCTCTCCGGGCTCTAGATGGCCGCGGAACCGCGGCCGCAGCAGGGGTTGGGCCGCGGTTCCACGGCCCAATATTGGTCTTGAATGCTGAATTTTTGTGTGCTGCTTCTGGACTTTTTGGGCTTCCTATTTCTTCAGTACGTTTATCAAAATGGCTTCTAGGTTTCTTCCAGATCTCCCAGTGAACAATTGCAGTAGACTTTTAACCGTTCGCTTTGTAATCTTGGACCTTGCGTTGCCTTGTATTTTGTGAACTAATCTTTTGTGTAGGCTTGATCAAGATCCTTCTGTTTATTGGTCAAAGTCTCACTTTTGCATCGTCATTTATCTTTTTCACTGTTTTTGCTCCAAGAACCTGTAACCTGTACTATGTAGCAGACATGGGTCAAAAGCACCTGTTTTATTGTAAAATGCATAAGAATGGGGAATATTATATTGCAATATTATGATATGAACAACAACTTAACAGAGTTATCAATGGAAATTATCTTGAAAAAAGACACAAATCCTGTCGTCCATGTGCAGCAGTTGCTGATTTCTCCCGAACATAAGATTTTAAAGAACTAAATCCTTTCATAAGATTCTGACTTCAATTTGAATCCAAACGCAAACCAGAATCCAAAATGAAACATGAACTTGAATACTTGATCATGAACCTAAACACTCGAATTCAAATATCAAACTTGAACTTGAATACTTGATTTGACTTGACCGAACCATGGTTATAACTTGACATGAACTTGATATGAATACATGAACATATGATTCTATCTTGAAAATGAACCTGATTTTATATCCATGGATCCGGTCAAGATCTGTAATCTTAATCTGTACAATACAATACGCAAGGATAAAGGGGTAGATTGGTACGGAACGTATATCGTGACATGAGAAGTCACTTTAAAAGACACCTACATGAATTCACATGCCGTTGTCCTTTGGGTTATGACAAGGCCTTGTATTACATGTTACCATAATCCACGGGGTAAGATGGATTCCTCTCGTATACATGAATACTTTCTTTATCAAACTACAAATAACTACGTTAGAATAACTATCTTATACCGGTAAATAAACATGCTTAGATACTTTCTTATATAGAACCTTACCAGTTCATATTCACTTGATTTCTATTCACTTTCATTCATCATTATTTATTTCTTTTGGGGAATTACCGAGCGCTAGTTCGCTGACGACATTCCTCTCTGTTTTTTTCTTTGGAATGTCCGTCAGGAGGACCGGACTCTGAGTGTTAGAGCCGAGCCAGAAAGATTTGGACTAGTTCATTTCTCAGATTTTTAGCTCCTGCTTGTATTTACTTCCAGTATGCTGTTGTTTAGGCATTTGTTTTATCAATGTATCTTTTCATTACAAACAGTTGTATGTAAATTTGAATGTAAATAAATTTGTTGTTTCATTTTATTACTCTTATTATTCTTGCACATTTTTATATTGCTTAATTACGCTTAACATATTTTTTTAGTAAATATGTTGCGGGCTTGCCATGTCACTGTTTCCGTCCATTTGGAAGCGGGGTGTGACAAAAGTTAGTTAGAAAAATATTATTTATTTATATCTTATACTATAAATAGATATATAAAGAATTAAAAATATATTAAGTATATATAGTACTAGATTCACGTAGATACACCGTACTAGTAAATATTAGATATAAACTTGCATCATGTTGGGTTTTAAACATGCGGATCGGGTCGGATAACGACTACTACTACTTGAATTATTTGCAACTGTTCAGCCAAAAATATTGCACTTTTGATATAACATTTTCCTTACTTTTCTTAAATATTTAAAGGTATTTATTATAAATATAGAACATATGTGAGTTTATCTGCAAAGTTACTCTTTATCATATGTTTATATATTATAATTAACATTATGAAGGAAAATATATGCATATAATATTTTTATTATACATATCATATCAAATAATCTTAATCGAATTTCTTAAAGATTTAATACCATATAAAATGATTAAGATAATATCTCTAATATAACAAATATTGCTAATATTATTTATGGAGATATTGTGCAGATTTAGCTCAGGTCCGGAGATCGAGATACTCGAGAGGTCAGGAGCAAGATCTGTCGATAAAATTGTAAAATCAATAATGGCAGAGACTTAGGAAATATTTGAAGAATCCAGACATTGAAGAAATCTCCACGTGTCAACATGAGAAAGCACCGGAAATTTGGAACCCTAATTCTACTAAACCGCCGCCCAACCGCGGCCATAACGCACAATCTGCGGCAAATCCGCGGCATATTTAGAGCCATTGGATGAGAAATTTTGGGATTTGGATCGTGATTGCATATCTTAACCTATGAGATCTAGGGTTTCTGATTTAAGGGTTATATAAAGGACCGATGGCTAAAATTAGAAATGATCACCTTTCACACGAAGCAGTTCACTATCAAGAACAAGAGATCCACGACAGGAACCACGGCGGCCTTGGAGAATTGTGCCCCCAAAATTTTCTGGTATATTCCTTATAACTTTCTCTCTCCTCTAGAAATCCAATAATTTGATTTTTTGCAAGATTCTTTGCAAATATCGCCGCTCAAAAATCTTTTGCGTGTTTTATAATTGGTTTGTTTTTGCATATTTTTAACCGGACTTTAAGGGGCAATAACCGAAATTCAGATTAGGTGGGGATTTCATCACCCTTCCTAGCCCTCACAAATCACAAAACGAGCATCTGCATAACCCTATATTAATTAAAAAAATATCTAGACCAAGACTCTAAGGACTGTCGCGCTCAATTAGGACAGAGGAAGTTCGTGGGTAATCTATTGCTTATCCGTATTTCTCTTATGGTTTCTAAGCAAGTGTGACTAAGGAAAGTGGTTACTTAATTAGGCCCGCTATTTTCGGTGATTCGTATAGCGGATACCTTCCACTTATCTGGCACTTACCTGGCCACAAGAGCAATGAAGAGGTGGTAGAGAATTGATCCTGCGACTTGTCCTTTGGAATTCTAGAAGCGGTCTAGTGCTTGACCTAGGTGACCGTAGTTCTAGGATTGATTGTACATTTTTGTGATTTGTCGAGTCAAGCCTCACGTCCGGCACTTTTTCAAAACAAACCATTTAAATCGTTCTCACACACGCTGCCACATGCGCTAAACCCGTTTAGTGCATGATCAGCTGGACACGGGATTCTAGTACCCGTCTTGTCCGCGTTTCTGCTATCGACTCCGAAGTCGGTACTTCTTCATCTTCTTTTTCCCCTCCACCCACCACATCGACCAAGATGGACGTTTCTCCATCAGATTTTACCAACACACCCCTGCCACCACCCGTAGGTGCGCAGAATCCATCGTGCATCTCTCTCCATGAAAGATGCTACCCGATACGCGGTCCCCTTTCTACTTGTCTATCTATTCCACCGACCAATGGGGATAATTTCGAAATTAAATCCCACTTCATCAACTTGTTGCCCAAATTTCACGGGCTTGAATCCGAAAACGCATACGTTTTTATAACCAAATTCGAAAACGTATGCGCAATGATAGGCACTACACAACTTTCTGTGGATGATATGAGATTACGTCTTCTCTCTTTTACCTTGTGCGATCTAGCAGGAAAATGGCTTTATAACACTGCCGCACACTCTATTGCCATATGGGATGAATTCGTTATAGCATTCCTTAAGAAATTTTATCCAAATCATAAGACCGCCCATGTTTGAAGCGAGATTAACCAGTTTACCCAACTTCCCAACGAACCATTTTGGAAATGCGTTGAACGGTTTAAAGATCTTTTTGTCCAATGCCCTCATCACGGAAATAATAGATGAGATCTTTTCCGAATTATATATGAGGGTGTTAATCCAGCGACAAAACAAATGCTTGAAACCATTTGTCAATGTCATTTCATGTCTAAAGATGATGGGGAAGCTTGGCAATTTCTGGAAGATCTCGCTGAACAAACTTTGCAGTGGAAAAGCGTTAGACCAATTTCATTTAGGGCAGGTATCCATCAGCTCGATGTTTCCATCGCATTAAAAGCCGAAATAGTCGCAATGCAAAAGAAACTCGACGCTATTGAAAACAAATTATCATCAGCCTCCCTAAACCAGGTTACGCTCCCCAAAAACTTGCATGGTTGCTGTTCCGACCCATCACATTTGACGGAAGAATATCCTTTGAATCCTCCATTTCAAGTTCAAGAACAAACTAATGCTGCTTTTCAGCAACGACCTAGAAACAATCCTTATTCTTCCACATACAATCAGGGATGGAGGAATCATCCTAATTTTGCTTGGAACCAAAACCAAACTCAAAATCAAAATCCGTTCCTAAGATAAAATAACTATCAAAGGCCTCATCCACAGCAACAGCAACCACCACAACAGAGTCAGCACCCCTTTCAACCGCAAACTTTTAAAAATCCGTCCAACAACTCTACATCTTATAATAATTCTTTCCCAACGGCCGGTACCAAAAAATCCTCTGCACTCGAACGAAGCTTGGAAACGTTTATTAAACATTCTACACAAACGATGGCTAATTTAACATCTTGATTGAATGATTTTCCGTTGTGTCGTCGTTTTTAGAAAATTGTATTTAGAAATCACAACCAAAAATATTTGACCGCAATCAATAACGGTGTCGGATGTAGCCCATATGCTTATTAATCTTTTTGAGCTTAGTCCTATATTGGACTACAGATCTCCCAACCAATATCGGTTCAAGGGTACATCTCTTCACTCCTCTGATATTTGTCGTTGTAATCCTTCAACGTCTTCGGAGAGGTGACGGGTCCCGACAACCATACATTTCATAGACTATGACGTCTTTAAACTGGACTGTGGGGTCCTTAAGCCCATGGACTATGATGTCCTTAACCTCGGACTGTGGGGTCCTTAAACCTATGGACTATGATGTCCTTAATCTCGGACTGTGGGATCTTTAAGCCCATAGACTATGATGTCCTTAACCTTAGACCGTAATGTCCTTAAACTAATCGACCGCAATGTCCCTAAACTAAACAATAGAGCCCAAATGCTCTCTTGTTGGATCTAAATGATCCTATTGAGTTGATCTTAGTCTAAAATTAGACTAACGTATCCTCAACGAACGTTTAAGTTGATCTTAGTCTCAAATTAGACTAACGTATCCTTAAACCCAACCTAAAACCCAAATCTAAGAAGATACGTATTTGGACTAATCCACGCCCTACGGGCGACAACATAAATTAGTCTCCGTATACAATCCACGGGCAACCAAAAACAAAACAAACACACACGAAACGAAGTGACCATCTGGAGAAGGAAAGAGTGGTTACCGCGATACGGTAGCGTAATTAACTGCAGGGGCTTGCGCCTGCAGGGAAGAGCATCCCCACAATCAAAAACCCCTCAAATGAGGGGGAATCTGACGAAGTCTGCTATATCGGCCGCATCCGTTTAAACCTTCGATATACGGTGCCATAAATCAACTTGGCATCTTCGGAGAGGTAGACGGATAGCACCAATTAGCATCTGCCCCCAAATTCAGGCAAGACGGACTTACGCGGTCGCGTCTCTGTTTTTGGCGGAGAACACTCCCTTTTTTGTCCCTTTGCTCTAATTTATAGGAGAAAGAAAAGAATCGATTTGTTCAGAAAATCTCTCATTGAGAGATTTTGATCAACCAAAATGATTTTTTAGATCAATCGGTGAATTTTATTCACCGTTGGATTTTTAATCCAAGGACTTCTGTTTTACAGAAGATATTTCTTTTGTTGTTCTTAGCAAGTTTAGGAAGATATTTCCTTACACAGAATTTTTCTGTAAATTGGTGATTTTTAATCACCATTGGATTTTTAATCCAACGGCGCTCTGCTTTACAGAGTGCAATCTTTCTTGTTTAGAATGATCAAAGGAAATATATTCCAAAATAGTGCTTTTGATCCCTTTGTTTAGAATTTAATTCTATCTGTTCAGAAGGCATAGGAGCCATCACGTGTACTACGTGACCCCTCACAGAATTAATTTGGTTTGTTTGTATGCAGGAGTCCAAATAGAGGGAAGGCACCACGTGGTAACACGTGAGCTTCTTTGTTCTTTGTTTGTTTTATAACTGAGTCCCACACGTTTTGTGTGAAAGACGATCACGTGCTTGCACGTGAGGCTTTAGTTGCCGCCTACTAAGTGGAGCCGCTTACTCTGCATACAGATGCATCACGAATTGCACGTGATGCTCCACTAGAGGGAATTTTTTTTCCTTTTCCCTCTCTGAGTCTCTTTGTAAGGGATTGATGATCACGTGCTTACACGTGATGCTTCCATTAATAGGGAATTTTCCCCTTCCTTTTTTCTTTCTGAATTTTTATAAGGGAACACACCACGCTTAGAATCCTCCATACTAAACCTTTTTAGTATGGTGTTTATGTACCTGGATTTGGGACACTCCCAATATCCACTTTAGATCTATCACCATAGATCATATTCTACAGGATGTAGGAGGTATCATCCAGATCTTCAATTGAGAATCCCCGTGATAAGAGGAGCTTGACCGAGTGTAGTATAGGAAACCATTTCCTATCAAGAGTATGTCATCTATGTACAATACGTGGAACACAACCTTACTCTCTACAACCTTCTTGTATATATAAGGTTCATCTACCTTTTTGATGAAGTCAAACTTTTTGACTGTCACATCAAAACAGATGTTCCAACTCCGCGATGCGTGCATTGATCCTGATGGACTTAAGCATAGCTTTGAAAGTCTCAACTTTTCCATCTATACCAAGAATCTTCTCAAGATACATTTGCTCCCAATGGGTTTTACCCCTTCAGGTGCAACATGCAAAGTCATACTTTGCTGGTGTACATGGATTCCATCTTTGATCACATAACATCCAGCCATTTTACAAAGTCTCTACTTATGATGGCCTGCCTGAACCTAATTGGGCCATCATCTACCATGATGCAATCCTCGCTCCCACTGTCACCGAGAAGACCGTAGTATCTCTCAAGTGGATGAGGAACCCTGCCAGATTCGCAGAGAGGCTGAGGTTCGTTGGAGACTATTGAATCCTTTGGTTTCACCAAATCATCAGCTGTTAGTTTGTCTAGCTGGAACTCCTTCCAGTTCTACCTCATGTCCACTAATTTCTTCACAAGAAATTCCTTTTCTAAAAAGGTGGTATGCTGAGAAACAAAATACCTTTTGCTCCTCAGAGTGGTAGAAGATATTCCCTCACAAATGTTTGGGATATCCTAACAAACTTATACAGTCCTGACCTTGCCAAACCTTTCCATATTTTGCTTTTCAACATAGGCCGGACAACCCCATATCTTAACTCGTTTAAGACATGGTCTCTTCCCATTCCATATCTCATATGTAGTGGTAGGCACTGATTTGGATGGAACCCCATTTAATAGGTATGCAGCTTCTCAAGTGCATAACACCAAAAGGAAACAGGTAACTCAGTAGTACTCATCATAGAGCGTGCTATATCTCATAGGGTGCGAAACCTCCGCCCCGATACACCGTTGTGTTGTGGTGTATCCGAAGGAGTAAGCTGAGAGAGAATCTCATTCTCCTTTTAGAAGCTCCCGGAACTCCATGCGCAAGTATTCTCCTCCTCGATCACATCGTAGGACTTAATACTTCTACCCGTTAGGTTCTCAACTTCAAGCTTATATTCTTTGAATTTCTTAAAAGTTTCAGATTCGTGTTTCAATAGGAACACATGTACGAATCTTGGGAAATTGTCGATGAATGTAATGAAGTACCAAGAACCAACCCTGGCAATTGTAGACATAGGACCGCATACATCATCATGTATCCGTCCAAAGAGTTCACTAACTCTTTCTCTGTTTCCAGTAAACGGAGTATTGGTCATTTTACCTTTGAGGCAAAACTGGAAAGTATCATAAGATGAGAATTCAAACAGATTCTCATATTCATCCTTATGTAACTTAGCTGGTCGTGTCGCATTGATATGACCTAGTTTACAATGCCTCAAGAAGGATTTGTTCATTTCTGAACTATTCCTCTTGTGTGTATTATAGATATTTTGAACTGTGGTTTGATTTAGAATGTATATGCTATTATATAACGTGCCTGATCGAATCAACTCTTGATTCAGGAAAATTTTCACAACATTATCCTCCAATAAAAAATCATATCCTTCTTTAACTCATTAAAGAAACCGATGTAATCTTGTATATCAGGTTCGGTATGTAATAACATTCGTTCAGAATCACTGTATTTACCATTTGGTAATACAAGGTGATATCTGCCAACTGACTTGGCTGCAACAATTGCACCATTCTCTAACACTTAGAGACATATCACCCATTTTCAGTTATCTACCTTTCTGTAGCCCATGTAACAAATTACACATATGGGATCCTTATCCGGTATCACATACCCAGGACGTAGAGGATACTGAGAAACAATTCTTGGTAATGAACACACCTGAAGAATATGCATCAACATGCACTTTCTTCGATTGGGTCGCGTGGAAATCCGGATATTCCCCAATTTCCTGCTCGGACTTATAACAATTATAAGTTGGAGCGGAACCAGCATTCCCTAGCTCAGTATAATAAGCAGGTTCGGTCAATGCATCCATATTATTATCTTGATTAAGGCGTGACATGGTCGCTAACAGGAGAGAGAGAGAAGAAAACACTCTGCGTGCGCTCTTGCAAAATTAGATTGGTTATTATTTTATCTAATCAGGATGGCTCCCACTATTTTAGTCAAATCTACCTTCAAACCCTAAAAGGTAAGACTAGCCGGGATTAGTTACATCCTACAAGTTCGCCAATCTTTCGACCAGACCAGTGTCGATACTTTGAGGGAGGTTCCCCGTGCTTTCGCACGGACCTAATTAAAATAAACCCCGTTTCCTCAGGGGCGTAACCCCGTTAACACCTTTCTAGACACCTACTTGATCGGCTAATTGTAATGTATAAAACTCTCCCAGGAGTAACTCTTACTCGCAGTGGGTATCAGGATCCAACTATCTCATAGAAGGTATGCAATCTCATTGCAAATTTCAACACTTGAAATTCCCGATAATATTTTGCCCCTGGCTTCCTATGACCTTGACGCAGGCCAACAAACCATAGTCCGCTAGTCAAGTTCAACCCGTGCATTTCATGATTGAATTAAACCCACCCGCACGACCCTTGACGCAGGCCAACAAAGTCGCACGACTACCCTAATCCAATCGCATCGTATGAAGCAGATAAGCACTAGTTAGCTACCGCACACTACGCCTTGACGCAGGCTAACAAACGTAGCACGAATACTAAGTAGTATTTATCTGAAATGACGGAGGCTACGACAGGTTTTTAAGAAAACACTTTGCGTAATGAACTTGATCCCGTTGTAGAATCGAGTGATTTTGAAAAGGAGTGTTTTTTAGGCTTTTACTAGTTTTGCTAAATAGGTCACTCCCGGTGAAAGGATCTCGGCTCTTTCCTTATCGAATAAGGTGCAGGATATTTCACAAATACCACTATGCAAAGTAAAAACTATATAAGCAATCAAAAGACAAACCGAGTGGGTTATAGCATCTGCTAGTTTCGCTAAAGAGGTCACTCCCGGTGAAGGGATCTCGGCTCTTTCCTTATCGAATAAGGTGCTGGATATTCTACAAGGAATACCGCTATGCAAAGAAAGAACTAGAGCTACCAGTTTTTAAAACAAGTTTCTACAACATCTTTAGGTTTCTTTTATTTCATTAATCTCATTAATGAAGTCCCATTAATTATTCTTCCTAAGCATCACAGAAAAAACGAAAGCAGCAATATTTATTATATCTCATATATATATAATATAGGCATTCATCTCAGAACATATCAAGTGATCACATCACAAAATATCAGCAGCAGAAGAATCACATATGAAATATTGGATATAGTAGGAATTCTGTGTTTTATTTAAGCCAGTAAAAACGCGGATTCCACGATCGTGATGAATAGCCAAACCCACATCCCTAAACCCCTACGAGAACGGCAAGCAACCCTCCCAATTCTAGAGTTAGGAGACCTGGCCTCGACTCCTCGAGATGGTCTCCCACTGGACCCTAGAACCCGGTTACTTGTGCTTCCCGCCTTGGGTTTATTCTAATGTGGAAAAGTAAATAATATACAATTATGACATCATTCTCAACCCGGAAGTGCCCCAATAAAAGAATATTACATACAATGAATTTTACATGAATGAAAATGAAAACTCTCATCTCACATAAAACCCCCGGCTATTCAAAACACGACGATCCAATACAACATATCACAGCAAGACATAACATCACATGTCATCAATGTAAGTAAATATGTGTATCCCAATTTTCGTTGACATATAGTAACGAAATCGGCGATACACCACATATTACACTTACAGTCGCAGAAAAGAAAGTGAAAAACTACAACAGTTGGAATTCGCAACCACCTTAGACATCATAAACCCAATGTATCGCATACTTTGGATTTCATGCCCAACAAAATGAATTCCTTAGATATCATATGCCTAATAATTATAAACCCCGCATTTTAGTCTCGATATTGAAAACACTTTCGAATAACCTGTCGGGTAATTCAACAAGATTCCCGATAACCTGATCGAATGCTAGTCGGAAACTTTAGTAAACGGCCGCACTCCCCGATGCCGTTGACGAAGTGCACTAAGGCGGAACACCGCTGCCGCGAGCACCCAAATAGATGCTTTTAGCGATGGGGTTCTCCTACAATCACTTGGTCGGGGCTATGGGGCGTGGATATCTTGTAAGGTTACCCGGCGAGTATCCTCGTACACTACGTAATTGCGACGGACTTTTGATCCACATCAAAATTCCGTGGCAACCGATCAAATGAGACTAAACTGCTAGATTTATAAAATTCAAACTACTTATCACATAACCAATTGTGGATTCTAAATATTGTATCACAATCACAGATAGCTAGACGAAGTTAAACTTTTCGATCGAATAATCAAGCACCCAAAATTTCCCAACAAGCTCAACACTTGAGCGGAGTTCAAAAAGTACCCAGAAACTGCCACAGCTCCTATGAACCAGCCGTAGAAGGGTCAACCAATGCCTCACATGTGGCATCGCTGAACTACCACAAACCCTAGGGTTTAATGGCGGTTCTGATGGTCGCATAATCGAGTTAGGGTTTCGTTCTTCTAGAGGGTCCACAGAATCGCTTGCAAGGTTTTATAAAAATTTTAAACTCGGAAAAAATTCAAATCTTGAAAAAATTTCCAGCGGGGGAAAAATTGGGTTATTGATATCCGTTCGAACTTTTTAATATCGTCTAAATAACTCGAATACATGTTAGAATTACGATTACGAAACACTCCGAGTTGCTTTTGCAAAAAGTTAACATCACATGAAAATTTAGCAAAAACAAACAACACCTGAAACCCTAAAACCCAGAGACTGGAACACCCTGAAAATTTGAAGCCCAAAATCCAAATTTTACCCGGTGAGCTCAGATTTTCCACCTATGTGACCGTCCACTTTTGCACAAAACCCCCTCAAATTTTCATGGTGTTCATGTTATATCATATACAACATTCTGCAGTTGTTTAAAAAAAATTTTGAAGACTTTTTAAATTCGACAGAAACCAAGTTTTCGTATCGGCTGTTTCGGAGTAGTTTCGGTTTCGTAATCCTAGCAAACATCGTCTGAATTTTATAGTATGGCTCTGATACCACTGCAGGGTTGCCTAGCACGGCAGCAAGTTTTCGGGAAGCATCGTCCATGCCAATTTTAAAAATTTGCCGTTCTAGTAAACCCTAACCCTAGAATCGATATTAGAAAATCCGACGAAACTAATGCAAACAACTTTGCAACTAAAGTGAACAGGGAATACAACCTTTGTAGACCGGTCCTTCACTTCAATAGCTCCGTGTAGTAGTCCTTTCGCTGCGATCACGAACTCCCGGACTCTAGAGAGGCTCCCATGAAGAAATGAACAAGCTTGCATCGAAGTCTTCGAGGCCGAAGATGATCTACGTCGAGGAGACACTAACCCAAGCTACCTCTTCACTAATTGTGGAATTAGTGAAGCAAACACCCTATACTAAATGGCTAGTAGTAGAGGATGATGAAGTAGGAATTTTGCTCATTTTAGATTTATTTTTCTCACACTAATTCTTCACCTTGAAAAAACCTAGTGAACTTTTTTCTTTTGATGAAGAAGAAGAAGAAGAATGAACTCATGAGAGAGTGAGGTTAGAATTGCAACCATGGGTGAGTTAGTGTCATTCCTAACCCATGTAGAGAATCAACCATGGTGTATGGTTAATGTTGGGTTAACAAATATCTTAATCAAGACAAACAAGTTGACTATGTCAATGTTCTACATGTTTCCATAGGCCATGACAAAATCCAAGTGTTTGAATTAATTAAAACAAATAAAACCCTAGCATTAACCTATCATGGTATAAGTCTCATACATACATGTTGCATGTGTAACCTAGCATGTCACAATGATATATATCACATATATATTAGTGTGAACAAAAGAAAATAATACAATTAACATATATCACATATATATTAATGTATCATCAAGTGAGAAAAATGAATACTTAAGTGAGCTAATATTAGTTAATGTAATATAATATATCAAATATATAATAATACATTAAATTATTAAATCAACTCTTGATTTAATAATCCGGCTATATTATATACAACCGACTAATATCATATGAATCAACTTATCGAATCAACACTTGATCCGATAACCCTGCTATATCATATATAACCGACCGATATCACATATCACGAGAATAGAATGTGGTATCGCATACACGCATTAATCTTGGTCCCGCACATATCACATATGTGCTCCTACTCCGTTTCGCTTGAGCCAGGAAACTTCTATATAGGACTCTAAAGATTCGTCAATACGCCGGCAGTAGGTGATGATCATATCATACACCCACAAGCCGCAAGCGGTCTTCTAAACATAACGGCCATCCGGGTATTGAGCGATCAGAAGATCAACAAGCAAGTCTTCTCGTACTCCTGCGAATCCAATCAGTAACACTATCGTACAGTCCGGTCTCTTCATCTGATATGTCGCATATCACAACCTAGGGGTGGTATAACGTCAGACCCCAATAGCCTGATAAGTCATGCCGATGCAAGGTCCATGACAGTTTGAGAAACTACTGATAACACTTACCAGTAAATTTCAGCAACCCTGGCCAGGGATTTCCTGTTATGGCCAATCGAGCATAGCGCAACATCAACTCCCAATACCGGGAGAGACGAAACCCCTCCTATCGCTCATTGCCTCCATGTGACTCGGGACTGTACCCAAAAACCACCTTTTTACACGATCTCTTGACCGTGGTATGGTGGAAATCAAAGCACAGTGGGAATCACACAAGACTCTATGACGATCTCGGGTCTACAGACTAACATGTACCAGTGTCACCAGAGAACTGCTATCCGACGATAGGTATAATACCATCTAGGAGTTCTCGGCGAGTCCGTTCAGTGTACCCAGTCTCCACTGAGCACCCGTATACCTTCTCTGATGTCAAACACCAATGGATGTGGGATTATCCATTGCCCATTATATGGGTCAAGAAGCGTATACGCCGGTCTACTCTGGAGTATCGATGCCATGTCTCGATACTCCCACGACTAGGAACATTTGAAGGATGTACTTACCGACTACCCTGTCCCCACTAGTATGATCTGCATCATAATCCTGGTAGTCAAGTACTCATCCTAAGGGCTTTATCAACATGTAATAGAGAGACAATAAGTGTACATGTTAAGATAAAGTGCAACCAGATAGCATACTATCATGTCGAGTAAGAAAGTTCACCCTATATATGTCCAAGCATCCACTACATTATACATCACATGTACAGTAATGGCCTCTAGGGCATACATATTACTAACAGGTGTTGGTTGAAAGATTCCATTGGTTCAGGAAAGCTTTAACCCACCAGATATGAGGAGCCGGTTAATGAAAAAAAGACGCGTACACCGCTTGATATAACCCAACCTTCTGCAACCGTGCACGGTGGACGGAGAGAACATATCGAGCCCAAGGAAGATAGCCGATTGGATAGCGAGGGGTAAGCCCTACCTTATAGACTTTTCCCCAGGGTTGAGCTTCACCTTGACAGATGCGGCGCCCCAAGATATCTATAGCCGGCAAGGGCTGGTTGGGTATCCCAGTTGTTGATGGCTCAAACCGGCCTGTAGGAGTCCAATTAGCCACCTCCACCGCATACGCGGTCTGCGGACGCTCCATCAGCGGTATTGGGCGGAGAGGCTCTGTTAGCATCTCACAAGTAAAGCCGCGCGGCCCCGAATAATGTGCCCATACTAAACTCTCCATAGGAGCAAACTAGTACAGTCCCTATCGTGGGCCCTGATCATCGCCATGGCCTCCTCATCCGACGGCGATTGCGGAAAAGCGGTGTCCGAGCAAGTAAGGAAAGTAGGGAAGAGAAGCCATTGTTCCTAAAAAAAGGGAAAGAAAAGCCGTTAATGAAACCTATATATATATATATATATATAGGGAAACGACAGAAAGTTTGTTCCATGGGACCACTGATTGCAAAACTAATGGACCCCACAAAATCAATATGGCGGCTCACCAATAATGAGACATGACAATCATTGTGAGAATCAAAAAAGATTCTCATTAAATAGACACGGGAGTTTAAAAAACTCTTGACATCCTCATAGAGAAAACAAGTTCTGTTAAAATACCCAACAAATTTGAATTTGTGCAAGTAAGGAAAAACCCTATGAAAATATGCTCAAGAACACCAGGGAATGAAATTTCCGAGGGGCCCTCTTGATCTTCAGAGTAAAGCTCTTTGGTGAGGAATTAAATTCTTTTTATGCGATGAAATTAAATTCCAGAAACTCCCATGATGGGGAAACGAAAAATAAAAATTCCATGAATCCTTAAAGATCAGAGGGTGAATGCCCAAGACATTGAGATTTACTACTCAAAGATCACGTCTTTGGATCTCTGAGAGACGGGTTTCAGAAAAAGAGCAAAGCTCTTATGGTGGATTTAAAATCCCGGAAGAAAAAAAAATTTAGGAAAAGGGTTTCTTTGTTATTCAAGATCGTTACCTAAAAAGGGTTTCTTTTTCTGACAGAGTTTAACTCTGGAATTGCAATGGGCAGAGAACTAAGCTCTGAAGAAGAGAATTAAATTCTCAAAAAAGACAAGGAAGGAAGAAGATGAAAGAACAGTGGCTTCCCAAAGACCAAACCCTTGCATTTATAAGACGTGACAAGGGTGGTTCACCTCCTCTTTCCCCTAGGCAATCCAACGGCTGTAAAGGTGACAGTGTTGCACTCACGTGCAAGCCATGTGAGAACAATGTTGTGGGAGCATTTGTTCCCTTATAAAAAATAAATAATGAACAAAAAGCTATGGGAAAAATCCCCCCAAATGGAGCATCACGTGCCCACACGTGATGCGCCTTGGAGCAAAGAATATAGGCATTGCGCTTAACAAATAAGGCTGAAATTGAGCCTCGCGTGCAGGCACATGAGCATCTATATACAAAGTATATAGGTGCCTTCCCAAAATAAATAACAGGCCAGAAAAGCTCACTTGTTAGCACGTGATGCTCTTTGTTAGGCTTAACTTCATGGGGGTCACGTGCCACACGTGACATTCCTAAACATCAGCTCACGTACCAACACGTGATGCCTTTCTCTGGGACTGCTGCATATAAGCAAACCAATTTAATGCCATGGGGGTCACGTGCTACACGTAAGGGTTTCTAATGCCTTCTGAGCCGATAGAATTAAATTCTAAATAAGAGGGATCAAAACCCTATTTGGAAAACATTTTCTTAGATCTTTCTAAACAAGAAAGATTACGCTCTGTAAAACAGAACACCGTTGGATTAAAAATCCAATGGTGATTAAAAATCACCAAGCTACAGAATAAGCTCTGTATGGGAAAATATTTTCCCAATCTTTCTAAACAAGAAAGATTACGCTCTGTAAAACAGAGCATCGTTGGATTAAAAATCCAATGGTGATTAAAAATCACCAAGCTACAGAATAAGCTTTGTATGGGAAAATATTTCCCCAATCTTTCTAAACAAGAAAGATTACGCTCTGTAAAACAGAACACCGTTGGATTAAAAATCCAATGGTGATTAAAAAATTACCAAGCTACAGAATAAGCTCTGTATGGAAAATACTTTCCCAATCTTGTTAAAAACAAGAAAAATATCTTCTGTAAAACAGAAGTCCTTGGATCAAAAATCCAACGGCGGATAAAATCCCCGAATCAATTAAAAAATATCTCAATAAGTGATTTCCTTAACTAAATCAACAAACTTGCCTCTACTATATAAATGACTCGAGACTGAAGATAGAAATAGGAGACCCCCCTCCCATAAGATTTGAGAAACAAAGAAGAAGAAGAAGAGTTCTTTTTAAAGAAAAGAAACCCTAGGTAAAAAAAGACCTAGAGATCATTTTATTTCCTCTTACAAGAGCTTAACTCTTCCAAATAAGAACTTAGTTCTTCCTCTGGTTGAGGTCTGCAGAAGCAGATCTTCCCACAAGTTGAGAATTTAATTATTATCGGGAAGATTCTGTTATGCAGTCCCAAAACTCATAGGAAAGAACTAAGTTTGAAGAATTTAATTCTTCCAAAGACATAGGAATTCAATTCCTCTGATAGAACTAGGGTTTAACCCTGCATAAGAATTTAATTCTTATAAAACAAAGGATCTAAAATTCTCAAAACTCAGGTCAAGATCTCCATGCACATAAAAGAGATGATTAGCGTACAACACTATAACAACAGATCACGTGTTCCCACGTGTGCACCTTTGAGAAACAAAAAGGAACGACTGAGATCGAGTCACGTGATTCCACGTGACCCCTCTAATAGTGCTTAGCACTTATAAAAGGAAGAGGGGAATAAAATCAGACAGTTCCCATTTTTGGGGTGCCTCACGTGATCCCACGTGACCCCCAATAGTTCTTAGCAATGATAAAAGAAAAGGGAGTAAACCTAAAGAAGCAATGCCCAATTTTCGGGTGCCTCACGTGCCACACGTGAGCGCTCCAAATTTCAGTGTTTAACACTACTTATGAGCCTCATATGGGAGTACGTGAGCGCTAAGCAGATATCAGTGTTCAACACTGTGAGAGGCCAACCTTAGCCCAAATTATCCAAGTCACCCGAGGCCAAAACCTTTTGACCATCAATCAACTGAGCCTCCCTATATTCAGGTCTCCCCAAATCGATCTTAGTTCCAAAGATGACTAATGATCCCCTGACACATGACATCTAAAATGATGTTCGTTCCATCATGGTCTCTCCCTTCAATCTGGAGTTCGGTTCAAGGGCACATCTCTCCACACCTCTGATACATGTCGTTGTAATTCTTCAACGATGTCAGAGAGGTGGAGGGTCCCGACAACCAACAGCTCTTGGATGCACTCCCAAACCCATGATCATATCACAATGGACCATAATGTCCTTAAACTAGCTATGAACCGCAACGTCCTGAAACTAAAACGATAGTGCCCAAATGCTCTTTCGTTGGATCAAAAATGATCCTGAACCCCCGTTAAGTAAATCTTAGTCCAATATCGGATTAACGTATCCTTAACAAATATTTAAGTCGATCTTAATCTCAAACAAGGTTAACGATCCTTAAATCAAACTAAGCCCAAATCTAAGAAAATATGGATTTAGACAAATCCACGCCCTACGGGCGACAACATAAATTAGTCTCCGTATACAATCCACGGGCAACCAAAAATAAAACAAATACACACGACATAAAGTGACCATCTGGAGTAGGAGAAAGTGGTTATCTCTACGCGGTAACATAATTAACTGCAGGGGCTTGCGCCTGCAGGGAAGAGCGTCCCCACAATAAAAAAAAACACTCCCAAATGAGGGGGAATCTGACGAAGTCTGCTACAACGGCCGCATCCGTCTAGACTTCCGATACACGGTGCCATAAATTAACTTGGCATCTTCGGAGATGTGGACGGATAAAACCAAATAGCATCTACCCCAAAATGCAGGCAAGACGTTTGTCTTTTGTCACGACCCGAAAGTACGGAACATGACCGGCACTTAAATCACGAAACGTCTCAAGGCGTACGTAATCTAAGTAAGCCGAAAACCCAAAAATCCAAACCAAGAAAAGTAGTAGAGTGAAGGAAAACCATTTTTTTTATCAACTAGTTTGCAATACACGCTGAAATATGCATTTTCAAATCACAAGTCTTTTCTAAAAATTTCGGCAGAGTTTCCTTTGTAAAAACTGACCCCAAACGGGTATAAAAACCTGATAGAGCATTTATAATGAATAAAGGCATCCCCAAGCGGGAGCTAGCTCTTCGTCAATCGACGGTCACAACCACGCAAGCAATATAATATACAACGCCGAAAGGTGAGAATCACAACAGAAAAGGAAACTCAAAACAGCATGAAATCCATAGAAATACAACGCGCGACTCTATGGTCAAAACAATAAACAACACTGGTCTCTATCTTGAAATAAATACATGTTTAGTTGATGGAACTTCTAGATACCACTGAATAATAATATACAATGTAAAATGATGGGTACGATACAAATAAACCCACCTACTAGCAAGTCATCCGAAAGAAGCAGTGCCAGCAAAACAGTAATGAAACCTGTACGGCAAAACCTGCAAGAAACTGGGGCACAACGGGGGTGAGTTGCCAACTCGTGAATAGAATACATCTACGAACAGGAATCGCATGTATGACGCAATCCTAGGTCATACGATCAAAATAAATCCTCAAATATATAACCAGCAGCCTATAACAATGGCTAGGATAAATATCTAACCCAAGTGTACTCCCATGTGCCCGTGTCAGTGACTCAGGTAGCAATATATCATATGGATGATGTATGAATGCATGAAAACAGAATACATGTACTAAAGAAACTGCTTTCATAATTTAGTGAGATTTCCTGTGTATTTTTAAAATGAGGTATCATAATGAAATCAACATAAACAGTGTTTAGCATCGACACAAAACATAAATCTCAATGTCTCAAAATCTCAGGCTCCGGCTATCCGGACTGGCCTGTATCATCAAATCTCAGTACCTCAATATCTCGAAATCTCAATGTCTCAATCTCAATATCTAGGGCGCCGTCGGTCCAGACCGGCCCCTACCATCCATCTCAAGACCACGACGGTATCCTCCGGATATCCGACACGTCGGGTAATATCACCGGTCGGTAGTGCTTCCCTGCCAGGCTCAACGCCATCATCTGCGATCCTCTTGCCCTGGGGTACCGCACCGGGTCCACCATGTACCCGAAACGGTTCCTCCACTCCTCGAACTCGGGTCTCGAAATCCATCAGCAAACTCATGGTGGACGACTCATACATCATGGGAAAATCGCACTTTTTATTTTAAAGAAAGAAAAGAAGTTTATATAAGTTTTGCGGTTTTCCTCCAAATCCAGAAAATCTCATGAAAATCCGAATCCAAATCCTCAATAGCATGTAAACAGTGAATATAGGCATAAAAATCCATGAATGCGGCATAACAATGAATAATAACATGCATGAAATAACAAGTAATAACTATAATATCTAGCTAGCATATAAGGCAAGTACACTAATATCATGTCTAAACTATTAGCTAACAAGCTATGTCAATGCAATAGTATTTTCTAAGTGTACGTGACATGGCAATTACCGATGAAGATGTGTGTGAGCCGGTAAGTAAGTGTACGTGGTACATACGCATCATCGGTAATGGTGCTGGTGTCCTCGCAGCATGATATCAACAAGGCAATATGAAATCACAACATAGGTATGCGATGCGGAGCGAACAGCAATAATGTGCGGGAGCTGAATACTAGACACAACAATAGCTAATCTGCATTTAATAAAATATGAGTTCTACAGTGGTGCCATTTGAAATAACACGAATCGTGGTGTTTTGAAAATAAGGGCTACGGTGTTTTTAAGAAAAGATAAGTCCTTTGAAATATCCGTAGAATCCCTTGACCTGTCCTTTAAAATACCCGCGATTCGTTAGTTTTGAAATAGGTAGGAGTCTAATCTAGTCTAACAACTACACTAAACTATACGGCTGAACTAACAAGCTGAACTACAGGTAAGGAAACCGCGTAACATCTGAGTCGATACATATACATACCTGTATATGTATTAGTCGGTGATCCCGCCTTAATAATATCATATCCGATACCGTATCTATAATTAGACATCCCAAGTCAAGAGAGCGGATCAACATCAATATAGCTCGTACGTAAATCCGTCGTACGGCATCCCAAATCTGGGTACGGGTCAATATCACATTTATCACTTTATTCATCTGATATCCTCTTTATCAAAAATCACAATCCAGGATACTGACCTACGTCTAGTACATTACTAATATCATCAATAAGATCATGACCTAACTGCTGATCTACAGCCTCAAACGAACCGATATCATCGTCATATATCACAAAGAGGTATACATCGCCCAAAGCGACCCATTATAAATATCATATCATATCATATCCTATCTCATATCACGACCACATGTCAACCATTTTATATATATATATATATATATATATATATATATCAATATTTACATGGCATCGTCATCCAAAGATCCGCTATAACATCAGGACGTACCTCAAGTACGAATCCTGACATATCACCGATCTCACGGCCTCAACTCAATCTCATCGACTCATCTCAATCCCAAGTCCAGTATGTGAACACCTAGTCCTATACCCAGGTGAACACATAAATACATATTCCCGTATAAGCACAAATGAAAGAAGAATATATGCAAGTATGGGTGTGTGTGTATGTGTGGTGCAACCACTACTCTGGGGTTTCGCAACTCTAAACCAATCCAATCACACCTATAAGCCATCTTTATCATCAACAATCTCAAAAAATATATAATCCATATATATGTGTGTATACGTATTCATATACATCACCACGAACTGCGGGGGTGCTATACGCCATCTACCCGACTTCTCCCCGTAGATATAAATCTAACCACCTTGCTTCTCGTGTGCCGATGCCGATGTCGCCATCTTTGTCTTCAATGCCTCGACGTCACGTGGGGTACCTACAAAGATATCACAAACGCTAAAGCACATAAAAATCACATCGAAACCCAAAACGGCATACGCTACGCCCATAGGTAAAAACCTATAGCCTCGCATGCAAACACGATCAAAAACTCTTTGCCGTTGACGTTCAAACGCCACCCGACAGAAACGAATCATCAAATACCAAAATCCGTACTAAAAAAAGTCGTAAATCATGCGCCAACACAAGAAAACTACCCCAGATTCTACCCTAGATGGAATCAGCCAAAATTGCACATACCAAGGGCCTAATTTATAGGGTATCAAGCTACAGAACAAATACGGACCCCAGAACCCATGCTCTGGCCGCAAATTGCGGCCAGAAGGGATTTATCTGCGGCCATGAAGTGGAGTCAGGGGCTGGGGCTTTGGGTGGTGGTTCCAGGGTGCCTGCACATCTCTCTGTCAAGTCAATTTTATTTTCAGGTGGCTCGGGTTAAAGCAGATCTCCAAAAACAGTGACAGATTTACAGTTTTTCCCGACATCGATTCACCAAATCCGTATTCTAGGTTTAAGCTTCAAGTTTTGTCCAAAATATCATCACACCAGGGGTTCTAAGGTCACAACAAGCCTCAATTTCATCTTTTGTTTCAGATCAAACCCTAAGCCCTAACTTGAATTTTCAAAAGTCCTCAAAACGACATAATATCGACATGAAACAAGTATAGATGCATAAAGAATTGAAATACTATGCTAGGGGTGCAGAAATTACCTCCTTTGGCAACTCAAGAATTTTCTTGAGTTGCTCAAAGTCCTCCAAATCCATTCTTTCTAGGTTCAATGTGTAGCTAGTGAGCTTGGGAATGTTTTTTGTGAAATGGGAATAGGGTTTTGGAGTAGTATTCATGGTATATCTAGGGTTTGAAGAGGGGGAGGAGGAAGAGGGAGGGGCTGCAGCAGCAAGGGAAGGAGAGGAGAGAGAATGAGAAAGGGAAAATGATGGGGGAGCATGGGTCAAACAAGTCAAAAGTAACCCTCTCTCTCTCTCATCATCATACTTACTTTTTCTTTTCTTTTCTTTTCTTTTATTCCTTCTCCTCACAATGGTAACCCTAGGCCACCATCTACCCACAACATGCAAGAAAACGTAACAAGTGCAGAAAAATGATATGTGCACATTTTTGCACAAAAATGCTAAAAACCCGATTAGCGATTTTTAATCGCGATTAGCACTAAATTAGCATATAACTAGCCATAAAAACTTTAAAATGGCATAATCCCATAAAATACCCTATTTTAGAATTTTCCATAATTTTTCCAAAATTTTCCCCATTTATCGGTATTTAATTATACCGAAATATTAAAATATTCAATAAAATAATATTAAATTATAAAAATTCCTAAAAATAATATTTTATTTTTTTGAAATGTTACAATATTCCCCCCTTAAATAAATTCAGTCCCCGAATTTAAATTTAAACCCCCAAATTCTAAAACATTTCAATAAAATGTCCAAGTCGTCGGGGCTCCGAAATCATCAATACGTAAAACGCATCATAGCGCAATGCATGCGCATGAGTAATGAGCAGATAACTTAAAATCAAAACTCCGTCAAGCATCCTGCAATCATCGGAGTCAGGGTAAAGACACGAATGCCAAATCCAAAGCAAAACCGATCTGATGTATATCGGAACTATACATGTAAATACCAAATCTATACATGTAAATATCTGGAGGAAATGCATGCCCTTTAAACTCAATGTGCAATGCGCATAACAATGCACAGTGGTAGACGTCTATCATAAGAAAATAACCATATACGTATATATCTTTTGTTTAATATGTACGTTCCGCCGTTTTTGAAAACAATTTAGACGGATTCCTTGTTTTAAACGTTTCGTGTCACATTAGACACGTAGGTAAATACTGAGACTATAGCTCGCTTTTTGGAAATCCCCTTCACTAACTATCCATGCATGCAAAATATCTTCAGGTACTATCCTCTGACTAGTCCTGCTCAGTACGAAAACACATAGAAAATATCATAAAAACGTACTGCTCCATAAGAATCAGCCCCAAAATGTGCATATGAATACTACGTGCGTCTGGTGCGCATGGAAATCAAAATCCATGAATGTGCCATACATGCGCACAGAAACAGCATCTAGGTGCAACGGATGTGCACACAACATCTGTCATAGGCAACGTGTGTGCCTGACGGCAAAAACAGGTGCATCTGACAAGCACGAAGAATCTCGATTTAGTGCATTCGGTGTGCACCAAAATCGTATCTCATAACATGCGCCCAACATGCGCGAAAATCCAAATCAGGTGCATCCATCATGCACGAAATCATGAAATCCAATATCAAGCGCCGAACATGCGCAAAATCCAATCAGGTGCACAAGGTGCACAAAACAAATATCGAGTATCACCATCGAAATCGAAGTCCAGTACATCTAAGTGCACAAAAAGCGAATCACTGCACTGCAAGCATATATGAACTATACCGAGTACAGAACCAAATCATGTGCGTACATATGCACAGAATCAACTCAACTGTATGAAACCCATGAAATCATAAACATGAGAAACCAAGGCACGAAAACGATATCAAGTGCAACAACTGTGCAAAAATCGTAAATACTCAGTGGGTGCAACCATGGTACATGAAAATAAATATCATGAAACTCAATCATCAAAATCAATCATGCGAATAAATCGCCCAAAACATCGAAATCAAGTATGGCGGAATAGTCCCGCTCAAGCACATCCTCTAAGAATCTCTGGCCAACTGTCGTGATCAATCATAACATGTCTCGTCGACTATCCTGGACTCTGGCTTGCCGGTGTGCGTAACATGACCACTCCTGGGTCCAAGTCTTCTCGTAATTTATTCCAGAAAGGTCCTGTCGAGGTCTGTTCATACCAGAATATTGCATTTTATACCGCCCATTCTTACGCTCGTTTGGTTATAGGCAGCTGTTTTTAATCAGTGTTTGCTACATATTTACAGGATACTGGTTCTCAGCTCTAGATAGTGAAATTCATAGAAAAGTACGTCAAATTTCGGATTACTGCCAACAACAGATAAAACACGGGTCTCCGCTCTCTATCCGTATGTTGCCACACACCAGTTTAAGGGACAAAATGGCAAATCGATGTCATTTTCGTGCACAAAGCTCAATGTCAACACAAGATCCAACATATCTACGCGGAGCTCGAGGAAATCTTGGCAAAAGATCCACATCACATCACATTTTGATCTACTGAAATTCTGGAAGAAATGGGAAGAGTTTCTGAGAAAAAGTCATATACCACACTGAAGAGTACTAAAAACTAGGGAAAACCACCAAATTTCATGGCCTAACTCCTCTAAACGGCCGCGGTTCCGCGGCATAAGCACGCTTAGGCCGCGGTTCCGCGACCGTATAGTCTCTTCACTTTGTCGTGTTTCATGGGCAGTTTGGTCACTTCATTTAGGGGCAGATTGTTGCCCTAGGTTTCCCATTCCCCTCCTATAAATACCCCAGTTCTGAGCCAAACCAAAGAGAACTTTCTTAGTTAAGTTTTTTAGCCTCTTTTAGTGTAGTTTAGTCTTCTTCTTCTTCTTCTTTATTCTTTCCTCCATGAAAATTGTAGTGAGAGCTTTTTGAGTGGATGATGAAATGAAGATGAGGGTTTTTGTATCATTCTTTTGTTTTAGCTTCCCCTTGAGATCCTCGCTTTCTCTTGATCTTTCAACCTCTTCATTGAGCTTGAAAGTTTAAGGGTTTGTTATTGATTTCAAGGGTTGTATCTTCTTATGGCATTAGTACTTCATTTCACATGAGTTCTCTACCCTTCTCTTGATCTTGCAACCTCTTGATTGAGCTTGCAAGTTTAAGGGTTGGCTATTGATCCTATGCTTGTCTTGAGTTCTATGTTCTTGTAATTACTTTCTTGCTTATTTCTTTCTTGCTTTTTATTACTTGCTTTACATTCATGCTTTACTTTCTTGCACTTAAATTCCATGCACTTACTTAATTGTAATCTTTTCTTTTCTTTTGCTCTTTTTGGTTCTTTTGTGAATGGTTGTAATTATTGTGGTTGTTAAGAATCAATACGATATTGTAAGTTAACGTTTCTTTGCTCATTTTCTTTTCCTGTTATTTTCCATTGAGCTCCGCCCAAACGATACGCAAGCGCTCCGTTAGGCACCCTACCCTAACAAGGTAACGGTGATTCCTAACCGTGACCGGTTGCGTTCGGTTTGGCCGGAGGCGAAAGCAAGAGACAAGAACGGAAGGACAAGGGTAAATAAGCCGGATTCCACGAATACCGCGCTTAAATCCCCTAATCCACGTTGTTGCCGATTGCTCTAGCTTCAATTGGTCAAGACTCGGCTCAAAGGTTTTAGTACAGATTTCTTTAGCTTACATTTTCGTATCTTTTCTTAACAACTTTATACTTGAAAATAATACACATAGGTTAGTTTGAACAAACACATACAAATTCTTTATTGACTCGTCTAAAACAAGAACGGAAATACAACCATCTCCCTGTGGATCGACCCGTGCTCAACCGGCTAGCTGCAAAGCGACACCGTCCTGATCGCGGTAATAACTTTAGAACTTTGAACATCCGACACGCCAAAACGTGCGATCAAATGGCGCCGTTGCCGGGGAGACGGTAGCGTATTTTCTTTCTTGTTATTCGGGTTAATATTCTTTTTGTATATATTTATAAATAAAAAAATCTTTTTGTTATTTTTGATCATTTTTGTGGGCAAGAGTGCAGATTTTTGCGGATTTGCAAACTGCGATTGTGGGGAGCAAAGTGTACGTTCAAGGTTAAGGTGTTTGCAAAGTACAGTGCCAAAGATCCGGGTAGTTTTACCCGCGCAAGCGAACTTTTCAAGCTTACCGGATTTGATTCAACGGGGGTTTCCTAACCCAAAATCTTAACGGTACGTACTTTACTAACACCTTCTTCTCAAATCCGAGATTCTTTGCAAGTTCGCTAGCAAACGCAAAAAAATTGACTAACCCGTATTTTTTGCAGTGCCGTGCTTAAACTAAAAAACGATTGTTTGATCCTTTGAACAAAATTTTTATTGAATAGCGCATTGCATACATTAATACGGACTTAAGGGCAAGCGAACCCCACAACATACGGTAAAGGATTTCATCACCTTTTCCGTGGCCCAGAAATCAAGAACTTGAGCATAACGTTTACCCGCACAAAATTTAAAAGAAACTAGACTTTAAACCGTAAGGACTTCGCGCTCACTAGGAGAAGTTAACTGTGTTTAGAACCTCGCTTAACGGTATATTGTTTACGGGGTGTCTAGGAAAGTGTTAACGGCGAAACCGCCAAAAGAGAAAGGGTCATTTAATTAAGGAACTTCGCGAAAGCGTTGGAAAACCTCCCCTTATCTCTGCACTTACCTGGCCTCGTGATCAGTGTATCTTAAGCCCGTTTCTCGACATAGTTTTACTTCGACAATCAAGTTCTGGAGCAGGTCTAGTTGACCTAGGTGAACCCTAGAACGATTAGGTGTGTGGTATTTTTGTGTCGTGATTGTTTTTGTCCAGATTCTTTTGTGTGTATATTTTATTCTTTTGTTAATATCTAAAAAAAAAATTAAAAAAAAAATCACATTTTTTCCCCTCCTTTTCTCTGCCTTTCTTTCTCTCTTCATATCATGGGTACCCCACCTCGCAAAACTCTTGCCGAACTTTGGTACCCACAACCAGACATTACTTCTTACGGTTCTTGCTTTGGCCGAACGTCAAACGATCCCTCCATGCCCAAAATCTCTTTGAAAGATCGGATAGACGCGTCTAGGACAAACACTTGCCTTCCGCAATCCACTTTGTATCAACCTTTTCAACCTCCCCCACCCTCTTATGTTTACCCCTTTTGCTAGTCGTCCTTTATCCATCGCTGAACATATTGAACAATCCTGTAGCCGATCTTTCACTCCTTTCACCACTACAGATTCTTGGGATCAACAATTCCATTCACCTTCTTATCCAAATGTTGATCTTGCTCCTGTCCAGCCATTCAATTCCTACCAGTCCTACCCGACTTCTGCACCTTCCCTAGACATTGCTTCTGAACCGCCATTTGGGAGTTTTCAGTATCCAAACAACTTTGAATCTTTTACTGAAACCCCTTCACAACCCATGTCTAGTCTGGAACAGTCTTTGGAAGACTTTAGGGTAGCGTCATACCAACAGATGATGGATTTGAATGCGTCCATGGCCGCCCTCATACAACCTAGTGACCCGGTAGCTAGTTTTCAACTAGCTCCAAATTTTCCAATGTATGAAGAGGCGGTAGGACAGGTTAAGAATTTGAGTGGAGAGAGTGAGATGTACCCCCTTCCGAATCAAGCCTACCCGTTTCAACTTGAATCCCACAACTCCGGTTTTTAATGTCTATCTAGTGTTCCAAACGATTCATTGATTAAAGATAGAACAGATAATGAGTTGTGTGACTTTGTAGTGTTTGATTTGCCCTATTGTGAAGGGTCCTTTTCGAGTGAAACCACACCCAATCCTTTTGATCTCTACACCTCCACTCTAGAACCTGAATTGATTAATATCCATGCTTTTATTGAGGTGTCTGAGAATATTGATTTTCACTTGATTGAGGATATTGACGCCGGGAATATTTTGGATGATGAACCTGTAGATTTGGCAGAGTTTTTCTCTCCAATTCATCATCCCCAGTCATTAACTGTTTTTCCCGAACCCCACATGCGTCTTGATTTTGATGAAATTTGCATGGATAAGCTGAATTTTGAGGAAACTTTTGAGGATATTTTTGAGGATGAACCAGTTTTAATTGATGAGTCGGATTTTCCAATTCATCCTGTTCCTTTCATTGACTGTGTACATCCTCCTGAACCCTTAATCGATACCCTTCCTCACTCTCTTCCCCCCATCCTTTCCATCGTTTCAACATTGCAAGAAACCGTATCCTTTTCACTTCCTGTGTCTGGTTTACCAAGTTCGGCTTACCCATGGTTTCTTACGAATCTTGAGGGATTTGACCCCATTTCTCGATGGGTTAATAGATTAGCACAAACGCTTCTTACACATCAGTCATCACAAATTGTGCTAATCTATTCACTCCATTTCCACCCTCAAGTTCGTATTCCACTTCTTTCTCCCTTCCGCCATTCTTCTTCTCACATACCGAGACCGTATCGCACTTCTATCTCAATACGGTCTCGCGTATTCTCTATTTCTTACCTCTCCGCATTCTTTCACCAGCCACTGCTTTATCACGATAAGATCTTTGAATGGTTGGTGCTTACTTTTGGCCTGTGTAAGGCCTTGTATAGCTTGATACTGTTTTTTCCCCCCTAATCCTGAACTTCAACGCTTAACAGTGGATACACTGTTTTTCTTAAGTTTGGGGGGGAACCTTTTTGTATATATTTTTTGTTTTCCTTTTTTTTTGTATATAATTTGTTTTAAGGGAGAGCGCCGACAATTTTGACCCTCTTGGTGTAGCCTGACAGTGAGGGCACTGTCAAGTTTAAGTTTGGGGGTGTGCTCGGTAAGCTTTCTTCCTTCGCATTCATTTGTATATTTTGCATTTACATACCTTATTAAAAACCCACAAAAATCGAAAATTTTCCAAAAAATATAAAAACTTTGTCGTCAAGTTAGCTAATAGGGTAACTTAGATTTTTTCTGAAAGTTTAGTTGATATGTTAGAAATAACTAAATTCTAGACTTAGGAATTGAAAATCCTTAAAATAACCTTCATTCTGTCTAACTTTGATAAGTATACGTCCTTACAGTTTTTTGAGTTCAGTTCTTGAGTTAAGTCAAGATGAAGGAAAAGTATTGAAGCTTTACTGGAGGATAAGTCTGAAAAATAGTTTCTTTTCTTAAGTTCAAATTTAGAAAGTATACCCTACAAACTGCACTAACACGCACCTTGAAACTTGGGATAGTAGAGGATACCTAGAAATGCTCTTGCCTGAAAGCCTAGTATGAAAGAAAAAACGGTATTTAAAGCTAAACACCAAAAGAGCATATTGAAAAATATATCTGGTCTTGAAAAAGAAAAATAAAAAGAAAATGAAAAAGAAAAAGAAAATGAAAAAAAATAGAATAAAGTCAAGACCTGGAAACTGCTATTTACGCTTTAAAGTTCACACATTCAGTAATCGGCCGTTAGTACCTCAAGAAGCATTAATAGTCGCATGAAAGGTGTGCGAGCAAATCCGTCCATCCTTAATGAAAAGAAGTAGTATTAGGTATTAGGGCAAGGGTATTATAGCTTGAATTGAATTCTCAAGTGTAAGGGTGCAAATATACACACACGTAGGGGTATACAATCGATGTTTGGATAAAAGATAGAAATAAAGAATAAGACTTGTGTTTTCTGTAAAGTTGATAAAAATCCCTGATTTGAGGCCGCACTTTAGAAGGAAAACTCAGGAGAACCAAGGTTAAATAGATAGGAGGTGTGAAAAATAAGGGTTGGATATTTCTAACTTAGGATGATAGAATTTCTAACGTAAATACTAAACTGTAGGAGTAGAATCGACGTTAACTTATGACACTAACTTGACAGGATTTTGTGGGTAGTATCCGCTGAAAACCCTCAGGAGACAACACTCCTCCTACTAGGGACACCTAGAGGTTTAACGGCTTGTTGCACGCGCTCAGTGCAATCGTGTTCCCTGCGAAAGTGCGGTTAGGATTTTATTTTTGTGAATAATTGGTTTTGCTCGGGACGAGTAAAAGTTAAGTTTAGGGGTATTTGTTCATACCAGAATATTGCATTTTATATCGCCCATTCTTACGCTCGTTTGGTTATAGGCAGGTGCTTTTAATCAGTGTTTGCTACATATTTACAGGATACTGGTTCTCAGCTCTAGACAGTGAAATTCATAGAAAAGTACGTCAAATTTCGGATTACTGCCAACAACAGATAAAACACGGGTCTCCGCTCTCTATCCGTATGTTGCCACACACCAGTTTAAGGGACAAAATGGCAAATCGATGTCATTTTCGTGCACAAAGCTCAATGTCAACACAAGATCCAACATATCTACGCAGAGCAAAAGGAAATCTTGGCAAAAGATCCACATCACATCACCTTTTGATCTACTGAAATTCTAGAAGAAATGGGAAAAGTTTCTGAGAAAAAGTCATATACCACACTGAAGAGTACTAAAAACTAGGGAAAACCACCAAATTTCATGGCCTAACTCCTCTAAACGGCCGCGGTTCCGCGGCATAAGCACGCGTAGGCCACGGTTCCGCAGCCGTATAGTCTCCTCACTTTGTCGTGTTTCATGGGCAGTTTGGTCACTTCATTTAGGGGCAAATTGTTGCCCTAGGTTTCCCATTCCCCTCCTATAAATACCCCAGTTCTGAGCCAAACCAAAGAGAACTTTCTTAGTTAAGTTTTTTAGCCTCTTTTAGTGTAGTTTATTATTCTTCTTCTTCTTCTTTATTCTTTCCTCCATGAAAATTGTAGTGAGAGCTTTTTGAGTGGATGATGAAATGAAGATGAGGGTTTTTGTATCATTCTTTTGTTTTAGCTTCCCCTTGAGATCCTCGCTTTCTCTTGATCTTTCAACCTCTTCATTGAGCTTGAAAGTTTAAGGGTTTGTTATTGATTTCAAGGGTTGTATCTTTTTATGGCATTAGTACTTCATTTCACATGAGTTCTCTACCCTTCTCTTGATCTTGCAACCTCTTGATTGAGCTTGCAAGTTTAAGGGTTGGCTATTGATCCCATGCTTGTCTTGAGTTCTATGTTCTTGTAATTACTTTCTTGCTTATTTCTTTCTTGCTTTTTATTACTTGCTTTACATTCATGCTTTACTTTCTTGCACTTAAATTCCATGCACTTACTTAATTGTAATCTTTTCTTTTCTTTTGCTCTTTTTGGTTCTTTTGTGAATGGTTGTAATTATTGTGGTTGTTAAGAATCAATACGATATTGTAAGTTAACGTTTCTTTGCTCATTTCCTTTTCCCGTTATTTTCCATTGAACTCCGCCCAAACGATACGCAAGCGCTCCGTTAGGCACCCTACCCTAACAAGGTAACGGTGATTCCTAACCGCGACCGGTTGCGTTCGGTTTGGCCGGAGGCGAAAGCAAGAGACAAGAACGGAAGGACAAGGGTAAATAAGCCGGATTCCACGAATACCGCGCTTAAATCCCCTAATCCACGTTGTTGCCGATTGCTCTAGCTTCAATTGGTCAAGACTCGGCTCAAAGGTTTTAGTACGGATTTCTTTAGCTTACATTTTCGTATCTTTTCTTAACAACTTTATACTTGCAAATAATACACATAGGTTAGTTTGAACAAACACATACAAATTCTTTATTGACTCGTCTAAAACAAGAACGGAAATACAACCATCTCCCTGTGGATCGACCCGTGCTCAACCGGCTAGCTGCAAAGCGACACCGTCCTGATCGCGGTAATAACTTTAGAACTTTGAACATCCGACACGCCAAAAGCGTGCGATCAAGGTCTCTCCCAAATCTCTTCTCTGCCTAACTGTCCGAAAATCATCGTCCTTACTATATCTGTTTCTTATTCCGGAACGGCTGCATACTCATCGCGACTCCTTCTGGAAGGTATATCCATATATAACGCCTCGGCATGTGTATCGCATCTCTGATGTCGGCGGAGTGGAACGTCATCTTGTCCAAATCTTGTACGAATCTCTTACTCCACTTTTTCTAATGTCGACTGCTTCGGACTCGTCTCGTCGTGGCTGCATGGACTGAGCTCCAACTGCAATCCTCGTATCTGGAGTCTCCAAGAAGTGCATCTCGCCACCTGGCATCCGAATGAAGTCGAACCATTTGATCGATTCGTCATACCTCATAATCCCCCAAGAGCTCAACATTTTGGGTACAGTTTAATAGTATCAAGTACATACCACAGCATCGGTGGTCCAGCCGTAGAAGGGCAAACCCAAGCCTCACTAATGGCGCCGCGGAACTGCCGCAAACCCTAAGATTCAAAGGCTTTCACACGGTCATTATGTCGAGTTAAGGTTTCATTCTTCTAGAGGGTCCGTAGAATTTCCTGCATGTCTTTCCGAATACTTTAAACTTGGAATAATAGGTTTCTGACATTCGATCGCCTCTGTCGACTCTCAACGTATCCGTGTGAAGTCGTCTCTAGCTGGAATCAATCTATCTGATGACCTCACATCGGGGTAGCGAACGAACCACATGTCCTAGTCATTCATCCTTGGTGACTACCGTCTATCATCCCTTAGTACAACTCGTACTGCAATAGCTCCAACATCTGGGGCGATATCTCGTTGTTTGTAGCAACAACTGGCTCACTCGTCTGTACGCTGAACAGTGCCTCAATCATCAGGAGTAAGAAATACCTCAACGGTCATCAAAATCTGGCTGGCCTCTATCAGGGGCTCGATCCTCTGGTGCTGATCTGCACGTCTGAGTAATCTCATACAGCGATCCATCAAACGCTCGTGGCGCGAAAACACAATAAAAAGACACATCTCTGCAATCGTGTGTCGCCGGAATCACGCCCTGGTCAGTCCTCGTTCGTAACGAGCTCGTGCTGACCGCAACTCTAGCCATAGCTCTCCCTGTCCGTAATCGTGGCAGCAAAACCATGACTGGTACCGATGAGGCTAGATCATAGGAAGGAATATAATACTGAACAAAGAAATGTACATCCTAAGGCTTCTTAAGTGGAGTAGCGTATCGTAAATATGCCGCGGAACATACGTACGGTACGTCACTCTATTCAAGCTACCTATTCTATCAACCAAGGGTCATCCTACGCTCCGAAGGTAAAACCTAACGCTTTGATACCAACTTTGTCACGACCCGAAAGTACGGAATATGACCGGCACTTAAATTACGAAACGTCTCAAGGCGTACGTAATCTAAGTAAGCCGAAAACTCAGAAATCCAAACCAAGAAAAGTAGTAGAGTGAAGGAAAACCATTTTTTTTATCAACTAGTTTGCAATACACGCTGAAATATGCATTTAAAAATCACAAGTCTTTTCTAAAAATTTCGGCAGAGTTTCCTTTGTAAAAACCGACCCCAAACGGGTATAAAAACCTGATAGAGCATATATAATGAATAAAGGCATCCCCAAGCGGGAGCTAGCTCTTCGTCAATCGACGGTCACAACTACGCAAGCAATATAATATACAACGCCGAAAGGTGAGGATCACAACAGAAAAGGAAACTCAAAACATCATGAAATCCATAGAAATACAACGCGCGACTCTATGGTCGAAACAATAAACAACACTGGTCTCTATTTTGAAATAAATACATGTTTGGTTGATGGAACTTCTAGATACCACTGAATAATAATATACAATGTAAAATGATGGGTATGATACAAATAAACCCACCTACTAGCAAGTCACACGAAAGAAGCAGTGCCAGCAAAACCGTAATGAAACCTGTACGGCAAAAGCTGCAAGAAACTGGGGCACAACGGAGGTGAGTTGCCAACTCGTGAATAGAATACATCTACGAACAGAAATCGCATGTATAACGCAATCCTAGGTCATACGATCAAAATAAATCCTCAAATATATAACCAGCAGCCTATAACAATGGCTAGGGTAAATATCTAACCCAAGTGTACTCCCATATGCCCGTGTCAGTGACTCAGGTAGCAATATATCATATGGATGATGTATGAATGCATGAAAACAGAATACATGTACTAAAGAAACTGCTTTCATAATTTAGTGAGATTTCCTTTATATTTTTAAAATGAGGCATCATAATGAAATCAGCATAAACAGTGTCTAGTATCGACACAAAACATAAATCTCAATGTCTCAAAATCTCATGCTCCGGCTATCCTGACTAGCCTGTATCATCAAATTTCTAGTACCTCAATGTCTCGAAATCTCAATGTCTCAATCTCAATATCTAGGGCGCCGTCAGTCCAGACCGGCCCCTACCATCCATCTCAAGACCACGACGGTATCCTCCGGATATCCGACGCGTCGGGTAATATCACTGGTCGGTAGTGCTCCCCTGCCAGGCTCAACGCCATCATCTGCGATCCACTTGCCCCGGGATACCGCACCGGGTCCACCATGTACCCGAAACGGTTCCTCCACTCCTCGAACTCGGGTCTCGAAATCCATCAGCAAACTCATGGTGGACGACTCATACATCATGGGAAAACCGCACTTTTTATTTTAAAGAAAGAAAAGAAGTTTATATAAGTTTTGCGGTTTTCCCCCAAATCCAGAAAATCTCATGGAAATCCGAATCCAAATCCTCAATAGCATGTAAACAGTGAATATACGCATAAAAATCCATGAATGCGGCATAACAATGAATAATAACATGCATGAAATAACAAGTAATAACTACAATGTCTAACTAGAATATAAGGCAAGTACACTAATATCATGTCTAAACTATTAGCTAACAAGCTATGTCAATGCAATAGTATTTTCTAAGTGTACGTGACATGGCAATTACCGATGAAGATGTGTGTGAGCCGGCAAGTAAGTGTACGTGGTACATACGCATCATCGGTAATGGTGCTGGTGTCCTCGCAGCATGATATCAACAAGGCAATATGAAATCACAACATAGGTATGCGATGCGGAGCGAACAGTAATAATGTGCGGGAGCTGAATACTAGACACAACAATAGCTAATCTGCATTTAATAAAATATGAGTTCTACAGTGGTGCCATTTGAAATAACACGAATCGCGGTGTTTTGAAAATAAGGGCTACTGTGTTTTTAAGAAAAGATAAGTCCTTTGAAATATCCGTAGAATCCCCTGACCTGTCCTTTAAAATACCCGCGATTCGTTAGTTTTGAAATAGGTAGGAGTCTAATCTAGTCTAACAATTACACTAAACTATACGGCTGAACTAACAAGCTGAACTACAGGTAAGGAAACCGCCTAACATCTGAGTCGATACATATACATACCTGTATATATATTAGTCGGTGATCCCGCCTTAATAATATCATATCTGATACCGTATCTATAATCAGACATCCCAAGTCAAGAGTGCGGATCAACATCAATATAGCTCGTACGTAAATCTGTCGTACGGCATCCCAAATCTGGGTACGGGTCAATATCACATTCATCACTTTATTCATCTGATATACTCTTTATCAAAGATCAAAATCCAGGGTACTGACCTACGTCTTGTACATTACTAATATCATCAATAAGATCATGACCTAACTGCTGATCTACAGCCTCAAACGAACCGATATCATCGTCATATATCACAAAGAGGTATACATCGCCCAAAGCGACCCATTATAAATATCTTATCATATCATATCATATCTCATATCACGACCACATGTCAACCATTTTATTTATATATATATATATCACTATTTACATGGCATCGTCATCCAAAGATCCGCTATAACATCAGGACGTACCTCAAGTACGAATCCTGACATATCACCGATCTCACGGCCTCAACTCAATCTCATCGACTCATCTCAATCCCAAGTATCATCCTCAAATCCAGTATATGAACACCTAGTCCCATACCCAGGTGAACACATAAATACATATTCCCGTATAAGCACAAATGAAAGAAGAATATATGCAAGTATGGGTGTGTGTGTATGTGTGGTGCAACCACTACTCTAGGGTTTCGCAACACTAAACCAATCCAATCACACCTATAAGCCATCTTTATCATCAACAATCTCAAACAATATATAATCCATATATATGTGTGTATACGTATTCGTATACATCACCACGAACTGCGGGGGTGCTATACGCCATCCACACGACTTCTCCCCGTAGATATAAATCTACTCACCTTACTTCTCGTGTGCCGATGCCGATGTCGCCATCTTTGTCTTCAATGCCTCGACGTCACATGGGGTACCTACAAAGATATCACAAACGCTAAAGCACATAAAAATCACATCGGAACCCAAAACGGCATACGCTACGCCCATAGGTAAAAACCTATAGCCTCGCGTGCAAACACGATCAAAAACTCTTTGCCGTTGACGTTCAAACGCCACCCGACAGAAACGAATCATCAAATACCAAAACCCGTACTAAAAAAAGTCGTAAATCATGCGCCAATACAAGAAAACTACCCCAGATTCTACCCTAGATGGAATCAGCCAAAATTGCACATACCAAGGGCCTAATTTATAGGGTATCAAGCTACAGAACAAATACGGAGCCCAGAACCCATGCTCTGGCCGCAAATTGCTGCCAGAAGGGATTTATCTGCGGCCATGAAGTGGAGTCAGGGGCTGGGGCTTTGGGTGGTGGTTCCAGGGTGCCTGCACATCTCTCTGTCAAGTCAATTTTATTTTCAGGTGGCTCGGGTTAAAGCAGATCTCCAAAAACAGTAACAGATTTACAGTTTTTCCCGATATCGATTCACTAAATCCGTATTCTAGGTTTAAGCTTCAGGTTTTTTCAAAAATATCATCACACCAGGGGTTCTAAGGTCACAACAAGTCTCAATTTCACCTTTTGTTTCAGATCAAACCCTAAACCCTAACTTGAATTTTCAAAAGTCCTCAAAACGACATAATATCGACATGAAACAAGTATAGATGCATAAAGAATTAAAATACTATGCTAGGGGTGCAGAAATTACCTCCTTTGGCAACTCAAGAATTTTCTTGAGTTGCTCAAAGTCCTCCAAATCCATTCTTTCTAGGTTCAATGTGTAGCTAGTGAGCTTGGGAATGTTTTTTGTGAAATGGGAATAGGGTTTTGGAGTAGTATTCATGGTAGATCAAGGGTTTGAAGAGGGGGAGGAGGAAGAGGGAGGGGCTGCAGCAGCAAGGGAAGGAGAGGAGAGAGAATGAGAAAGGGAAAATGATGGGGGAGCATGGGTCAAACAAGTCAAAAGTAACCCTCTCTCTCTCATCATCATACTTACTTTTTCTTTTCTTTTCTTTTCTTTTATTCCTTCTCCTCACAATGGTAACCCTAGGCCACCATCTACCCACAACATGCAAGAAAACGTAACAAGTGCGGAAAAATGATATGTGCACATTTTTGCACAAAAATGCTAAAAACCCGATTAGTGATTTTTAATCGCGATTAGCACTAAATTAGCATATAACTAGCCATAAAAACTTAAAAATGGCATAATCCCATAAAATACCCTATTTTAAAATTTTCCATAATTTTTCCAAAATTTTCCCCATTTATCGGTATTTAATTATACCGAAATATTAAAATATTCAATAAAATAATATTAAATTATAAAAATTCCCAAAAATAATATTTTATTTTTTTGAAATGTTACATATTTCCCGACTTTCGGCGGTAAATAGCCATCTTAAAGTATATGAAAAGACAATCAAGCCCATGAAATTGCACTTCCAACGGCGATGAGTTGACCACGGTTCTGCCGCCTAAAGCCCCATTCCACCGCGGATCCGCCGCCATTTGATGGACTTGTGTCTTCAAATTTTTCATGTTTTTTTCCCGATTTTAGGAGATTTTTTTGATGAATATATTTTGAAAATATATTTTTCTCTCTGTAGTTGCGAGATTCTTCAATTTGCTCCTAAAATTCTGCAGATTTAGTTTACTAGCTCAATATGATTTGATCTCTTACTCATGTTTGTAGCCCTAAGTTAATTTTTTATTTTAATACCTGCACAATATCTCAAATCAAATCATTGGTAACATTTGGTTTATTTTAGATAATATTCCAAGAAGTTTTATTTAAATTACGAATATGATATCTTAATAATAATGGTTAAGAATATTTGATATGACATGATATGCATATTTTAATAATTAAGAATCTCATGGATATTTTATTTAAATATGATATGCATATATTCCCCCAATTATATTAATTATAAATTAAAAAACATATGACAAAATCTTTTTACAAATAAACCCACATATGTTCTTAAATTACAAATAACACGTTTTAGTAATTAATAATAGTAGGGAAAATGACCATAAAAATGTGCAATAAATATGACTTATCTTTTGATCGTTCCGAGCAAACTGTTTTATCTTAAAATAAAAAGAAAAACTTAGCACACTTTCGTAGGCAACACGATTGCACTTAACTCGTGAAATAACCCTTTAAACCTCTAAGTGTCCCTAGTAGGAGGAGTGTTATCTCTTGAGGATTTTCAATGGAATACACCCACAAAATCCTAAAATTTAGAATATAAAGGAAAGAAGACAAAAATTACATACAAAGATAAAAATATATAAAAGAAAATTTTGAAAATAAGAGTTTCGAACTACACTAGCTTTTTAGTTGACATGAGCCCTATCTTAATGGTCTTGAAAAGATGTCGGAAATCACATCATCTCTCAATAAAACATCGTCTTTAGTTTTCCTCCCTGCCTCTCCTCTAAACATCGATTATATACCCCCTACGTGTATGTAAAATTCATCCCTACACTCGGAGAATTCAATTCAAGCTATCATACCTTTTGTCCATATTCCGTAGTACTTTTTAGTCAGTGATAATTTAGATGGATTTTGCTGACACATTCTTCATACGACCGTTAATAGTTTTTGAGGCATTAACCAACCGATTATCGAATGTGCTCGCTTATTAAGGCGTCCTTAGCAATATCCTAATCTTGCAACACCTAAGGCTTAGCAGTGACCCCCAAACCAGTTGGTCTAAGACACTAGGTAATAAGGCACTCTCGCTGTATTTTTTTATATACTGCCTTAAGTAATTACAAAATCAGTGTTCATCTTTCTTCTTTAAATTTTATTTGTCATTTATATTCTGTTGATGATTTTTCTTTCATACTAATGTTTTTAGGCAAGAGTATTTCAAGGTATTCTCTACTATCCCAAGTTTCAAGATGTGTGCAAGTGCGTATTATAGGGTATCAATGTTCAGAAGTTTGGACTCAAGAATAGAGACTATTTTTCAGAATTATTTCTATTCGTAGACTAGTAATTTTTCCATCTTACTAACCCTTAGGACAACAGCTCATGACCACGTATTACTATCTTCGTTCTAAAACATCTAATTTTCTTGTATTTCTTATGTCTTTTTCTCTCTTTCATATGTATTTTTCACTTTCTAATTTTTATTTTCAAAATTTTTTATAGTGCTTTTTTTAGTGCAAAATGATACGTGAATAAATACAAACCTCCCCCCCAAACCTGTTTGCAACAGTGTCCTCACAGATGTTGTTGTTCGAGCGCAAAAACTTGTAGACTTGGGTGGAAAATGATAGGGTCAATAGTTAGTCAAATGAAAAGCCTCCCCCAAACTTGTTCTTAGCACACACATTATTTTAATTATTTTTGTGGAACTACTAATATGCACACCTCCATTCTTAGTTGAAACAGTGTTGCCACTGTTTATGGCTGGAAAACCGAAGCATGGAGGAGAGGCGGAGGAAAGTTAGTCGTGATAAAGCGGCTCCTGCAAGAACATGAGCTCCTCCGATGGATCAGCAAAAAAGTATGGTTTTAATCTATACCCATTTACTTTGAAAAGAGAACCGTCTTTAGGATTTTCTACATCCACTACACCGTGCGGGTATACATACCTCACCACAAAAGGTCCTATCCAACGAGATCTCAGCTTATCCGGATGAAAATGGAGACAGGTATCGTAAAGAAAGACTTGTTGTCCTGGTGTGAATGTTTTTCGCAAAAGGTGTTTGTCGTGAAACACCTTTGTCCAGTTCTTTACTATAACCACGTTATCGTAGGTTTCATCATGAAGCTCGCTCAGCTCATTTAATTGAAGCTTCTGATAGTTGCCTTCTTAATCAAAATTGAAGTTAAGCTCTTTAATTGCCCATATTGCCCTATGTTCGATCTCGACAGGGAGGTGGAAAGCCTTCCCAAACACCAGCCAATAAGGAGACATATCAAGATCGGTCTTATATGCAGTACGAAATGCTCAAAGAGCATCATTCGATTTAGAGAACCAATCTTTACGATTCTTAGAAACCATTTTCTCCAAAATTTTCTTGATCTGTCGATTGGAGATCTCGGCTTGTCCGCTCGTTTGGGGATGATAGGACGTAGAAAGCTTGTGGTTGATCGAATATTTCCACATCAAAGCTTAGCAAGATCGATTGCAGAAATGCGTCCCATTATCGCTAATGATAGCGCGAGGGTGCTCGAGCCGGAAAAGATATTTTCTTTAAGGAACTTAATGACAACCTTGTAGTCATTAGTACGGCTCGGTATTGTTTCAACCCATTTTGAGAAATAATCAACCGCTAAGAGAATGTATAAGTTCCCAAAAGAGTTGGGAAAAGGGCCCATGAAATCAATTCCCCACACATCAAATATCTCAACAACTAAGATTAGTTGGAGCGGCATCTCGTTCCTCCATGAAATATGACCCATGTGCTGACACTGTGAACAAGTTTTGCAATAATCATGTGCATCTTTGAATAACGTTGGCCAATAAAATCCGCATTGCAAAACTTTTTCCACGGTTTTTCTTGGACCAAAGTGACCGCCACATGCTTGATCATAGCAGAAGGACAATACACTCGTGAACTCATTATTAGGGACACACCGGCGAATGATCTGATCGGGACAATATTTGAACAAATAAGGTTCGTCCCAGTAAAAGTGTTTTACCTGGGATAAAAATATGGGATTGTCTTGATTTGACCATTCGCTGTGTAGAAGTCCCGTTGTTAAATAATTCACGATATCGGAGAACCAAGGTTCGCAAGATAGGGTCGAGAGATGTTCGTCCGAAATAGAGTCGTTTATTGGAAAGGTCAACGTTAGCGAAGAAGGAAGTCGTGAAAGATGGTCGTCTACGACGTTTTCACATCCACTTTTGTCTCTTATGACAAGGTCAAATTCTTGCAACAAAAGGATCCAACGTATTAGCCTGGATTTAGCATCCTTCTTTGATAAAAGATGCCTTAAGGCGAAATGATTGGTGTAAATTACGACTGGAGAGCCAATTAGGTAGAGCCTGAATTTTTCTAATACAAAGACAACTGCCAAGAGTTCTTTCTCGGTGGTTGTATAGTTAATTTGGGCATCGTTCTAGGTCCTACTCACATAATAAATGACATGTGGTATATTATCGATGTGTTGTCCTAAGAATGCACCAATAGCAAAGTCGAATGCATCACACATAATCTCAAAAGGGCGATTCCAGTCTAGAGATGATAGAACGGGGACGGTAGTGAGGGAAAGTTTAAGCGATTCAAAAGCAGCCAAGAAATCCGAGTCGAAGTGAAATGTTATATCCTTGGCTAAGAGAAGAGTTAAGGGTCTAGCAATCTTGCTAAAGTCCTTGATGAACCGTCTAAAAAACCGGCATGGCCAAGAAATGATCGTATATCTTTGACGCATTTGGGAGAAGGAAGGTTGGAAATGATATCTATTTTAGCTTTATCTATCTTATTGACATTTCGTGAGATGATATGCCGTAAGACAATACCTTCTTGAACCATGAAATAACATTTCCCCCAATTCAAAGTTAGATTCTTGTCCTTACAACGGGTAAGAACAGCATCAAGATGATGTAAGCATTCCTCAAAAGAATCCCCAAATATGGAGAAATCGTCCATGAATATTTCTAGAAAATTCTCGACCATGTCAGAGAATATCCCCATCATACACCGCTGAAATATAGTGGGAGTATTGCATAACCCAAAGGGCATGTGTTTATAAGCGAAAGTGGCGAAAGGACAAGTAAAAATTGTCTTATCTTGATCTTTATCGGCGATGGGAATCTAGTTGTAGCCTTAGTAACTGTCCAAGAAATAATAGAACTCATGCCCAGCTAAGCGTTCCAACATCTGGTCAATAAAGGGTAAAGAGAAGTGATCTTTTTTCGTCGCGGTATTGAGTTTTCTATAATCAATACATACACGCCACCCATTTTGGGTGCGGGTTGGAATCAACTTATTTGCCTCATTAGTTATGACCGTGATGCCAGACTTCTTAAGGACAACGTGAATAGGACTTACCTAATGGCCATCAAATATTGGGTAAATTATACCATTATCTAAGCATTTGACAATTTCCTTCTTCACCATCTCTTTCATGACAGGATTCAACCGTCTTTGTCGGTCACAGGCTGGTTTGGCCTCATCCATTATATGTATATGATGTTCAACAATTAAGGGGCTAATCCCTTTGATGTCCGCCATTGTCCAACCGAAAGTTTGCCGATTTGATTTCAAGACAGACAGAAGGGCTTTCTCTTGCTCTAAGGCTAGAGAAGCTGATATGATGAGGGGCAAAGACTCATTCTCACCTAAATATGCATACTTAAGATGAGACGGCGGCGGCTTGAGATCAAGTGTCGGCGGAGAGACGATAGAAAGTAGGGTAACGGAACGATACTCGGACTCTATGAGAGGTTCATAGATAGCGTAAGAGACTGACTCAGATAGCTCAACTAACTCATTCGAAAAGTCAAAGGATTCAAACTCGGGGGTTTACTTGTCGACAGAAGGGTCCCGTGAATCAAGATCATCAAGGAAAGTGAACCCTTCGTATTCCCTATTCGTGTAAGAAGTGGCAGGATCAAACAATAACGCACTAGTGGTGTTGAGATCATTGTCGTAGAACAAAAACTCCTTAAATTCATAACTGTCGGAAGCTATCTCATGGACGAAACATATATCTATCATATGAACTGAAGGTTCGAAGGGTTGACTTCCTACCCTGAAAATGTTAAGTTCAATTGTCATCTTCCCAAAGGATAAGTACATGGAACCGTTACGACAATTGATTACCGCATTTGAGATTGCGAGAAATGGTCAACCAAGAATCACCGGGATTTGGTTCCGTGGATTTGCCACAGGCTGTGTATCTAAAACTATAAAGTCCACAGGGAATATAAATTCCCCAACTTTAATCAACACATCCTCTAGCTCATCCCTAGGATGGGTGATAGATCGATCGGCCATCTGAAAAGTGGAGTGCGTGGGTTTCAACTCTCCTATACCTAATTACTCATAAACAGAATAAGGGAGTAAGTTAACGCTAGCAGCAAGATCGAGAAGAGGGCGATTGATATTTTTACCCCCAATAGTTATAGAAATTGTAGGACAACCATGGTCCTTATATTTCTTGGACAAATTTTGGGTAAGAGCATCACTCACATTACTCGCTAAGAAAAAAAATTTAGGCACTTGAGTTTTCCTTTTCTTAGTGCACAAGTCCTTAAGAATTTTTGCATATGATGGAACTTATTGGATAGCATCTAAGAGAGGAATATTAATGTTAACTTACTTAAACATTTCACAGCCTTCTCCATCCGTGGACTTTGTTTGTTGGGCCTCAACTGGTTTGGAAAAGGAGCTTTATTAACAGGGGTTGGGTCCAACAGTTGGGGAGAATTTTGTGGAGATGGAATGGATCCCAAAACTGGAGTTGGGGTAGCCTGAGAGAGTAATCCATTCAAGGAAGTGGACGGAGAGTTACGAGCTCAGTGGAGGATGGAGAGTTTGAGCTCAGTGGAGAATGGAGAATGGGCTCAGAAGAAGATGATTGATTAGAAGAAGAAGTAGAAGTAGTAGCCGAGGTGCCATCGAAGTCATCAACTTGTTCTCCAACATGGTTGTTCAGCATTCTTCCCGATCTCAACGTAGTTACAACACTCACATTATGATTTTGTTGGTTAAGAATAGTGTTAGCGTTTTGTGGGTGGCTGGAATTTGGTAGAGATTGAGATAGAAGTTTTCCTTTCTCTCTTTCACTCATCGCGGCGTTTAACTGTGAAATTTGTGCTTCGATAGATTTGATGCTTTCACTATGGGAAGCAGTGTGTTGTACTAACGATTGGATAAAAGAAATTAAACTAGCCGACGTTTGCGCAGATTGTTTAATAAAAGCTTCTAAGATTCTTTCGAGTGCAGAGATTTTGTCAGTACCGGCAGGAGGAATATTATTTTATGGTTGAAAAGAATTATTATAAGGGGCAAAGTTGTTGGCCGGATTTTGGAATGGTTGCGGTTGAAAGGGTTGCTGGATTTGTTGTGGTGGTTGTTGTTACTGTGGAGGAAGCCTTTGGTAGTTATTTTGACTTTGGAACTGATTTTGAATTTGGTTTTGAGTTTGGTTTTGGTTCCAAGCAAAATCAGGATGATTCTTCAATCCCTGGTTATATGTGGATGATTAAGGATCGTTTCTAGGTCGTTGTTAAAAGAAGCATTAGTTTGTTCTTGACCTTGAGACGGAGGATTCAAATGACATTCTTCAGTTAAATGAGACGAGTCATAACAGTAACCACATACGGTTTTGGGAAGAGTAACTTGGTTTAAGGAGGCTAAAGAGAATTTTCTTTTATTAGTTTCGAGCTTCTTTTGCATCGCAGCCATTTCGGCTTTCATTACGATGGAAGCGTCGAGCTGATGGATACCTACCCTAGATGAAAACGAAGATGATGTTGTTAGTCTTGTGATCTCCCACTGTAGTGTTTGTTCGGTGAGATCTTTAAGAAATTTCCGCGCCTCCTCATTGGATTTTAACATGAAATGACATTGACAAATGGTTCTACCATTTGTTTTGTCACTGGATTAACACCCTCATACATAATTTGGCAAAGTTGCCATTTTTCGAATCCGTGATGAAGGCATTGGACAAGGAAATCTTTGAACCTTTCAAAGCATTTCCAAAAGGGTTCGTTGGGAAGTTGGGCAAACTAGTTGATCTCGCTCCTAATACGGGCAATCTTATGATTAGGATAAAAAAAAATTTAGGAATGCCTTAACAAGTTCATCTCAATTGGTGATGGAATATGAGGAGGTGCTATAAAGCCACTTCTCTGCGAGATCGCACAAGGTAAAAGGGAGAATACGTAATTGCATAGCATCCCCTCAAAGTTTGGTGGTGCTCATCATTGCACATACGTTTTGAAATTTAGTTATAAAAACGTAGGCATCCTTAGATTCAAGCCCGTGAAATTTGGGCAACAAGTTGATGAAGTGGGGTTTAATTTCGAAGTTATTCCCATTGGTTGGTGGAAGAGACAGACATGTAGGAAGGGGTCCGCGTGTGGGGTAGCATCGGTCTTGGAGAGCGATGCGTGGTGGATTCTGAATTTGCGTACCTGGGGGTCGTGGCAACGTAGCGTTTTTAAAACCCGGTGGAGGTCCGTCCATCTCGGAAGATGTGATAGGTGGAGGAGAAAAAGAAGAAGAAGTATCGACCTCGGAGTCGACATCGAAAACGCGGACTAAACGGGCGCTAGAATCTCGTGTCCAGCCGAACATGCACGAAGCGGGTATAGTGCATGTGGCAACGTGTGATAAACTGGTGAGAATGATTTTAAGAAGACTTTGCTTTGACAAGAATGACAGACGCAAGACTGGACTCAACCAATCATAAAATGCACAATCGGTCCCTAGAGATAGGGTTACCTAGGTCAAATCACGAGACCGCTCCTAGACTTCCAAAGGACAAGACCTAGGATAAATCCTTTATCACCTCCTTATCAATCTTGCAGCCAAGTAAGTGCCAGATAAGTGGGAGGTATCCGCTATACAAATCACCAAAATAACGGGCCTAATTAAGTAAACCACTTTCCTTAGTCACACTTGTCTTAGACACCACAAGAAAAATGCGGATAAGCAATAGATTACCCACGACCCTCCCTAGTCCTAATTGAGCGCGATTGTCCTTAGAGGCTTGATCTAGATATTTTTTTATTAATGTAGGATGATGCGTATACTTATTTGTGATTTGTGGGGCCTAAGAAGGATGATGAAATCCCCACCTAATCTGAATTTGGGTTTCTTTCCCCTTAATGTCCATTTTAAATATGCAAAACAATCCAAAATCTAAAACACCGACAAAGATTTTTTAGCGGCGTTGTTTGCAAAGAATCCTGCAGATAAAAACAGTTTATTGGAGTTTTAGAGGAGAGAGGAATACGATAAAATAATACCAGAAAAATTTGGGGGCCTAAATCCCCAATTTGGCTGCGGTTCAACCGCCAAATGCACCAAACGGCCGCGGTTCCGCCGCCTTTTGGTGAGATCTCCCCTCCAAATTTTTGCACAGCACTCCAATACTCCTCTTCTCCTATTTGACAGTCTCTGAATCGTTGTTGGTTCGCTCCAAGTACTCCAGATTTCTTGCAAAACCCGCACAAGAATCGTTAAAAACACAAGATGCGGTTTTTATTTCTATTCGTATTCGTATTTTTATTTTTTCTGGTCTTTTTAGAAATCAACCCGAATAACAAGAAAAATAATACTATCGTTTCTCCAGCAACGGCGCCATTTGATTGGTTTGAAAAATTGAGTCCTGGTGTTTTCTAGTTACCACAATCAATAACGGTGTCGCAATAGCTAGCCGATAGTGAGTACGGGTCGTCCACAGGGAAATGATGAGCTGTCATTCTTATTTTAGACAGGTTAATAAAGAAAGGTGAGATTTTTATCGTTTTATACTAAAGAGATTTAAAAATTTGATAAGAGAAGGGCTTGTAGGGCTTTTTGGATTGAGTAGTTAAAGGATGGAGTTTTAAAAATAATTCTTTTTATCTTTTAATTATTTAATACTAGAGAAATAGCGATGAATGTGGATTAGGCTTCTTGGAGGGATTAGGGTTTCCCTCTACTTACCCTTGTCCTTCCATTGATCTCTGTTTATCTCAAGCTCTCAACAAAGTAAGTATTAACGAATCTCAAATCGTGGTCGTAACTATCATGAATTGATAGCACGCCCAATAAGAGAGTTAAGACTCCTTTTATTGAAGTTTATAAAAATTAAAAAATAAGAAAAATTTAAGGGATTTTTTCATCCATTATACTACCCTATCCTACAAACCCTAATAAGTGAGAATTTACTTGCTCATTTGGGAAAACGATGTAAAAGAAGAAAGGTAGAAAAATACAGAACCCATTAGAAATAACAATAAAGAAAAATGCGGAAAGTAAATGCAGAAACTAAATGCGGAAAGTAATGAGACAAAATTAAAAGAAAAGAAACTACATTTTATTGAAACTTTTGCATTACAGAATTTGATTGCTGAAAAAACTAAAAGAACTAAAAACCTTAGTTTGCTCGATAGATCTAGATTGATTGATGGATTGATAGATAACCCTACATTGCTTTCAGTCCTTTATATAGGCTCTGAAACTTGAAACCCTAGACGTCATCTTAAAATATGTGAAAAAACAACCAAGCCCCTGAAATTGCACATCCAACGGCCATGTGTTGACCACGGTTCCGCCGCCTAAAGCCCCATTCCACCGCGGATCCGCCGCCATTTTGTGGACTTGTGTCTCCAGATTTTTCGTGCTTTCTTTTCTCGATTTTAGGAGATTTTTATGATGAATATATTTTGAAAATATATTTTTCTCTCTGCAGTTGCGAGATTCTTCAATTCGTTCCTAAAATTCGGCAGATTTCGTTTACTAACTCGATTTGATTTGATCCCTTACTCATGTTTGTAGCCCTAAATTGATTTGTTATTTTAATACTTGCACAATATCTCAAATCAAATCATTAGTAACATTTAGTTTATTTGAGATAATATTCCAACCACTTTTAATTAAATTACGGATATGATATCTTAATAAAAATGGTTAAGAATATTTGATATGACATAATATGCATATTTTAATAATTAAGAATCTCATGGATTTTTTATTTAAATATGATATGCATATATTCCCCCAATTATATTAATTATAAATTAATAAACATATGACAAAATGTTTTTACAAATAAACCCACATATGTTCTTAAATTACAAATAACACGTTTTAGTAATTAATAATAGTAGGGAAAATGACCGTAAAAATATGCAATAAATATGACTGATCATGTACCAATGTCCTAGGGTGTTATATTATACCCAACTAAGAAAGAATTCGTCCTCGAAATTCACGAGAAAGGAAAAAAAACAGAAACAAGGAAAAGAATAAGAACGAACAATCCCACATCCACGGAATGCATGAAACGAACAATAACAAGGAAAGGACAAGAAAAAAGGAAACTCATATTCACGAAAATAAGTTCAAAAAGTCATGCACGAAAATTAATGTGAAAAACGTGTCGTGGGTGGAAAAGAATACCGAAAGGTAATCGAGCAGGAAGTAACAGTGCATAAAAAATAGGGTCGTGTCAAGCCGGATATCAATAATCAAGTCAGGATAGTGACCAACTGAAGGTCAATTCGGAGGTCAAGTCATGTCGGGTATCAATCTAAAGAGTAAAGTCAGGTCAAAAAATATGTGTAATGATGGAATTAACGGATGGACGTACTCGTGTCCCCGAGGTATCCCATGACTAGCTGAAAGCAGTATGTGCAGAGCGCTCATGTCTGGGACGGCAACAATATTAAGAATCGGGTCAGTAGCGTGAACATCTTCGAGAGGTGTCCTATGACTGCGATGGATCTTTGTCTAGCGTGAATGTCACCCGAGTGTACAAGTATTTCCACCCTTCAGTTCCCCTGTAAACGACAAGTCCAGACTTGTAATATAAGTATCATAATCCAAGATGCTGACTAATCCATTCGTAAGTCATGTCAATGTAAAGTCATGATAATCCAACCAATCCATGTCAACGATAATCAAATAAAAGAGATGTCATGTAACATGTCATATCACGAATCACTCGGTATCAACTTATAGAATCAGATCTAGTGTCAAAGTCTCAAGATAATCAGGTGACAGAGAATCAAGACTCAAGGTAAATCAGATGTCCAAACAAGTCAAACGAATGTTAGGAGAGATATGCATGCACCATGGTATACTAAAATAATCAGGATACGTTATATCAATTTAAACCATGCTGATGGAATGGAACGGAACAAAGTGGATACAGTAACAAAGGGAATTAGAGTGTGCCAAGTCATCTAACTTAGGCCAACAAGTGTCACGCAATCTTATGATTTCCCGCATAAACTTCTCTGCTAACTCCTCCCGAAATGTAACAAATATGCTGAGCTATATGCTCCCTTCATAACTACATCAAGAATTTCTCCTTTTAGCACTCACAAGTAGCTCCCATACTATAATGACCCAGCTCCTTGAATTAGCAAATTTGCCCCAAACCTTATAGGCCAAGAATCTATCACACTTCCGCTACGCTACTTAAAGAAGTTTAGGCAGGTCTTCATAATCTCTTCAATTGAGTATACTACGTTCGAGCAGCCTTAATGCGATCTATCAATGATAACTATACTTGTAGTCTCCCGAAGAATTTGGTAAGACTAATTCCAGCTCAAGTCTCCGACAATTAGTTATCGGCTTTTCTTGCAACGTCAATATCATTTCAGTTAGTAACCGACTTACAGCATCCGGCACTACACCTTTCTTTTCAGGATGATACTTCTAGATCCAGATTGTAGTCGGTCACTAGATCCAACTATCTCAGTTGCCTCATGTTGGGATCCTTCCACGTGAACATGTACTTTTAGGCTTTTACGATCGATGGATTTCTCGGCCTTCTCTCCTAATAAGCAGTGTCTCCATAACTTCAATGCGAAATCATAGCAACTGATTTACGATCAATGCGTCGGCCAATTCTTTGCCAACGTCTTTAGTTGTTTGACATGTCGGCCATCACCAGTCCTTGCTGCCTCAATACATTGTCCAAAACCTTTCCCGATGCGTCGCTGTGAATTTACTATCCTTACGAAACAGTTCGGCGCAGTTAGAATAGGAGCGGTCGTTAACGTATACTTCAACGAGTCGAAAACTTGTGCACGCTTCTCAGACCAACCAACTAGTCATCCTTTCTAGTCAACTTGGTCAATGGCACCGCTAGCCACGCGAAATCTTACATGAACCCCCAATAGTAATTAGTGAGTCCAACCTAATCTTATTTCGAGTTTCCTCGGACTCGACCAATCTCAAGTTCCCGCAGTCTTTCCGGGTCTACTGCGATCTCATCTTCCGATATATTATCACCCAAGCACTTAACCTCATCGATTCAAAACTCGTATTTTCCCAACTTGGCTTACCATTTCTATTACCAGTGAACTTCAAGAGAATCGAACAAAGGAGTCGGATTCAACTTTCAAAGTAAGACATAGATTTGGAAATAATTGAACAGAGGGAAAAAGAAAGTAGTGAAATCAAATCAAGGAACGGATCAAGAGTAGGACTCTAAATTACTTAAGCAGAGTGCCGCTTTGTAATTATGCCGCGGTACATAATTACAATCACGTAACTCCATCTAAATCGCTCAAATCCTACTATAAGGGTCAAACGAATAAAATAGAAGTAAACAATAAGGAATAAGGAGATTACAAGATAGGATAGAAGATTCACGATTTGTGTAGAACTATAATTGTTCGAGAAAGTGAGAAGGAATTCAAGAAAATAGGATTCAAGAAGAACTCCTGATATAAGTGAACTTTACGTACTGAAGGTCTGGCTAGTGCATGTACTGTCTCCGTCCTGAAACATCCTGTCAAGGTGTACCCTTCACTCTCTTCAATAACCTCTTTTATTCTTTAACTACCATGGGAACCCGAGTGAAGGTACCCAGTCCAAATGAAATAATACGTCACCGGATCTCCACATCAAGAATACATAGAAAACGCCTTGCCCTATCAGCCTCATTGACTACCAAAGACCCTGCAAATCGATTGAGTCGGGTTTACTCAGCTGCATGAGTATCCACACATCCGCCATTCTGTTATAGGGCAATAAACTTCTCTTTCATTTCCTCCGTAACAGACTATAGAAAGAATTTCTTCAAGAACCTCCGTGTAAAAAGCCACCCAGCTGATCGACTTCGCCAAATGATTCTCCTCAACAAGCCACCGCTTTCTAGCATAGTCAACTATCTGGATGCACACGACATCCACTTTCTTTTCATCTGGAATCTGAGTAACAATAAATAAGTTCTCCATATCAATGGGTCACTGCTCTGCCTGAAGAGATTGCTCCAATCATGTAAAAGTTGCTGGACTGAGCCTCCTAAAATCAGCAATCGTACCCTCACGCTAAGCCAGCCTGGGAACTGCCGCCCTCTCACTGCGGTGGTTGCGGTCTGCAGGCCGTCCTCACGTCCTCCTGGAAAGTCTCATCCTGTCACTGGTCTATTTCTATCTAACGCTGCTAATTTTCCAACATGCCACGTATGACCCCCAACTACTACAGTATTGTCAGCAGGTGGAGCGAGTTGATTCCTTCTAGACATAACTCTCATAACCAAGCACGAATGATGAGGATTAACAATGGAAACAAGATTCAATAGAAGTAAAAAGTTCTACTGAAACAAGATTCAATAATGACAAAGATTCAAAAATGACAAGGCAAAAGTGTGGTAGAACATGTTCCTATAATTCTGGGTTTTAAGCTCAATATATTGGGTACCATACCCAACTACACAAAGAACCAAACCTAGCTAACTTAAACATGCCTCTAATACCAACTAAACCTTGTCACGCTCCACTTCCCAATATACTCAAATACGGGAACGTAACAAAGCCAACCATGCTATCTACGGTAAGGAAATGTCCTTCCATAGTCATATTACGGATGTCAATCAGTAATCAAGAACAATATAATAATAAATCTATCTATCACATGTCCAATAACCACAAGAAATAATAACAGGAAATTGTAGCGGAAGCAATAAAGATCCAAGGAAATAAAGAATACCTAAACCAACAATAAGAACAAAGACAGTAGGATACTTCTCACTGATCGGCAATTCTATCGAAGTAATCACAATCCACATGTGCTAAGGTCAAGCATCTGGGCCATGCAAAACTCAGACGTCAGTGCATCATAAATATCATAATAATAATAATATGAACAATAGGTGATATAGTATGCCATGTGAAAGAACGGGATGTCATGAATATAAACAGTAAGCGATAGCGATACATGTGATGCAACAAGTAAGATATCAGTATCAACCATATCATATGTATCCTAAGGTTTCATGTCGCTATGTTATCTATCATAAAAGTATTTGAAATCAATTAATGTACTTCTCCATGTAACTCAAAAGTATATATCCCGTTACCCCCCGGGACTACGGACGCAAGATATATCATGTTATCCCCCGGGACCACGGATGCAAGATGTATGAATCAAGGATGATTTGTTCCGTTAACCCCCCAAACCATGGAAACATGTAATATCCTTTTGAGTTACACTTTTGATTTCCCTATTTCCTCAGGTTTCGTTTTCCAAGTCAGGTATGAATATAATATCTACCTAATGCCAACACAGGGACAAGCAGGTACATGTTATGTCTATCAAGACAATAGGTTACGTCCATCAGGACAACAAGTCGGGATTGTTGGCATCAGTAGGTACTATAGGCAAATAGATACTAGCATGATAGCAATAATAGTAACAAGATGGAATGGTACAAGTATGTTAGGGATGATGTAACCAATCAAGTAAATATATATACCACGGGTAGGATGTATATATCACATGCATATATCATAGTCAAGTCATTGGGGTAGAGCAAGCAATATAGTTATAACAGTATGTCGGTAAAAATGAGCTGATATAGATTAACGGGCGTTTAAATCAAATGGGTAACTAATACTGTTAACAAGATAATATATTTTTTGGTACTAAGGTTAACACATGAAATATTGTTTTCAAAATGGTTTTATAAAACTTATCTAGATACGATACATGAAATAATGACAGCGATCAAAACAATACTACGGGTTCAATATATCAATTTGACCGTATTAAAATAATATTTTGTCATAGTTATAAAATATTGTTAATTATATGTATTTACAAAATATTATAAATTAAATTTATATTTATTAAATTTAATTAATGGCATGAAATGATAAATATAATAGTGTTATGACAATGTATATATATGTATTGTCGTAACTATAGCATGTAGCAAGTAAAAACTTGCCTCGAACGAATAAAACACAACGTCACAAAGCAAAACTCCAAGCTTGATGCTCGGCCAAGGATCAAGGCTTGGTTATAGAGTCTCGGCTTGGGCAGCAACAATTATGCTCTATCTTGCTCTCTCTAAAGGATTCAATCTTCATCTCTAGATCTAGAATCATATCCTTGTGTTGCTGTGATATTGAGAGAGGGAGAGGTGATGATTGGTGATGGATTTTGAGGGAAAGCTTGGGTTCTCGGTTTGATGTGGCAGCGAAGATGAAGAGCACTCGTCTAGGGGTGAGCCGCCGCACCAGCAAGCACCGCCTGGAAATATAACAGAATCAAGGTCCCAATGATTGACATGGTGGCGAAGTGATGGCGATTCGGGCCGAGTAGAGGAAGAAGAAGATGATGGTGGTTGTTCGTTTGTGGGTTCTTGGTCGAAGTGAGGAGATGGCCACGATGGAGATGAGATGATGCACTGGCGGTGGCATCAGATAGGTAGCTATAGTCAAGTGGGGCTGCGGAAGAAGAAAATGAAGACAACGAGGGCGCTAAAGAGAAGAAGGTAATGGTTTACAGCTCTGTTGGGTGCTTGTTCGATTCTCACGGTGTCGTCCAATTTGTCGAGTTTTGTTTTATTAAGATATGTCGGTTTCGTTTGGTGAAAAAGATGCACGAGGTGAGACTCGAGTTATAAAATACCGCAAGTGCACGATGCGTTGAAGCAAGCCGGCAAGTACTGGTTGAACAACAAGGAGTGGATATCACGACATCAAATTGAGTTATAAGCAAAAGGTTGGAAGATGAGTTTGTCATGAATTGCAAGAATTTAAAAGAAGAAGGGTTTTGGGGAAACCTAGGCTAATGGTTTAGTATTAATGAAATACGACATTTACCCCCAGCTCTCCGTTTTGATTCAAGTTTTTAGTTTCCATTTGAATTGCGAAAGCATACCACATCTATCCAAACATGCGTCGGGTTAGAATACAATATCAAGATTAAGTAAAATGGAAACTAAGAACTTGAAGTTGAGAATGAAATGAATATGGAGTTAGTTAAATGAAGTTAGCAAGTATAGAATATATGCATTTGTGCTATATATCTTATCTAGCAAATTGCGACACTTAACATAATTCCGTATTCATTTCAATTTCAATTCATAATATTGCAACAATAAAATGTAAAGAAGAAATAGGATATATGTTTAGGTTGATTTGCAACCATTGAAAACGATATATCCTATCAAGCAAAATATAATAAAATTGCATAATTAAGAAAAGAAATGTAAAATGCAAGAATCAAAAGGGAGGTGTTGGAAGTAAAGTCATTCCACATTCTACCTCACCATAACCCAAGAACAACTACTCACACATCATAAAATTAAATGACAATAAAAAGAAAAGAGCAAAAGAGAAGATATACAAGAAATACTTTATATAAAATGAAGCTTGATTACAAATGGTTCCAAGTACAAAACAAGTGAATTCAAATACCAAAATCTAATCTTGCAAGCTCAAAAAGAGGTTGCAAGACCAGAGAAAGGCAAGGAATTCACACTAAGATCACTAATTACAATCTCACAATCTTTTCTCTCACAAAAGAAGTAGTCCCCCTAACTTGCCCAAGGGTCTGGTATTTATAGGCTCAAAACAAAAATAAACAAACAATAAAAACAACATGATGTGGCAAAAATGGGGGCCCAGAGAAAAGATGGGGACCATTGGAGCATGGGTGGCCGAGCACGCCGGATTTGGTGGGGTCCTCGCCGGCCAAAAACCGAGCTCTGGGGCTCGTGTTCATTGTGTGGTCTTACATGCATTCCAATGTCACTCTGGTGCTGTTTGCTTGGTCTGAATTAACCTAGTTTGTCTTCAGAGTTTTGGAGGGAAAACTTGTTGCTTGAAATCACATCAATACTTTTAGCATTAAATGCACATGTTTCCTACTTGCACCAATTCATCATGTTATGTAGCCTAGGCAGCCCACCATGGTCCATGTGCACACATGCTATGTGTTGGACCAAAATGTGTGTACACAATATTGTTTACACAAGATCTCCTTGGATATTGATCAGTTTTCTGTTCCGTTTGCAGTGTCAGCTCCTAAACGTGATATCCGTGATTTTGAGTGTGTTTCCAGTCTTTTATCACGAACACCTGTAATCTGTAATTACTGAGCAGACACTGGTTAATAGTACCGATATTTACAAAAATAGATAACGAATGAGTGGTATTAAAATGCAGTTTTCTGTGATGAACAAATACCCCCGAACTTATCTATTGCACGTCCCGAGCAATAAAAAAAATCCTAGCCTCACTTTCGCAGGGAACGCGATTGCACTGAGCATGTGCAACAAGCCGTTAAACTCTAGGTGTCCCCAGTAGGAGGAGTGTTGTCTCCTGAGGGTTTTCAGCGGATTACACCGACAAAATCCAGTCAAGTTAGTTTCATAAGTTAACGTCGATTCTAATCCTACAATTTAGTATCTAAATTAGAAATTCTATTATCCTAAGTTAGAAATATCCAACCCTTATGTTTCAAGCCTCCTCTTTATTTAACCTCAAATCCTATACGTTTTACAGTTTTAGAAAGATCTCGGTATCTTCTGAGTTTTCCTTCTAAAGTGCGGTCTCCAATCAGGGATTTTTATCATCATTACAGAAAACATAAGTCTTATTCTTTATTTTTATCTTTCCTCCAAACATCGATTGTATACCCCTACGCGTGTGTAAATTAGCACCCCTACACTTAAGAATTCAATTCAAGCTATCGTACCATTGCCTTAATACCTAATATTACTTCTTTTCATTAATGGATGGACGGTATTGCTCACACATCTTTCATGCGATTATTAATGCTTCTTGAGGCACTAACAGCCGATTACTGAATGTATGAACTTAAAGTGTAAATAGCAGTCTCCAGGTCTTGACTTAATTCATTATTATTATATTTTTTTATTCTTCTTTTTCTTTTCAAGACCGGATATATTTTTCAATGATGCTCTTATGGTGGTTAGCTTTAAATACCGTTTTTTCTTTCATATTAGGCTTTCAGACAAGAGTATTTCTAGGTATTCTCTACTATCCCAAGTTTTAAGGTGCTTGTATGTGCAGTTTGTAAGGTATATACTTTCTAAATTTGGACTCAAGAATAGAAACTATTTTTCAGACTTATTTTTCAGTAAAGCTTCAATACTCTCCCTTCACTTGACTTAACTAAAGAACTGAACTCAAGATCACCTATTTCTCCAAAGAAAACTGTAAGGATGTATAATTACCAAGGTTAAACAGAATGAGAGTTATTTTTAGGGTTTTCAATTCCTAAGCCTAGGATTTAGTTATTTCTAACGTATCAACTAAACTTTTGGAATAAAATCTAAGTTACCCTATTAGCTAACGTGACGACAAAGTTTTTTAAAAAAATTTTATGGGTTTTTTTAACATGTATGCACATGCAAAAATATACTAATGAATGCGAAGGAAAGAAAGCTAACCAAGCACACCCCCAAACTTGAACTTGACAATGTCCTTATTGTTACGCTATACACCAGAGTCAACAAAATGTTTGAGGGGAAAAAAGAAAACAAACTGTATATACAAAATTTTGTAGGGGAAGTGATTTAATCAAAATAACTCGGCTCATGTAAAAACATGAGCTCCCCAGTTTCCGTAGGCAACTCTAAAAATGGCTTGAGATGTTGGCCATTGACTTTGAAAGTATTGCCCGATTGCTGATCTTCAATCTCGACTGCACCGTGCGGAAAGACGGTGCGCACAAAAAATGGACCTATCCATCGTGACTTCAACTTTCTTGGAAACAAATAAAGTCGGGAGTCGTAGAGCGGAACCTTTTCCTCCGCGGTGAATGTCTTTCGGAGAATCGCCCTGTCGTGAAAAACTTTCATTCTATCCTTGTAAAGTTTGGCTTCTCATACGCATCATTGCGTATCTCGTCAAGTTCATTCAGTTGAAGTCTTCTTTCGTCACCGGCCTGTTCTAGGCTGACATTGAGTTGTTTGATTTCCTAGAACGCACGGTGTTCCAATTCAACAGTCAAGTGACACGCTTTTCCAAAGATGAGTCGGTATGGGGACATACCTAGGTTTGTTTTGAAGGCTGTGCGAAATGCCCAAAGCGCGTCTCTTAACTTCAACGACCAATCCTTGCAGTTATGGCTGACAGTCTTTTCCAAAATCTGTTTAATTTGTCTATTGGAGACTTCAACCTGGCCGCAAGTTTGAGGATGATAGGGCATTGACAATTTGTGGCTGATGGAGTACTTTTTCATCAGTGATTCAAAAGATTGATTGCAAAAATGCGTTCCGTTATCACTAATGATGGTGCGAGGCATACCGAACCGAGAAAAGATGTTTTCTTTTAAGAATTTTACGACAACCTTGTTGTCGTTGGTTCGACATGGGATAGCCTCCACCCATTTGGACACATAGTCCACAGCCAGCAAAATGTACAAATTCCCAAAAGAGTTTGGGAATGGCCCCATGAAATCAATGCCCCAAACATCGAAAATTTCTACAATCAGAATGGACTGTAGGGGCATCTGATTCCGTTTTCCAATCTTGCCCATGTGTTGGCATCAGTTGCAGGTTTTGCAGTATTCGAAAGCATCCTTAAAAAGCGTCGGCCAGTAGAAGCCGCTTTGCAAAACCTTTTCAGCCGTCTTTCTGGGTCCAAATGGCCCCCACAAGCTTGGTCATGGCAGAAAGACAGAACACTTCTTGTCGCAGAGTTAGAGATGCACCGTCTAATAATCTGATCAGGACAGTATTTGAACAAGTATGGTTCATCCCAGTAAAAGAATTTGACCTGCGAGAGAAATTTAAACTTGTCCTGATTCGACCAAAAAGAGGGTGTTTCTCCGGTGACTAGAAAGTTCACGATATCAGCGAACCAGGGTTCGAATGATACGGAGAGAAGTTGTTCGTCAGGGAACTGCTCATTGATTAGAACTTCCTCAGTTGGTGCATTTGGCAAGAGAGACAAATGATCGGACACAACATTGTCGGTTCCCTTCTTATCTTTGATGGTTAAGTCAAATTCTTGAAGGAGGAGAATCCAACGTATCAATCTGGCCTTAGCATCTTTTTTTGCAAAGAGATGCTTAAGCGCGAAGTGATCAGTGTAAATCGTAACGTGGGTTCCGATCAAGTAAGGACGGAATTTCTCAAGCGCGTACACAACAGCTAAGAATTCTTTCTCTGTGGTGGTGTAATTCAGTTGTGCGTCATTCAACGTCCTACTCGCATAATGGATAACATGCGGCTTCTTTTCAAATCACTGTCCTAAAACAGCACCTATCGCAAAGTCAGAAGCGCCGAACATTAGCTCAAAAGGTTCACTCCAGTCTAGTGCACTTAAAATCGGAGCAGAAGTGAGTTCCGACTTCAAAATCGTGAACGCATTAAGGCACTCAGAGTTGAAATCAAAGGGATTTTCTTTAGCCAGCAAAGAAGTCAAGGGTCTAACCAGTTTGCTAAAATCCTTGATGAAACGCCTGTAAAAACCGGCGTGGCCTAAGAACGCCCTTATGTCACGGACAGTCTGTGGAGGTGGGAGGCTTGAAATGACGTCGATTTTTGCCTTATCGACTTCAATACCTTTTTCAGAAATGATATGGCCTAACATGATGCTGTGTTTGACCATGAAATGACACTTCTCCCGGTTGAGTGTGAGGTGTTTTTCTTTGCATCGTAGCATGACTAACTCCAGATGCCTCAAACACTCAGAAAATGAATCTCCAAAGACGGAGAAATCATCCATGAAAACTTCTAAGAATCGCTCTACCATATCAGAGAAGATGCTCATCATACAACACTGAAATGTTGCAGGTGCATTGCATAGCCCAAAGGGCATGCGACGGTAGGTGAAGGTACCAAAAGGAAAAGTGAAGGTTGTTTTGTCCTGATCCTTCGGATCAATCGGGATTTGATTGTAGCCGAAATACCCATCTAAGAAACAATAGTAGGCATGTCCGGCTAGGCGTTCAAGCATTTGATCAATGAAGGGCAGCGGGAAATGATCCTTGCGAGTGGCTGCATTGAGCTTTTTGTAATCAATACAGACTCTCCATCCCGTTTGTGTGCGGGTTGGGATTAGCTCATTCGCTTCATTCGTGATTACAGTGAGTCCTGACTTTTTTGGTACCACGTGAATAGGGCTTACCCATTTGCTATCAGATATGGGATAGATGATCCCATTGTCCAGACACTTCAGTATTTCATTCCGTACCGCTTCTTTCATCACCGGGTTAAGCCGGCGTTGAGGATCTTTGAAGGGTTTGGAATCATCAGTCATATGAATTCTGTGTTGGCAAATAGCAGGGCTGATTCCTTTGATATCATCCATTGACCACCCAATCGCTTTCATGTTCTTTCTCAGAACGTCCATGAAGGCCAACTCTTGCTCAGGCGCAAGGTCGGTTGCGATTATAACTGGAAGCGTTTCTTTATTTCCCAAGTACGCATACTTGAGGTGGTCAGGAAGAACTTTGTGGTCGAGTTTTGGTGGCTCCTTCACAGATGGTCGCACTTCAGGGGCCGGTTCGTTACGAAGTGGTTCAAATTGGGGGCCCCAATGTGCGTAGGACGCCTATTCAGGATTTAGCTTCTCAAGGAAAAGAAGCTCTTCAGAAAACAGTTCTTCAAACGTTTCGTCAAGACACTCATTTTTGAATTCAAATGTCCCATCCTCAGACATATCGTATACAGCGTTGACTTCAAAGGTGTCTTCGTGTTTCTCGCTCGCTTGGTTTCCTAGCGTGAAGAAGTTGAGGTCAACTGTCATGTTTCTAAATGAGAGTTTCATGGATCCATTGCGACAGTTGATCAACGCGTTGGATGTGGCTAGGAAAGGCCGTCCTAAAATGACCGGAATCTGACCACTGGAATTGGCGACAGGTTCTGTCTCCAATACAATGAAATCTACGGGGAATATGAATTCCCCGACCTTGATTAGAACATCATCGATTTCTCCCCTCGGCACCTTCGTTGATCAATCTGCCAGTTGCAGGGTCACTTTGGTTCGCTTCAGTTCTCCCAATCTCAGTTGTTCGTAAACTGAGTAGGGGAGAAGGTTCACGCTGGCCCCTAAGTCTAACAATGCACGGTTGATTTGCTTGTCCCCGATAGTGCAAGAAATAGTAGGAAAACCAGGGTCCTTATATTTTACCGGGATGGATTTGGACAAGACATCGCTCAGAGTGGCGGCCAAGAAGACAGTTTTGGGTACATTTGTGCGTCGCTTTTGTGTGCACAAATCCTTCAGAAATTTCGCATATGCCGGAACTTGTTAGACCACGTCCAACAAAGGAATATTAACCTCGCAGCGTTTGAAAACTTCTAACACTTTTTCTATATTTGCAGAAGGCTTCTTCGATTTCAACCTATTGGGATAGGGAGCCTTCGGGTTTGAAGGGGTTGCAGATGGAAGAAGTGTAGTAGGCGGGAATGTTCTTGCCGGAGCATCGGGACAGATTTGCGACGAATTCTCATGTTGCTTTAAAGGATGTGCAACAGACGATGAAGAAGAAGGAGAAGAAGAAGGAAGAAAAGAGGATAAAGACGGATCGGAAGCAGGAACAGGAGATGAGAAACGTGCAGCGGATGAATCGTTGGGGTTGACAACCTTGTTGTCAAACGTACGTCCTGATCTAAGGACGGTGACAGCGTTTGCATTCTCAATGTTGTTCTTCTGAATAACATGAGCGTTGTTGTTTCTCTGCTCTCTTGGATTCGTCACGGGTTGGGAGGGAAATGTTCCCTTCTCACGTTCAGTTACTGCCGCAGCTAGTTGACTGATTTGAATTTCTAGTCTGGCTATCGCTTGTATGTTAGCGCTATGCAACTAGCCAGATGTTTGCATAAAAGTAGCCAGACGAGACGTAGTCTGCGCAGAAGTTTTCATCAAAGCTTCCAACCCTTTTTCAATGGCTGACACCCTCTTATCGTCTTAGACGAATCCAGGGGTGTAAAGGTTGGGTTGGGCTGATTCGGCTCTTGGGGCCGGTTGTTTGAATATCCCAATTTCTGGTTTTGAATATTTGAGTTTTGAAATTGCTGGAAAAGCGGGTTTGAATTTTTGTTTTGAAAAGGTGCCTGATTCCAAGCAAAATTGGGATGATTCTTCCAAACAGGATTGTATGTCTGTGCGAAGGGATCGTTCCGAGGACGCTGGTTACAGTGCATTAACGTTTTCAGGTCCCTGGGACCCTACGAGAAACGGACATTCTTCCGTAATGTGGCTAGGATGCTGACAGTTAGCGCACAAAGTCGGAGAAATTTGATTGACCGGCAGCGGTGAATTTTTGCCCTCTAAAGCTTCCATTTGCCATACAAAAGCGGCGATTTTTGCTTCGTCAGTTATAGAGGTGTCAACTATGTGTGCACCGCCCCTAATCACAAATGGTTTGTCACTCATACTCTCCCCACTGAATGGTCTTGTCAGCCAGTTCCTCTAAAAATTTTCATGCGTCCTTAGCACCATAGCTCAGGAATTTGCACTGACACATGGATTCTAACATCATGCGGGAACTGGAGTATAACCCTTCATAGACAATTTGGCATAACCTCCATTGTTCTAACCGGTGATGGGGACACTTGATTAAGATGTCTTTAAACCTTTCTAAGCATTTCCAAAAAATTTCACCATCTTTTTGTTTGAAATTGTGGAGTTCATTCCGAATTCGCACAATTTTATGAATAGGGTAAAAAAAATTTAGAAAAACTTTCACAAAGTCGTCCCATGTCGTGATTGATCTAGCTGGCAAACTGTTTAACCAGCTTTTCGCATTGTCCTTAAGCGCAAAAGGAATGAATTTGAGCTTAACAATATCCTCACCCACTCCGTGAATCTTCATCATAGCACACACTCCTTCAAATTCACTGATTAAAAGGTAAGCATCTTCGGACTCGAGTCTGTGGAATTTTGGAAGTAGTGGTATGAATTGCGGCTTGATTTCATAGTTGTTTGCCGCAATGGTGGGCAACACTATGCATGAAGGAAGGGATGAACGGTGTGGGTAATATCTGTCCTGTAACGCTGCCTCCTGTTTCCCAACGATCGTTTGCTCCGTCATTTTCGGTGGTGTAGGAGAAGAAGGTGAGGGTGAAAGAAGTGTAAGATCGGACGGCTCCGATGAGGCAGAAGGTAAAAAGGTCTCGGATGGTTCCGAGGAATCCGAAGGTGTAGAAGAGTCGGAAGATACAGTCACAAACCAGACTAATCGAGATTGTGAATCTCTAGTCCAAGCTGACATGCACTATCCGGAAGTGGTAAGGAAAGACTGAGGAAATGGAGGGGAAAAAGGTGTTGTTTACCAAAATATTCACAACCACAACAAAAATCACACGAAAAGGTGTAACAAGAATACAAACAAGACACACTGCATACACCTAAACAATTTAGGGTTACCTAGGTCAATTAGACCTGCTCAAAAAACATGCTTTGTGAAGTAAAAATGTACTGCGAAACGAGCCCAAGATAGACTGATCGAGAAGCCAGGTAAGTGCAGAGAGGAAGGGAGGTTTTCCCTCGCTTTCGCGAGGTTCCTTAATTACAAAACCTTCTCTCTTTCGGCGGTTGCGCCTTTCACACTTTCCTAGACACTTCTTGAACAATATACCGATAGGCGGTGTTCGAAATACACTTAACTTTCCCTAGTGAGCGCGAAGTCCTTAGAGGCTGAAAGTCTAATTTCTTTTAAGTTTAATGAGGGTGTGAAAAATGCTCGTTCTTTGTGGTTTGTGGGCCACGGAGAAGGGTGATGAAATCTCTTACCATACCTTGTTGGAGTTCTTTTCCCTTAAGTCCGTATTAAAGGTATGCAATGCGCAATACAATGAAAAAGTTGTTCAAAACATCAAACAATCATTTTTTTAGTTTATGTTCAAATGCGGCGCTGCAAAAAATACGGGTAAGTTCTTTTTGGCGTTGGCAATGTGCTTGCAAAGAATCCTGCAAAGATAGAGTAGTGGACGCGTCGGGATTTGAGAAGAAGGTTTTTAAGGAATACGTACCGTTGGATTTTTGGGTTAAGAAACCCCCGTTCAATTGAATCCGCTTGGGTTGAAAGGTTCGCTTGTGCGGGTCAATCTACCTGGATCTTTGGCACTGTATTCCGTTATCACCTCGGCTTTGAGCGCACCCCTTCCTTTGCACAATCGCTATTCGCAAATTCCTCAAATCTGAAAATGTCGCAAAAACGACGATTTTAGTACGAAAAGTGATAAATGTGGCCAAATACCTGCACACTAAAAATTATAAAAAGCAAACAATAGCAACAGAATACAAACAGTGCACTGGAGATACCACCACAAAAATTTTCAAAAAATTCCCAAAAAGGGGCCGGCGAGCTCAACTTTCACATGAATGTCGCCAGTAAATTTGTTGAGTTAGATGCTCGTATTTTTGGTGGGTTCTCTAAGATAGTTTTTTGTTCTTCTGGTATTCTTTGATTTTTTAATTTTATCACAGAGTAATAGCAGGTTGCAAAAACAGAGAGCAAAATGTCAACAAGATATACAATGTAAAAGAAAAAAATTGTTTTGGTTTTGGAGTTTATCTACAAAGATAACTTAAAAAGCTTAATGATGTTGCCACTCCCCGGCAACGGTGCCAAAAACTTGTTCGATTCTCACGGTGTCGTGCAATTTGTTGAGTTTTGTTTTATTAAGATATGTCGGTTTCGTTTGGTGAAAAAGATGCACGAGGTGAGACTCGAGTTATAAAATACCGCAAGTGCACGGTGCGTTGAAGCAAGCCGGCAAGTACGGGTCGAACCACAAGGAGCGGATATCACGATATCAAATTGAGTTATAAGCAAAAGGTTGGAAGATGAGTTTGTCACAAATTGCAAGAATTTAAAAGAAGAAGGGTTTTGGGGAAACCTAGGCTAATGGTTTAGTATTAGTGAAATACGACATTTACCCCCAGCTCTCCGTTTTAATTCAAGTTTCAAGTTTTTAGTTTCCATTTGAATTGCGAAAGCATACCGCATCTATCCAAATATGCGTCGGGTTAGAATACGATATCAAGATTAAGTAAAATGGAAACTAAGAACTTGAAGTTGAGAATGAAATGAATATGAAGTTAGTTAAGTGAAGTTAGCAAGTATAGAATATATGCATTTGTGCTATATATCTTATCTAGCTAATTGCGACACTTAACATAATTCCGTATTCATTTCAATTTCAATTCATAATATTGCAACAATAAAATGTAAAGAAGAAATAGGATATATGTTTAGGTTGATTTGCAACCATTGAAAACGATATATCCTATCAAGCAAAATATAATAAAATTGCATAATTAAGAAAAGAAATGTAAAATGCAAGAATCAAAAGGGAGGTGTTGGAAGTAAAGTCATTCCACAATCTACCTCACCATAGCCCAAGAACAACTACTCACACATCATAAAATTAAATGACAATAAAAAGAAAAGAGCAAAAGAGAAGATATACAAGAAATACTTTATATAAAAGGAAGCTTGATTACAAATGGTTCCAAGTACAAAACAAGTGATTTCAAATACCAAAATCTAATCTTGCAAGCTCAAAAAGAGGTTGCAAGACCAGAGAAAGGTAAGGAATTCACACTAAGATCACTAATTACAATCTCAAAAAAGAAGTAGTCCCCCTAACTTGCTCAAGGGTCTGGTATTTATAGGCTCAAAACAAAAATAAACAAACAATAAAAACGAGATGATGTGGCAGAAATGGGGGCCCAGAGAAAAGATGGGGACCATTGGAGCATGGGTGGCCGAGCACGCCGGATTTGGTGGGGTCCTCGCCGGCCAAAAACCGAGCTCTGGGGCTCATGTTCATTGTGTGGTCTTGTATGCATCCCAATGTCACTCTGGTACTGTTTGCTTGGTCTGAATTAACCTGGTTTGTCTTCAGAGTTTTGGAAGGAAAACTTGTTGCTTGAAATCACATCAATACTTTTAGCATTAAATGCACATGTTTCCTACTTACACCAATTCATCATGTTATGTAGCCTAGGAAGCCCACCATGGTCCATGTGCACACATGCTATGTGTTGGACCAAAATGTGTGTACACAATATTGTTTACACAAGATCTCCTTGGATATTGATCGGTTTTCTGTTCCGTTTGCAGTGTCAGCTCCCAAACGTGATATCCGTGATTTTGAGTGTGTTTCCAGTCTTTTATCATGAACACCTGTAATCTGTAGTTACTGAGCAGTCACTGGTTAATAGTACCGATATATACAAAAATAGATAACGAATGAGTGGTATTAAAATGTAGTTTTCTGTTATGAACAGTGCTCGAGGAAAAAGGCGGCGATGAAGGTGTGGGGATCGGTTGTTGAGGTTAACAGGTAATTGAGGCGATGCCAGCGGTTGAGGCTAGGGTAGGGGTTGCTCGATGGAGGAGGCAAGGAGCTCCGGTGAGGATGAAGGCGAGATCGCTGGAGATGGTGTCGATGGAGTTGGGTGATCGGCTGAGATGGGTTTAGAGATGAGAATGGCCGGAGTCGTCGAGGATGAGGTGGAGGCGAAGGAGATGAAGATGGCTGCAGGTGTTTTGAGGAAGAAGAAGAAGGTGTCGATGATGGCGGCAGTTGAGTCGAGGAAGATGGGTTCTTGGGTGCGGTAGTGGACAGGGAGGAAGTGGCTCCGGTGATGAGAGAGGGATGTTGCCGTGGTCGGAGGAGTGATGGAGATGGGGAAGATGATGGTGAAAATGGAGACGATGGTGATGACAATGAAGGAGGTCAATGGTAAGGTTTGTTGGGGAGATGGGTGCGGCTGGAGATGCAAGGATTTAGGATAAGGGTTTGGTGTGAGGAGGAGGAGACGTATCTGGCCGTGGTGAGAGAGGGTCGGAGAAAGTAGGCATCGGCGGTCTCGGACGCGGGTGCGACGAGGAGGAAGAAGAAAGGTATATATAGTTCATTTGCACAAAACCCCCCATAGGTTTAGTCTTCTCACAACATACCCCAAAACAAATTGTTTTAAAAGATTTAAAAGGATCTTTATATATCTATCATATGTTTAGTTAAACGTATCATACAATATCTTGTTACACAACTAATTAATACCAATAGAATTTATTATGAATAATTAAATTGGATACTAATAAATTAGCAAACCAATTTTAAAACTAATTATCATATATTTAACCAGCAGATAACCATAACCAATATATATTCTATCTAAAAGATATTAACTCCAAATTACAGATAGATTTAATTGAGCAAAAATACAATAATACTATTATTATACTATACCAATGTTTTAGGGTGTTACATATTTAATTATAGACTAATATACAGGGGGTGCTGGGGGTAGTCTAAGTATGAATCCAACGAAATCTCAGGAGTCCCCTACTACATGAACTCTTGGATCGGGTCTACTCTTCCACAGTTTGGGGTCCCGATGCCATATCCTTAATTCAGGTCGACTCCTCCACCACTTAGGGTCTCGATGCCACACTCTTGATTGGGTCGACTCCTCCACAGTTTGGGGTCCCGATGCTACATCGTTGATTCGAGTCGACTCCTCCACAGCTTGGGGCCCCGAAATTCCTAATACTCTTGAGATTGGTTGTCATTCACATTTAAACTTACGTTAATTAGATTATCTTATAGAGACCTTTTAGGACACTTATATGCACTTCATGTACCATATACCTACACTCCATGGCCATGCTATTCTTGCTTGCTATGCTCATGTCACATTGTTATACTTACATAGTTGCCTTTAACATAGTCATGTTATACATGTTCATGTTTCATCTATATCAAATGTCACCTTACATTATATTTATATATATCACGCCTCTTTTTGGGGACTTACTGAATGAAAGTTTGCTTACGGGCATTCCACCCATCTTTATTTCTTTGGAATGATCGTCAGATGATTTAGAGACTGAGAATGTGGAACCAACTGCAGAGAATTACGACCAGCTTGCTTCATAGGACGATCCTTAGTTTTTTTTTTCTTTTCGGCTCTTCCTTTCAATATATCACTGTTTAGGCACTTTTCTTATTTTACTTTTGTTTTAGACATCATATCCATGTATTAAACTTGTTGAAGTTGAATGTAAATAAAGTTGTTGTTGGATTTTATTCACTTGTCATTTCTTGTCACTTTAAAATTGCTTATACGCTTAGCGTATTTGTTTTGAGAAATGATTTTCTCGAAATAAATACATTGCGGGCCTCGTCACGTTTCCTGCTCCCATCTTTTGGGAAGCGATGCATAATAGAATTTAACTCCGAACTTGTTGCCAATGCAACCGAATCTCCACTGCTCCCACTAAAAGAATACAATGAACCACTCAACTTGTCCCTAACAACCACCAACGACCCTTTGGTAATTTTCCACTGTGAATTCCTAAACGTCGTCATAAAAACTTTTGTTGTCAAGCTGACTAGCAGAAATCAGGCTCTTCTTCAAATCTGGAATATAACAAGTATTCTTCAATTTTAGTTGACCACCTCCTGACGGTTGCAAGATAATCGTCCTCTTTCCAACGAGCTTACACGGATGATCATTTCCTACCATCACATGCCTAAGGTCCCCTTGAACATACTCGCTGAAGTGATGTCGCCCGAAGTACAATGGAAGTATGCCTCCGAATTTAGGAACCAGGTATCTGCCTTTGTGATCTCGCTCACTGATAAACAAAGACCTTGTTCCCCATGTTCTTGTGTAGACACCGCATTAGTTTCATTTTCATCTACCTTCTCATTCGAGTATTTCTTTGGAGATTTATAGTCACTTTTCTTGTGACCCTTCTTCCCACAATTCCAATACGCGGCTTGGATTTTTCCTTATGATTTTCCTCGGTTTTTAGACTTGCCCTTCTTCCCATTCTCCCTTTCCATCGTTCTATCGCGATTCTCCACCAAAATTGCAGAAGTTCCCGAACTCCCACTTCCGGCCTTTCTCCTCATCTCATCATTTAATATGCTACTCGCTGTATCATTAAACGTGAGAGTCCCCGAGATCGAGTTGCTAACCGCCATCACTAGGTTCTCTTAACTCTCCGGCAACGAACAGAGGTATAGAAGTGCTCGAATCTCGTCTTCAAAGACGATTTCCACCGATTCGAGTTGACTCATCACGCTGTCGAACTCATTCAGGTGCTTCGTCACTGAGCCATTCGGCCATCTTCATGTTGAAAAGCTTCTTCATCGGGAAGATTTTGTTTGATGTAGAAGGCCCCTCATACAACTTCGTTAACGTCGTCATTGGTGTCTTGATTGTTTTCTCCTTCGAGATATTAAAAGTCACTTGCAGAATCAACGACGGCCGAATTATTGCCAGTGCATTCTTATCCAAAAGGTTTCACGCCTCATCGGCCATCTTCTCAGGCTTTTCTCTAAGCAACAGAAGAAACATGTCATTTTGATATAAGTAGTACTCCATCTGCATGCGCCACCAACCAAAATTCTAACCATTGAACTTTTCAATTCTTGCTTTATCCTCCGACATTTTTCGTCTCTGTCGCAGCAAACTTGACTTCTCCCTTGAACTGAACCAACGCCTTTAAAATGACGATCTAAGAAAGTGGGGAAGAAGACGTAGTTGTCGTTACCCACCGTTGACCTAGATCATAGATTTGAAGAGCCCTAGGTTCCTTAACAAAACTCTGATATCAGTTGTTGGGGATTGATGGAGAGAGATCAAAACGCAGAACAATGCTCGCAACAACACCCAATTCATACAAACACAATTACGCAATTAAACGATGAAAGAACAATATAAATATGCGAAAATAAAAATAGGAAATCAAACACAGAGAGATAAGAGATTTGTTAATGGGGTTCACTTACCGTATGGCTAGCTCTCGGCAGAGCGGAATATGCAAAGTCCCCACCATAATTTTCGAATCAATTTCACGAGCAAAACCCTAGGAATCTTCTCTCAAAATTCTCTAGCTCTAGCCATCACCCTTTCATACAATGATCTCTTACAAATTGGCTGTAAATAATACATATGAGGAGGGGTTTTTATATAGGAAAATCATAATCCTAACAATACAGACAAATAAACAAACTTTCCAAAGTTAGTTATCATCAGAATTCGCCGCCACCAGACGTCTGCAGTTCACTTTAGTAGACGCCTGCTGACGTCTTGAATTGGGTTTCGTGGCTTCTGCAGACGTCTTCCCCGAGGAACTGCAGACGTATGTCTCTGCTCTGGTGTTTCTCGTGTAAATACCAGGCGTCTGAACTTGATTTGGCCAGACATCTGAAGTGAAGATGCTTACACCTTCAGACGTCTGCCGTTGTGTCTATTTCAGACGTCTGACCTGAAGGATGTTCCACCATTTCCAACACGCAACCAATATTCAACTCTCTTATAAACCTTTGTAAAATGTATGAGAAAAACTGTTTAATTCCTTTTTTCATTTATTAAAATTATTTAATATAGATCTTTAAAATATTTTACTAAAAGCCTTTAAAATTTCTGCTCCTTTTTTTTCCTTTTTTTTCCTTTTTAGGGGACAGTTACAAATTTCTACTGGTTGACTAAAATTCTTAACAAACTCCTCAAATTTCCTTTTTCACGTGTACGAATATATGCATCCTATATGCAAGATGTTATTAATGTTCCATGTGTTTGGGTCCAACAGTAATTACCTTTGACTCTTATTAGTTAGCTACTTATATTTTATTAGTGTATTTATTAATTAGGAGACATCCGAGATTGATTTTTTTTTTTTATAATGTCTACGGGATTGCGAAAATTGAAGCATCAATATCCAACCCCTTGCACATTGAACCTTTAATTTGACCAATTAATTATTAAGGTTTTCTCCATCTCCATCCAAGTTAGAGGTATCATCTTGCAAGTTCCAAGCCTGCATTTGTGGCGCCAAACTTGGCTAATTAATTATTTCATTATGTTTTTTAGTATGAGACAACAATGGGCTACAATTGATTTTATTAAAACTTTTCTTGTGCTCCTCGAAACTGACTTAGCCAGTCAAATTCAAAAAACCGCTGGTCTTCTTTTCTTTATTTATCGGTTGAGACCAGATTCCGGAAAAACTCACTCTTGAATCGATTTTTTTCACGGATTTCATTGAGTAGATTATTGTGTTTGAAGATACTAAACTTTAAAACACATTTTTTTTACCATCATATAATATTGAGAAAAGATGAGATTTTCTTAAAAAAATTTCGAGCAGATGAAATATTTTTGCATCTTTAAACATCTTTCATAAAATACTTTATTAATTAACCTTTTAACTTAAAGCCTGTAAAACCTTGTGAAATCTTTTTTTCCTGATGTTCAATCTGATCTATTTAGATTTTTAGAATGCATTGTTTTTATTAATCATTCTTAAGCGCGTGCAACCTTTCTATTGTATTGTATTCTCGGTTTTTTTAGATCCAAAATTGTAAACTTAGTCATCAAATGCAAACATGAAAAGGTTATTCCTATTGACGGTAAAAGACTTTATATATATAGATATATAGATAGATATATATAGATAGATAGATAACACCACACACACTCCCTCTCCCTCCTTGAAGGTTGTATCTCTACTCTCCTCTATAACCCTTCTCTCTTCCTTCCTTTCTTGCTTTTTCCTATGTTTTGTTTCACTACTGGGGATGTATGTTGCCCAGTATATATGTGTCATTGCTGTAATTGGTTGACATTTTGTTATTTTTTAGGTATTTTCATAAATTTCGTGGGACGGGCGAGTTCTTTAAAACAAACAAAAAAAAGGAAAAGGAATTGGAACTAATAAAAAGGCCACAATGCCTATATATAAGTGGGCCTACAGCCTTTTGTGAAATTTTGTTTCCCAATTGTCAAAAGCTAGCATCTTAAGCAATGCTTAATTTCTTTATTGAAGATTGCTGAGGCAATGACGTCATTGACGTGTTTGATGAATTTTACATCATATTGTTGAAGAAAATTTAGATAAGCAAGTATTTAGGTACACTCTGCTTTCATTGCCTACAGCATAAAAGTTATAACAAGAACAGAGGCTGATAAATGATATGTACGGCAGTGGTGAATATAAACCTAACAAAACCAGTAAATCATACCTTCTGAGCCATGCCAAATAAAACCGAACCGTCCATGGCACACGACAAGTTGTCATTCGTATTTTGTATAAGTACTTTCTATTTGTATCTGACTCTCAACGTTGTCTTAATACAAGCAAATATTATAAACGAATGGTGAAAATCCAAACAAATAAGAGATACACCGAAAGCATTTTTCAAATACCACAAAGCTTTTTTGATAGGCAAAAGCTTCAAGGAAACCATGAGAAAATGCAAAAGCTTCAAGGAAACCATGAGAAAATGCAGGAGAAAGGTATTAAAACTAAGATATGTAACTTAATTAATGAAATGATAAATAAAAGATAGCTAAGAAAGTAAATTAGTATTTTAATGAAATGTTTTATATGGGCAGGATTTTTTTGCCATATCCATTTTTCTTTTTAAAATGAGGGTAAATTGTCAAAAAGCCTCCGGCCGCTCAGGAGTTGTTTAAAACCCCTGATATTTTCAAAATTGTTGGGAAGCGCCTACTGTTCAAAATCTTTGTGAAAAAACCCCTGGGCCGTATTTCATTTAGGCCTTCTATTCTATTTTAAATGCTATTGCAAAAATACTCCTCCCTCCACTTGGCCGGTGCTTAAATATTACATACAACTGCTTAGATATTATATGCAACTACTTAGATATTACAGGCAATTGCTAACCGGTTAGATATTACATGAAAACAGAAAGATATTTTAGTGGCTTTTGGCTGGAAAGAAGTATATTAGGCGGAAAATTAGATTTTTGGAGCAAAAAATGAAAATAGAATCGATACTACAAGCAAGTCTCTAAATATTACAGGCAACTTCTCTGTACTATAATTGTCTTAAATCCAGCTGTAAAGGACTGTCAACCCATATGGGCAAGGAGTATTTTGTGGTTATATGAAAATACAGATGGGGGATTGTATACCTGATGGTTTTATTAGGTAGGTTTTTTTTAAAAACCCAGGGATTTTACACAAGTTCTAAGCAATCGGGGGTTTTGTGACAATTTACCCTTTTAGAATCCTATCAATTATGGGTTTGCCACATTAGAGCACTAAAAGCCTTGGAATAACCAAACAACAAAACCATGTAACGGTTCACATATTGTGAAAGCCTTTTTCCCCTATGAATGCTTCACCAAGCATCAAGCTCAAATTGATCCAATCCGTCGAAAATAGGGTAAACCATGTGACTCATAGATTTGGTGTTACTTTATTTGCATAGTTCAGTTGATTTTTCAAAATTGTTGTGAAATATATTGTGATCCTCGAAGTAATAACTAAGCCACATAAAAGATTGCGGTGGAAAAACAATCAAGATCACGCATATTAAGATTGAATGAAAAAAGAGCTAACCGACGAATACTAAATTACAACCACAATGTGAGAAGAATACACCAAACAACAATACAACTTAGCATCTACTCTACGTCCGAGATGAGAAATTCCACTATAGGAAAAATTTAGCAAGGGATAAATCGACCAATCACTGCCCCCAATACAAAGAACATCCATTTCTCACAAACACCTTCCTTCACTCTCTCTCTCTAATTTGGTGGATTAATTGAGGCTTGCTGAACCCTACCAATAAATACAATTATATGCAGAGAGATTTCTTGCTAAGGGATGCGGAGTTTGAAACAGCCTCTATTTAAGCCTTCCTGATGGATCTCTGAATCTCCTTCAAATGTTACCTTCCGTTGATCTGCAGCGAGTGAAGACGAGCAGCTGAGATTGAGTCCGGAGGTTGCCTCCTGAAGCGTGTGGATCTCAATGGGCTTGAAGTGGTTGAAGCCGAGCTACCTGCAAGGAAGTCCCGGGATGGTTGTGCCACCGAGGAGCCTCCGACGATCAAGTTAAACGGGCTAAATGGGCAGAGTAGCGGCCTATTGGGGTAAAATTGCCTTACCTGAGTCGTCTGAGATAGGGGTTTATATAGTGGCAGCCTTGGACAGGCGGGCGCGAGATTCACGCCGGCCGTTACGCCCGCGTGAAAGGCGGGATACCCCATTAATGACGAGATATGCTCGTTAATGGGGGAACGCGATGGCGTGGAACACGGGATCGTGGGCGGCGGATATCTCGCGTCTGGCGAGATTCGCGGAGCCGTGGCGAAGACACTTGTGATATGTACTGTGGGTCGGTCGATGAGACCGAGGAAGCTAGGCTCGGTGGGAGGCTCGGGAACGAGCGGGAGGCCGAGGGAGCTTGTTTCAGCGATAGCTCGGAGGCGAGTTAGGAGGGCTGAGGGAACTCAGCGTGCGGGAGGGCTCGGAGGCGAGCCAATAGGTGTTTGTAAGGCGGGCACAGGAGTGGTCTGGGAGGCCACCGAAGGTCGGGACCGTCCTCGGGTCGAAGGCCCGAGATATGCTTCTACTGTGCCTTTCTTGCTTCTTTCTCGTGAGCTTTGGGACATGTCGCTTGCCACGTGTCATGATCTGGGGGAACCCCGGTATCGAGTATCATCATTAGCCCCCCACTCTCGTCTCGACCCATTAATAGGTCGGGTCGAGAGTGGTCTGACCGATCACCCGGAGTAAGCCCTTATTTGAAGATGTCGTCGGTGCGTATTCCCGGGCAATTGATTGTATTTTCTTGATGACGTCAGCAAATCAGGGGAGAGATCTCGCATTAAAGAGGATGCGCCGATTCGGGCGTGCGTTCATTGGAGCGCCAGGTCACGTGTCCGACGCTGGTTGGCAGACGTGACGAGACGCTGGTGTTCTCGCACTCGATGAGACCCGTCCAATGGGCGTGCGATAGGTGGAGCGTCGACGACCGTTGAATGCTGATTGAACTATTTTCTGACGTGTATATGTAAAAAGTATCGACAATCAAAAAATTGTATTGACCGCAATCAAACTACGGTGTCAGCTGTAGTTAATGAATGAGTGCGGATTGTCCACAGGGATTGCACGATTCGTTTGTATTATGATACGTTTGAAATGAAAAGTTAAGCAACAGTAAAAGAAAACATGATTCAAGAATGATTTGTATTCGAGTGTCACTATTCTCTATTCAAGAATCAAGAAACTATAAACAATCAAGAATCGGTGTTTTGATAATATTTCCAATCAACAATCAAGAATAAGAGAGATGCTCGTAGGAATCGATCGGGTCGATAGACGTGATGTAATCTAAAGATATCGTGTTCTTGTCATTCGAAGGATTGATACTAGATTGATGATGATCGACGAAAGTTGGGGCTTTCTTGTGAAACTAGGGTTTCATCCTATAACCCTTGTTCTTTCGTCGATATCATTCCTTTTCTAGCCTCTACCAAATTCAAGAAACGATCCAAACTTCCCAATTTCGAACGATGTCAATCAAGAAAGCATCGAAACAAAATGGGTCGTCGTTTCTTGAACTTGCTAGGGTTTTCAAAACACGTAGGACTCAAGAATCGATTAAAGCTATGTTACATCATCATACTAATGACCGTCTCGACTCCTCGACGAGCGGAGTTTTATTCACACATCACCACAAAGACAATATTAAAGATTTGTAAAGATAACATGATGCGAAATTTAAATAAAGCAAGATAAAAGAAATATCACCTTTATTTATCTCAACAATTTTGATTACATTTGCTTCAAGAACTACAAGAAGAAGAATCTAGATTGTTGATAGGGCGTCGCTCGGCTTCGTGAGTCGTGGATCGGCTTCGGATCGCTTGCTCCGTTGAAGATCGGCTTCGCTCGTAAAGGTTGTCGGGCTTCTTGCTTAATGGGTACTCGGGATCTTGATGTTGGCTTGGATTAGGGTTAGGGTTTCCTACAAGCTCTCTCACTAAACTTGAGGAAGAGGGGATGAAGAAAGAGATAGATTGGGGATAGATTCACTAATTGGATGAATAATTCCCAAGGTTGAATAATGCTGGGATAATGAGCCTAGGGTCTTATTTATAGAGCTCCCAAACCCTAGGTTTAGGTTTGAATTAGAAGTTTCCCTCCCAAAGTTTGTTGAAAGAGTTTGTTAGACTTTAGCTTAGGGTTTAAGCTAGGGTTTAGGGAAAGTTCTAGAATGATTAGGCTAGTTTAGTGAAGCTCAAGGTGTTTGCTGATCTGGTATAAGTCTCTGGAGTCTTCTGGAAGCTGAGATATCTTTCTAAGCGGTGGGCCCTGGTATAAGCATTGTGGTGCCAAAATTCCTTGATGACGTCACCAGTATGACGCGGATCCGCGGCACACAAGAAGGCTATGGCCGCTGATCCGCGGCCATGTGGAGTCCTTGGGATCTGGGTCTTCTGCTGTGGTCTTGGACTGCTGTTTGTAGCTTCCTTTGATATGTTTAATTGCAATTGCTCCTTTGGATTGATACCAGATTTGAATTTAGTGAGTTTACGTATCTTTCGAGCGGTGTAATGTTCGAACAAGCTTCTCTTTTCCTGCACAGACTTCGAAACACGGGTTGCAAGATATAGAAAATATGCCATGTAATGAAATGCAGTCAATTTCCCTAGAAATGCCGGTTTTAAGGTCGAATACATGTAATCTGATATTTTGCGACCGAATTGCTAATATGTAGAATATGAATGCCGAACACTTCTAAATGTATGCAGATAATATGGAAATTGCCGGTTAAATTATGCAATATTTTCGACTGATCAAATACCCCCAAACTTAATTTCGATCGTCTCGAGCGAATGTTTTATTAAAAAGAGAAGGAGAAAATAAAGAAAGAGAAAAACTAACTAGCACACTTTCGTAAGCAACACGATTGCACTGAGCACGTGCAACAAGCCTTTAAACCTCTAGGTGTCCCTAGTAGGAGGAGTGTTGTCTCCTGAGGGTTTTCAGCGGATTGCACCCACAAAATCCAATAATAAAAGCAAGATCATGAATATTACATTTAAAGACAAGAATTGTAAAAGAAAAGCCTTGAAAATTAGGGTTTCCAACTAAGCTAGCTTTTCGGTTGTCATGAGCCCTATCTTAATGGTTATGAAAAGATGTTAGAAATCACGTCCTCCCTCAATAAAACATCGTCTTATTCTTCATTCCTATCTTTATTCCAAACATCGATCATATAACCCTGCGTGTGTGTAAAGACATCCCTACACCCGGAGAATTCAATTCAAGCTATCATACTCTTGCCCATCAGCCTCAGTATTTTTTGATAAACGAGATTGCTTACACACTTTCATGCGACCGTTAATACTTCTTGAGGTACTAACCGACCGATTACTCCTGTGCTTGCATGCTTGGTGTATTTTCCTCGTCTTGCACCACCTCAGGCATAGCAGTGACTCCCAGACCAGTTGGCCTTAGGGCACTAGGTGAAGAAGCACCCTTTGCTATATATTTTTATTGCCCTCGGTGATAACAAAACCAGTGTCCATTTTTCTCACCACTTTAAAACATTTTTTTTCCATACTTTTGGCTTTAAGACAAGAGCATTTCAAGGTATCCTCTACTATCCCAGGCTTCAAGACGTGTGTAAGTGCGAATAGCAGGGTAGCAACGTTCAAAATGTTTGGCTTCCAGAATAGAAACTATTTTTCAGACTTATTTTTATCCTCAGATTAGTGACGTCCTTCATCTTACTAACCCTTGGGACAACGGCTCATAACTACTTATTACTAGTTTGTATAAGAAAACTTCTAATTTTCTTAGTTTTCTAAAAATTTTCTAATCTCATGGATGTAATTTTTCACTATCTAAACTTTCATTATCTTATTTATATACAAAAAAGTGTAAATATTAAAATTATTTTTATACTTTGAAATTTTTTTTTAAATTTTTATGGGTTTTGAAAAATTTTCAATTTTTATAGATTTTTAAAAGAAATGTTTTGTGCTTATGCAGATGATATGCAAATGATGCGAAAATAAGCACAAACCTCCCCCAAACTTGTTTTCAACAGTGTCCTCACTGTTGCCGATAGTTATATCTACAAAACCTGTAAATCTGGGAGGAATTATTAGTGGGGGCAAAATATATAAGTGAAGAACTTCCCCCAAACTTATTCTTTTTACCCACCTTTATTCAAAAAATGATGCAATGATATACAGGATATGAAGGTGAGACGAAGGAATTTTAATCCAAATAAACTGGCTCTTGTAAGAACAAGAGCTCCTCCGTGGGGTCAGTGGAAAAATACGGCTTTAATCTATGTCCATTTACTTTGAAAACAGTGCCGTTTTTAACATTTTCAACTTCTACTGCCCCGTGCGGATATACAGACCGCACAACAAAAGGTCCCTTCCAACGAGATCGGAGCTTACCCGCGTGAAGGTGTAATCGTGAATCATAAAGAAGGACTTGTTGACCAGGTAAAAATGTTTTCCTTACAATGTTTTTATCGTGAAAAACCTTAGTCATATTCTTTGTGATTACAGCGTTATCATAAGCTTCATCGCGGAGTTCGCTTAGCTCGTTAAGTTGCAGCTTCCGAAAGTTGCAAGCAAGGTTTAAATCAAAATTTATTTCTTTTATAGCCCACAATGCTTTATGTTCTATCTCAACAGGTAGATGACACGCTTTTCCAAACACTATCCTATATGGAGACATCCCTAGGTCGGTCTTATATGCAGTTCGGAATGCCCAAAGAGCATCCGTCAGTTTGGTCGACCAATCTTTTCTATTTTTAGCAACAGTTTTCTCCAGGATAAGTTTGATTTTTCTGTTTGAGATTTCAGCCTGCCCGCTTGTTTGGGGGTGATAGGGTGTAGAAAGTCGGTGGTTGATTGAATATTTCCGCATCAGAGTCTCGAAAGATCTGTTGCAGAAGTGTGTCCCATTATCGCTAATAATAGCGCGTGGGTGTCCAAATCGCGAGAAGATATTCTCTTTCAATAACTTAATGACAACTTTCTTGTCATTAGTGCGACTTGGAATGACTTCTACCCACTTTGAGACATAATCAACCGCCAGCAATATGTACAGATTCCCGAAGGAGTTGGGAAAAGGACCCATAAAATCTATACCCCAAACATCAAACATTTCAACAACCAAGATGGGTTGCTGAGGCATTTCATTCCTCTGGGATATTCTACCCGTATACTGACATTGTGTACAGGTTTTGCAATGCTCAAATGCGTCCTTGAATAAGGTCGGCCAATAAAATCCACATTGCAAAACCTTTTCCGCTGTTTTTCTAGGACCAAAGTGACCCCCACAGGCCTGATCATGACAAAATGAAAGAACACTCTTGAACTCTTCATTTGGGATCCACCGGCGAATGATCTGATCAGGACAATATTTAAACAAATAGGGCTCGTCCCAGTAATAGTGTTTTACTTGGGAAAGAAAGCGGTATTTGTCCTGTTTTGACCAATCGCTGAGTATAAGTCCTGTGGCATGATAGTTCACGATATCCCTGAACCATGGTTCAGCGGATACGCTCAAGAGTTGCTCGTCAGGAAACGAGTCATCGATCGGCAGGGTCACAGGAGAAGAAACGATGCGTGAAAGATGGTCAGCTACTACGTTTTCACATCCTTTCTTATCTTTGATAACAAGATTGAATTCTTGTAACAGAAGGATCCAACGTATTAGTCGACCTTTTGCATCTTTCTTCGCCAAAAGATGTTTTAAAGCGGAATGGTCAGTATACACAACTATAGGTGAGCCGATTAAGTAAGGCCTGAATTTTTCTAATGCAAATACAACCGCTAAAAGTTCTTTCTCTGTGGTTGTATAATTGATTTGCGCATCATTTAGGGTCTTACTAGCATAGTAAATCACGTGTGGCATCTTTTCAATGTGTTGTCCTAGGACAGCACCTACTGCAAAATCAGATGCGTCACACATCAGCTCAAAGGGGTAGTCCCAATTTGGTGATGATAAAACGGGGGCTGAAGTGAGTAAGTGTTTAAGTGAGTCGAAAGCTGTCTCGCAATCCGAGTCAAAGTGGAAGGTCGTATCCTTGGCCAGGAGAAGAGTTAAAGGTCTAGCAATTTTGCTAAAGTCTTTTATGAATCTCCTATAAAAGCCCGCATGGCCAAGGAAAGAGCGAATATCTTTGACGCTTTTGGGATGAGGGAGGTTTTGAATGACATCTACTTTAGCTCTGTCAACCTCAATGCCTTTCTGTGAAATGACATGTCCAAGGACTATTCCTTCTTGGACCATAAAGTGGCATTTTTCCCAGTTCAAAGTCAAGTTCTTCTCTTTGCAACGAGTAAGAACAGCGTCAAGATTCGCTAGGCATTCGGAAAAAGAGTCTCCAAAAATCGAAAAGTCGTCCATAAAGATCTCCAGGAAATTCTCTACCATATCAGAGAATATCCCCATCATACACCGCTGAAAGGTAGCGGGAGTATTGCATAGCCCGAAGGGCATGCGACTGTAAGCAAAAGTACCAAAAGGACAAGTAAAAGTGGTTTTATCTTGATCCTTTTTGGCGATGGGGACCTGATTATAGCCTGAGTAACCGTCCATAAAACAATAGTACTGTCGTCCCGCTAAGCGTTCCAGCATTTGATCAATAAATGGTAGAGGAAAATGATCTTTCCTCGTAGCAGCGTTGAGTTTTCTATAATCGATGCATACACGCCATCCAGTTTGGGTGCGTGTCTGAATCAACTCATTCGCCTCATTTGTGATAACCGTGATGCCGGATTTCTTAGGAACGACGTGTATAGGACTTACCCACTGGCTATCGGAGATGGGGTATATAATACCACTATCTAAGCATTTGACGATCTCTTTCATGACCGCCTCCTTCATGACGGGATTCAACCGTCTCTGTGGTTCTCGGGTTGGTCTGGCATCATCCATCACATGTATATGATGTTCAACTATCAAGGGACTAATCCCTTTGATGTCCGCCATACTCCAACCAAACGCCTCTTTGTTAGATCTTAATACCGATAAAAGTGCATTCTCTTGCTCTGATGCAAGAGAAGCGGAAATTATAACCGGTAAAGTCTCCTTCTCACCAAGATATGCATATTTAAGGTGAGAAGGTAAAACCTTGAGATCTAATTCAGGCGGAGAAATGATAGAAGGAGGTATCATAGATTGATTTTTGGATTTACAAAGAAGCTCAGAGCCTGTGAAAGATACAGACTCGGGTGGAGAAAAGTCAGAAGTGCAGGACTCACGTGCAGGTAAAGTGTCCTCACTAAGATCAGGTGTAAGATCAAGCAGAGATGTGGTAATGTCATCGAGATCAGTAAAGCAAAGTTCCTCGGCTCCACAACTATCGGGAGCGATCTCATGGACAGAGCACACATCTAAAATATGAGCACTAGGTTCTGATGGCTGACTTCCAACTTTGTAGATATTTAGTTCAATGGTCATATTTCCAAATGATAAGTTCATTGAACCATTTCTACAGTTTATAATAGCGTTGGAAGTGGCAAGGAAAGGACGACCTAGAATCACCGGAATTTGGCCCCGGGGGTTTGCTACAGGATGTGTGTCGAGCACAATGAAGTCTACAGGGAAAACAAATTCCCCGACCTTTATCAACACATCCTCTAATTCACCCCTTGGTTTGGTGATAGATCGGTCTGCCATCTGGAGAGTGCAATGAGCAGGTTTCAGCTCTTCAATCCCTAGTTGCTCATAGACAGAATAAGGGAGTAGGTTAACACTCGCGCCAAGGTCTAAAAGAGCACGATTTATGTTTTTACCCCCAATCGAAATCGATATTGTAGGACATCCTGGGTCCTTTCGTTTCTTTGGCAGCTGGCGAATAAAAGCAGTGCTGATATTATTAGACATAAAGACCTTCTTCGGCACTTGAGTCTTCCTCTTCCTAGTGCACAAGTCCTTAAGAATTTTCGCATAAGCAGGGACTTGTTGAATCGCATCTAGGAGAGGGATATTGATGTTAACCTGTTTGAACATTTCTATAATTTTCTCCATATGAGGACTCGTTCTGTTACCCCTTAACCAGTTCGGGTAAGGAGCTTTCGCAATAAGCGCAGGGTCCATCATAGGAGAAGGAAAGGGGGGTAGACGAGATCCCAAAAGAGTGTGGGGACTGTCTGTGGAGAACTATAAGGGTTGGGAGAAGGTGTCGAGCCTAATGGGAAATGGAGAATAGGCTCTCGAGAAGGTGGTATGGTAGAAGAAGAAGGATCAGAAGGAGAAGTGTGTGTGTGTGGAAAGGTCTCAGCCGGGGTGTTGATATGATTTTCAGTATTATCAATATCTTCCCCGACATTATTATTCAGCACTCTTCCCGATCTCAACGTTGTGATGGCATTTACATTGTAATGCCCAGGATTCTGTAGGGGTTGAGAGGGAAGTTTCCCTTTTTCTCTCGCACTCATTTCAGCTTTGAGGCGTGCGATTTCAGCTTCCATCGATCTGATACTCTCAGCTTGGGATGCTGATTTTTTCTTTATCTCACTGACGGAAGATCTAACCTCAGTTGAAACATCCATGAAATTTGATAAAAGTGATTTCATGGTTTGAGTGATTTGAGAGAAATCGTCAGCACAGGACAACATAGGATTAGACTGTGCAGGAGTGTTGCCCTGGTTTTGGAAATTTTGTGACTGGTAGGGGTGCTGAGTGAGTTGGAGGGGTTGCTGTTGTGGTGGAGGAAGAGCCCTTTGAAAGTTATTCGTGTTTGGAACCGTGTTTTGAGATTGATTTTGGTTCCAAGCAAAATTCGGGTGGTTCCTCCAATCCTGATTGTACGTGGAAGAATATGGATCGTTTCGAGATCGTTGAAATGCGGCATTAGAATGCTCGTGACCTTGAAACGCCGAGTTTAATGGACATTCTTCCGTTAAGTTTGACGGATCAGAACAGCACCCACAAACAGTTTTGGGGAGTGATACCGGGTTTAGGGAGGCTGCTGCAAATTTATGTTCCATAGCGTCGAGCTTCTTTTGCATTGCTGCCATTTCTGCTCGAACACCTATGGACACATCTATTTGGTGTACGCCACCCCTATTCAATGGTTGGGTTCCACTCTCCCACAGTAGTGATTTTTCAGCGAACTCTTCTAAGTATCGCCAAGCTTCCCCATCATCCTTAGTCATAAATGTACCTTGACACATGTTTTCAAGGCTCTGTTTAGTGCTAGGGTTACTGCCCTCATATATGATTCGGCAAAGCTCCCATCTCGGGATGCCGTGATGAGGACATTGAACCAATAGATCCTTGAAACGTTCAAAGCATTTTGAAAATGGTTCGGTAGGGAGCTGGGCAAATTGGTTCAGTTCGCTACGGATTCGAGCCGTCTTTTGGATTGGGTAAAATTTCTTAAGGAATACAGCGACGAATTCTTCCCAATTCGTAATAGAATGTGCTGTAGTGTTATATAGCCACTTCTCGGCTATATCGCACAAGGTAAATGGAAGAAGTCGTAGACGCATCGCATCCACTGAAAGTTGTGACGTACCCATCATTGCGCACACGTTTTCAAATTTGGTAATGAAAACGTAAGCGTCCTCAGTCTCGAGTCCATGGTATTTAGGTAAAAGATTGATATACTGGGGCTTAATCTCAAAGTTATCCCCATTGGCTGGTGGTGTGGATAAGCAGGTCGAAAGAGGACCTCTATGTGGATAGCATCTTTCTTGGAGAGAAATGTGGGGAGGATTCTGCGCACCAACGGACGGCGGCAGATTAGGGTTAAAGAAGTTTGATGGATTCGGGTCCATCGGTGTGGGTGTGGTAGTAGGTAAAGAAAAGGTAAATGGAGAATTATCGACTTCGGAGTCGATAAAGGGTACGCGGACTAAACGGGCACTAGAATCCCGTGTCCAGCCTATCTTGTACTAAAAAGGGTTAGTACAAGTGGCAGCGTTGACTTATAATTAGGGGTAAAATGAATGCGGTGTTTGCTTTTGAAAAGGGACGGATTTTGAAAAAAATGATGCGACAAACCAAATGCAGCAACATAACCCTAGAATCTAATGATCACCTAGGTCCGGCTCTAGACTGCTCCTAACTGCCAAAAGACAAGTCGCAGGATCAATCCTCCACTGCCTCTTTGTCCCCCTGTGGCCGGATAAGTGCCAGGTAAGTGGGAAGGTACTCCACTACGTAAGTAGTGGGCCTAATTAATAACCACTAGCCTTAGACACACTCGCCTTAGGCACCACAGGAAAACGCGGATAAGCAATGAATTACCCACGGCCTTCTTCTGTCTTAATTGAGCGCGACAGTCCTTAGAGTCATCTCTAGATTTCTTTTAGTTAATGTGGGTCAATGCGGATGCAAGTTTGGTGGTTTTCGGGGCCTAGGAAGGGTAATGAAATCCCCACCTAATTTGGATTTGGCCGTGCCCCATATTATCCGTATTTAGAATGCAAAACAACCAAGAAAAACAAAATCACGCACAATTTTAATTTGCTTTTGCGGCGCAGCGATTATTTGCAAAGAATCCTGCAGCAAAGTGTTAGTTGGAGCTAAAAAGGGCGAGGGGAGAGAGCAAGAAAGTACCTGCAGAAAGTTGGTACAGAGATCCCTCTGTGGGACCGCGGTTCCGCCGCAAGTACCACCAATATGCCGCGCTTCCGCGCCTAACTTGTGGGTTCACTGCACAAGATTTCAACAGCTGCTTGCTGTTGCTTCCTTATGTTCTCTGGTATTTTCCAAAAATTTTTATCACAGCACAGAATGCTCCAGATCACCTTGCAATCAATCACAACACACGTGTAAGAGTTTGTACGAATTTTGATTTCAAGAAGTAACAATGGAATAATTCTTTCAATTCAAACTATAAAATGTAAACGAATTAGCGCGTAATCCCCGGCAACGACGCCATTTTGATTGAACTATTTTCTGACGTGTATATGTAAAAAGTATCGACAATCAAAAAATTGTATTGACCGCAATCAAACTACGGTGTCAGCTGTAGTTAATGAATGAGTGCGGATTGTCCACAGGGATTGCACGATTCGTTTGTATTATGATACGTTTGAAATGAAAAGTTAAGCAACAGTAAAAGAAAACATGATTCAAGAATGATTTGTATTCGAGTGTCACTATTCTCTATTCAAGAATCAAGAAACTATAAACAATCAAGAATCAGTGTTTTGATAATATTTCCAATCAACAATCAAGAATAAGAGAGATGCTCGTAGGAATCGATCGGGTCGATAGACGTGATGTAATCTAAAGATATCGTGTTCTTGTCCTTCGAAGGATTGATACTAGATTGATGATGATCGACGAAAGTTGGGGCTTTCTTGTGAAACTAGGGTTTCATCCTATAACCCTTGTTCTTTCGTCGATATCATTCCTTTTCTAGCCTCTACCAAATTCAAGAAACGATCCAAACTTCCCAATTTCGAACGATGTCAATCAAGAAAGCATCGAAACAAAATGGGTCGTCGTTTCTTGAACTTGCTAGGGTTTTCAAAACACGTAGGACTCAAGAATCGATTAAAGCTATGTTACATCATCATTCTAATGACCGTCTCGACTCCTCGACGAGCGGAGTTTTATTCACACATCACCACAAAGACAATATTAAAGATTTGTAAAGATAACATGATGCGAAATTTAAAGAAAGCAAGATAAAAGAAATATCACCTTTATTTATCTCAACAATTTTGATTACATTTGCTTCAAGAACTACAAGAAGAAGAATCTAGATTGTTGATAGGGCGTCGCTCGGCTTCGTGAGTCGTGGATCGGCTTCGGATCGCTTGCTCCGTTGAAGATCGGCTTCGCTCGTAAAGGTTGTCGGGCTTCTTGCTTAATGGGTACTCGAGATCTTGATGTTGGCTTGGATTAGGGTTAGGGTTTCCTACAAGCTCTCTCACTAGACTTGAGGAAGAGGGGATGAAGAAAGAGATAGATTGGGGATAGATTCACTAATTGGATGAATAATCCCCAAGGTTGAATAATGTTGGGATAATGAGCCTAGGGTCTTATTTATAGAGCTCCCAAACCCTAGGTTTAGGTTTGAATTAGAAGTTTCCCTCCCAAAGTTTGTTGAAAGAATTTGTTAGACTTTAGCTTAGGGTTTAAGCTAGGGTTTAGGGAAAGTTCTAGAATGATTAGGCTAGTTTAGTGAAGCTCAAGGTGTTTGCTGATCTGGTATAAGTCTCTGGAGTCTTCTGGAAGCTGAGATATCTTTCTAAGCGGTGGGCCCTGGTATAAGCATTGTGGTGCCAAAATTCCTTGATGACGTCACCAGTATGACGCGGATCCGCGGCACACAAGAAGGCTATGGCCGCTGATCCGCGGCCATGTGGAGTCCTTGGGATCTGGGTCTTCTGCTGTGGTCTTGGACTGCTGTTTGTAGCTTCCTTTGATATGTTTAATTGCAATTGCTCCTTTGGATTGATACCAGATTTGAATTTAGTGAGTTTACGTATCTTTCGAGCGGTGTAATGTTCGAACAAGCTTCTCTTTTCCTGCACAGACTTCGAAACACGGGTTGCAAGATATAGAAAATATGCCATGTAATGAAATGCAGTCAATTTCCCTAGAAATGCCGGTTTTAAGGTCGAATACATGTAATCTGATATTTTGCGACCGAATTGCTAATATGTAGAATATGAATGCCGAACACTTCTAAATATATGCAGATAATATGGAAATTGCCGGTTAAATTATGCAATATTTTTGACTGATCAAATGCGAAGTGCCATTTTGGCGGGATACGATCGGCGCCGCTGGATGTGTTCGCCGATTGCTATAAATAGAGGTGGGATTCCCCCGAGGGTCCTTCTTCGCTATAATTTCCTCTTCCCTCCGTGTGTTAGCTCGGCGCTCTTCCCTCTAGGTCGGATTTCCTGCGTTCTTCTCTCGGATGTCCCCTTCGTCTACTCAGGTTAGATGTCTTCCTCTGAGGAGTTTGTCGAGGTAGTTAGGGTAGAGTCTAGGGAGTCTTCTGCAGCTTCCTCCTCTTCGTCCGGGTCGGAATCTTCCCGGGAGGTTAGGGTTAGTCGCGCTTCCCGGGGGCGTGCGGCGGGGATGGTCCCCAGAGTGAAGGTCAGGCGGACGAGCTTGCCACCATCCGGGCTCGCTTTCACATTCCTCCCGGCTACTCGCTTCGTCTGGTCAGGGAGGGGGAGAGGGCAGACCAGGTACGGGACAAGGAGATTGCCTTGTACCTAGAAGCCTTTTAGGCCGGGATGCGCCTGCCCTTTTCCCCCGAGGTGAGTGCGGCGTTGAATTGTTTTCAGTTAGCCCCGGGCCAGTTAGTGCCAAACTCTTGGAGGATTCTCCTTGGGTTCCTGATCCGATTGAAATTGCGGGCGATCCCTTTCAGTCTGAGCCTTCTTCTTTCCTCTCTCTACTACAAAAACCACCCCGGCACTCGCAAGGACGAGCTGAGCTGAGTATACATTTCTTTTAGAAAGCACCGGGGAGGTGCTGCCGGGTCGGGGGTCGTCGTAATACCTTCTTCCATCCATGAATGGAAGAAGAAGTTTTTGTTTGTCGGGCCACCTGAGGATGAGGATTGGCCTGTGCCCATCCAGTGGCACAGGGCCGACTGCCCGCGGGTGAGGCAGTCGAATGATCCCGATGCAGTAGCGGTGGCGGAGTGGGACCCCCTCCCCCGGGCCGATGTGTTGCTGTCTGAGCAAGCCTTCAGTTGGGCCGGGCTCAGCCCCGCTCAGTTTGTGGGTAAGTTAGGAGTTTTTAGGTGACCTGTTTAGACTTGTGTATTCTTCCACTTTTTCTAGCGTTGCTAACTCCTTCTTTGCATTTTCGTCTTATGCAGAACCTATGGACCCAGCTAAATTTCGGGCAGCCCTGGTCGAACAGAAGAATGAGAGGAAGGCCGGAGGCGCCAGCCCCTCCCGCCCGTCGTCGAGTCCGGCTCCACCGGCGGCCGCTCAGGCCAGGCGCTCGAGCACACCTCGGGCCCCGGAGTCCATCCATGCGCCGAGCCGAAAACGCGCTCGGGAGTAGGAGCCCCGGGTTTTGGGGGGAGGCGAGACTGGTTCTCCTGCGTCTCTCCTTAAAAGGTACCATAGGACGGTGCCCCGTTCCCTGGCTTCCCCGATCATCGTGGACGAGGGGGAGCTTCGCTTCGAGGTACCCTCGGGGCTTTCTGTCGCCAACAGTTTTCTCTCGGAGATGGAAAGGTCGGCCGGGGGCAAAACCCCTCGGGGGACCCTCAGGGCCCAAATGGCGGCCATAGCCCAGGAGGCCGTGCAGGTCAGTGTTCGCACCTCACTCGGGTTTTTATTCAGTACTTTTTGTCCGCAAGATTGGGTGCCCCCCTTTTCTTTTTAACCCCTCTTTTGATTTCTTCAGGTCCTCCAGTACTGCGCCCTCGTTGTAAATATGGAGGACGAGGAAATTTCCCCAGCGATGCAGATCGTGGGCGAGTCCTCCTCTCGGGAGGAGAGCTCGAGGCTGGAGCTGCAAGCGGCGATGGAGAGGGTCGCCGCCCTCGAAGACTGGGTGGCGGCCGGGGATAGGGAGATCGCCAGCTGCCGAGAGGCCGTCCGAGTCGCCAAGTGTCACGCCCCGCTTCCCGGTGTACGGCGAAGTGGACGTGACGAGTACGTATTTACTGTGAAGTAAATACGCTAAGCGTATCTAAGTAATATAAAAGTAAATCACAAGAGACGGGAGCTATGGAAATAACAACAACTTTATTAATAACATTCTTTTGTACAATGCATGAAAAGTAAATACAACTGAAATGAAAAGCGATGCCTAAACAGTGGCATAACAGGAAATGAAAATACTGAAAAGAACAAGGTACAATATATAGAGCTCGGGGTCTTCGTGAAACTGCTCCAAGTCTTCACCGGTGGGCTCGATCTCTGCTGGGTCCAAAGCACCTGACGACATTCAAAGAAGAAAGAAATAGAATGTCGTCAACGAACAGGTCGCTCGGTAAGTCCCAAAGATAAGGAAGAATTAGAAAGACAGAATAAGAGTAATTTGCTAAAGTATTATGTTGCAGAATATTATGGAATATTGTGTTAACGCTGTTGTTTGTAGCTTGGTACAGAAGGATGCCAGTGTATACGAGAGGGGTCTCTATATGCTAGAGACCAGGGCAAACGGAAAGTACAAGGAACCGTTAAGCCACGGTACAACAGCAACGGAATATAGGTTAGGTGTCTTAATCTGACCACCTCGTACCACCTTTAACACCTTCCGTACCAATCTACCCCTTAAACCCCGTAGTGTTTTGACAGTATTGTTGTATTGTATTGTGTAATTTGGATGACTGACCAAAACCATGATATCAGTAAACATGTTGTAACTGCATAATTAGGTAAATGGAATAACGGAATAATGGATGTATATCCATGGTTTGATTCAGTCAAGTTGTATAGATTGTTAACTGGATTCTGGGATTCATGTGTTCATATTGAGTTGGAATATTAAAGAATATAGATTGACTTGAATCATATTCAAGTCAGAGATAATCAGATTCAAATCCGAGTCAGACTAAAAGAAATGTAAGTCGAAGTTCTATATTTGTTAGGGTCATTATTGTAATTTATAAAACTTGAGGGGTTTTTATGTAAAAGTACTTTTGTATAGTTTTCAGGATACACATCAAGTATTTATTATTCGTCTTTATAGTTATAATGAGTGTAGATTTTATTTGTGTTATTCTAGTGAATATATCCTAATAAAAGTATTAATTTATAATATTGATTTATTTGAAATTCATGGTATTTTAATGTAACTTTTAATCTTGTAATTTTTTTAGGAAAAGTGAAAACTTTATCTTATAATAAATAGGTGTTTAAATGATAAATATATATATGTTAATACAAGAATAATTTTTAATAAATATTTTATTTTCCAAAAATCTCATTTTTCTTAAATGTCGTATTTTAAACCTTTCGAGACCGAATGCTCCTTGCGGAGGTCTGAATCTCGCACTACTAAGCTCGAGGGTGCACGATAAACCGTACTATCCCTAACGAGTTCCCCAAAGATGGGTTGTAGTGGCGCTTTGCAAAGATTTAATAAATACTAATCATTTAGAAAACGGTTTTATAAAGATGAGGTATTTATTTGTAAAAGGTGTAAATTTCTGTATTTTAGTTTCTTGGGTTTCCTAAGCCAACTAGCCTATTTCTAAAGGGTCTAAACGACAAGTCATTAGAAGCCTCAAATCGCCTCTTCACCGCCAATTGCGGCCAGGTAAGTGCCAGGTAGGTGGGAGGCTCTCCACTACAAGTAGTGGCCCTAATTAAGTAACTACTTGCCTTAGACACACTTGCCTAGACACCACAAAGTCAGTTTAGATAAACGATCGATGTCCATGACATATCGTATTTTCCTATTAAAAGATTTTGTTTTAAAATTGTATACAACTTAGAACTTTCAGAAAAGGTTTATAAAGAAAATGGTATTTTAATGTAAAGTTTTGTATTATCGTATTCTAAGTTTTGATGATATCAATTAGGGTTGTATTTGCATGTGTGTGGAGGTAGGTCATTACCTCGTGATCTACGTTAAGGTATAGTAATTGTTAAGGGTTAAATGTGATAACTAAACATTATGGTATTTAAGTGCGAAAAATACAGTATTTTGCAAAAGTTATCATTTCATGTGAGAAACTTTATCCAAATTGATTTTTAAGTGATTAATAGTCAACATGAATATGTTTAAGCATTATGGAATTAGTGACAAGTGAGTTTTGATAGAAAAACCGAATCGGAAATCGGTTTGTTCCGATTTCCGTCGGGTTTTAAAAAGTCGTATTTTTCTTAAAAGAAAAGAAAGATAGAAAGAGGGGGACTTACGGGTTTGGACACGCTAGAGAGTGCTAGGAAGGTAGCGGGTTGTCGATGCGTCGAAACGTCGTGAAGGGTCCTAGTACGATCGCCGGAATTCATCGTCGATTTCGGCAGCGCTTCGCCTTTCGCTCGTTTTCTAATGTACCGAGTTCTCTTGAAATTTTTAGAAAGTGGGCTTAGGAATGTAGGGTGAGAGGGTAGAGGGTAGGGGTGTTTATATAGGGTTAGGCTAGGGTTAGGGTTTTAATTAAAAAAACATATAAAAACATTAAAAAATCATTAAATTTTGAAATAAAAGTGATTTATTGAGAATCTGGTAACCGATCAAAACTTTTAAAGTATGCAGGGGGAATGACCAGGTCAACACGGAGAAATTCCATGTTGACGACTCGGCCGTCCGGCCGAGTCGGGATACCGTCGTGTGGGTCATCACCTGGGGGGAATTTTGGTATATTTAGATTTTTATATTCAGTATAAATTTTGTGAGTTATGACGGTTTGACTGTTGACTTTCCAAAAAATTAAAACAAAATAATATAAAAAAATAATGTGGGGCATGGGATTCAAATTCTGGTGGCTTGGTTCAGCAGTGCAAGGTATTACCAATGAGCTACAAGCTCCTTCTTATAATTATGGAGTGAAATAAATACTTAAAGAGATATCAGCTGTAATAAATACTCCAAATATACATTGAATTTAAATCAATTCTTTGTACATTAAAAATGGAGTTGTTACACCAAGGCTAAGTTGGAAGATTCCAGGGTGCTTGTCGCCATCCTTAAGAAGACGGCAAACACCACCCGGAGGGAGAATGAGGCAGCAAAGGATGGAGTGAGGCGTGCTGACCTCCGAGCGTCGAAGGCGGTGGAGATCTACAAGAAGTCGGACCAGTACTATGCTGACCTCGCTGAAGCCGCTGCCCTCGTTTGGATAGAGTGAGTATAGAAGTGTTTCGGTGGTTTGATCTCACAAAGCTCTTGATTTTCAACTCATGAAACAAGAGAGCTTCGAGAGAGGAAGAGGAGAGAGCTAGCAAGAGAGAGAATGCGTCATGATAAAATAAAGAGATAGCTCTCATATCACCAAAAAAGAATAATGATAATTTTAATTAGGATAAATTGTCATGGTTGATGTTGATTTGACCATTATCATGTCACAATTAATGCTAAGCATGCTCACAAAAATATCTAAGTCAACATGGGTCAACTTAGTCAAATGGTCAAAAACAATTAACCATGATACAATTATCTCTAATTAAAACTCATTAATCAATTTCCTCCATCTCATTATGGTTTTAATCAAGTCAATGGTCAAAACCCTAATGAGGTTTCTCTGCCTCTGTCAACTGTGTATACACACCCGCATCCGTGTTCCGAGAAACACAAATACTATGAGACCGAACTAACCAAAAACCAAATACTAGGATCTGGCTTAAACCAAAGCCCACTAGTATCAACTGTCCGAACACAAAATACGCATAAGTACGCATCTGTGAACGAACCCTATCGTAAAACCATACGATCTCTATCCCGTTTCGCCCAAAGGTGAACAACCCTCTGTGTGGGACTCTAAAGACTCGACACTATGCTGGCAGTGGGTTTAACCACAGGCCGCAAGCGGTACTAGCTGTACTTAACGGTCCCCAGGTAGATGTCGATAAGAAGACCGATGAGGTGAACCCATCCGAACTCCTACTGAGCCTGAATGTGATAATCTCCGAACAGTCCGATCTGTTCGTCTAAGAGTATCGCATGTCGGGCCTAGGAGGGCGGTAAACGTCAGACCCCTAATAGCGGTACAAGTCGTGTCGGAGTGTAGCCCAGAACATGCTGAGAAACTACTGGAAACACTACCAGTAAATCTCACTTGCCCTGGCCAGGGACTTTGTGTAATGGCTCTCCTGGACACAGCGCGATATCAACCCCCAATACCGGAAAAGACGAATCCTGTCTAACCGTCACTACCTCTAAGTGCTTCGGGACTGCACCCAACTATTACCTGTTTGCACGACTCAATAGAGCCGTGGTAGGGTAGTAATCTAAGAGTAGTGGGAACACACTCGAGACGAAGTGGCAGTGTTAAGTCAACGGACTAAGCTGTACTCATGTCACCTGGGAACTGTTATCTGACGAATAGGTATAGTACCAACCAACAGTTCCCAGCGAGTCCTGTCCAGTGTACCCGTAACCTAACGAGCACCTGCATACTATCTCCAGTATGACGTACCGATGGCTGTGGGACAGACCATCTCCCCTCCTAGGATGAGAAGCGTATACACCAGTCTACTCTGGATTATCGATGCCCTATCTCGATAATCCTACGACCAGGGACCTGTATAAGGATGTGCTTGTAGACCACCCAGCCCCCACTAGTGTGACTGCCATCACAACGCTGGTAGTCAAGCAAAGATCCTAAGGGCTCTATCAATATGTATTAGTGATACGTCAAAAGAAATATATACACATATTAAGATAGATACAAACCAAGTAGTATACTACCATATTGAGCAAGAATGTCAATCCGTGTATATATCCCAAGCTTCCAAAATGTAATATACAAATTAGTACTATACAATAATGGCCTCTAGGGCATATCACACTAACACACCGAAGGTCGGCACCGTCCTCGAGTCGAAGGCCCGAGGTATGCTTCCACTGTGCCTTTCTTGCTTCTTTCTCGTGAGCTTTGGGACACGTCGCTTGCCGCGTGTCATGATCTGGGGGAACCCCGATATCGAGTATCATCACTTCCAAACCTGATCCAACAGCGCCTCACGAGCCGCCTACGTGCTCATGCCCGCACTCCGAATCTCGATGTGCCCAACCGTGATCCACGATGTGTCCCTGCCACGAGCTCGAGCTCGAGCACAATGCGACAAAAACATTCCCAAGAATATGATGACTTCACATTTGGATTTTGCCCATTTCTTGAGGAAAATGGATTGCAACGATTAACTAATGCAACCCAGCGTCTTATCATGGATTATCATCTTCCAAGTAAGTACATCTACGGCTATACATGCTCAGAGAAAATTCTGATGTTTAGTTGAAGAATCATCTAGAAAGCACGAGCATCGTATAATGTTAGGTAAGGTACACACTATGAGTAGAAAAAAAAAGATTGCCATATGTTTTTTTCTTCTTTTAAATACGAGAAAGAAACTGCTATCTATTGATCATATAAATAAACCCGAATATATTGTTTTTCACATGATCCAAACTTTGATTAGAGCATAAGTATGCACACCCTGCATACTAGAAAATATTGTCCTATTATATTGATATTTATGAAAATGCAAAATCAAAACATGGTTTATAAAATTCAAGTTTATCAATGACATGTATTGTATTCATCACATAATTTCTTAGCATGCCTTAAATAAGTTCAAGAGCGGTTTATGCAATTTGAAATCTTGACGGTCTTTTAATAAACAATTAATGAATACAGATTAAAATGGTGCTTACATGGTGTAATTATCGAAAACTTTTCTTTGTTATTTCGAGCACTCCCGTGCGAAGCACGTGTTAGCCTTGCATTCAAGAACCCTAATATAACAATAGTTTTTGAAATCGAAGATGGAGCTCGTGGTTCTTCGTAGAATACTCCCTCTATATCATCGACAAGAAAGATTCCGTCCGAGCTCAAGCCGATCCAAGATTTCCAGCACTTTATTGATGCTTGTCAGGTATTGGATTGATTTCAATTCGAAATTTGTTGATTTCTCTCTCTCTCTAAAGGTGATTCTAGGGTTTAGTATGAAATGATGATTGCGTAAATTGAATCCCTTACATATATAGTCTCATCAATTGGAAGAATTATATTATGATAGCGAATGAATTACACCATGTAAACTTTTAGATTCATCCACAAAGTCTTGCGAATGAGAGCAGGGATTTACTTTGATCCTTGATTTAGGATTACAAGGATAACAAGTTGATTTTTCTAGTTGAAACTACATTTAGCGATTCTTGTTTTTACACTCTAATAGTAAAAAAATACGATTTTTTTTTTAAGTTTGAAATTTAGATGGAGGGAGGGATCCTTAGTTTTAGTATCATGATTTATATGAATGGGTGTTCTATGTATACCCTTGTGTATCCATGTTCAACTTTCTAATATGAAGGCTTCCGGTTTTAAATGGAGGAAGTGCATAGAGTACGAGGAAGAGAAAGAAGATAATCAATGGAAAGAGAAGTGCTTCTTCTACTAGCTAGCGAGGAGCCGGTTTCAAATTAATTGAAAAGAAGAAAAGTTGAAGGCCGTCGTCTATTTGTTCTCTACTTCTATTCATCCGTCTTTGTCTAAATAAATAAGACATCTTTATAGACAGAAGAACCAACCCCTGTGTTATAGCGCGCGCGCACGCACAGAGGCCAAAGGCGAGGGCAGAAAGCCCAAATTAAAGATAGTGGTGCACCCCTTGAGAAGAATCACCAATTAATTTGCCATTCCTCAGCTTCGTTTCCATGATCTCAGCTGAAATTAACAGAAATAGATTTCACAGGTAAAAAGGAGAATTTAGAAGAATGCTCAGATGAGCTCAAGGAAGAGAGTAAGAACAATCAAGTTGATCGAAGAGGAGAGGAGAAGAATTTTATAGATCAATAGAGGTTTGAAGGGCCTCAACCTTGTACAATTCCTTCACAAATGAACAAATAATTCTTGCCTCCCTCACTCTCCAATTATTTATACATTTCTCTATTTTATTTTCAGCTTAACAATATAACAGCTAATAATTCCTCTCTGTCGGTAGGAGTTCGCCATGTGGAGATTCTTCTCTCAAGTGGATGTGAGGCCACTAAGGGGTCCCACCATACCGTTGGACTTCAGCTCCACCCCCTCCTTCGAATTGCCAATTTTCCCTCCTTCGAAATTGAGCTCTTTCCCGCCTTCTGTTCCAGGGCCCCCAGGTGTTTGTAGAATTGCCACTGAAGGCTCTGTCGTCCCTCCAGCCGAAGAATCCCCCTCTGCATCATGAGGTGAGCTTGGCCTTCCCCTTTCATGTGTATCAATTCGTCCCTCCTTCAATTTTGACATCGACTCGAGGTCAAAGTATGGGAAGCGACCCACTAAATCCCAGTAGCCCTCCTCCCAGGTGGCCTCAGCCTCGTCTTGTTGCTTCCACTTAATGAGGACTTCAGGTATGGGTTTTCGGTTCCTGATGGTGGTCCTTCAATCTAGAATTTTTCTCTGGTTCTCTGATGACTTCCGCTTCAAATTTGGGCAGGGATGTTTGTATGGGGACCTTAGTGCCAATGTGCTTTTTTAACTGGGAGATATGGAAGACTGAATGTATCTTAGCACCTTCAGATAATTTTAACTTGTAAGCCACTTGGCCTATCTTCTGGGCTATAGGGTAAGGCCCATAGAACAAAGGAGAGTTTTCTTACACTTCTAGCAACCACTGTTAGCTGTCGATATGGTTGTAGCCTCAAATAGACCAGGTCCCCGACTGCATACTCCTTTTCTCTCCTGTGGATATCTGCATATTTCTTCATTCTTTCCTGTGCCTTGTGCAGGTTGTCTCTGAGAATTTTGAGAGCTATATCCCTGCTGATAAGGGATTCCTCCACCACCTTGGATTTTGCAGTGTGGGTACATATGAAACAATAGTAGGTGGAGCTCTACCATATAAGGCCTGATAAGGAGTAGTCTTAGTGGAGCCGTGCCAAGTGGTGTTGTTCCACAACTGAGCCCAACCAAGCCATTTGGTCCATTCCTTTGGCTTGTGGGGGCTGAAACACCCCAAGCATGTTTCTAAGCACCTGTTGAGTACCTCCTCTGTTTGCCCAATCAGTTTGGGGATGGTAAGTTGTGATAAATTTTAATTTAGTGACTTGGTATCTCATCAGTTCTCTCATCACCAGGCTTGTGAATGTAGAGTCCCTGTCACAGACCACAGCAATTGGCATCCCATACAACTTAAAGACCCTATCAACCAAGGTACCTGCTAATTGTTCTGCAGCGTAGGGGTGAGGCAAAGAGATGATGTGGCCCAATTTGGTGAGCCTGTCGACCACCACCAGGGTCACAGATTTGCCTCCACTCTTGGGCAGCCCCTCTATGAAATCCATGCTAGCCTCTTCCCAAACTTCTTCAGGTATGGGTAGGGGTTGAAGTAACCCTGCAGGAGATGCAGCCTCATACTTGTTAGTTTGACAGGTGTGGCACTCCCTAATGTGGTTCTTCACATCCCTGCTCATGCATGGCCACCAAAAAGCTCTTCTTAATCTTTGCAGTGTATTGTCATACCCTGAATGGCCTGCTGTAGGTGAATTGTGGTGTTCTTCTAGCAAGATTGCCTTGAGGGGTGATTGTGGACTGATCATAACCTTCCCTTTGTAGTAGTAAACCCCTTTGACTAACTGGAATTTGTTGGTCTCAGAAGTAGTTTGTTGGAGCTGCTGATGTATTTCTTTGAAGTAGGGATCCTCTTCATGCATTTTCTTCACTTCAATCCACCAATCTGGCTGAACTAATGTAACAGCTTGTAAGTTGGGCTTAGCACTCCTTGATAATTTGTCAGCCACAATGTTCTCTCTTCCCTTCTTGTAATCAACTCTGAAATTGTAGCCATGTAACTTTGCCACCCGTGCCATTTGTGCCTCAGTTGATAATCTTTGTTCTAGAATATGTTTCAGTGGCTTATGATCTGTTCTTATAATAAATTCCCTGCCAAAGAGATATTGCTTCCATTTTTTTTACTGCTAAGAATATAGCCTACATTTCTTTCTCATAGACTGATAGATGTGTACTTTATCCTTTGAGTGCTTGACTGATGTAAGCTACAGGATGACCTCTCTGCAAGAGTACTGATCCCACTCCTGAATTTGATGCATCACACTCTAGTATGAACACTTCTGTGAAGTCTGGCACTGGTGTAGTAGTAAGGGCTTGTAGTTTCTCAAAGGCCACTTGAGCTTCTTGGCTCCACTTGAAAGCATTCTTCTTGGTAAGTGCTGTTAAGGGGGCAGCTATGAGTCCATACCCTGTATAAATTTGCTGTAGTACCCAGTGACGCCTAAAAATCCTCTGAGGCTTTTGAGAGACTTGGGAATTGGTCAATCAAGCACTGCGTCTTTCTCCTGTCAACTGCCACTCCAGCTCTAGACACCCACATGCCCCAGGTACTCAACTTCCGTTTGCCCAAACTGGCATTTGGATCTCTTGACTGAGGGTTGGTGATGTTGTAGGAGTTGTAAAACAGCTTCTAAGTGTTGCAAGCGAGTCTCCCAGCTCTTTCTGTAAATCAATATGTCATCAAAGAATACCAGCACCATTTTTCTAAGCATTGGCCTGAAAATATCATTCATGATAACTTGGAATGTAGCAGGGGCATTTGTGAGCCCAAAAGGCATGACTAGAAATTCATAATGCCCTGAATAAGTTCTGAAAGCAGTTTTATGCACATATGGATAGCTCATTCTGATCTGGTGATAACCTGATTTTAGATCAAGTTTAGTAAAATATTGTGACCCATACAACTCATTTAACAGGTCATCAATCAAGGGAATTGGATACTTATCTTTGATGGTCTGGTTATTGAGGAGCCTGCAGTCAATGCAAAGTCTCCGAGTGCCATCTTGCTTTTTTACCAACACCACTGGTGGGGAGTAAGAGCTGGTGCTTGGTCTGATGATGCCCTGGCTCAGCATGTCTTCTATTATGCTCTCAATAGCATTCTTCTGTTCATGAGAGTGCCTGTAGGGTCTCACACATACTGGGGTGGCTCCTTCTTTGAGGGGAATTTGGTGATCACTGGATCTTTTGGGTGGCAACCCTTGTGGCTCCATGAACACCCCAGGATACTTGTCTAACAAAGTATTGAGATCTGCAAGTTCATGTTAGTGTCGTTAAGAGAGATGGTTTGAGTGACTTGCAGCACATGGCACCCCTGAGCTTTTAGCAAATGTTTGTCAATATCTTCCCCTTCTAGGAGAGTCAGTGTGTTGGGTATGATACCCTGTAGCCTCCAAGTGGTACCTTTGTCAGTGAATGTGATTTGCTTTTGATTCATCTCCAAGGTTACTGATTGCATCTGTCTCATCCATTTAGTGCCTGACACCACATCATAGCCCCCTATGGGGAAAACTAAGAAATTCCCTGTATACCCATAGTCTTGACACCTGATATGCACATTGGCACGTTGGCCACTGCCAGCAAGTTTTCCCCCTCCTGTTATATTCACAGAAAATTCTTGTTTGATAGTGAGCTCTAACCCTGTGTCTGAGACAGTTTGTGGGTCAATGTAGTTGTGGGAAGCCCCACTATCAATAAGGATGGTGATGTCTTTATGATTCAGGGTTCCCCTCAGGACCAAGTTATCTGGAGAACCATCACCAGATATAGCTTTAAGTGAAATAGACAAATTGAGGTCTTTAGGGTGGGATCCTGGGGAAGTTGGTGTGCTGAATTCATTCTCATTTTCCAGGGCCTCAAGGTCCCAGTCACCCTGTACAACCATGCAAGTTTTTTCTTTACACACATGACCCCTATGATACTTCTCATCACAATGATAACATAGGCCTTGTTGTCTTCTAATGTAATTTTCATTAGGGGTTAACTTCTTGAGTGGGTAATTGGGTGCAGGAGTTGTTTTTGCTGGGGTTTGGGGAAAATTGCTCAGAGGGATGTTAGTATTTGCATTGACATTTTTGTAAATTTTCCTGGCAGCAAAAAATTTTGATCCATATTTGTAAGTTACTTTGAATGTTTCAGCTAAGGTCTGTGGCTCACACAGTGCAACATCATACTGAATTTCTTCTTTTAAGCCTCCAATGCAAGTTTGTATCAGGCAAGGTTCAGGTACATCTTCTACTAAACAATGGAGTTGCTCAAACTTTTCTTGGTAATCTGCTACAGTTGTGGTGTGTTGTATTCTTGATAAGGCTATAGCAGCCTCTTTATACTCTTTTGCGCCAAATTTATCTTTTATCCCCTCTCTAAATTGCTTCCAGGTTACCACATCCCCTTGGTTCTTAAGAAACCATGGACACCATGCAGTGCTCTATCTTTCAGAAAAAATAGCCGATCCTGACTTTTTCATCACCTGCTATGGAGTATAGTTCAAAATAATGCTCAATTTGAAACAACCAATTAAGAACATCACCATCTCCTCCAAATCGACACACCAATTTTTGGGTGTTTGGGGTGGTAAGATCTACATTCTTCAGGATATTTATTATGATGAGTTCTATGAGATCCATAAGTGGCAGGGGCAAAAGGAGAGTATACCTCTTCTTCTTCTCTGGATGAGTAAGGATTTCTGGGTTGGGACCCTGGCCTCCATTGTGGCTGTGCTGGTGCCTTCCCAGATCTCTGTTCTCCCTCAATTCCTGATGCCTTGAGTGTAAGTTCTTTCAGTTGAAGCATGATCTCATTCAAGTTGTCATCCATTCTCTCCATCTTCGATTCCAAACCCTGCAACCTTCTCTGTGTGGATCTGAGGGGATCAGGTCCCAACAGGCCTCCTCCTTCATCATCTACAGCTGGCCAATCAGGAGAATCGAGGCTCTGAGTTGAATCGAGCTGCTCTGATACCACTTGGTGCACCCCTTGAGAAGAATCACCAATTAATTTACCATTCCTGAGCTTCGTTGCCATGATCTCAGCTGAAATTAACAGAAATAGATTTCATAGGTAAAATGGAGAATTTAGAAGAATGCTCAGATGAGCTCGAGGAAGAGCGTAAGAACAATCAAGTTGATTGAAGAGGAGAGGAGAAGAATTTTATAGATCAATGGAGGTTTGAAGGGCCTCAACCCTGTACAATTCCTTTACAAATGAACGGATAATTCTCTCCCCCTCACTCTCCAATTATTTATACATTTCTCTATTTTATTTTCAGCTTAACAATATAACAGCTAATAATTTCTCTCTGCCTGTAGGTGTTCGCCACGTGGAGATTCTTCTCTCAAGTGGATGCGAGGCCACTAAGGGGTCCCACCATACCGTTGGACTTCAGCTCCACTCCCTCCTTCGAATTGCCAATTTTCCCTCCTTTGAAATTGAGCTCTTTCCCACTTTATGTTCCAGGGCCCCAGGTGTTTGTAGAATTGCCACTGAAGGCTCTGTCATCCCTCCAGCCGAAGAATCCCCCTCTGCATCATGAGGTGAGCTTGGCCTTCCCCTTTCATGTGTATCAAATAGTTACAAGAAGTAAATTTAAATACAAGAAAACAAGATCAATGTACTACAAAAACCCACCGTTGCCGGTCCCAGGTCCGGATGAGAAAGGGTGAGGGTTGTGGTAGGCTTGTGACAGCCAACGTAAAACTTTATCGCATTCTATGACATGAATCATAATAAGAATATCGTTGGGGCGTCCCCTACTCAGCGACGCGCTACATCGGATCCCGAGTGTAGTGTTAAGTATGCAAGGGCTTCTAGATTGTCGTCCAGAAACGGCGCGCTATATCGGACCCCGGGTGTAGTGACAAATAAGCAAGGGTTTCATAGGATCCGTCTAGCTTCCTGGAACATAGGTTCCCTTACGGGTAGACTAATAGAATTAGTGGAGGTGATGATTAGGAGGAGAGTTGGTATTATGTGTTTGCAAGAAACTAAGTGGGTAGGTGAAAAGAGTAGAGCCATAGAGCCTTGGAGTTATAAGATTTGGTATACGGGTAGAGATAAAAATCGTAATGGGGTAGGCATAATCATAGATAGACGGTTGCTTGAGGATGTAATTGAGATTAGGAGAAAAGGTGATAGAATTTTACCGGTTAACCTTATTCTAGGTGGAGAGATCCTTAATATTATTAGTGCTTATGCACTACAGATAGGTCTTGATGACGCTAGTAAGCGTCTATTCTGGGAGGATTTAGATGAGATGGTGCAAAGTATACCTAGTGGAGAGAAGTTATTTATTGGTGGTGATCTCAATGGACATGTAGGTACTAGTCGTAGTGGGTTTGATACTATCCATGGAGGTTTTGGTTTTGGACAAAGGAATGAAGTAGGTAGCTCGATTCTAGATTTTGCCTTATCTTATGACTTGATCTTAGCAAACACCTGGTTTAGGAAAAGAGAGTCCCACCTTATCACTTTTAGGAGCGGATCAAGTGCTAGTCAAATAGACTTTTTTCTGACGAGAAGAATAGATAGAGGTTGTTGTATCGATTGTAAGGTAGTGCCAGGTGAGAGTGCAACCACTCAACATAGACTTTTAGTTCTAGATTTTCGATTTAGAAGAGAACCTAGGAAGATTAGACGTAAGACAGAGCCTAAAATTAAATGGTGGCGATTGAAAGAAGGTAACCAAAAGGCTTTTATAGATCGTGTAGTCCAAGAAGCGGATTGGCACTCGGAAGATGATTCAGACAGAATATGGAACAAAATGGCTAGTTGTATCAAGAGGGTAGCTAGAGATCTACTTGGTGAGTCGAGAGATGGTGCTCTACCATCTAAGGACACATCATGGTGGAATGAAGAAGTAAATGCTACTATTAAAATTAAAAGAGATTCTTATAAAGATTTGAAAAAAGTAGAGATCTGGAGAGATTTGAGAAGTATAAAATGGCTAAAAAGGAAGTTAAGAAAGCTGTTTGGGAAGCTAAATCTAAGGTATATAAGGAGGTGTACGAGAAATTAGACACTAAAGAGGCTGAAAATGATATATACCGGATTACTCGGATGCGGAAAAGGAAGACTAGAGACTTATGTGCGGTGAAGTGTGTCAAAAATGAAAATCGGAAGGTTTTAGTTCGAGATGAGGATATCAAGGAAAGGTGGAGAGATTATTTTGACAAATTGTTTAATGAGAGCTTTACTAAGAATTTGGATGGACTTGTCATTCAATCTCAATATATAAACCATGATTTCATGCGTAAATTAAGACTACCTGAGGTTAAAAAAGCTTTGAACAGAATGAGTTTAAGAAAAGCAGTTGGTCCTGACGGAATTCCTATCGAGATTTGGAGATGCTTAGGAGAAATAGGCGTTAAATGGCTGACAGATCTGTTTAATAAGACTTGGCAGACAAAAAAGATGCTAAATGAATGGAGTAAAAGTATCCTTGTACCTATCTACAAGAACAAGGTGACATTCAAAGTTGCTCAAACTACCGTGGAATAAAACTTATGTGTCACACCATGAAACTTTGGAAGAGAGTGATTGAACACAGGCTAAGCAAGGATATTAAGATAACAAAGAACCAGTTTGGGTTCATGCCTGGATGATCGACGACAGAGGCTATTCATTTGCTTCGTCAACTTGTCGAGCGTTTTCGAGAGAGGAAAAGAGATTTGCATATGATATTTATTGATTTAGAGAAAGCGTACGACAAGATACCTAGAGAGGTATTATGGGGGACAATGATGTAGAAGGGGGTTCCCGTCAAGTATATTGGCATAATCAAGGTTATGTACGATGGAGTAGTGGCAAATGTCAGAACCTGCGGCGGCCTAACGAGTGATTTTCCGATTGCAATTGGTTACATCAAGGATCTGTATCTGTAGGGTGTTTTTCGTCACCCCATTGAGATGGGAATACGCGCGCACTTGTTAGGCGCATTACAAATTCCCTCTGCCTAGGATAGGCTGGGGTTTATTGATTGTGTGGATCCGAATCTCCGGCAGCCGCGGACTAAGCTGCCGTTAATTACCCCTCGCCTTTGGAGCGAAGGAACCTCCGATTGACGGGTTAAACTGGTCATGCGAACTCAACGTGCAGTGTTGTGTTTTGAAGGGGTTTTGGATATATCGGGGGCCCCGCAGAGTTTTTACGGGGGTCCCGCTACCTGGATAGCGGGCTGGGGGTCAAGGGGGCTAGCAGCCCTCTTACGAGATGCGGGGCAGCGTCCCGTTAGAAATTTTTTTCTAACAGGGACAGTGTCGCGGAGTATGTGTGTGTGTGTGTGTATATATATAAAGAGAAAGGGCATCCAAAGGATGCGTGGAAGAAAGTGCCAGCGCACCACGTGCCTGGCACGCGGGCGCTGAGCGCCAGCGAACCATGTGCCCGGCACGCGGACGCTAGGCGTCAGCAGCAAAGGGACTTGGTCCCTGCACTGGGAGCTGTGCTTCCGATTTGACTTATGGAGTTGAACTCCTAACAGAGATTAATTTAGGGAGTTAAACTTCAATGGATCTTGAATGGAGTTAGACTCCTAAAAATATCTAGAAATGATCAAAGGGGCTGCTTTATTTCTCCTTTTGGTTCTGGATCTTCCCAAGATGGGATTTCTGGAGATGGGTCTCCTTTTTCTTACTCTTGCTCGGTTGGATCTTGGAGAAAAGGGGGTGAGACTTAAAAGTCTTCCCCTTTCGGAGATCTAATGGAAGATCTGAGCTCCTCTTTGCGGGTTTTGTGGTGAAAAACTATTTAGCTTTAGAAAAGGAAGAGTAAAACTCTTGATTTAATTCAAAAGAAAGGAGAATGTTTAGAACCTCCAGGAAGGAGCAGGAGGCACGAATAACCATAGTTTTTTGGGGGGAATGAAAATTGTATATTAGATATTTTCATCATGTTGCCTCTTATAGGCTTACACATTTACATATAGCCCCTTGGGCTGTACAAAATGGCATTTTGCCTATCTCATGGCTCATGTGCTATTTCTTTTTGTACATAAACCATGTGCTTACAAAAATTTGGCTTTATGCCCATTTTGTTTACATTCATGCATAAAAAATTACATAAAAATTATTTATTACATGACTTTTATTTTGGCATGGAGGAGGGCCGGCCGCTTCATGTTCGGACTCGACCTGGGCATGTGCCCACTTGATCTGGGCTTGGGCCCCCTGGCACTTGGCTTGGGGTTGACCTTGATTTTGACTTGGTCAACCGGGATGCAAATTTTGACCCCAACAGCATCAAGTCCATTCATGTTTACCATCGTGATGGATGAGCTTACTAGAACTATCCAAGATGAGGTATCTTGGTGTATGCTATTCGCTGATGATATTGTTCTAGTAAATGAGACGAAAGCAGGGGTTAATGCCAAATTGGAATTATGGAGGCAAACATTGGAATCTCGGGGGTTCAGATTGAGCAGGTCTAAAACAGTATATATGCATTGCAAATTTAGTAAACAGAGAAGTCAAAACCATATTGGTATAACATTGGAAGGGCAAGAGATATCACCAAGCGATCAGTTTAGATATCTAGGTTCCATCATCCAAAAGGATGGGGAGATCGATAGTGATGTTAATCAAAGAATCCAAGCTGGTTAGTTGAAATGGAGGAGTGCAATAGGGATTTTGTGGGATCGTAATTTTCCGTTAAAATTGAAAGGGAAGTTTTATCGGAGCGCTATTCGGCCTGTCTTATTATATGGTACAGAATGCTAGGCTCCTAAGAAGCATCATACACAGAAGATGCACGTAGCGGAGATGCGCATGCTTCGTTGGATGTGCGGTAACACTAGAAAAGATAATGTATGAAATGAGGATATTCGTGTAAAAGTTGGTGTAGCACCTGTGGAGGAGAAGATGCGGGAAAATCGGCTAAGATGGTTTGTTCATGTGCGACGCAGACCTATGGAAGTACCGGTTCGACGAATAGATACTCTCGATATGGGCAATGGCAAAAGGGTAAAAGGGAGACCGAAGAAAACATGGATGGAGATGATACGAAACGATATGGTTGCCAAAGGCCTCAATGAAAGTATATTGTTCGATAGGAGTGAGTGGAGGCGGAGGATTCATGTGCTGGACCCGGTGTGATTCTCATGTTGGTTCATGTAGCCTACCCCATATGCTTGGGATAAAAGGCTCAGTTGTTGTTTGAAGATCAATGTACTGCAAGACAATAGCTCAAGGTGGAACTTATTAAAAAGAAGATAATGCACTCCTATATCTTCTACTTCCAAGTTTCAATAGAATAATATTTCTACAATACATATCATACCTTGAAACTCTCTGTCTACAAAGAATGAAGTCATCTAAGCCACATCAGCTGCATAGTGTGTATCTACCAGAAAACTCTTCCGAGGTTGATAGCTCCTTTATGAGGTATATGTACTGAACATTCATGACAAGCTTCTTTCTCTGTGGGTTTGTTAGAGCATATGGCTTCAAATGTTGAGAAAATTTATTTTTGACTTGGGAACAAGCTCAGTATAACTTCATCATAATTTTTCCTGTTAATATAGCTACTTTAAATTTGAGCAAGTTTGTTTTGGCTTCAGAACAAACCGTGTGTGTGTGGGGGGGGGGGGGGTTACAACAGACAATTCATCATCATTGTAATCTATGTACCCCTACTCCACCTAGAATACGTCTCCATCTCCGGTTTTTTGAAGATCGATCCCAAGTTATCACAGAGCACTAGCCAATTCCGCAGTGATTATGGTGGAATTGTGGATCCTTACATGCCATATGGGTCTTCATTATCTCTCTCTCTCTCTCTCTCTCTCTCTCACACACACACACACACACATTCTGGTTTGCATATTTTGAGTTTCTCCTAGGTAAACCCAGGAAACCAAGAAACTCAAGGTTTCTCTACTAGTTTCTGCTAGCCAATACCAAAAAAAAAGTGAAATGAGAAGAACAAGAAAAGAATCCAGCAGAGCTGAACACACTGAATAATAAAGGATGAAATAAGGGAACTGAAAACAGACATGAGTCACATGACTGCCGCTGGACAATGTCAAGAAGAGATGGTTAGAAGAAAGACATTGAGGGAAAACGGTGGGAGGAAAAGAAAAGAAAAGATAAACCTGGTGGACAACTTGCTCCAATGAGATATGGTGACTGGACGGTATGGTGCTGCAGGTTTGTGTGATGTTAAGTGGTCAACACATATAGGAGTGTCTGGAAGAATTAATAGGGGCAGGAGAAGGTGCCCCCTATAGTCGAAACTGAAGGAGAATGATGTCAAGGGACCCCCATCCACTACTTAATTACATGTTATCAGATTTTTTATTTTTTTTAAAACAAAAACCTGAAACCCACAAATTACTGCATATTTTTAAGGCGACCGCTTCGATTTCCTTGTTCCTACAGTATGTGATGCCAAGACTCACAAGTAGGCAAGGCTAGGTCCTGCATTATGCCACCACCACACGTAATATACTTGCTCATCAGGCTCTGTATGTCGATTTTCAAATTTGACGAGCGTAAAGTAAACAAATGCACCCAACATCTCAGATTTGTAGGAAGATACTAATTTGATAATCTGGTGTCGTGTGACATACTTTAGATATTGTGCTAGAAGTAGTGGAATGAAACTTCATACTTGAAACAAAATGGCTCTAATTTAGTTAATGGAGGAATTGGAACTTGGTTTTATCTAAATTTGAACTAATTCGAAGAATATGCTTGTATATCTTGATTGCTAAGTGCTGTCCTTACATTTGGTTGGAAAAGATTGCTAAGTGCTGTCCCAACAGAATATATATAATTCATATTGCTATGATATATTTTCATATACTGTATATTTAGCTGCTTGGCATTGGTGAGACTGCTGTTGTTATTACCTTATGTAAGCCTATTAATAATCGTTTATTCTACCGTGTCATTTAAAAAAAAAAACGAATACGTTTCTGCAAATTTATTTCTTGTATGTTCTGGGAGGTTTGCAATGTTTTCAACTTTTCATTCTTGCAGCTAAATCTAAGTTGATACTCTCCAGAGTATCTGAAAGTTATGGTGGCTTCGCTGCAGAAATGCCCCTAATTCAACTACTTGTCCCACGTGCTGTGGCTCTCAAGGATCAAGTTAGAGAATCTTATAAGGTATGATGATCCATCATAAGTATTCCCCTTTCGACAGCAGTTTGATTTGTCGCATTTTGGTAACAGGTCAACAGAATTCACAAAATAGTATTTTTGCTGTCAATTTCATATTGTATTACAGTTAAGGAAATAAAAAGAAGCCACTTTTGGCTAATCTTATTATAGAAACCCCAACTTCATTTAGGGCCTGTTTGGTTGCAGGTTTATGAGTTTGGATTTGGATTTTGGATTGTGGAATCCTAGGATTCCATAATTTTGTGTTTGGTTGCAAGATTAGGATTTCTAGGATTCCTTTGTTTTTTATGGAGGCCCCACCACAAAACAAGGATTATGGAATCCTAAAAATTTTCAAGGATTTTCAAGAATTTGGCACTATTCATTGTACTTTTAGATGGGGGCCCATGCACTTTATTTATTTAACAATCCTCTCTCTCTCTATCTCTCTCTAAAATCCTCAAATCCAAATCCCTTTTTTTTTTCACCAAGCAAACAAAGATTACAAGGATCTACAAATCCAATACTAGGAACCCAAAACCAACAAAACAACAAATTACCAAATCCAGAAATTTCAACCGTACTATTTTGGAATCCAAATTCCATAATCCTACAACCAAACAGCCCCTTAGGGCAATGAACAAGAATCTTGTTTGAAACCATTTTACACATCAACTTCATCCTTCCAATCTTCAGAATTTAAACATAATACACCTTCCCCACAATAACGTAACCAAGATTGAAACCGAATCTTACAATTAGTCCCGCGTTCTTCTTATAACTGTGAGCAAGTTTGAGGCAAACCTGTGCTAGGATCAACAATAACAATCTCTCTGTCGCTGCTACATTTAATCACATCCTGTCCGAGTTTCGCCCCTGCTTCTTTCAATCCCTTCAAAGGCGTCGGTTGATTAAACAAGTTAAGCACCGGCAGTCTCGAAGCTGAAGGCAACTTCCCAACAGGTAAAAACCTCGTAAAATCATCCTTCATCAACGGCACCTCAAAATCCGCCTTGTTATGCTTCACCACATTGTCCTTAGCACTGATATGTGCTCCAGGTTCCATATGATTCGTCGAAAAGCTCATTTGGTTAGGAAAGTTGGGATACAAACTGACATACCCTCTTAAATACATCATATCAATGAGAAACTTCTTCCATGATGCTTGCCAGCCGTTGGTCCTCGATCTCGGAATCTGAACAGGGTTTTGCTTCGCGTCTTCGGTGAATCTTGAGCCCATATATGCATAGAATTCTCTCCAGTGTTTGGGGAAGAAAACTGCTCCCCAACTACAAGGGAGTTGATGAAGATAAGGAGTATTGGGATGGATGTGCTTGAAGAATTCAGTAGCGTTCCATTTGGGTCTTTCTTTTACTACCTCAACGAGCCTTGGGGTGTAAAGAGAGATGGAAGAGAGTTGAGGGAGAGAGACTTGGGGGTCGTAGTAATAGGCCATGAGTGCATACTTGATCCATAAATAGTAATAAGGAGAGACCTCAATGTCGTCTTCGAGTAAAAGGCCAAAGTCGTTATCAGAGGAAGGGTACCAACTTTCGCTCACCGCACGAATCAGACCGCCTTGAATGATTCTCCTTTTTATGACTTTAGGGCCGTGTGTCCAGTTGAAGGATCCGACAAGCTTGAGTGTCGCCTCATCGACCTTGCTATCCATGTTGAAGCTGATAGGGACTTCGTCTCCGAGATAGAAGGCATTCTCGAGGGATTGGAGGAGTCTTTGGAGCGAAGTAGCACGGTTTTGGGTGATAATGTTGACTGAGACTCTCATCCTATTCCAATCTGCGATGGATGGAATGAATTATTCATAAATATAATCAAGTAGATGACTTAGAAACTCAGTAGCAGCAGTGTTGAAAAAGGATGAAAAATAAGAGTGAATTCAGGAACAAGACGAATTTTTTTTGCTTACTCAGTAATGCTGTTGATCTGAGATTAGCCATCCATAGAACCTTAGAAATGGAAGGCCTCGGCAAATGAACCAATGTTGTCTGATTATTTGTATTTTCGGCAGCCATTTTTAAAGCATTCTTCACATTAACATCGATATCAGAAACTGTGATAATCAAGCTTGGATTGTGAATTCTAACAAGACCCTTTACGCTAGAGTACACCGTTTGCAATATCGGGACCTCTGAATTCGAAATGCCCGAAATGGCTCCAACCTCTAAATCAAATATCTTGAATCTTCTTTCCTTGCATACCGTCTTAGACCATTTTAGAGCAACGGCTGCCGCTTCACAAGGGCAGAAGCTTCCTCCTGAAACTACTATATAAGCTTTCTTACCAACCGTCGTTCGAAATTTCTCGAGTAGAGGAGCCAATGCTTGGACTTCTTCAATAGAATGAGTATAGAAGAGAGCATCGATCTTTTGAGGGTACATTGATGCCCATCGAGTGATGTAGCCAGTAGAGAATGCTCTCCACCATTGATCGTCTCGTACCTGTACGATATCTTTGAAGATTACGGTGGTCTCGGATACGTAGGCAAGTCTATGCTCACTATCTCCCCATGTTTCTTTGTCTTTTGGATCAACTGGTAGCACAAATGATCCAGCATTTCTGTACTTCTGAAGTTGATAGCTGCCATATAGAAACAAGTGAGCATTCTGATACCCATAAAAGGGATAAATAATTTTTTTTAAAAATCCCTTTAACATTCAGCATTTTTCAGATAAATACCCTAACTTTCAATTTAATACCTTTTACTGTTTTTGGTGAAGAAACAAATAGATGTATGGTACAGAACTTCTACTGAAATCAGCTTAACATGTAAGGTATTAAATTGAAAGTTGAAGGCAATTATTTTCAATCTACTCAGTTTAGGAAATTCATTTGTCACGAAAAGAGTAGTCATCTCCAAAAAAAAATCTTGAAAAGAGTAGGGTATTTATTAAAGAAACAAAAAAGTTTAAGGTATTTTATGAAATTTAGCCATAATGTAACAAATAAGAAATGAAAAGAAATTTTAGATGCTATAAATGATTTGTTACCTGAGGTGTAGATCTTCACCAGTCATGAAAGTAAAAGGCTTCTCTACAAAGAGAGTCTTAACTAGATCAGAAGATAGAAACCAGGAACTCGACAAGAAATCAACCTGCACGATCCTCTCAATTGTTATGTCATATGCAGGATCAGGCAAATACAGCCCTGCTTCTTTAGAGCGGAACTTTCGATAGCTTGGAAATGTAAAATCCTTTTGCCTAAAAGGCAATATCCTTCCTATACTCCCAAGAACAGAATTCTTGTATTTCTCAGTACCTCCGACGTGCGACAATATCTCTAACATTCTCCTCCCTGGGATCATATCATCATCGAGAATATAAACAAAGTCAGATTCCGTCTGCAACGCCATTTGAAATCTCCCATAGTACTTGAAATCGAAGCTCGAGCTGATGAAGCTAATTCTCGAGTTGTTGTAACTATCCACAATCCTTTTCAGCGAAAGCTCGTTTGGGCTGCCAAAAGAAAGAACCCAAACATGATGAAAAGGCAGCGTCTGATGAAGCAGCGAATCGAGCTGGGAACAAAGCGTCTTCCTCTTGAAATGGTTTAAGATCACAGTAACTTTCGGTATGTTAGGACCATTTAAGCTCCATTTGGAATTCATCCTCATAAGCTCATCAAGTGTTTCAGTACCAAAGCTCTTCTTCTGAAACTGCAACACTTCATCATAGAGCTCCCTTTTAAGTCCGATCATAAGCGCATCGTCTGATTTCTTCTGTTGGAAGTCTATCTGCTCGTGCTCGCAAACCTCGGTTGGAGATAAAATGATGGGGTTTTCTTGAAAGGTTGCGAACATTTGAGGCTTGACTATAAAATGTTTCCATTGTTGGGCAACTCGAGTGGCCCACGAGAAGTCTGGTTTCGTTCTGAGGTCAACCGAGGGGTTCATGTAGTATAAAAGGAAGGTGGCATAGATTGCGAATGTGAATTGGAGAAAAGTAAGGCCAGCGACTAAGCCAGACGATGAGCTCTTTGGTATCCGTACCTTGTTAGATTTTGTAGAGGTGTAATCGTCGATTACACCTTCTAAATAGTCGCTGCTATTCATATTTGGACTGCGGACTAAACCCATTGGATAATTTTGAAGTTCTATCACCAGGGAGAAATCTGCATCAAATATATATGCTTGATCAAAATAGAGATAAAAGAACTACTGAAATTTAATTATAAAGATGTGTTAAGAAAATTCTAGCCCAAACTTTTTAAGCAGTAAACAAGAATCATAACAAAGAAACAACTAGCATAACCAAATTTAATTGTTATGATACAAAGAACTTAAAATGCAAAAAACTAAGCAAATGAAATAAAATTCATTTCTTTTTAATCCAAGTATGAAAATCATCAATATACTATAGAAACAAATTTAAACTGGGGATCATAGACTGGCTAAAGACACCCAAATTAGGAGAGCTCAAAAGCTAAGAAAGTTTGGTATATGAGGATTATGAATATACAGAAAGCAACTAATCACATCAATTTAGCAACAAAAATCTTAGATATTGTGCCACATAAATTAGTACCTCTTATATCGAGAATGCAAGGATAATTTGGTCTCTCTTGAACAGAAAAAAAGAGATGCGAAGTATTCTTTCCTTAGAACCTGAACAAGGCGATGAACTAATAGGAGGTTGAATCCGAGCTTAAAGTGAAAATTTGCGCATTCTTCATACTCGATAAGGAACAATTTCAGGTCACACTAGAAAAATGAGAAGAAGGATATGTTTAGTGAAGCTTTCTTTGAGTTTTGAGAAGGGTTAGTTGGTATTGTGCCCAAGTCCAATTAATTATATATATATATATCATATTAACATATAATCTCATTTTGGTTTAATAAATAAGAATTAAAGAACAAGGAAAAATAGGTAAACACAACCCAATTGAGTGCAATCAAAGATGAGGAGAGGGGGGGGGGGGGGGGGTCACATGGGGTGTGAAGTGAACCAAAATGGTTAGAGTAATGAAGAAGTGATGCCTCTTCTTCTTCATCATCATTACAAGCTTTTTTTTATTATATATATATATAGAAAGCGTTATCTTCACCCTTCTCATGCTTCTCCTCACCTCACCTCAGACATCACTTTGCAAAAAGCCCTTTTTAGAGGTAAGGAATGGGCTCGCACCTAAATTAAACACACCTTTCATTCATTTCGAAGAAACACTTAATATATAGCACCTTTTATTAAAATTTAAATTAAGCAACCAAAAACACAATTATACATAAAAATTCTTTTCTTCCTTCTAATAATTAAGGCTTTTTGCATGAAAATTAGGAAAGTTATCAAGATTTGTTTAAGTCCTTAAAAATTAGCTATGCACCTGGCCTCAATTGTTGAAGATGAGTTTTTATTATCATTAGACCAAACTTTTCTTTATTAAAATTCAATAACATGCACCCAAAAATTACCCATATCGTGTTTTTCAGAAAATTTCAAAATAGGCAAATTATACTAAAAACAAGAAGGAAGAAAAAAAGGCGACACCACAGTTGCACAAAGACAAAAAACAAACAAACATATATTTATGTAAAACTATAAAACAGAGTCAAAATTCAACAGCCGTAAACCCTTAAGAAAGCAACCATTAATTTTCAAATTTAGGAAAGCATTAGATTTGTCAAATATCAAATCCCCAAGTAATTAACTATTTCCACCGTTCACAGTTACTTGTCCTTTTAGACTTTTGCATGGCAATTAAGGTATGATTTAAAATTCATTTGAAAGAAATATTATAATATTGTTATCCTAGTAAATTTTCCTAAATTATCCTCATTTTAAATGAGTGTTATCTTCTCATCTTTGCACCAATACTTTTTAAATGAGGTTAGTTTAGATATTTTACAAAAACAAAATAATAAATGTGGTGAGAAATTCTATACCATTCACCTCTATATCATAAAAGGATAAGTAATTTAGGACAAAAAAAACTAACTTAAAAGGACAAGTAACTGTGAATAAAGGAAGTAAAAGGAGTAATTACAAGAAAGCAGCACATTCAATTTACCTTAACTATCCACCTAGCTTCAAATCAAGTGGAGGAGGAGGAAGAAGAAGAGAAATATTTATAAAGCAAGCGAACGAGGCCAACGTCACAACCACGAGCCCATTGCTTGATAAACACATTTATACTTAAATTCATTCATGCATGCATAACAATATATTATGGTATGATAATGGCTTTTGCCAAACTTAGGCAAGAATTTGGCTCCACAGAGGGACATTTGGATTTTTGTTACTCTTTTCTTATTCCAATCTTGTCGTTCATTTTAGTCAAACCAATATATTAGGGGAGCTTCCACATGAACATGAAGTGCACAAATAAAGAGATACATATTAACTGCATAAATAAAGAGATACATATTAAGTTGATATTTGGTTCTTTGTAAAATTAAGTCAACTCTATTATTAAATATTTTGTTAGCTTCTATGTATGTTTAACGCCTACACACTATAGAGTGTCAGTTAAATTACCATACTGATCTTAGTAAATTAATTATATCCAGGTAGCATACTAGGTTTTCAATTGTTCCATTATTTTGTCATGGTAACATTATATATATATATATATATATATATATATATATATATATATATATATATGAGAATAATGGAGAAAAGATGCCATAGGAGGGAATTCCCTCCTATGGTGTCGAAAAAATACCCCCTCCACCAATTTTTCCGACGATCGGCCCCCATCATCTTCATCGTCATCATTTAAGATGTGGGTACACCAAATTTCATGTGATTCTACAACTTTTTCACCGTTGATTTAGCAATGTAAAAAGTTCTATTGTCGGTAAACCGTTAATTTTGAACCCACTAAATCAACGGTGAAAAAGTTGTAGAATCACATGAAATTTGGTGTACCCACATCTTAAATGATGACGATGAAGATGATGGGGGCCGATCGTCGGAAAAATTGGTGGAGGGGGTATTTTTTCGACGCCATAGGAGGGAATTCCCTCCTATGGCCTCTTTCCTCCATTAATCTCTCTCTCTCTATATATATAACACATTAGATAAATGTATTTGTGAGAATTTTCTCATGTTCAGCATTAATCTTAAACACAAGAAATGCTTTCGAGTAGTAATCCAAATGATGCAAGGATGTCAGATTTTAGGCCAAGACTCTTTTAGTGGGCCCAAATAACCAATTTGTCAAGTTGTGAGTGCTTAAGTCCTCAATTAGGCACACATTCTGTCTTAATCTACACTTTCACGGCTCGGCTGCAGTTTGGACAATTAGCTAACCAGAGTCCGATTCACAACTTTGGGATACGCTTCGACTAAAGTTTCTATGTGCAAAATTAAGGTTAAATTTTCTTGCCCAACTCGAGGAACTCGGGCTAAGTTTGAGCTAGGATGAAATGCAATTCGACCAACCCGAAAGTTGCAGGATTGTCGCATTCAGCATCTTTGTGTGAATGCCTTTCAAAAATGACAGGACTGCGATTGATTCCCTCAAAATTCAGTATAACCTTACTCCAAATAACTCATGCCCATTTGGGTTTAAACAGAAACCGGGTTTGTATCCTGGGGCCCGACCTGATCTAATCTTCAGTTGGATTAGTTGAGTAAATCTATTTATGGTCCATATTACATTTATTCCGCATCGGTTTCAATCATGTCAAATTGGTTTGTCTGAAACCATGTCAAATTGGTTTGTCTAAACAAGCTCGCCGGTTTTATACCGTCATAACTGTCTCCACTATTGTACTCATCAAAAAAAAAGAATAGAATAAAATTGTCTGCATTAATTTATCTCAAAAGAGAAAAGTTTCAGATTGAAATTTCAATTTGAGACTAGAGTTTGAAGGAGACAATAAATATCCTTTCTGAATCCTAAAAATATCTACCAAGTATCTTGGAATACCTTTACAATTTTAACTTAGGATCTTAATTAATCCTTTTTAAATCTTTTTCTATTGTGCCAAACTTGTCAATATTCACAATTGCAAAATACTGATGACTGATAGATTCATATACCGTGTTTAATAAAATTTTAAGTTACATTCCAATGAAGAATGCTCTGAAATTATGCAATTCATAACATAAGTCCTGTTCAGACTCACTAAGACATCTAATCCTTAATCACGAAACTTACCTGCATTTAAGAGAGAACTTAAAAAAACCCTGAACTCCATTACTCCAAAACGTATCCTTCTTCTCCTCCTCCTCCTCCTCAAGGCAACAGCCGCAATATAATGCAATGGCATCTCCCAGTAATAAGCTTGAGCATGATCAACAAAAATCGATTCTAAACAAAGAAAAAGGATGAAGGTCACAGGCAACTAACAGAACTGTTGCACTGTGCATCCCTGAATACACACCATTAACATCGCTCGAATTCTTCTTGCTGGAGTGTATTCAGTCTGCTCCAGAGTTGGACACCATCAAATCTTCCTCCAGAATACTGTTCGGCGAAGTATATGCCATACCAGATACACCAGAGTGAACTCCCTTGTCGCCTGAGTATACGCCATCACTCCTCCAAAATTTCGTTTGGCAACGCCTGCTACACCAGAGTATACTCCTTCGTCACCCGATTATTCGCTATCAACTCCTAATAATATTGTTTGTTTGGCAAAGTACAAGCCGGATACACCAAAGTATACTCCTTTGTCACCAGAGTATGCCATCAACTTCTCCAAAATACCATTTGGCCATGTACAAGCCGGCTACACCAGAATACATGCCGTCAACTCATCCTCCAGAATACAAGCTAGCTACATCAGAATATACTCCATCACCAGAGGATATGCCATCAACTCCTCGGGAGTTTTGTTTGGCAATGTACAAGCCAGCTACACTAGAGCAGAGTATACTCCTTGAAACTAGAGTACATGCCATCAATTCCTCCAGAATACTGGTTAACAATGTATAATCTGGCTATACTAGAGTACACCCCTTCTGACACCAGAGTAAATGCCATCAACACCTCCCCTAGAATTATGTTCGGGTTTGCACAGTCCGGCAACACAAGAGTATACACATTGAACATCGACCCCGCCTCGTCCATCATTTAGTTCTTTTTTGGATCCTGTTTCATCATTTTTTGATCCTGCTTTCTGGGTGAATTTTCAGACGATACACCTGCGACACCATCAGTTTTACCGTAATGCAAGTCATGCACCATCAAGTCCACTAATCAGATAAATTATTTATGGGTGTTTTTTCCTGTTATTATGCATCCTTGAACACAAGCATGCCAGTTTGTTTAGTCTTGGATTTAACAATATCAGCAGGACAATAATCAATAAGGCTATCAAATAATTTTGGTTCAATGATCTTCTACAAAGAGGCTACATAATGGAGAGCAGTTTTTATTCCAAAAGAAAGAAGGAAAGAAAGAACCTGTTGACAGGTCCCGACTTCATGTATAGGTTCATCAGGCACGAAAAACCAGACTATACAATGAATTTGCCATATCAGCTACTTAATTTCAATTAATACACATAAATTTCTGAGAAACATGTAATGAACTTGTCGCTGCAGTTGCTCTATTTGAAAAGTTCATACAAGTTGAAGTGAAGCATATTGCAGCAAACACAATCCTAAGTATAAGAAAGAACGAATAATAAGCCTAGAAGAATGAATAGATGATACCATAAATTCGAAATCAATGTAATTATCTCAGTAATAATCAGTCATGTTTTATATATAACAAGCCATGACAATTTAAACGACTTGCATGGAAGAAAAAAATTTGAAGAATACCTGAAACAAATTATTTATCCAACATAACCACTACCGCAGTAAGCTCAACAACACCTTTCTTCTAGCTCTTAATACAATGAATCCAGAAATTCTATTGATTGAATACAGATACATCTCGGATCAACCTGATCCGGTGGGGGAAAAATCATTGTGAAGCCGGAATTTACAAGCTCGAAAAGAACTCACAAGGAAGCTACACCTTTGTACCAAAAACAGAAACATGTATAATCCTTTGAAGCCATCGAAATTCTAAAGCTTTCTTTTGCGTATATATTTCATCTATAACGACCACCATATGGATTCTGGGTGTTGTAGGGGTTGTAGCCAACACCCGGCATGCCCGGACCTGGAGGCTGCATAGGCGCACCCTGACCCATGTTCATGCCCATGGGTGGCTGGTTCATGTACCCACCATAGCCACCCATGCCCATGCCAACAACACCTCTCATGCCCATAACCATATTAATACCTTGTGGACCCATATTAATACCTTGTGGACCCATGCCCATGGCCATTCCAGACCCCATCATGGAATTTGGAGGGGTTGCAAGGCCTCTAGCAGCAGTACGGCCAATGCCAGAGCCAAATCCCATAGCTTTGCCCATCACAATGGTAGATGTCGCTGGAGGCGCGGAGCTTTTGGGCTCCAATCTTTTCTCCTTTCGATTGATTGCATCAAAGTCAACACCAATATCAGACAGCGGATTGGTTTTAGCTGCAAACATATTGTAGTACAATTGTATCAGAAACATCAGGATCGGCTGAGATGGTGAAATAAATTGTAGAAAGAAGACTGATTATATTTCTGATTCACATAAGAAATGAAGGGGGAAAAAATAAGAGGGTTAAAAGAATTTCTTGCATCTCACTAACTTCAAGATGGGAAAAATGGAAATTTTCACCCAGCAAGGAAAAATGGGAAAAGCAATCCCTTGTGGTCACCTTTTCTGGAATGAAACAAATCTTTTCTCCAAGAAAAGAAATCGATTTTGGAAAACATATTATGTTTAGCTGCTGTCAGCCAGCAGAATACATACTGAATCTTCATGAAAAATGTCAATAGAGGGACTCACACAGACATTTCAAAATATTTGGGATGAATACTTTTGCGGTAATGATGATCTTGTCGTCGTCGTATGATTTTAACTTGGGTCTTAAGAATTTTTTTTTGGCCAAAGAGGGGTCTTAAGAGATGAATCAGGATCCTAGAGTAAATCAGAAAACCATAACATACCTCTTGGTGGACTGTTGGACTGTGTGGACTCATGTTTCACCTAGGAAAGTTTAAAGGCATGCTCCTTAATTGCATGGCATGTGAGCCTATAAGACTGCTAGATACTAGCAAGGTTGCATGGACACGGATATGACACGATGTGATACGGAGACAAGGCAAAATCACAAAATCCAGGATACAGTGACGGCTATATATATAATCTTTTAAAGATAAATAAGACATCAAACTATTATGACAACATTAAATAAGGAAAAATTAACATGTCTAACATGCTATATGCTAATAACATACTAGAAATATGTTTATACGCATGTGACTCATACTATACGTATATGACATATAACATGTCCAATACACGTCGTGCAAGTGTCGGTGTCCGATAAGTGTCAAACACGAATATGGCAACCCATTAAAAGTGTTCGTGCAACCTGCTGGGCTTATGCTATATTAACTTTTATTGCTCATGGTAGTATTCATCCAGAATTTGGCAGCAACTAATCCAAAGGACAATTTCTGTTTTACAATCAGTTCACGACTGGCATGGGTTCTTTTCTTGTGGATAATTCTCTAATTTTGAGTCTTGCTCCATACCTGAACACAAATTCTGATGGGAAATGGTTCAATGAAGATGTGATGAAAAGAAAAGAATTGTGTTATGCAAAAGTATTTTTTTGAGGATTTTAGAAAGCATCTAAAATTAGAGTGTGTTATGCTAAAGTAACATTTTGGGGATAGTACACAGCATTTAAAGATTAGAGAAGAGTCTACCGAAACATACTTACAGACGACCAAAACAAAACAGAAAGCACTTACATCCAGATATGTCCAGATTTACAAGTCCTCGGCTCAACGTGTCAGTCCAAACAGTTGATTTGGTTTCAAACTTTCCCTTGGAGGGCTGAGATTTTGCTGTTGGCCCAGCTAAAGCATTAGATGCTTGTGAAGGATCTGATAACATTGATTGAGAACTGTGGTGCAAATGAGCTCTCTGCATGTGAGATGGAGCAGCAGATTCAGCTGCCTGCAAGTTAGTTGCTGTTGCATCTTGAACTGCTCGGGAAGACACTGGAACTGTAAGCCCAGATGCCTGGAGAAAATTTGGATGAGCAATCTGCATATTTGTTGGTAATCCTTGTGAATTTTATTGTGGAAAATTTGGATGAGCAGTCTGCATATTTGTTGGTAATCCCTGTGAAAGTGATTGCTGGAAATTTGGATGAGCAATCTGCATATTTGTTGGTAATCCTTGTGAATTTTGTTGTGGAAAATTTGGATGAGCAATCTGCATATTTGTTGGTAATCCTTGTGAAATTGATTGTTGGAAATTTGGATGAGCAATCTGCATATGTGTTTCTGATCCTTGTGAATTTTGTTGTGGAAAATTTGGATGAGCAATCTGCATGTGTGTTGGTAATCCTTGTGGATTTGGTTGTTGGAAATTTGATTGAGCAATCTGCACATGTGTTGGTAATCCTTGTGAATTTGGTTGTTGGAAATTTGATTGAGCAATCTGCATGTGTGTTGGTAATCCTTGTGAATTTGGTTGAAGGGAATTTGGATGAGCAACCTGCATGTGTGCTGGTAATCCTTGTGGACCTGTTGGAGCTGGAGCGATCTGCATATGCATTTGTGATCCTTGTGACCTGCTGGAGCTGATGATGCTGAGGTTGTAGGGAATTCGATTGACTTGTCTGTATATTTGGGTGTAATCCTGACGGTTGGAAGAAATTCATCTGAGCTGTTTGCATATTAGTCTGTGACCCTTGGGTAACCATTGGAGGTTGTGGCCCTGATGGCTGAAAGAAATGCATTTGCGATGTTTACATATTAGTTGGTGATCCATGAGAAGATGTTGCAACTGATAGACCTGATGGCTGGGGGATATTCATTTGAGCTGTCTGCACATTGGTTTCTGCTTCTTGTGAAGCCACCAGAGCCACTGGCCCTGATGGCTGGAAGAAACTCATTTGAGATGTTTGCATATCAGTCGGTGACCCTTGAGAAGCTGCTGGAATTGATAACCCTGATGGCCCAGGGAAATTCACTTGAGCTGTCTGTTTGTTGGTTACTGGTTCTTGTGAAACCGCTGAGGCCGATGGCCCTGATGGCTGGAAGAAGTTTATTTCAGATGCTTCCGTATTAGGCGGTGATCCTTGAGAAGCTGATCGCATAGGAGAACTCATTTGAGGCGTCTGCATGTTGCTTGTCGGTTCTTGAGATGCTGTTGGAACTAATGGACCTGTAGGTGGGAAGAGGTTCAGCGTATTTGTAGGCGACTCTTGTGAAGCTACTGGAGCCGAGATCCCTAACGGCTGGAAGGGGTTCATTTCAGCTACCTGTGTATGTGTCAATGGTCCTTGCGTAGCTACAGGAGCCAATACCCCTGAAGAATGGAAGGGATTCATTTGCTCTGTCTGTGTATTAGATAGGGATCCATCTAGATCCGTAGACTGGTAAGGGTTCGTTTGAGCTTCTTGTGATGAAAACATGGGAGCAGATCCAGTTCTTGGGAGGATGGAGTCAAGAATATCGTTGCTTGATTGGTCCACAGGAAACTCTGAAGTTAAATAGGAAGAACTTGATGAATGTTGGCCACTAACAGCAGATGGAGCAAAAGTAAGACCATCCAATGCATCTCCAAAATCGTATGTAGAGACTGTTTCCACTCTTTGAGCTGCTGACGGGAGAGGAGGCTGACCAGAAATGGCATGTGGGAGGTGCACATGTTGGGTTAGAATATTTTCTTGCGGTGTAGCCTTGAAAGGAGCATCTCCAAATGGATCTTCATTAGGCTGTGTTATAAGATCAAAAAATGCATCATGCTTAGAAGAAAATCTGAGAAAGTTGATCAAATTTATAAGGCTTCTCGTAGTCAAGGAAAAATATTGATAAGCATAATGAATACAATGAGGATAAATTCATCCCACATGTATTTGGAACATGAAAGATGTCTCAGGAAAATTTCATCACAATTTGCTTGCTACCTTCTATAAGCAAAAGGTATCTGACCCCTGGAAACTTCTCCTAAAATTACGTTTTTAGTTAATATGTAGTTTCTGGAAGAGTTTGAAGAGTCCCATATAAGGAAGTTTCAACTCTTTCTGCTTTCAAACCTGATTATTGACACCAGGTAATGCATCCAATTGAAATACAATTTAATAGATGTTGATGTACCTGGCTTGAAGCAGGGGAAGCCGATGAGGGGGCAGAGAAAAAGTCTGTCCCAAAAACTGAATTTGTTGGCATATTGAATTGAGTGGTCGAATTCACTGGCGCAAGGGCCAATGTATCTACAGAATCTGATGCTGAGAAGCCAAAGATGTCCAACTCTGGACTGCTTGCACCGCACGGCATAGCTGTCAAGATTTAAAAAATGAGCATCACTTCCTAATAGAGCTTCAATTTAGTCATGCTTAAGAAATGACAATCTTTATACAAAGAAGCAGGCAAAGGCGTTGAGAAGCCAAATTTGCTTTTTCGATGCCTTTCAAAAGAAGATATGGTCAATTCATTGATAAACCAAGCAATACATTGTCCTGAATACAACAATGCTCATACAATGGAAATCTACTGATGCAAAGCATGGTGAAAGTCTGTGAGATCAGTGCCAAGTGAGCTCCATGATCCATGCTTCTAGCTATTCTATAATAATATTATAGCATGCATACCTAGAGCAAGAACTATGATTGGAAACCCCCTCTGTTGATCATGAGAAGGCAATCTACGCGAAAGCCAATCTAAGCCAGCTTAAAGGGGGTCTCCTGCACATAAGTAGCTGGAATGTCGCAGTTTGAACTTAATTTTCATAGCTAATTTAAGAGTCTCTGTGCTCAGCAAGGAAATACGGCATTATTTAAATTTTGGATTTATTAATAACGTTATCAGAAGAGGTTTATCTCTTGGTAAATGGAATCCAAACTCTTTTCCTCGTTCTCCATTTCTCACCCTTGCAATCCCATTTTCCGTGCTAACTATTAACTTCAGGAGAGCTTCTCTTACTCTCTTCATTGATTAGTTTTTCTGAATGATTTAAATATTACAAACATGTCCAATATGTTGGATTTGCAGAAATGACAACTTTTAGAGTTGATATCGTCATATCATTTGCGGACAATGTCATTCAACATGTTGGCATTTCGCTGATATGTTGGCCGACATGAATGTAAAATTCGATATTTCTCTGAATTTTTTATTTTGGGTATTACCAATCCACATCCAAACCCAAAACCCAAAGTTGGGAATAAGAAATTAAAACCCCCCAAACCATTAGAGTTCTGTGGCAAGAAAAGAAATAAATATTCAAGACTCCATAAATACATGTATGAACTTTCTCGATCTAAGATAATAGCAGGCTATAGTTGTTTGTCTACCTAAGCAGCAAATATGCCATAATTAAATAAGATGAATTGCTAAGATTTATGAGCTATATATTACTGCATTTTGCTCACGAGGAGATTAGGAGGAATGCAAAATATAGAAGCACAAGCTTTAATCAAATATCCTACATTAGACCACACTCTCAAAACATAAATAACGCTCAGACACGGAATATATAGATGAGTGGGTTAAAAATAACAACTAAACTGCTGAAATACACCTCGTATATATATTTTATGGACACTGTGAACTGCCCGGAAAAACCTTTTTACTTCAGCACTCGGTGAAGACAATATACACACTCTACAAGGATAGTACTTCGAAACTTATCTTAGATATTTTAAAGTAACAAAATAGTGGGAAAGCTGAAATGATTGCTACCTGCTGTAGAACCTCGTGGATCAAATTCATCAAAAGAATCAACTACCTTACGTTGTGAGGCCACTGATTCACCAGCCACAGCATTTCCTGCACCTTGAACAGTGCTTTTGGATGGAGATGGAGGTTTAAGAGCAGAAGGTGAAGGCATGTTTCTGGTGGAATCTGCTACAGCTGTCTCATCCCTGAAGTGAAAACGATACTAAAATGACCAACTACATTACCTAGAGAAAAGCAGTTACAAATAGGTCTAGACACCCTTTCATCGTGGATGGTGTCCTGGGAATTTCTTGTTGCTTCTTCATAGCTTGGAAGTGCAGCCCCATTATGTGAATCTAAATTGTGCTCACGCCCTCTGGTAAAGCAATTATTTTGTATAAGGATAAATGCGGGTGTAGGTTCAACACTAAGCTAAATACATGGAGTTATACTTCCAAATGTAAAGCCACTAAAAGGAAGCTGCAAAAATTGCAAGTCTTTGATTCGCCTTTCATCTGGAGACTGGTCGTCAGCTTTTCCACCACCGCTTCTGTAATGTCAACAGGAAATATTTCATAAATAATAAGGTGATCGCAGAATAAAATACATGATGGGTTTATATTGATTCCTTGAAACATCGGCGTATACAAGACATTGAAAAAAACACTAACCTGCATAATATGTACAAGACCATGAAAAGATCACTAATAGACATAATATATGTACCAAACTACAAAGACATCATGGTGCTAATCAGAAAAAGAGTATACCGAGATGAATAAAGATCATCATCCCCAAAACGGTCTGCATATCCATCAATGCTCCGACTTCTTGACCTAAACTGGTTATCATCATTACCACGACCTCTGTTATTTTCATCTTGGTAGGCATCTCTGTGTGCATCAGAATTCCTATTCCTGCCATATCCCTCTTCATCTCTATATCCATTCTGCTCATCAGCTCTATTTCCATAATGATCATTGTCATGGCGATCACCATAGTCTCCTGTATCTGAGTTCGCACTCTGTCTATATGATCCTTCAGTTGAAGGTGCACCATACCTGTAACATACCAATAATACTATAATATTCATATAGTTGACAATCAGAGGTCATACACATTCTAATTTAGAGAAGACTCACTTGTCCTGGCTAGCTTGAGCTTTCTGTCTGACCTCCCGAATTCTTTCTTTATCATTTACTAGTGCAACAAGACACTGAGATTTCTTTCTAACATTGATTCCCTGGTCTCTTCCACTAGAATCAATGTACTGGAATTCTGCTAGAGCCTGGAACATTTAATAAAATTTCAGCCACGATAATTGCAAGTTGAATATCACATGCTTATAAGATGAATACATTACGCCCTGTAAGTATAGTAAGGAGCATGAGAGGATTGCGAGTGTGTTTTACCGATATTTAGAGTCCATGTTCCATGATATCATCAATTACACGTTCAGATCCATGTGCTACTAGGTACTCTAGAACCGTCAGTGCCTGAAGTTCAATGGAGTAACATATAAACCTTAACTTACAAATGGGACAGTAAAAGAGCATAACCATATGAAGCACATGATGGTAAGATTTTCATCCAAATAACCATTTCAGGGACACGGTAATGGATATCATTAACCACAATAAAAGTTATAAGCTAAGAATTAGAAACTAGTGTATACAAGCATAACATAAAAGAAATAGTGCCAGTCAAGATAAACAAAGTAGCTACGCTGTCTCGGCACCTTAAAAACATGACGCCAATTTTTTCCAATATCATTCATCCTCCTCCAGATTACTGCCATGATTAGCTGGTATTGATGGCTGCTAATTCCTTAAAAACATGACGCCAATTCTTCTTCTTCTTCTTCTTCTTCTGCTTCTTTTTCTACTGAGTCGGAGTCTTCCCGGGAAGTTAGGGTCAGATCCTCTTCTCGGGGTCGCGAGATGGGGACGGTCCCCAGAGCGGATGTCCCTGGTGTGTCATCCACGGTGAGGTACGAGGATGAGCTCGCCACCGCTCGGGCTCGTTTCCACATTCCTCCCGGCTATACGCTTCGTTTGGCCGAGGAAGGGAAGAGGGCAGATCAGGTACGGATAAGGAGATTGCCTTGTACCTGGAAGCTTTTTGGGCCGGAATGCGCTTGCCCTTTTCTCCCGAGGTTGTTAGAGCGCTGAATTATTTTGGGTTAGCCCCGGGCCAGTTAGTGCCGAACTCCTGGAGGATTCTCATTGGGTTCCTGGTCCGTTTGAAGTTGCGCGCGATCCCTTTCAGGCTGAGCACCCTTGCCTCTTCTCTCTGTTACAAGAGTCATCCGGCGCTCGCGCGGGCGAGCCGAGATGGGTATACATCTCCTTTAGAAAACAGCGAGGAAGTGCTCCCGGATCGGGGGTCGTCGTCGTGCCTTCTTCCATCCGCGATTGGAAGAAGTTTTTCTTTGTTGGGCCGTCCGAGGGTGAGGACTGGCCCATGCCCACCCAGTGGTCTAGGAATAGGTGTCGGCGAGAGAGTCAGTCGAGCGATCCCGACACGCTGAAAATGGCGGAGTGGGAGCCTATTCCTCGGACTGACGTGCTGCTTTCTAAGCAGGCCCTTAGTTAGGCTGGACTCAGCCCCGCCCAATTCGCGGGTAAGTTAGGAGTTTACCGGCGACCTGTTAGATTTGCGTTTATTTTACTTTTACTTGCGTTGCCGACTCCATTGTACCTTGTCTTGTGCAGAACCCATGGACGTGGGCAAATTCCGAGCAGCCATGCTCGAGCAGAAGAAGGGATCGAGGGCTGGATCCTCTCATCCGACATCGGCCCATGTTCCCCCGGCAGCCGCTCCACCTAGACGTTCGAGTGCGGCCCGTGCCTCGGAGTCCAGCCAGGCGCCAAGCCGGAAGCGGGTTCGGGAACAGGAGGCCCGGGCTGCGGAGGTAGAGAATGGCTCCCCGGCGCCGTCTCTCAAAAGGTTTCACCGGACGGTCCCGCGCACCCCGGCCTCCCCGATCCCAGTGGATGAGGGGGATCTCCGCTTTGAGGTGCCCTCGGGGCTCTCCGTTGCTGACAGCCTGCTGGCCGAGATGAAGAGGTCGGCCGGGGGCAAAGTCCCTCGGGGTACTTTCAGGACGCAAATGGCGGCCATCGCCCAAGAGGCCGTGCAGGTTAGTGCTCACCCTTCACTTGGTTTTCCTCTCAGCGTCTCGTTAATCGTGAGATTTAGTGTCCCCTTTTCTTTCTGACCCCTCTCCGATTTCTTCAGGTCCTCCAATACGTCGCCCTTGTCGTCCAAATGGAGGGCGAGGAGATCGCCTCGGCGATGCAAGCTACAGGCAAGTTTTCCTCACTGGAGGAGAGCTCCAAGTTGGAGCTGGAAGCGGCGATGGCGAGGGTTGCTGTCCTTGGAGACGAGGTGGCGGCCGGGAAGCAGGTCGCCAGGCACTGTGAGGCTGCCCGGGCCGCCGAGGCTAAGCTTCAGGGCTCCAAGGTGCTTGTCGACACCCTGAAGAAGTCGGCGAGCTCCCTCCGGAAGGAGCTGGAGGCGGCGGTAGAGGGGACAAAGCGAGCCGAGCTCAGAACGTCGAAGGCGGTAGAGAACTATAAGAAGTCGGACCGCTTCTACGCCGATCTAGCCGTAGCCTCTACCCTCATTTGGCACGATGCCCTCGACGCCGTTAAGGCTCGGATGCCGGAGTTCCCTGATGAGGAGCTCCGGAACGAGTATCCTGGTGGGAATGACGCGCAGGCCGATGCCCCTGGAAGCGCCGCCGGTTGGAGGCCCCCGGCAAGGGCGGCACCGAGACACCTGCGGTGGGCGTCGACCCTCCAGACGCAGCCCCGGTCGTGGTGGATGCGGTGCTCCTTGAGGTTGCCCCCGACCCCGAGGCCTGAAACCCCTCGTCTTCTTTATATGTATTTTTGTTGTCTTGGGAATCATGTAAGCCTCCGGGCACTTTTGTTAGGCTGGGGGGCCTATAATACCTCTGTAGAGACATTTGGTTTTTGTGAATAAAAATCTTTTTGCAGTTTCTTTGCGTGCATATTATCCTTTGTTTGTGGAAAACCTTCGTATTTACACGGTCTCAGCTTTCATGTTAGGTCGGTTCTTCGTCTGGCGATCACACGTCGGGTTGAATTCGACCATTGGCTAAGTGTGCAAACACCGTTGAAGGGTCGGTATCTCCATGGCCCCGAAGTCGAGATGGGGTCGTTTATTTGAACAGTTTGGAGGAACCTGTGTTGCGAGAAGGTTGGTGCTTTCCGAGGAATTGGCCGGGCGTTTTTGCTGCTCGAGGCCCTTGGCGAGGGATTTGATCCTTAGCACGGGAGGGGCCGTACAAGGCCTGCTAAGAATGGACCGAGCAGTGAAGCTGCTCAGTTGCCTCTTGGCGATGGCTTAGATCCCTGGCGTCTTGGGGTAGTGAATTACCAGCCGGGGATAGCCGAGCAGGGTAGCCGCTGGGCTGCCTCTTAGTGAGGGCTTAGATCCCTGGCGTTGTGGGGTAGGGAACTACCAGCCAGGGATAACCGAGCAAGGGCGGGCCCGATTGCCTCTTGGTGAAGGCTTTGATCCTTAGCGCGGGAGGGGCCGTAAGAGACTTACTAAGAACGGGCCGAGCAGGGTTGCTGCCCGTGCCTCTTGGCGAGGGCTTTGATCCTTAAGGACGGGCCGAGCAGGGTTGCTGCCTGGTGCCTCTTGGCGAGGGCTTTGATCTCTGGCGTTGTGACGTAGAGAACTACCAGCCAGGGATAACCGAGCAAGGGCGGGCCCGGTTGCCTTTTGGTGAGGGCTGTGATCCTTACCTCGGGAGGGGCCGTAAGTGGCCTACCAAGGACGGACCGAGCAGGGTTACTGTCCGGTGCCTCTTGGCGAGGACTTTGATCCTTAAGGACGGGCCAAGCAGGGTTACTGCTTGGTGCCTCTTGGCGAGGGCTTTGATCCCTGGCGTTGTGGGTAAGGAACTACCAGCCAGGGATAACCGAGTAAGGGCGGGCCCGGTTTTCTCTTGGTGAGGGCTTTGATCCTTAGCGTGGGAGGGACTGTAAGTGGCCTACTAAAGACGGGCCGAGCAGGGTTACTGCCCGGTGCCTCTTGGCGAGGGCTTTGATCCCTGGCGTTGTGGGGTAGGGAACTACCAGCCAGGGATAACCGAGCAAGGGCGGGCCCGGTTGCCTCTTGGTGAGGGCTTTGATCCTTAGCGCGGGAGGGACCGTAAGTGGCCTACTAAGGACGGGCCGAAGAGGGTTACTGCCCGGTGCCTCTTGGCGAGGGCTTTGATCCCTGGCGTTGTGGGGTAGGGAACTACCAGCCAGGGATAACCAAGCAAGGGCGGGCCCGATTACCTCTTGGTGAGGGCTTTGATCCTTAACGCGGGAGGGGTCGTAAGCGGCCTACTAAGGACGGGCCGAGCAGGGTTAGTGCCCGGTGCCTCTTGACGAGGGCTTTGATCCTTGGCGTTGTGGGGTAAGGAACTACCAGCCAGGGATAACCGAGCAAGGGCGGGCCCCGTTGCCTCTTGGTGAAGGCTTTGATCCTTAGCATGGGTGGGGCCGTACGAGACCTGCTAAGGATGGACCGAGCAGTAAAGCTGCTCAGTTACCTCTTGGCGATGGCTTAGATCCCTGGCGTCGTGGGGTAATGAATTACCAGTCGGGGATAGCCGAGCGGGGTAGCCGCTGGGCTGCCTCTTGGTGAGGGCTTAGATCCCTGGCGCTGCGAGGTAGGGAACTACCAGCCGGGGATAACCGAGCAAGGGCGGGCCCGGTTGCCTCTTGGCGAGGGCTTAGATCCCTGGCGTTGTGGGGTAGTGAATTACCAGCTGGGGATAGCCGAGCAGGGTAGTCGCTGGACTGCCTCTTAGTGAGGGCTTAGATCCCTGACGTTGCGAGGTAGGGAACCACCGGCCAGGGATAACCGAGCAAGGGCGGGAGGCTCGGTTGATTCGTGAGGTTCTGTCTGACCTTCCCGGTGTGAGCATCGGGAAAAGGGACAGCCGCGTGGCACGTGTCATGAACGCGTGGGGAGGCGAAGCGCCGGAGCCGCGTCCTTTCGACTTCGCCGGGAAATGCTCAATGTCTGTCGCGTGGCGGTACGGTTGAGACGAGCGACTGTTGGACTCCGGAGGCGTTGTGTGCTATAAAACGGAGGGAGCGTTAATCACCCCTTTCTTCACATCCAAAACGCAAGAATGGAGGACTTCCCCTTTACCATTCCGGACATCGTGAGCTTCGAGGACATGTATCTCTACGATCAGCACTGCACCGAGGACACGGTGTAGTTAGTGATAGGCCGCATTGTGAATCACTTCGGCCGACTGCTACCCCGGCGCTCCCCCTGCTCCAGCTGTTGATATACTCCATTTGGAGGGCGTCGCCGGGGCTCTACAACCCCTTGTCCGAACAACTGAGGGACGAGGTGGTTGGTAAGCTAAGGTCTCTGCGGCGCTTCGGCCTGATTTCCGCGGGGCGGCGGGATCGCTCGGTGGCGCTCATCCTTCAGAGCTACCTATTGAGGCACGATGCCGATGTTCGAGGGCGGCGTCAGGGGCAGAGGTCTGAGGCCGCGAGGGCTCGACTGGCGGAGATATCCTCGGGTACCACGAGCAATGTTCTCTGCACCCCCTTCCCCCGCTACTGTAATTTTTATTTTTCGATGTACAGCTGAGGAGCCTATAGTACCCTTTTGAAAAAACAAAACTCTTCTTTTTGCAATGTTTTATTGATCCCTTTTATTATATAAACAAAAAGATCTTGGGAAAAGTTTACATTGCCTTAGTAAAAGACGTACACGCTAGTAGATGTTCTTTTTATTGGTGCAGCTTGAGCTCCCCGGATGTATATTGGCCTCTACAACCTGCGTAGGGTGCGGAACCTCGTAGGTACCCGACGTACCCTCCGCTGACACAACCATGATTTGGTCGATTGTCAACTCGCCGGGAGGGGGACGCTCCTTCTGCTCGCAGTCTGCTTTCCGCTTGTCCCGCAAGTACGCTGCGAGGTGCCCCGAACGGATGAGCTCCTCGATATAGTCTCGGAGCTGTTTACAGCTCTCCGTGGAGTGCCTAGCGACCTGTGGAAACCGCAGTAGGAGCCCCGGGTTCGCTTTGAGACCATTCGCGGGATCGGGAGAGCTTGAAGAATCCTTCGCCCTTAGCGGGCCCCGGGTTCGCTTTGAGACCATTCGCGGGATCGGGGGAGCTTGAAGAATCCTTCGCCCTTAGCCTCCTCTAGCAGTACCGTCTGGGAGACGTTGAGCGGGGTGTACTCCTGGAACTTCGGGGAGTTGGGTTTTGACCGCTCAGGTCCCCTTTTCTCTTCCCTCGCCCTTTTCTTTTGGTCGGCTTGCTCTGCCCGGAGGAGATTTGCGTTCACCTCGGATTCGAGCTGGACCTCACGCTCGGTCCAGGCCTTTACCTCGGCCATGGTCTTAGGTTGCGCTAATGCAAAGGAGCGTAACCACTCCTTGTGCCTAAGTCCAGACCTAAGTGTTGTAATGCCCGTCTCGTCCCGATGTTCTGGGACCTCGAGAAGGGCGTTGTAGAAGCGGATGACATACCCTTTGAATGTCTCTTTGTTCCCGCTCTTGATTGTGAAGAGATGGTCGACTGTCCGTTTCTGCCGTCTGTTCCCGACGAAGTGGCCGAGGAATTGGGTGGCTAGCTCGTCGAAAGTTGAGATCGAGCGTGGCGCGAGTCCTCAGAACCAGTCACGTCCGGAGCGGATGAGAGTGGCCGGGAAAGCTCGGCATTGGGCGGCGTCAGAGTTGTCTTAAAAGCTCATTCCTGCGGTGAATGCGTCCAAATGATCCTTCGAGTCAGACTTACCGTCAAAGAGAGAGACCTTCGGGGGCTTGTTCCTGAAGGAGACATGGACGGCAAGCAGCTCCTCGGTGAAGGGTTTTGCGAGCGAGTCGGCGGCATACTTAGCCCCGTCGCTCGAATGATGACCTTCCCGATGCATACCCTCGATCTTCTTTTCGAGGGCGTCGAGTCGGTTGAGGTATCCCGACGATTCAGCACATTCTGATCTTTGGCCTCTGCCGTTGGAGTCCTGTGTCCGGCCGCGGCCGCGGTTCCTTTCGATGAGGTTCCTTAGGTCGCCTGGAGAGGTAGTCTTCGAGCCGCTGTAACGAGTCCCGTCCGCGCGACCCCGTCGAGGGAGGGGGTGTCGGTCATGCCTGGGAGCAGACGAGCTGACCGACATCTCCTCGAGAAAGACAGAGGCTAGGGGCGAGGTGCTCTGGCGACGGACCTCGGCGTTGAACTGTGGGGCGCCCAGTGGGTCGCAGAATATATTGGCTCGGGAGATCTGCGGCCGTGGAAGGTAGTGAGGCGGTGGCCGGTAGTGCCGACGCGAGCAGAGTCTTCTCTCCCTCTGTAGGGGTCCCGGTCCCGAGGTGGGGGAGCAGTGACCTGGGGAGCTTGCCCAGCCGTTTGGACACGGACGAGCGCGTCCACGACGGATGCGGGTCGATCTATCCGGACGGTTAGGGCGTTGTAGACGCTCGGCGGAGGAGGGGATTCGTCCGCGTCGCCGTTGAGGAGGAAGCGGCGGCTTGTGCTTGGATCGTCGCGGTGATCGCTGGCCATTGGGTTGAGATCGGAATATGAACTTTTGTTTTAGTGGAATCAAGAGTTTCCCACAGATGGCGCCAGTTGACGTGCATCGGATCACGTCAAGATATTACCTTCCGTAAATCTGCTGTTGGCGACGATGGACGGCTGGAATTAGGTTGGAGGTTGACCCCTGAAGCGTGTGGATCTCAATAAGTTATGGATTTGAGGTTGAGCCGAACTACCTGCAAGGAAGTCCCGGGGTGGTTGAACCACCGAGGACCCTCCGACGATCAAGTTAGTGGTGCAAGTCGAGCCGAGTAGCGGCTTGGTGAGGAAAGAATTGCTTACTTGAGTCGTATGAAAGGGGAGTTTATGTAGCGGTGGTGACAGGCAGGTGCGAGAATCACGCCGGCCGTTACGCCCCCGACATCACGCCCGCTTGATAGGTGGGATCTCCCATTAATGGCGAGATATGCTCGTTAATGGAGGATCGTGATGGCGTGGAACGCGGGACGTGGCCGGCGGATATCTCGCGCATGGCGAGATTCGCGGGAGTGAGACGGATGCGTCTGTGGTCGGTGCCGTTGGTCGGTCGATGGGACCGAGGAAGATAAGCTCGGTGGGTGGCTCGGGGACGAGCGGGAGGCCGAGGTATCTAGGTTCTGCTATAGCCTGGAGGCGAGCTTCGAGGGCCGAGGAGGCCAATTGTGCAGGGGGCCCGGGGGTGAGCCAGCGGTTTGTTTGTAGGACGGGCATAGGAGTGGTCTGGTCGGCCACAGCAGGTCTTTTCTTGCAAGCTTCGGGACACGTCATCTGCCACGTGTCATAATCTGGGAGATCACCGATATCGAGCATCATCACATTCTCTCCAACTCTTTCCCTCCATCATCCTAAACCATGGCTGCCCCTCCTCCCTCTCACTTTCATTCTCACAACTCCGTGGCTAGCACCCTCTTCTACAACACCAAGCCAACTCCAAACTCAAGCTAGATCATGATGAGCCCATCAATAAATCTTCAAGTGACATCCTCCAAGCTTGATCTTCTCCTTCATCTCTTTATATAGGTAAAAATCCTTCTTTTATCAAGTTTTGCATGTGTATAAAGTTTCAAACATTAGCTAAGTTTTCAAAAACTAGTATTTTGATAAAGTTTTAGTGTTCAAACGAATTTTGGAGTAATTTGGGGTCTTTGCAAAAATAAACAAACAATTACATTGACCTAATTAGACCGCTAGGAGACCACCACAGAAGCACGATGCCCTAACTCCATATTCCAACCTCCCAGGTCGGTTACTATAACACATTTGGTCGGCCCAATTTTTTATTTGAATGTCGGGTTTGGTCAGTAGCTCATATACTTGAATAGTAAGCCCCCGTGATACTTTGTTTTTCCCCAGATGCTCCAAGGAAAAATCTGGAAGTGTTTTGAGTTGGTTTTGACGATATTTTAAGGTTTTCAAACCCGTGAATCCGTATTTTTAATTCTTGATGCGGTCTTTTATGCTAGAACAGCGAGTCCGGGGGTAATTCGTGGTAGTTAGCACATGGATGGCTCACGTCGGTCATAGGTTCTGACCTATGGGTGTTTGTTCGTTATATCGATATCGATTTGAATTCTTATATGTGTGTGGTTATGTGAATGCTAGGTTTGATCGCAAGGACCTCCGAGGCGGCAACGAAGGGTAAGGCGATCGTACGATACGCCTATCTTGATTGCAAACGGTGAGTAGATTATATCTACGAGTGAGGAATCGGGTGGATGGCTTATAACACCCCGTGAAACATATCTTCTATTATATCGTTGAATGTGCTTAGGATGCATGCCACATATGTTTAGACTTTTTCATTAATTAGAAAATTACGTTAGTATCGCTTAGTAGGCTTATTGTAGATACACTTGGTAGAACACTAGCACAAAAACTAATGATTGCCATGTTGCATGATCACAGACTCGCATGTACACTACAATTCATTAGTACTGCCATGTCACGTAGAATTTGCCATGCTTATATATCATAGTAAGATCGACGTTATAATAGGATGATGTTATATACGATTCATATTAGGTGCGCGTACGAGACATGGAATTCGTTGTTGGGCGAGTACGCGACTAGAGATCCGTACTAGTCGCCGTGCGTATACGTGACACGAGGTGTCCGTACCGATGGCTGAGCGGGTGCGCGAACGAAATATCCGCACCGGTGCTATGTTTGTACGTGACTAGATGTCCGTACTGTTGATATTCTATTACTATGTGTGTACGTAGACTTGATGTCCTTACTAGTTATGTTATGTGTTTGGATATGCAGATTAGATATCCGTACCGATCATTGTTATGATATGATATAATGGAATATTTGATAGTTATCTTATGAGACAAGATTCCATATGGGATGATATGATGAGGATAGATGATGATGATTAGCCGGATATAGCCATGTTTTACTTGACTCGCGGAGTTCTACTATTTTTTTACCCGATTAGGAGATTTTACTGAAATGGCGGTATTACCCACTTTCTAAAAACAACGATTTGTTTCATGTTTTAAAAGTGATAATGAAAGGATGTGATACTTGGATTTCAAAAGGATATATATATATATATATATGTATATATATATATATATTAAAAACATCGTAACCTCCTTATTTTCAAACGACATTTCGTTCTACTTTAAAAACATATAAGTGAGAATATTCGAAATAATTACCTATTTACTGCTCTTTTACGCTACGCTTACTTTACATGTCGTTCGCTAGCACTTATCTTATTAGTTATGCTACGCTTTATGATTTCCACTATGCGTTATATATTGTTGATGTTATCCCTTAATGGTATGGGACATTGATATGTATGTGTGTGTATGATACATCGCTACACTTAAATTACTGGCTTATGCTATGATATGTTACCCATCTGTGCTATGCCTAGTTCACACAGACTAAAAAAGTACGAGCTTGACGAGATTTATATTACCGTGGATATGATGTGATATGAAATCAATCCTAAGAGATTAAATATATATAAAGGAATATAAGAAGATAGAGGTAATTCGGACACCGTGGATATGGCTGGAGATCCATGAGACATATATATGATCAATTCATGAGAGATTGAGACAGGGAGAGACAAGATGTCGCCTGATGATATGTGTAATCAATCCATGAATGATTGAGGGTAGTTGATATATAATGTCTCTACGGATATTATATATGTGAGGGATCGATATAGATGCCCTGCACTGAGATGGATATTATATATGTGAGGGGTAATATAGATGTCCTGCACTGAGATGGATATTATATATATGTGAGGGATCAATATAGATGCCATGCACTGATGAGATATATTATGCTATATAGTAGCCGGACATGACTGGTCCACGAGAGAGTACCTGAAGATTATTTTCATATATCGATGTATTTTAAAGAGATTTTCAAAGGAGCTATAGTCTCACTATTTTCCACGTGTTTAGGATCGACACAGACCTTTACAAAAGAAAACCCTTTTTTAAATAAATTGTTTTCAAAATGCGGGACGAATACTTTAAACGAGATGCATACCTTTTTTCACAAAACAACGTTCGCTACATGTGCCGCGATATATATATCATACGGCTATTTGAAAGGATTTCATATACATAAATCTTCCGTCTACTCTTATATGATTGCATATGGATGGACGCTATATATGTTATAGCCTTGATTGTGCTTACGTTGGTCGTATGCTATAGATATTGCATTATGGCTACGGTGGTCGTGATTTGACACCGTTATATATATATATATATATATATATATATATATGCAGTGAGTTATCGACGATTGCTAATTGTTAGCGTTTCATTTCGCAGTATTGTATTTACTTCCGGAACTCGCATGTTTTCAGATACTAGTGGTCATGTTGTGTCCATACCAAGCCAGATACTGATTTCTTGATGTTAACATGATAACCACACATTCATATTTTACATGTTAGGATAGCAGTACACGAGTTGTACATGAGGACATATTATCATTGGTATTTCATCGCTCGAACTCTAGTTTCAACGCGTGCTTATTTACCCTCCTTGATGTCGCATTTATCATGTTTAGTTGTTTCACCGCTTGTCCATGCGACTTCTATCTTGTTATATCATTCTACTCACGAGTTGGCAATTCATCCCCGTTATGCCATAGTTCTTTGCAGGTTTGACTGCTTGGATCCGTAGCGGCTTATTTTAGCACATTCTCTATCTTTTGGGTGTGATTGCGTATATCTCGGGTTGGTGGGCCATATTTTTATATCGACATTTGCCTTGTACTTATTTCTATCTAGAAGTATTCCATCAAAGACCAAGTCTGGTATTGTCGAGACCTTAGTGTTGCATATTTTGTCGTTGTCGGGCTCGTGTGAAGTCAACTTGATGTATATTTATGTCGTTTACTTTCTGCTTTATTGATCCTTCGTCTTTTGGCGTCGTATATTTCTGCGTGGTTGTGATTCCGTCGTTTAGGCGTTGATTTAGCTCCCGTATGTGGGGATGCTTGTTATATACTTATCATTGTATCTGTTTTGTTCAAAATTTACAAAAGAAGTGATGTCTGTTTTTCAAATAATCCTACGAACCGGCTTTACTTTTTCATAAAACTTTTCTAAAACTTCACCTCCGCCTATTATTATCTATTTTCCTTATATATATGGTTTAGATTCCTGGTTTTGGCTTACTTGAGTTACGACGGGGCCCACTTGACTTCATGTAATCCTTATGCCGGTCATGTATCCTTTTCGAGTGATGACAAAGTTGGTATCAGCGCACTAGGTTTTACCATTGTCGAGTCCAGGTTTAACCATGCGGAGTCTAGTTTATTATGTTTTGAAACTTAGGTCTAACCTTACGGAACTTAGACTTGACTTTGGATTATTAGATCCGAACTTCGTTTTTCTTTGTTAAGTTTAGGTTTGACCATACGGAATCTAGGGTATGATTTTTCGAGATCTAGGCTTAACCTTGCGGAACTTAAACTTGACATCAGGGTCTTAAACCCGACCTTTCGACTTATAGGCTACCTTTGGTATGATTGAGTAGGTAGCTTAAGTAGAGTTACGTACCGTACGTATGTTCCGCAGCATATTTACGATACGACACTCCGCTTAAATGACCTTACGATGTATATTTCATGTTCTTCCGGAATTCTCTTTCCTTCTTTCCCGAGTTGTTAGCATTGCATTGCTATTTCGTTGAGATTCGGAAATCTATTGTTGTTGTTTCTTGTTCCATTCACCATGCCGTCAGAAACTGTGCAAGCCGAGAGGGTTGCAATTAGAGATGAGGTCAGAACAGGCTTGTCCAAGACGAGAACTGACCAGGACGATACTCCGGTGATACTGGAACATGGTGATCCTCTTATTTTAGATAGGATTTCTCGTTTGGAGGCGAGTATTATTGATCTACATCGTTCGATTGGGTCGTTAGCTGAGACTATTCGGACCTAGGGGCCTGCCGTTGCGCAACTAGCTCTAAAGATTTTAGTACAACACGGTACTCAGAGATCAGTTATGCCTCTGGTGATTGGGACATTAGATGTGCCGCTTCCCGAGTTCTTGAGGCTAAAGCCTCCGGTGTCTACTGGCATGGATGCGTCAGAGGATCCATTGTCATTCCTCGACAGGATAGCGATGATATTTTGTTTGATGAGATGCTCCGATGTGAGTTCAATGGAGTTAGCTAGTTTTCGGTTAGAGGGTCTTGCTCAGATTTGGTGCGATTCGATCGAGAGGGGCCGAGCAGTAAGTCTTCCTCCTATGACCTGAGACGAGTTTTCGAAGGTCTTCCTAACCCGATTTCTACCTCAGTGTGTCAGAGACGCCCGAGCGTGTAGTTTCGAGTCTTTGCGCAAGAATTCGGACGTGACAGTAGTCGAGTATGACCTTCAGTTCACCCAGTTGTCAGTTATTGAGATATGCTCCTTATTTGGCTCCTACGAAAGATATCCGGATTAAGAGGTTTATGCACGGACTAGATAAGCAGCTGTTTTTATCCGTTGGTGCCAGCGCTTTGATACCTATACAGAGGCAATGGATACGGCCACGTTAATAGAGGAGCGTTATATTGAAATTGGAGCGTCTCCAGAGCCGAAGCAAGCTCGAGTGGAGACTCCATCTGTTGAGCAGGAGAGCGGTGACGTGAGTGGATGGCTCCGAGAGCAGCCATTTGACACAGATAGGATGCTAAGACCAGCCCAGTTGTGTTTTAATTGTATGAGGCCCGGTCATAAAGCCAGAAACTGTCCTGCCAGGCATCAAAGCAAGATAGCGTTCCGACGAGCTGCTTCGTTTACTTTTTCCTCTCCACCGGTGATTACTCAAGTCCCATCCGGGGATCGGATATGTTGTGGATATGACGGTCCTATGCAGAGGGGACAAGGGTCCAGAGTTGGAGGACGTCAAGCCGTGAGCGGTAGACGAGCGAGAGTTCTTGCTTTGACTGCTCCGGGTGCTCAGGGACCTGTCGACATTGATGCAGGTACGCTTTAATGTCAGTTGTTTTGATTTGTGTTTTGGGGTGTTCGGAGTACCACTCTTTGATTCGGCTTGGTATTTTGGTGATCTGAACATCACCTTTGTTTTGGCCTCGATGTTTTGGTGATTCGAGTATCACGTTTTCGGTGTTGATGGGGGAATATTTTGATGTCGGTTGTTTTAACTTATGTGTTTTGATGAGTTGATTGATGTTTTCGTGTACATTAGTTGCACTTGATTTCTGTTTCGTGCACACTCGATGCACTTGATGTTTCGTACACATCGGTTGCACTTGGTTTTGTTTTCATGCGCATACGTTGCATTTGATTTCGTGATTCATGCATTGCATGTTGTATCGTAGCCGGTGTGGTTAGTGCAGTGAGTGTTAGAGTTCCAGCTATCTAGATTTCACACTTTCTTTCCTCATGCATACACATTGCATCATGATATTTTGGGATTTCGAGTGTCGATGATTGGCACATGATTTGATGATGTTTTATCGACGAGGACATCATATTGCGCGTGATCTTTTAGGATGCACTTGTTTTTACTTATACTATATGTATACCCGTTATCACACATTATGTAGTATTTCTAGCTTGTGTGAGACTTCGAAGCCCTGTTAATTTGGTTTAATGAAATGTTTTAAGATTTTGGATTTAAATTTAAATTCGGGGACCGAATTTATTTAAGAGGAGAATATTGTAACATTTCATAATTTTAAACGATTATTTTAGAATATTAAATAATGGTAATACGGGTTTTATTAAAATGATAATAATTATGGAATGGATTATTATAATTTGGTATATATAATACATGTAAATATTTATAACGACAAAACCAAAACTTTTATTTTCCGGTTAATGTTTCGATTTGGGCATGGCAAGCATGGTTTTATGCTAATGATTTGGGTTTAATACTATGGCTACATATTTTATTAGTATGTGGAAAGTGTTATGTATTTGGCAAGACTCCATTTCTTTTTTAAAAAAAGTATAGTAGAGAGAGGACATGAGAGGCATGGGCTTCTCATGCCATGCCTTCTCCACCCCTCCATGTCCTCCCACTTCACTCTATCATTCTCTCTAACTCTTTCCCTCTCCCAGCCTAAACCATGGCTGCCCTCCCCCCCTCTCTCATTCTCACCATAACTCCATGGCTAGCACCCTTTTCTACAACACCAAGCCAACTCCAAACTCAAGCTAGATCATGATGAGCCCATCAATAAATCTTCAAGTGGCATCCTTTAATCTTCTCCTTTATCTTTTTATATTGGTAAAAAGCCTTCTTTTAACAAGTTTTGCAGGTGTTTAGAGTTTCAAACATTAGCTAAGTTTTCAAAAACTAGTATTTTAATAAGGTTTTAGTGTTCAAACGAATTCTGGAGTAATTTGGGATCTTTGCAAAATAAACAAACAATTATATTGATCTAGTTAGACCACTAGGAGACCACCACAGAAGCACGAGGCCCCAACTCCATATTCCAACCGTCCAGGTCGATTACTGCAGCACATTTTGCCAACCCAATTTTTGATTGGGGTATCGGGGTTTGGTCAGTAGCTCATATACTTGATAAGTAAGCCCCTGTGATACTTTGTTTTTCCCCATATGCCCAAGGAAATATCTGAAAGTGTTTTGAGTTGGTTTTGATGATATTTTAAGGTTTTCAAACTTGAGAATCCGTATTTTTAATTCTTGATGCGGTCTTTTATGCTAGAACAGCGAGTCCGAGGGTAATTCATGGTAGTTAGTACACGAATGGCTCACGTTGATCATAGGTTCTAACCTATGGGTATTTGTTTGTTATATCAAATGTCGATTTGAATTCTTATATGTGTGTGGTTATGTGAACGCTAGGTTTGATTGCGAGGACCTCCAAGGCGGCGACGAAGGGCAAGGCGATCGTAGGATACGACTAGCTCGATCGCAAACAGTGAGTAAATTATATCTACGAGTGGGGAATCGGATGGATGACGTATAACACCCCATGAAACATATCTTTTATTATATCGTTGAATGTGCTTAGGATGCATGCCACATATATTTAGACTTGTTCGTTAATTAGCAAATTATGTTAGTATCGCTTAGTAGGCTTATTGTAGATACACTTGGTAGAACACTAGCCGCCTCGGAGGTCCAGAATTCGTTAATTATCCATGTAGGAACAGGTGCACCAACCTGGATGAACTGAAAGATTAACCCCCAAAAAAAAGAATTTGCGAAAAAAGGTTGAACTTTGATATCAATATTTCGTATCATTTTGATGAACAATTATATAACTAAATCCATATCGCTTACAAAGTTAAAACTAAACTTAAAGACTTTCAAAATCAAGTAATATTTTATTAAAACTTCATGCAGAAAAGAATTAACTTTGAATTTTTCATGTAGGAAAAGGAGCACCAGCCTGGATGAATTGAAAGATTAACCAAAAGAAATTTTCCATGTCGTTTACAAAAGTCGACTTTAATATCAATATTTCGTATCACTTCTATGAACATTTAAATAATTAAATCCATATCGTTTAGAAAGTTAGAGTGAAATTACTAATAGTTCATGCAGAAAAGAATTTTGAATTGTCCATGTAGGAAAAGGAACACCAACCTGAAGGAATTGAAAGATTAACCCCCCACCCCCACAAAATATTCTAAGAAATGTCCACTTTAATACCAAATTTTCGTAGCATTTCTATGAACAATTACACAATTAAATTCGGAAGCAAGACACGGTTACAGCTTTGAGGTGCACTCAGGAAATCGTTGAGGCAGATTAAACCTGCCATCTAAAAAGATTTCTCATTTTAAACACTCTTTGCACCCTCAGCCCCAAAAATAAAACTACGTATCAGATGAAAAGAAAATTTGAATCCTCCCAAAGCTACAAATCAAATAATACTGAGGTCTAGGGTTAAAAAATTAAGAGGAACATGAAAAGAAAAATCCCCAAAGATACAGCTTTATCGCAGAAATATCTATTAGGGGAAACAAATCAGCTGTTCTAACCCTAACTCGATTAAAAAGATCTCATATTCTCTACGACAAATCGAACCCTAACAAAAAAAAGGCGGCAATTTTCCTAAGAAAAAAGAGATTAAAATCGAATAGAATGTAAGAGAAATATAAAAGAGAGAATTTTAAGGAAACAAACCATCCTGCTTCGATCAAAATTGCTCCAAAATCGATTGCTAGAACGAAGGATTTCTTTTTTCGCGAACGAGAAAAAAAAGTGACGCTGTCTAACTATGGGCCGGATTCTATTTTTACGGTTGTAGATTCTGTGGGTTTTGATTATTCCAAGCACGCGACCCGTTATGCACACATGAAACCGGGTCGGGTTTGAATCTTATGAGCCTAGTAATGTTTTGGAAAGCCCAATCTGAGTTTAAAAAGGGTTGGGATTTTATGAAATCAAATGTATGCAAGTTCCTAGTTTATCGAAATGTGAAATAGGTTAGGAATTTTCTTTACACGTTTGAATGAATATAACATGATTTCGTTCCCAACCTACCATTTGAAAATAACAAATAATAATTTCAGAATGGTGCTCAGTTAAATCATTCATCCCGTGCTATCGCTTCTCATGCTACATTCGTTTCATTTGATATTTTGCAAGTACCGGCCCGTGTAGCCGTTGAAGAGCGTAAGGGTATTGCATTCAAATATTAACACCATTTTGGAGTTTTGATGCAGTAAAACAGCCTTAAAATCGTACTGGATAGTTGAGTCCTTTTCTTTTCTTTCACTCTTCTCTACTTCCTATGGGAAGGGGGACGGAATAATCGACCTAACAGTCAACAGAGTTTGAACCAAGTTAGACCGGCATTAAAAAGTGGGTTTTTTTTCTAAAATCGAAAGGTATCACCATGTAAAGAACAAACTTGCGGTATCTCAAAAAAACATGTTGCAGCATTAACTTGCCTCACCAGTTTCAGAATATAAAACTTTATATTTCGATCGTTATGGCTTTATGAAATTTGATATAGCAGCAAATATTTTTATGATGGTATTAGAGCACCGACGCAAATTTAAAACAAAATTGGATTACATATTCTGGCCTGCTTCCCTCAAAAAAGTCTGGAGTGTAATTCCCTTAAGGTGATCACCTGACTGTCCTAGCCTGCTTTCCTTTGATCAATTAATGCATATAATAGCTAACTGCGCAGCCATGTTGATGGAGGTCCTTTTCGGGTCTCCGTCAGATGTTGTCTTCCGTCGATTTCCCGGTGGAACTTGGAGGTGATCTCCTGTTGCGTGTGGGTCTCAATGGGTTTTGAGGAGATCGGTGGTTTTGAGGAGTTTACGCCGAGTACCTGCAAAGAAGTCCCGGAGTGGTTTGGTACCACCGATGACCCTCCGACGATCAAGTTAGCACGAGATCCGAGCAGAGTAACGGCTAAGTGGAATAAAAATGGCTTACTTGACCCCTTTGTGATGGGGGTTTATATAGTGATGGCAGCACGCAGCAGCAGGCGCGGGAATATCGCCGGCAGTTACGCTCCTGACGTCACGCCCGCGTAAAGAGCGGATCGCCCATTAATGGGGATCGTGATGGCATGGGACGTGGGATGCTGCTGGCGGAGAATCTGCGCATGGCGAGATTTGCGGAGCGGCGGTTACGTCTGTGAGTGGCGGAGTTGGTCGGTCGGAGGGACCGAGGAAGATAGCCTCGGCTGGGGAGCTCGGAGGCGAGTGAGAGGGCCGAGGAGTCTCGGTCTTGTGGCAGCTCGGGGCGAGCTAAGGGGCCGAGGAGGCCAATTCTCAGGGGGCTCTGAGGAGAGCCAGCTTGTGCTTGCAGGTCGGGTACAGGGGTGGCCTGGTCGGCTCCTGTGGGCCTTTTCTTCTGAGTTCTGGGACACGTCATCTGCCACGTGTCCTGATCTTGGAGATTGCCACTATTGAGAATCATCATTAGCCCCTCACTCTTGTCCCGACCAGCTAGCGGGTCGGGTCAGAAGTGGACTGCCGGGCCGTCCGGGGTGAGCTCCCTCCTAAGGTTTCATCGGGACGCGTCTCCGGGCTGTCAGCTGTCTTTTCTATCAGCGAATCAGGGCGAGATCTCTGCATTTAAGGAAGGAGCGCCGGTTCGTGCACCCTGCCACTGAAGCGACATCCATGTGTCAAGCGTCGGTTGGCCGACGCGACGTGTGCAGACCTGCGGCGTCTGATGGGGTGCGGTCCAGTGCGGGAACGACAAGTGGAGCAATCGGAGCCGTTGGAGGCGAGGAGGCGTTTCGGCGGGAGATGAAGGGCGCCGTTGGATGAGGTCGTTTGCGGTGATAAAATAGGGGTGGGGCCTGCTCCAGGGCCCCTACTCCTTCATATTTCCCTGTTCTAAGTCCTGGTTGCTCGGTGCTCGTCTTCTTCCTTCCGCTTTCGTTTTCCGAGGACCCCTCTTCTCAAGGTTAGATGTCTTCTTTCGTAGAGTCTGTAGATGTCGTAGGAGTAGGTTCTAGGGACCCTTTAGTTGAGCCTGAGTCCTCCCGGGGAGCAGGGGTCGGATCCTCTTCTCGGGATCATGCGGCGGGGACAGCCCCCAGGGAGGAGGCGGTAGATGCTGCCCCCGGCGTCTCGTGTTGAGTGAGGCATGAGGACGAGCTCGCCAATGCTCGGGCTCGCTTCCACATCCTCTCACATTACACGCTTCGTCTGGCCAAGGAGGGAGAGAGGGCAGACCAAGTACGGGGTAGGGAGATCGCCTTGTACTTGGAAGCTTTTTGGAGTGGGATGCGCCTGCCCTTCTCTCCCGAGGTCGTCGAAGCGCTGAACTTCTTTGGGTTAGCCCCTGGCCAGTTAGTGCCGAACTCGTGGAGGATTCTCCTCGGGTTCCTGATCCGCCTGAAGTTACAGGCGGTTACCTTCAGCCTCTCCCTCCTTGATTCTTCTCTCGTCTTCAAAAATCACCCTGGTGGTCGAGCGGCCGACCCGAGGTGGGTCTACCTCTCTTTTAGAAAGCGGCAGGGGGGCGTCGCCGGGACAGGGGTTGTGGCCCTGCTTTCTTCCATTCACGACTGGAAGAAGTTCTTCTTCGTTTCCCCTCCCGAGGGCGAGGACTGGCCCGTGGCTACAAAATGGTCGAGGGAGAAATGTTTGCCAGGGAATCGGTCCAATGACCCCGCCGCGGTGAGAGTGGCGTCGTGGGAGCCTAATCCCCGATTCGATGTGCTGTTGTCTGAGAGGGTCCTGAGTTGGGCCGGGCTCATCCCCGTCGAGTTCGTCGGTAAGTTTAGGCTTGCTTTTTGGCTTGTATATTGCTTGTGTCGCTGACTTCTTTGCATTTGGTTTTGTGTAGGACCCATGGATATGGACTCGCTCCGATCCTCCATGCGCCAGCCGAGGAAGGTCGCAAAGGCTGGGGGCGCCAGCTCTTCTCGTGCGAAGCCTGCCCCGGCTCCCTCTGCTCCGGCGGTCACGTCCCGTGAGCGTTCGGGGGAGGATCCCGCCCCGGGCCCCAGGAGAGCATCTGGCCGGAAGCGGGCTCGGATTATGGAAGACCCGGCCTCGGAAGAGAAGGTCGGCTCTCCAACGGAGCCGCTTAAGAGGGGTTCCCGGAGGTCTTCCCGGGGCGCGCCCTCGCCGATCATGGTGGAGGAAGGAGGCCTCCAGTTCGCGGTGCCCTCGGGGCTGTCCGTCGCGGATAGCTTGCTTCATGAGATAGAGAAATTAGCGAGGGGTAAGGTCCCCGTGGGGACCTTCAGGGCCCAGATGGCGTCTATCGCCCAGGAGTCCGTGCAGGTAAGCGTTTGGTTTTTTTCGCTTTGTTGTGAGGTTCGGTGCCTCCTTCGTCTTTCTGATCTCTTTCCTATCTTTCAGGTTCTCCAGCATGTTGCCCTCGCCTTACGCATGGAGGCCGAGGTGATAGCCCCGGCGATGAAGGCTGCGGGCAAGCTCGCCTCGCTGGAAGAGAGCTCCAAGCGGGAGCTGGAGGCGGTGATGGCGAGGGTTGCCGCCTGATTGGTTTGAGATTTTGCGTATGTGCATTTTGAAATCAAAGAATTATATACCGCAATCAAGACGGTGTCGCTTGGTAGCTAGCCGGTTGAGTACGGGTCGGTCCACAGGGAGATGGATTCCTTATCTTTATGTTCTAACGAGTTAAGTCCAAAAAAATGGTGTTTTTATTTTAAGGTCTAAGAATGAGATTAAATCAATTAAAATGCTTGCTAGGGTTAGGGTTAGGTCAGTTCAAGATATGGATTCTTCTCGCTGCTTTTAATGCCCTAGTTAGGATTTTTAAGTGTTGGGGTAATGATTAACAATGGGGATTAGCACAACCGGGAATAAACTTTGTTTCTTCCCTTGAGTCCTTGTCCGTCCTTTCTTAACTCTTATCCCTAATCTCTATGGAGATCAATCACAACCGGTCTTAAACTAGGGTATCACCGCTATCTCATGGGATAGGGTGCCGTAGTGAGCGGTGTGTGTTTGATTTGCATAGAGTCCTAATTAAAAATTATGAGGGCAAGAAAAGGAAGGAGAGAGATGTCCTTCTCTCAAACCTTCCCAAACCTAACCCTAACAAGTGAGAAACTACTCACTCATTAGGGAATTAACTTTACGGAAAATAACTACGGCAGATAAAAAATTTATAACTACGGCAGATAAAAAATTTATAACTACGGCAGATAAAAATCTTAACTAGGGCAAATAAGAAATTCAAGATAAAAGAAAACTTACTCTTTATTGATGCACTCTTTGACGATTACAATGGTATTGAAAATTTAAATAAAAAGAGTCATCTCAAAAGAGGCACCCAAAGGAGGCACACCTAATTAGGCTTTAGGGTTTCCTATTCATAGAAAGGAAAAACCCTAGGGTTTACATCTGATCCATATCTGAAATTACAAGACTACCGTAAGAAAGCCTGGTCAACGAACCGACACTACCGACACACGTGCACCGACATGTGCACTGCACGTGCACTATATGGCCGCGGAACCGCGGCAATAAGGCATGTTTGGCCTCGGTTCCGCGGCCATGTTGTGGGATCTCTTGCTCCAATTCTCAGGGTTGCTTCATGTTGCTATTTTCTTCTGTTGTCTTCACTTGGTTCTTCAAAATCTTTTCTACTTTCTTCCAGATTTCCAACAGTGCAGAATTTGTGGACTTTTACCGTTAGCTTCGTGTTGAAGTCTTGAATCTTGTGCTGCCCTCGTACTTTGTGCAATCAAACTGTTCATTGATCTTCGTTTATTCCTTAAACTGGTAGGCGGTATCTTGCAGATTCATCTATTTGTTGGTCGTAGTCTCACATTTGTAGAGTTTTTTTCCTGAATTTCACTGTATTGTTCTGAGAACCTGTAACCTGCAACTATTTAGCAGACATGGATCAAAAGTTTCTATTTATTTGCAATATGATTAAGAATGGGGAATATAATAATGCAAAATTCTGATATGAACAAATACCCCCAAACTTATCTTTTGCTCGTCCCGAGCAAAACTAGTTTTATTCTCAACAAAATCCTAATCTCACTTTCGCAGGGAATGCGACTGCACCGAGCTCGTGCAACAAGTCGTTAAACCTCTAGGTGTCCCTAGTAGGAGGAGTGTTGTCCGATCAATTTGGCCGGTTGACTTTCATTCTTCAACTAGCAAGAAATTCTATTATCTTCAACTTAGAAATTATCAACCCGTATTTTTCACGCTTCCTTATCATTTAACTTAAGATTGTATATGTTCTGTAAATTTATTTAGCTTTTAGCATCTTTTGAGTTTTCCTTCTAAGGTTCCACCTCAACTTAGGAATTTTTATCATCTCTACTAAAAATATAAGTCCTATTTTTCATTCCCATCTCTCATCCAAACCCCAATCATACACCCCTACGTGTGTGTATGTATCACCCCTACACTTGGAAATTCAATTCAAGCTCTTATACTCTTGTCCATGTCCAAAGTACTTTTAGTTTGTGAATTTTAGATGAAATTGCTCACACATCCTTTATGCGACCGTTGATACTTCTTGAGGTACTAACGACCGATTACAAATGTGTTTGCGCATTAAGGCGTAATTTCTCGTCTTGTAATACATAAGGCTTTTAGCAGTGACTCCCAAACCAGTTGGTCTAAGGCACTAGGTGATAAAGCACCCTCGCTATATATTTTTTTATTTTACGCAACCTTAAGTAATTACAAAACCAGTGTTCATTTTTTTTATATCTCTTTATTCATACTTATAATTTTATTTTCCTTCATACTAAGGATTTTAGAGAAGAGCATTTCAAGGTATTCTCTACTAGTCCAAGTTTCAAGGTGCGTGTTTGTGCGATTTGTAGGGTATAAATTTTCAGGATTTAGACTAAAGTTTCAGAATTTATTTTTCAGACTTACACTTCAAATAAAAATTTCAATACTTTTCCCTTATTTTGACTTAGCCAAAGAAGTGAACTCAAAATTTGCCTATTTCTAAGTAAACCATAAGGACATATATTTTCTACCGTTAAATTTTAAAAAAGGTTATTTTTAGGGTTTTAATTTACTAAGTTTAGGATCTAGTTTTTTCCTACTATTCAACCGTCTTGTCAAACTTAAGTCAATTATGGCTAAAATTGAATTTTTCAATTTTTATAATTTTTATAATTTTTGATTTTTTATGGATTTAAAAATAAGTATGCAAATGCAAAAATATACACATGAATGCGAAAGAAGAAAGCTTACCGAGCACACCCCCAAACCTATACTTGACAGTGTCCTCACTGTCAGGCTATACCAGAGGGTCAAATTTGTCGGCACTCCCCTGTTTATTTTTTTTTATTTTTTTTATTTTTAAAAGAAAATATATATATATATACACACACACACACACAAAAAGGTCCCCCCAAAACTTAAGTGAGACAGTGTTTCCACTGTTTAAGTGTTAAAGTTCAGAGTTAGGGAGGAGAAAAACACACTATCAAGTTATACAAGGCTTTACACAGGCCAAAAGTTAGCACCAACCATTCAAAATTTTTATCGTTATAATGGTAAGGTTGGTGAAAGAATGGAGTGTAGAGAAAAGAGATGAGAAGCACACGAGACCGTGTGGAAATAGAAGCAGTATACGGTCTCGATAGAGGAGAAAAATGGTGGAAGAAAAAAAGAAATAGTGGTGGTGGTTCGATTTCTTCGGGTGGAGGTTGATTAATCACAAAATCCGTGTCGTTTAAGAATTCGAGTTTGTAAGCGAAAATATCTTCGAAACTTTCATCGAAGGTCCGATTGAACGTTTCAATGTCAATAAGTGTCACTCCAGAATTCAACACACTTGATTTTTCAAAAATTACGGAGGTAGGAGATTCATAAAGCTCATCTACCTTATTCTCAAAAGATTCTAAATCAAGTTGTTTTTCTAAAATTATCGAACTCAAAATATCGGATTGTGATTCATTAACACTTGGTATCATTAAAGGAAGATTAGAAGAAGAACCAAAGAAAGTGGGAGAAAGAAGTGGAATACGAACTTAAGGTTGGAAATGGAGTGTATAAATTAGCACAATTTGTAATGACCGATGTGTAAAAAGCGATTGTGCTAATCTATCAACCCACTGAGAAATGAGGTCAAATCCCTCAAGATTCGTGAGAAAACATGGGTACGTCGAACTTGGTAAACCAGACATTGAAAATGAAAGTGTAACAGATTCATGTGCGGTCGGAACGATGGAAATGACGAAGGGGAGTGATTTAGAAAGGGTCACAGTTAAAGGTTCAGGAGGGTGTACACAATCAGTGGAAGGGACATGATGAATTGGAAAATCCGACTCATCAAACAAAACTGGTTCATCCTCAATAATTTCCTCAATATTCTCCTCAAAATTTAGCTTATCCATGCCATTATCATCAAAATCAAGACGCATATGAAGTTCGGGAGAAACATTTAATGACTCGGGATGATGAATTGGAGAGAAAAATTCAGTCAAATCTGCGGGTTCATCATCCAAAATATTCCCGGCGTCAATATCCTCGATCAAGTGAAAATCAATTTTTTTAGACACCTCATCAAAAGCATGGATATTTATCAATTCAGGTTCTAGAGTGGAGCTGTAGAGGTCAAAAGGATTGGTGACGGTTTCACTCGAAAAGGGCTCTTCACAATCAGGTAAATCAAACACTACAAAATCGCACAACTCATCACGTTTTATCTTTAACTGGTGAATCATTTGGGACACTTGATTGAAAACCGGAGTTGTGAGATTCAATTGGGGATTGGTAGGTTTGATTTGGAAGTGTGTACAGCTCACTCTCACTACTCAAATTCTCACTATGTCCAACCGCCTCATCATACATTGGAATTTTTGGAGCTAGTTGGAAACTAACTACCGGATCATTAGGTTGCATAAGGGCGGCCATGGACGCATTCAAATTCCTCATCTGTTGGTTTGTCGCTACTATATAAGCTTCCAACGACTGCTCCAGACTAGACATGGGTTGTGAAGGGGTTTCAGTAAATGATTCAAAGTTGTTTGGATACTCGAAACTCCCAAATAGCTGTGTAAAAGCAATGTCTAGGGAAGGTGCAAAAGTCGGGTAGGACTGGTAGGAATTGAATGGTTGGACAGGATTAGAATCAACATTTGGATAAAAAGGTGAATGGAATTGTTGATCCCAAGAACTGGATGTGTTGAAAGGAGTGAAAGATCGGCTACGAGATTGTTCAATATGTTCATCAATAGACATGGGTTTCGGAGTTACCTCCGGACTCTCAAAAGGGGTATCAACGTAAGAAGGCGGTGAAGTTTGAAACGGTTGAAACAAATTGGATTTCGGAGTCCAACCGTTTCTCCTAGACACGTCTATTCGATCTTTCAAAGAAATTTTGGGCATGGAGGGGTCGTCCGTAATTCGACCAAAACAATTCACGTAGGAAGCAATGTTTGGTTGAGGGTACCAAAGTTCGGCAAGAGTTTTGTGAGGTGGGGTATCCATGATGTGAGAAAGGAGAAGAAAAGAATGTGATGATTTTTTTAATTTTTTTTTATTTTTATTTATTTAAAAAAAATTGTTTTTGGAGTTTTGAAATTTTTGAAAGTGTTTTTTTAGAAATAGTTTTGCAAAAATTTGTACGGAACTATGGCACAATTTCAAACAATCACAATTTATACATGCACAATCAAGCCTTGAGCTAGGGTCTCCTAAGTCAACTAGACTGCTCCTAACTGTTCTAAAGGGCAAGTTGTGAGATCCTTAAATCGCCTCTTCACCGCCAATTGTGGCCAGGTAAGCACAAGTAAATAAAGGAGGGGTCCGCTCATGAATCACCGTGAGTCGGGCCTTTTAAAATTACCTTTCCCACTTGTCTTGCCTAGGCACCACAAAGTCTGGTTTAGATAAACGACCGATGCCTACAACCTTTCCTTTGTCCTATTGAGCACGACAGTCCTTAATGACTGAGTCTAATATTTTTTATTTAACTCGAGGGTTGATGCAAAATGCTTTTTGTGATTTTTGGGGTCCTAGGAAGGGTAATGAAATCCCCACCCGATCTGGATTGGTGTTATAGCCCCTTAAAAGTCCGTTTTAAAAATGCAAAGCAGTAAACAAAAAAAAATCTAAAACACTTGCAAATTTTTTTTTTATTTGGCAGCGCAAAGAATCCTGCACAAAAACAATTTATTGGGGAGGGAGGAGAATTTTTGCGCAAAGAATCCTGCAGAAATTTTTTTCAGTGGAGTTCAGGGGGTTACAGAGGAGGTAAGGAATACTTACAGAAAAACTGTGTTGCTGACGTCAGCAACAGGCCGCGGATCTGCCGCCAAATGATGCCTAAGACCGCGGTTCCGCGGTGTGTTAGTTGCTTCAGATCTCCAAAATCTTTCTGTTTGCTGTTTTGATTCTCCTCTGTCTATTCAGATCTTCTGTTTCTGGATTTGTTCACCGAGCTTACCCCAGATCTGAATCTGTCCGTCTTCTTTTCCTGCACAATTCACACAATACCTCTCAAAAAGAACAAGATGAATTTTATTTTTATTATATTTAATATTTTTCTGTTTTAAATTTTTTTCAATTTTTATAATTTTTAAATTTTTTAAATTTTTTAATATTTTTTTCTTAACCCGAAATTAGACAAAGATAGAGACTACCGTCTCCCCGGCAACGGCGCCATTTGATTGGTTTAAGATTTTGCGTACGTGCGTTTTGAAATCAAAAAATTATATACCGCAATCAAGACGGTGTCGCTTGGTAGCTAGCCGGTTGAGTACGGGTCAGTTCACAGGGAGATGGATTCCTTATCTTTATATTCTAACGAGTTAAGTCCAAAAAAATGGTGTTTTTATTTTAAGGTCTAAGAATGAGATTAAATCAATTAAAATTCTTGCTAGGGTTAGGGTTAGGTCAGTTCAAGATATGGATTCTTCTCGCTGCTTTTAATGCCCTAGTTAGGATTTTTAAGTGTTAGGGTAATGATTAACAAAGGGGATTAGCACAACCGGGAATAAACTTTGTTTCTTCCCTTGAGTCCTTGTCCGTCCTTTCTTAACTCTTATCCCTAATCTCTATGGAGATCAATCACAACCGGTCTTAAACTAGGGTATCACCGCTACCTCATGGGATAGGGTGCCGTAGTGAGCGGTGTGTTTTTGATTTGCATAGAGTCCTAATTAAAAATTATGAGGGCAAGAAAAGGAGGGAGAGAGATGTCCTTCTCTCAAACCTTCACAAACCTAACCCTAACAAGTAAGGAACTACTCACTCATTAGGGAATTAACTTTACGGAAAATAACTATGGCAGATAAAAAATTTATAACTACGGCAGATAAAAAATTTATAACTACGGCAGATAAAAAACTTAACTAGGGCAGATAAGAAATTCAAGATAAAAGAAAACTTACTCTTTATTGATGCACTCTTTGACGATTACAATGGTAAAAAATTTAAATAAAAAGAGTCATCTCAAAAGAGGCACCCAAAGGAGGCACATCTAATTAGGCTTTTAGGTTTCCTATTTATAGAAAGGAAAAACCCTAGGGCTTACATCTGATCCACATCTGAAATTACAAGACTACCCTAAGAAAGCCTGGTCAACGCACCGACACCACCGACACACGTGCACCGACACGTGCACTGCACGTGCACTATATGGCCGCGGAACCGCGGCAAGAAGGCATGTTTGGCCGCGGTTCCGCGGCCATGTTGTAGGATCTCTTGCTCCAATTCTCAGGGTTGCTTCATGTTGCTATTTTCTTCTGTTGTCTTCACTTGGTTCTTCAGAATCTTTTCTACTTTCTTCCAGATTTCCAACAGTGCAGAATTTGTGGACTTTTACCGTTAGCTTCGCGTTGAAGTCTTGAATCTTGTGTTGCCCTCGTACTTTGTGCAATCAAACTGTTCATTGATCTTCGTTTGTTCCTTAAACTGGTAGGCGGCATCTTGCAGATTCATCTATTTGTTGGTCGTAGTCTCACATTTGTAGCGTCTTTTCCTGAATTTCACTGTATTGTTCTGAGAACCTGTAACCTGCAACTATTTAGCAGACATGGATTAAAAGCACCTATTTATTTGCAATATGATTAAGAATGGAGAATATAATAATGCAAAATTCTGATATGAACACCGCCCTGGAGGGCAAGGTGGAGGCCGGGAATGGGAAGTTTCTCGGTACCGCGAGGCCGCCGTGGCTGCCGAGACCAAACTTGAGGACGCTCAGGTGCTCGCCGGCAACCTGAAGAAGACGGTGAAGACCCTCCGGAAGGAGCTGGGGGCGGCGGCCGAGTCGGCGAAGTTGGCCGACTTCTCGACGGCGAAGGCGGTGGAGGGTGACAAGAAGTCGAAGGACTTCTATGATGACCTGGCCGTGGCCACAACCCTCATCTGGCACGAGGCTCTCGACGCCGTTAAGGCCCGGATGCCGGGGTTCACCGACGAAGAGCTCCGGGTCGAATACCCCCTCGCGGACGCTGTTCATACCATAATTTTGCATTATTTTATTCCCCATTCTTATTCTTTTTTACAAATAAACAGGTGCTTTTGACCCATGTCTGCTACTTAGTTGCAGGTTACAGGTTCTCAGAACAAAACAGTGAAATTGATGAAAAGATAATACAAAAGTGAGGCTAAAGACCGACAAATGGAAGAATCTTGATCAAGCCTACAGTTGAAGACTAGACGAAGATCAATGGACGATTTCACAAGAACAAAGGCAGCGCAAGACTTCGACACGTAGCAGCGGTAAAAGTCCACGACTTTACTCACTGTGGAAATCTGGAAGAGAACCAGAAGATTTTCTGAAGAACAAAGTGAAGAAAAAAGTACCCAAATGCAACCAGAACTAACCTCAGAAGACACAGCCCACAAGCCCATTAATTGGCCGCGGAACCGCGGCCAAACCTTGCTATTGGCCGCGGATCCGCCGCCGTGTCGGGCCCGTGTCGGTGAAAAATCTTTGTGACGGTGCGCGGCGCGTTGACTAGTCTTTTCTTAAGGGGTAAACTTGTAATTACAGATGTAAGTCGACTGTAACCCTAGGGTTTCTATGAATCTATAAATAGTAGCCCTAAAACCTTTTCTAGGTTATGCCTCTTTTCATTTCATAAATTCAGATCTGTAATTCCTGTGTTAATGTTTGGAGAGAGCCATCAATAAAGTAAGATTTCTATTTCATTGCCTTAGTTTACTTTTAATTATTTGCCCTAGTTAGATAGTTAGAATGTCATTCAATTCCCTAATGAGCGAGTAGTCTCCTCGCTTGTTAGGGTTAGCTTTGGGGAAGGCTTGAGAGATGAAGATCTCTCACCCTTTTCTTGCCTATCATAAGTTTTTATAGGATTCCAGCATACATAACACACCGTTCCTTACGGCACCCATCCCCCGAGGTAGCGGTGATACCGTAGTATAAATGACCGGTTGTATATGTTTTCCATGGACGTTAGGGTAAGAATTAAGAAAGGAAGGACAAGAACCTAGAGGAAGAAATATCGTTTCTTCCCGATGGTACTAATCCCCTTTATTAATTATTACCATAACACATAATAGATCTAAAATAGGGCATTGAAAGCGGTGAGGAAACATTCAATTTCCAAACTTAACCTAAACCTAACCCTAGCAAGATTCTAGTCTTAGTATAAATCAATTTAGGTTTTAGAGATAATCCATTCACAACGTTTGGAATTAACTTGTTTGAGCAAATTAGAAAAGACACAACATCCCTGTGGACCGACCCGTACTCACCGGCTAGCTACCAAGCGACGCCGTTCTTGATTGCGGTTAACAAATATTTTTGATCATAAATCTTATACCAATCAGACGCCGAGGAGCAGGGGAAAGAGATTCCTGACGAGGAAGCCGCCGAGGACCCTGCTCGTCCCGTGGTGGATGTCGAGGACCCCGAGGTCGCACCCGGCCCCGAGGCCTAAAGCCCCCGTCTTCCTTCTTCTTTTATTTTGTTGCTTTTGGAATTTTGTAAGCCTCCGGGCATTTTGTAAAGCTGGGGAGCCCAAAATACCTTTTGTAAATACTTTGCCTTTTAGTAACAAAACTTTTTTTTTTGGTTTCATTGGTTTGCACTTTATCTTCTGTTTGTGAAGAATGCTTTGTAAAATATCCCTGCTTGCACTGTTGGGCTTTCGTGTCAGGTCGGCCATCTGTCTAGCGATCGTTCGTCGAGTTGATTTTGATCACTTGCCAAGCGTGACAAGCGCTGCTGAGAAGGAGGCTTCTCCATGGCCCCGAAGTCGAGGGGGGATCGCTCAGACTTGGATAGACCTGATGCCTCCCGTTGGGGCCTCTGATCCTTTGCATGTGATGGTCAGAGGGATGTCCACCGTGTTTGTGCCGAGCATGAGCGGCTATCGGATAGCCGAGCAGGGAAGCCACTCGGCTGTCTCTACGGAGGACTTCGATCCTTAGCGTTGGAGGGGCTGTAAGAAGCCCACTAAGGATGACCGGGCAGTGAAGCTGCGCGGTTTCCTCTTGGCGAGGGCTTTGATCCCTGGCTTTGTGAGTAGGGAAGCTACCGACCGAGGATAGCCAAGCGGGGAAGCCGCTCGGCTGCCTCTGTGGAGGGCTTTGATCCTTAGCGTTGGAGGGGCTGTAAGAAGCCCACTAAGGATGACCGGGCAGTACAGCTGCGCGGTTGCCTCTTGGCGAGGGCTTTGATCTCTGGCGTCGTGGGTAGGCAACTACCAGCCTGGGATGACCGAGCGGGGTAGCCGCTCGGATGCTTCTTGTGAGGGCTTCGATCCATGGCGTCATGGGTAGGGAGCTACCAGCCGGAGATGACCGAGCAGGGTAGCTGCTCGGTTGCCTCTTATAAGGGCTTTGATCTTTCAGGACGGGGACCGAGCAGGGTTACTACCCAGTGCCTCTTGGCGAGGACTTTGATCCCTGTCGGTTATGGTAGGAAGCTACCAGCCGGGGATAGCTGAGCAAGGACTCAACTGCCTATGGAAGGACTTTGGTCCTTAGCACGGTAGGGGCTGTAAGAAGCCTACCAAGGACCCTTGGCCGGGAAGGGTTACTGCCCGGTGCCTCTTGGCGAGGGCTTTTGTCTTGAAAGATAGCCGAGCGAGGGATCCTCGGACTCGACTGCCTCTGGGAGGGCTTTCGATCCCTGTCGGTCGTGGTAGGAAGTTACCAGCCAGGGATAGCCGAGCAGTGTAGCTGCTGAGCCGCCTCTAAGGAGGACTTCGACCCTTAGCGTTGGAGGGGCCTTAGGAGGCCCACTAAGGATGACCGGGAAGCGAAGCTGCGCGGTTTCCTCTTGGCGAGGGCTTTGATCCCTGGCTTTGCGTGTAGGGAAGCTACCGGCCGGGGATAGCCGAGCGGGGAAGCCGCTCGGCTGCCTCTTTGGAGGGCTTTGATCCTTAGCGTTGGAGGGGCTGTAAGAAGCCCACTAAGGATGACCGGGCAGTGAAGTTGCGCGGTTGCCTCTTGGCGAGGGCTTTGATCTCTGGCATCGTGGGTAGGCAACTACCAGCCTGGGATGACCGAGCAGGGTAGCCGCTCGGATGGCTCTTGTGAGGGCTTCGATCCATAGCGTCATGGGTAGGGAGCTACCAGCCGGAGATGACTGAGCAGGGTAGCTGCTCGGTTGCCTCTTGCGAGGGCTTTGGTCTTTCAGGACGGGGACCGAGCATGGTTACTGCCCAGTGCCTCTTGGCGAGGACTTTGATCCCTGTTGGTTGTGGTATGAAGCTACCAGCCGGGGATAGCCGAGCAAGGACTCGACTGCCTCTGGGAGGACTTTGGTCCTCAGCGCGGGAGGGGCTGTAAGAAGCCTACCAAGGACCCTTGGCCGGGCAGGGTTACTGCCCGGTGCCTCTTGGCGAGGGCTTTTGTCCTGAAAGATAGCCGAGCGAGGGATCCTCGGGCTCGACTGCCTCTGGGAGGGATTTCGATCCCTGTCGGTCGTGGTAGGAAGCTACCAGCCGGGGATAGCCGAGCAGTGTAGCTGCTGAGCTGCCTCTAAGAAGGACTTCGACCTTTAGCGTTGGAGGGGCCTTAGGAGGCCTGCTAAGGACATCCGGGCAGTGAAGCTGCGCGGTTGCCTCTTGGCGAGGGCTTTGACCCCTGGCGTTGCGAGTAGGGAAGCTACCGGCCAGGGATAGCCGAGCAGGGAAGCCGCTCGGCTGCCTCTACAGAGGACTTTGATCCTTAGCATTGGAGGGACCTTAGGAGGCCTGCTAAGGATAACTGGGCACTGAAGCTGCGCGGTTGCCTCTTAGCGAGGGCTTTGATCCCTGGCGTTGTGAGTGGGGGAGTAACCGGCCAGGGATAACCGAGCAGGGTAGCTGCTCGGCTGATTATTCGTGAGGTGCCACCCGACCATCCAGTTGCAGGTATGGGAAACAGGAACGGTCGATGGCGAACGTGCGTGTAGCATGCCCATTGAATGTGGGGGGAGGCGAAGCGCCAAGGTCGTGTCGTTTCGATTCCGCCAGAGAAGGCTTGATGATCGCCGCGTGGCAGCGACCTTTTGGGCGAAAGCGGGCGACTGTTGAGTTCCATTGGGCTATATAAGGCCGAAGGAGCACTGGTCCTTCCTTTCTTCGTAAATTGATCGTTGAGAATGCAAGACTTCCTCTTTACCATCCCCGAGATCATCCACTTCGAGGATGTATACCTCTATGACCAGAACTGCACCGAGGACACGGTGCAGTTGGTCTATGGGAGTATCGAAGACCATTTCGGCCGGCTGCTCCCTCGACGCTCCTCCCTGCTGCAGCTGCTGATGTACTCCATCTGGAGGGCGTCGTCGGGGCTTTACAACCCCTTGTCCGAGCAGCTCTATGACGAGGTCGTGGGCAAGCTGCGGTCTCTGAGGCGCTTCGGCCTGATCTCCGCGAGTCGGCTGGCTCGATTGGTGGCACTCGTCCGTGAGTGCTACAAACTGAGGCTCGGGATCGACGCGCTCGGGGGGAACCGAGGGCAAAGGTTGGATCTCGCGAGGCCTCGGCTGACGGAGATCTTCGCCGAGTACCATGAGCAGTGCTCTCTGCACCCCCTTCCCCCGCTGTTGTAATTTTCTTTTTCTTTTTGTATGTATGGCTGAGGAGCCCATAATACCTTTTGTTGAATAAATGAGATCTTTCCTTCTTTTTCGCAATGTTCCATCGATCTTTATCAAATTAACAACAGATCCTAGGAAGAGTTTACATTGCCCTAAAAGAAAAGTACATGCTAATAGATGACCTTATTAGCGTGGCCCGAGCTCCTCGGAGGCTTGCTGGTCTCCGTGCTCAGCACCGGGTATGGGGCTCCCTGAGCGCCGGACTGGTCGTCTGCCGAAACAAGCATGATCTGGCCGATGGTCAGCTCGGCTAGAGGGGGACGCTGCTTCTGCTCGCGGTCGGCCTGCCGTTTGTCCCTCAAGTAGGCGGCGAGGTGCCCCGATCGGATGAGCTCTTCGATGTGGTCCCAGAGCTGTTTATAATCCTCCGTGGCGTGGCCCAGCGTCCGGTGGAAGGCGCAGTAAGGGCCCCGGGTTCGCTTCGAGGCCTGACGCGGGATTGGAGGGAACTTGAAGAACCCCTCGCCCTGGGCCTCCTCTAGTAATACTGCGATGGAGACGTTGAGCGGGGTGTACTCCTGGAACTTTGGGTGATAGGGCTGCTGACGCTCCGGCCTCTCTTCCCAAGCCCTCTTCTTCTGGTTGGACCGTTCTGCTTGGGGAAGGTTCGCGTTCACCTCGGACTCCAGTTGAACCTCGCGCTCGGTCCACGCCTTGACCTCGGCCATGGTCTTAGGCTGCGCCAACGCAAAGGAGCGCAACCACTCATTATGCCTAAGACCAGATCTGAGCGCCGTGATGACGGTCTCGTCCTGGTACTCGGGGACCTCAAGGAGGGCGTTGTAGAAGCGGGTGATGTAAGCCTTGAACGTCTCCTTGTCCCCGCTCTTAATTGTGAAGAGGTAGTCGACCGTGCGCTTCTGCCGACGGTTCCCAACGAAGTGGCTAAGGAACTGAGTAGCCAGCTTGTCAAAGGTCGAGATTGAGCGAGGCTCGAGTCCTCGGAACCAGTCCCGACCAGAGCGGATGAGGGTGGCTGGGAAGGCCCTGCACTGGGCGGCGTCAGAATGGTCTTGGAAGCTCATCCCCGCGGTGAAAACATCTAAATGGTCTTTCGGGTCGGTTTTCCCGTCGAACAGAGAGACCTTCGGGGGCTTGTTGCGCGAGGAGACGTGGACGGCGAGCAGTTCCTCGGTAAACGGTTTGGTGAGCGAGTCAGCGGCGTTTTTAGCCCCGTCGCTCGAGAGATGACCTTCCCGGCGCATGCCCTCGATTTTCTTTTCGAGGGCGTCGAGTAGGCCGTGGTATACCGAGGACTCGGCGCCTTGTGATCCCTGGCCTCTGCTGTGGGAGACCTGCGTCTGGGCGCGCCCCCGGTTCCTCTCAATAAGGACCCTCAGGTCCCCGGGCGAGGTGGACCTCGAGCCGTCGTGGAGAGCCCTTTCTGTGCGACCCTGTCGAGGGAGGGGGTGTCGATCATGCCTGTGGACAGGCGAAGTGACCGACATCTCCTCAGGGGGGTAAGGGTCGCGAGGAGGCTCGAGGCGAGGCGCTCTGGCGACTGATCTTGGTGTGGAGCCGTGGGGTGCCCAGTGGGCCTCAGGGAGTATCGGCCCGTGAGATCTGTGGCCAGGGGTTGTAACCTGCCGGTGGTCGGCCGTGCAGACGAGGGCAGAGCCTTCTGGAGGCGGAGGAGCGGCGATCTGGGGCCCTGGCCCGGCCGTTTGGACGCGGACGAGCTCCTCCACGAGGGACTGTAGCCGATCTATTCGGCTGGCGATGGCGTTACTGATGGTCGCCGGGGGAGGTTCATCCGCGCCTCCGGTGAGGGGGAGGCGGCGGCTGGTACCTGGATCTTCAGGGTTGTCGCTTTCCATGTGGATGGAGATCGGAAAGCCAACTTTGTTTTTTTGTGGAGTTTGGTTCCCACAGACGGCGCCAACTGATGGAGGTCCTTTTCGGGTCTCTGTCAGATGTTGTCTTCCGTCGATTTCCCGGTGGATCCTGGAGATGATCTCCTGTTGCGTGTGGGTTTCAATGGGTTTTGAGGAGATTGGTGGTTTTGAGGAGTTTACGCCGAGTGCCTGCAAAGAAGTCCCGGGGTGGTTTGTTACCACCGAGGACCCTCCGACGATCAAGTTAACACGAGATCCGATCAGAGTAACGGCTAAGTGAAATAAAAATGGCTTACTTGACCCCTCTGTGATGGGGGTTTATATAGTGGTGGCAGCACGCAGCAGCAGGCGTGAGAATCTCGCCGGCAGTTACGCTCCCGACGTCACGCCCGCGTAAAGAGCGGATCGCCCATTAATAGGGATCGTGATGGTGTGGGACGTGGAATGTTGCTGGCGGAGAATCTGCGCATGGCGAGATTTACGGAGCGACGGTTACGCCTGTGAGTGGCGGAGTTAGTCGGTCGGAAGGACCGAGGAAGATAGCCTCGGCTGGGGAGCTCGGAGGCGAGTGAGAGGGCCGAGGAGTCTCGGTCTTGTGGCAGCTCGGGACGAGCTAAGGGGCCGAGGAGGCCAATTCTCAGGGGCTCTGAGGAGAGCCAGCTTGTGCTTGCAGGTCGGGTACAGGGATGGCCTGGTCGGCCCCTGTGGGCCCTTCCTTCTGAGTTCAGAGACACGTCATCTGCCACGTGTCCTGATCTTGGAGAACGCTTGAGCATCATCACATGTCAAATTGTATCACATAGTACAGTTGAAATTCCTCCGCTACTATATACATAATTCCAAGGAAATTAATGTTTAACTACAGGAATAAACATTAGCAAGAGATTCTATGATCACTATGATGCAAGGGAAAAAGTGACTACTTATATATTGAAGCAACAAATTGTGGTATCATACAAAAAGCAAAGAATTCCCCAAGCATTTGTCCATAGTTTGAAGTTTCTTTCTTTTTTCCAACCCGAATCCACTTCATATGTGTGCCCAAAATGCTGTTGCGTCTCCTACGCTTATCAGGTTCCATTCTCTACCTTGAAATCTCACATTTCGCAGCGTGGCCCATCTGCTCCACCTCCCAGTTCAGCTTTGGAGCAACTCTTTCGTGGCGAGGAAAGTATTCCTGTAAAAACCAAAATTTAAAAAAAAAAAACGCCTTAAAATAAATATAAAAAATATGCCTGATTGTATTTAATTATGTTCCCCCGCTCAATTAAGCCGATAATCATTTTTGGTGTCATAGTGATCAACATTACACTGCGCTAACTTGGAAAATGTTTCTCTCAACAAACAATCGAGAGAATTGGTCAAGTGTGACCAAGACCAGAGAAAGAAGTATAACATTCATAATGTAATACCAAGGAAATATTTATGACCTGCATCCACACACATTAAGCACACCATTTCAAAATTGGATTGCATAGGTCAATTTACAAAGAGAAGACCGATAAAAGTAAATATTTTTAAGGCAAACAGGCACCTCTAATTTCTTGACGAGTTCCTTCGCAGTTGGAGCCGATACAATGATATGGCGAGCACTTGGGCGGATGAATCCTTCCTCTACAGCTTTATCTATGAAGGATAGCAATGTGTTGTAGTAACCATCTACGTTCAGCAAACCCACCTGCATGGCTCAAACAGAACGCATATTCATATTTAGTTTAGAATAATTAGAACCAATTCAGAGCCATTATATCCAGCAGGGAACGGTTTGACTGATTCTGAAGTTAAATCATGCATCTTCTTCTTGAAAACCGTTGTGTATTTTGCATGTGTTGAGACTTTGTGAATTCTCAAGTAAACTGTTATATTAAATTACTAGAAACGCACACCACAATTAAACCGACATGGAAAAAAGTTTACTACCTACCGGCTTGTCGTGAATTCCAAGCTGAGCCCAAGTAATCACTTCAAGCAATTCTTCAAGGGTCCCATATCCACCTGCACAAAAGATAAAAAGACCTAATTTAGTTCTAGATTCCGGTTCAATTCCATTCAAAGACCATCAGTCATTTTCCTTGCATGCTGAAGCAGATAAAAAGACATTCCTTTTTCTTGGCCTTTACTTTTAGTGAGAAACAAGATGGACATTAAAGAGCTGCAGCAATATAACTGCAGAGGTAAAACAGGAGATCTAGCTAGAGTGGCGTTCTTTCATGTAAATTTTTGTGACAGCTTGGTGATGATATGAAGTCGTTGCATAACCAAGGGGATGCCAGCCTATTCATTTCATGAGAATAGTGCTGACACGATATTATGATGGAAAGCATAACAACCTCATTACAGTATGCAAATCTAAATCTGACAAGAATGAATAATGATGGCCATCTTATCGTTTTCAATCAAAACCAAATTTTCGGTGCCACAGATTGATAGTCCCAAGAGTTGCTTTCAGAACTTGGCAATACATTTCTACCATTCACATGTATACAACATTTCTTATCGGTGTGAGTGCTCCCAGTCTTCACCAATTTGGAAAATTTTAGATACCACATCATTGGACTTGTCATATTTATCTTCAGACAATTGAATTTCTGACACTTGTGTATTATCACAAAACAGAGAAAATGTTAATATTTCAGACACCTTTTTCCCCTGAGGTGCAAAATTTCCTCATATCATATAAATCACAGACATGAAAAGGGGACTATTTTCATATGAAAAGAAGCCGAGTCAAAACAAAAGTAACATACAAGAAAAATATTCAACTTTTGAACTGCAAGTCAAAAGCAATTCAAACATATATAGGGATCTACCCCTCTCTCTCTCTCTCTCTCTCTCTCTCATTCATGGTACAATGGCATTGGAAGCCTAAACTAAATAAAGTAAACATTATTGGAGGCTTTTAAACTTATAATTTTGCCTTTAGAGTTTTGGTGATATATAATTAAAGACTAACCAGGCAAAGCAATAAAGGCATCAGATTGCCTAGCCATCTCAGCCTTCCTTTGGTGCATATCTGCTACTGCCTTCACTTCCCCTACAGTTTCACCAGTTATCTGCAAAAAGACATCCAATTTCAATAATTCAAAAACAAACATTAAGATGAGAAAAGATGATTTCTTACATACAATCGGGTTAATTTTTTCCTAGAGAGAGGAAAAAAGCTGATAGTTTTTTCAAGGCTGCAAGCATTTTCCTTAAGAAAAAGATGTTCTTTCTTTTTTTATATTTTAAATAATGAGTCAAAGTGCAGAGAGGCAATGATGGGTGTTGCAGGTTAGGCAACAAGTGAGGGTTTATATTTTATTAGTATCTAGAAAGAGTTATAAAAAGAAATAGTAGATATTTATAGTTTTTGTTATATGAAATGCAAAGAGTTTCTAGAATATATGTGTTTCAATATAAAAATGTTTCATAGCTATTTGGATGCAAAAGACACAAGTTCAGACGGTGTGGGACAACATGCACTCAAGATCTCATCTAGGCAGACTTAGAAATGATATTGTCGTGCAAAAACTCAGATTATAACTTGCAAAAATGATACTTCATCTGCGAGAAGCGCTAAAATATATCACTCAACCATCTTCACTAATTTAAAGTTCTTGTACAAAGTATTTTTTGTAGATATTATTGAGCCAATTAATAATGTTTGTAATAACCTCATAAGACAAAGCGAAAATACTTTTTAGCCCTAAATCCAGAATGAAAAGGCAAAGCCAATAAAACAATCTCTTCTGAAACACTAAACACTTAGAGGAGTAGATGGAAATTAAAAACAAGGAGAGAGACAACATTAGAAACTCTTTCCAAACTTTGTGGAAGACAAGTGCTTTTTTTTATTATTAAAAAAAAAAAAAGTGGAAATTGCTAATGGGTTTCAGTCACTAAAGACATACCTCTCTGTGCATGAGAGTCTTGGGAATAACACTGCATAATAGAGGCAATAACATGCCAAAAATGAGTTTGCTGAAGAACAAATATCCCAAATACTATTTTATTTTATTTTATTTATCAAGGCTTAGCCATCTATTTGCACTGAAACAAAATAAATAGCAGTAAAAAAAATAAAAAATGATAAAATATGAGATACGTACCCAATAACATGCCTTCCACCATCATAAACAGCTTGAGACACCAAGCCCATTAACCCAACACTACCCCCACCATACACTAAATCAATGTTCCTCGAAACCTGAAAATGAAAAGAATAAATGAAGGACAAATATTTAAGTTTATTGAAGATTACCCATGTCTAAATTAAAGGCAATTGATCTAATCAAAGTAGGGGAGAATGTTAGAAAGAGACGAGACAACAAAACCCACGAAGGAACAGGGCGCTTCAATGTCTTTCGGTGCATTAATCAATGTATGGAGGAGGTATAGAAAAAGAGAAGGGTCCTTTGTGTGCTCGATCGCCATTAATTTCCACGGCCAAGCTTATGTTATTGAATGCTGTGTGAAATTAGATGAGGGGAGGGGGAGGGGGAGGGGGAGGGGGGCCCCATCTGCTAAATTGCTTAATACACAGCCAGACCATTTTGGATCCATGCAGTAAAAGTAAGAAAAACAAAATATATGGAACTATTTGATACATAACTTTAGCCCCTCAGATGGGTATAATAAATAGCGCAAACACTTCCAAAATTTGGAACAAATCAGTCAATATAGATAGTTAGGTACATAGCAACTGAGCTAAGAAATAAGAACAACACAAGGCCACTGCAAAAAGCATTTAGTTCTTCCTTTTTCCCCTTTTTTTGTAAGCAAAACTCAAAGGGAGGGAGAGGGAGGGAGGGAGAGGGAGAGAGGGAGAGAGAGAGTACCAGCTCTTGGCCAAGCTCTATGGCAGCATCTTGATAGCTTCTCTTCTTCCCTTGGCTACTCCCACAAAACACACAAATCCTATTAAATTTGGACTGCATCGTTTCCTTCTCCATTTCTCTGCCTCTCTCTCTCTCTCTCTCTAGAGCTTCCCCTGTCTAGTCTGCTCCTCTAAATACAGAGACAAACATCCACTACAAGGCCCGGCCCCTTTTTAGTGCGTCCCCCATGCGTGTATATAAATGGAGACCACACGTGTGCACTGGTCTCACACGCTCACAAATCCTTGATGGGAACACAAGCACAAGCACAAGCACAAGCAGAAGCAGTGTTAATGACCGGAAAATCAGTGGTTGCTATTACAAAAATAATAGCAAGGGCTATCTTCAAAAATCCTAAGCATAAATCCTACACCAATACCAAAGTGCTTCATGTTTTACAAAAATCTCGATCGTTGCTTTCGATCTTGGATGAGTTCGGACCGTTCATCCCAACAAGATGAGTGTTATTATACTGCCCATAGCAACCACTCCGAATCCTTAATGGCCAAGGCTGGTTTTTTCTTCTTATGCTATTAATATTAGAGAATAACGAAGAAAAGATGACTTATGAGGCTTTTTCGTTAGATGGCGTAAAATAAATACACCCTTCATAATTTTTTTTTAACAATCAGCACCTATTATCATCATCTTTATCATATAAGATGTCCGTACACATAATTTCATATGATTCCACCACTTTTTTTCTTATTGAATTAGCAATGTAAAAAGTTCTATTGTCTGCAAACCGTTAATTTTGCACCCACTAAATCAATGTTGAAAAAGTGATGGAATCACATGAAATTTAGTGTAACCACATCTTACATGATAAAGATGATGATGGTCGGTACCGATCGTCGGAAAAAGAAAAAATTATGGAGAGTATAATTTTTTGATGCCATAGAAAGAAATTCCCCCCAGTAGAATCTTTCCTCACTTATCCTATTAATATTATGATATGAGAAATTTATAAATGAGTTGGATTGTGCTAGCTAGGTTGCCACACTTTAACACTATATGATTTTTTTTTGTAAAAAAAGTTCCGAAAAATACTTTATGTACCTATGAATGAAGCAAGACACAAAAAATTATGCCAGAATATCTACACACACATGATCATAAATTACTTCAAAAAGTTTGATAGCGTGATGGACAATCCTTAATTGCTATGAAGAGGGACCCCACGGTTCTAACCTTGAACATGGTGGATTGGAGGGCGATGATCGATAGAAGAGAATGCATGCAGTAGCTAGATACCTTGAGATGTATGTATGTATGTATGTATGTATGTTTGTATATGAAAGAATGAGATTAAACTAATTAAACTATACATATACAGACTAGTCGATCCATTTTAATTAATTCTCTCATTAAAACATAAACATATTTAATTGATATAGGGAGAGCCCTTGCCTCATTGAAAGGAAGCAGTGTATTTGCTATATTCGTCACGCTCACCCCAATCTCCCATGCCCTGATCTCTCTCTCTCTCTCTCTCTCTCTCACCTGCAGACCAAGCATGCTCTCACTCTCCTCACGCCATTCTCTTCTCCCTCACTAATTCCAATTGCTATCATTCAAAAACAACAACATACAACTAAACTTAGATAGAATAATACAACACTCAACTAAGCCCACATTGTCTCTTCATTATATAATGTTGTGGCCATTACCTAGATTGTAGGAACTAGCTTTGTTAGTTAATTAAGACCTTGCATGCTCCATCATTTGAATAATAGCTAGCTAGCTAGCTAGGTTGCAATTGTTTTTTTTATGATGATTTGAGATCCCAAAAAAAATATATATAAAAAAAAAATCCCTTTCTTCTTGGTGGCTTCTCTCCTTCATCCCCTAACAATCTTCCTTTTGTATTTCTCTTAGTGCTTTATTGTGGGTTTAAAATGGATTAGAATGTTAAAAAGGCGGTTTGCTTTTGTTGAGAGATTGATGATCATGAAGGCTTTTAAGGAGACTGATTAAACAAGATTAATTAGTAATGGTTGGGGCTCTGCTTTCATTAGTTTATGTAAAGCTATAAGCTTCCAGTAATTCGATCGGTTTTCACTCTCTCACTTTTTCTGCATCAAAAAGTAATGCTCCAATAAAGGCGCACAACATTAATCTGCAGTAAAATCATAGGAAAAGGCCTTGAACACAACTGAATCTAAAACTTCCATCAAATCATAATTGATAAAGTTAGCATTCAATATATATATATATATAGCAAATAGAACTTATGAACCTTTTTTCATTTGATCAGTCGAATATAATAGCTTGCAAATGCCATTGACTAGTTGCCAAGTGAACAAGGCAGCGGTTAATTTTATAAGATTTTCAAGAACTCAAATGAGAGTGGCTAGAACCAAAAGAAATAGTTCCCTTGGAACAAGTCCAGGCTGGTGGGTTAATTAGTCACAAAACATAAGTGAAATTGATATATATATATATATATATATATATATATATATCCCCATGCTGAGCATGATGCATTCAAAGTATATTCTATTGGAAGAAATTCATGAAGTGAATGAATCCACTCTGCTCTCATATATGCTTGTAAATTTTGTTTATCTCTGTTCTGTCCCCTCTCTCTCTCTCTCTCACAAATGTTAATATCTGAAATGAAAAAAAGATCCTTTTTGCCTGGTCAACCCACGACCTCAGAGTACATGCTCTTCCATTTCCCCAATGCCTTCAAAGCTTAATTACATGCCCATAACTTTCTTATATACTTTTGACACATTCTCCATGTTGGCATCTCTCTCTCTCTCTCTCTCTCTCTTATCCAGCTAATTAACTATAGTAATTAATTAAGGCATTATGCTAAGCACAATAAAATTAAAGGGCCTAATCCTAGTGCTTGTACAAATTAGACACACTATATACGGACATCCTCAACATGATCAATGCAGCCAGAAATGGGTGCTAGAAAGTTTGCACTCGCTTTCTCTAGGACCCAAGCCATCATGGCATTTGCTAACCAATTAGCTGCCTTCTAGGTAATAATTTTGCTTAGCTAAACGTTAGTTAACAAAACCATGGAAAAAATTTCGATAGTAAACAGTGTCATCGTTTGAAGAGAGAATAATCATGAGATTGGTAGCCCAAGAAAGCGTTGCGTGACTTGAGTTAATCAATATATCAAGCACTCTGTAGACAGATTCTGTGTATGCAGAAGATAGAAATCATATGGCACAAACTAATGGCTATGCTAACATCTAAGCTAGTCACAAGAAATAAAAATAGAAGTGACACAAATGTTTGATTTCATCAGACAGCCCGCATACCTACCCCGTTTAAGGCTTGTCGTACTTAACCAAATGGCTAAAACGCCAGACATGTATACCAAGTGTCAAGTTGATTGAACCAGGACACTAACCACCATACATATATAGTGGGCTAGGTCTCATGGGTAGCGTTTGCATCACAACACAACATCGACTATGCCACGTGTGTAACCGTCAAGCGGACACGTATGCGGCCGCGTTGCATGATTAGATCTCATCACCCTGTGAGAGAGAGAGAGAGAGAGAGAGTGAGTGAGAGTGAGAGGGAAAGAAGATGCGTGTTTGAACACAACAGTTTATTTTGAGAGGCTTAATGCAACGCAAAGATAAGGTGGTGCCACATATCCTTTTTCCTTGGAATATCAAAACATCCAAAAAGCATGTGTTCCACCACCGCCACCGCGGCCACCACCATCACATCACGTTCTCCAAAAGCTCTCAGGTGGGTCTCAAATCTTTGTCATCTTCATGGATCCACATTAATTCCTAATCTCACAAAGTTTAACAAAATTCAATGCATTGGGACATCATAGACCTGTATATGTTTTAATTGAAGTCAAAGATGCTTGATTTGTTACTTTATGGTGGCACTCTATCTCCTTGGCGATTTCTTTTTCTTTTTTTAATTAAATGGTGCTTCTAATTAAATTCTAATGCACTTGAGAGAACCAAATCAATTCATATGGTATCAAAGCCAATCAGATTGGGATTCCGGATAATGAGAATGCACCATATAATAATAATAATAATAATAATAATAATAATAATAATAATAAATTGCAAATAAGTACGTATCGCGGTATGAAAACTCATATATCGCTCCATAAAATTAATGTTTAATGTGAAGGCCGTGTTTAAAGTTTCCTCAAACCTCAACTCTCACCGTAACGCCCTCTCATGGTTCTAAAATTTAATGCTATGTAACTAGTAACTTTGGACGTGCAAATGATGCAGGTGGTTTGAAAATTATAAGAGACGAGATGTACATGATTCATGAACCTGGTAAAATGGCACCGACCAATTATCAGTGGTGCATGCAACTACAACCAGACAAGTCCTAATCAAACTCCATTCCATCTTCATGGAGGATTTAGACCTCATCATGTTGAGTTTATTGTAAATGTGATATCTGTGATAATGAGTCCATAGAGTATGTGCCAATGTATGGGAAGCGACACGCGTGTGTGGGACATAGGATTGAATGAGTCTCCCTCTTGAATTATACAAATAACATTGATTTCATTGAACGATCTCTGTCTTGTGTTTTCCTCAAATCTAGCTAGGAATTTCTCTGTCCCTGATCAATTGCTTAACCATGTGTTTGACGAGTACAAATTGATTTTGCTCAACTGTCTGAAAATGCAATTTGATTCTTGATGAGGCTCATAAACTAGTATTCCCCAGATCACGACACGTGGTGGATGACGTGTCATCTGCTAAGCCTGCTAGACTCCTGATGGCTGCAGTGCTGGAACAAGTACGATATATTGGGGACATTCTTCGGTACCTCATTTCCGAGGTTGTATTCGACCTTTCGAGGACCTCTCCGGCATGCCTTTTCTATTTCGCCTAAACAACCAACCGACGGCTCTCCTCCGAGCAATTCTACCACCGAGCTTTCTCGGCCACCGAGCTATCCATCCTGTTCAACCGAGAGCACGGAGCCCAAACGCCCCCGTAACGGCTCCGTGTATCTCGTTATGATGAGTTCTCCGCCGCTCCACGACCCGCATCTCGCGCTAGCGTATCTCGCCATTAATGAGCAGGTCCCGCCATTAATAGGCGTGTCCCACCATCAGCGCGGACGTGATGCAAAGACTTAACAGGCGGCAAGAATCTCACACCGGTTCACCTCATGCGACCGCTATATAAACCCGTTCCACCAGACGACTCAAGTAAGTCAAATCAATTCCAATACGCCACTACACTGCCTTTATACCTCGGTACTTACTTGATCGTCGGAGGGTCTTACGGTGGTTCCTCGTCCCGAGACTTTCCTTGCAGGTAGCCCAGCGACAGCGGCATTTAACAACCCATTGAGATCCACACATTCAATTCTCACTCTCAATCACAACCGTTCAGAATCGCTTGCAGCAAGACTGACGAAGGACAACATCTGAGGAAGATTTCGACATCCATCAATTCTCTAATAAATTATTGTCACTCGACAAAATTCATATATAGTGGAAAAGCATCGTACTTGTGATACTACTACCTGATTTATATATTTATAAGTACACCGTTAGTTTCCTTAATCATGAAACTGGTTTCTCTTCCAATTTGTTATCTGTTTCAATCGATGTCGGTATCAAAATTTTGAAGTGGACATGGAACCTACTTCTGCTAAGAGGAAAGAAAGAATAGGTTTATCGGGTCTATGTGATTTTATCTTATGTGGAAATTTGTAGTGTTGAATTTGATTTAAATTCGGATTAATTAAGGATTAGTAGGGATTTAAATCTAATCTCTTTATTTTAGATTTAAATCTAATTTCTAGATTATATTCATATTTCTCTCTAGTTTAAATATGGATCTATCTCCTAACATTTATATAACCTATATATATGAGACTTTCTCTGGAGATTTTCATGAATCCATAATTGATAGTGCTTGGCGACCCCCAAGATCTTGACACGTGGCAGGTGATATGCCCTAGAACTCAGAAGAAGGGGCCCACGGGAGCCAACCAAGCCACCATGTACCCGACCTGCAAGCACAAGCTGACCCTCCTCAGGGCCCCCTGCAGATTGGCCTCCTCGGCCCCGTGGCTCGCGCCGAGCTGTCACAGGGCCAGGACTTCTCGGCCTCCTCGCTCGTCCTGAGCTCCAGTCCGAGGCCGCCTTCCTCGGCCGACCGAGGTCGTCGCTCTCAGGCGTAACCGCCGCTCCGCGAATCTCGCCATGCGCTGATTCTACGCCAGCAACATCCCACGTCCCACGCCATCGATCCCCATTAATGGGCGATCCGCTTTCTGCGCGGGCGTGATGTCGGGGGGCGTAACCGCAGGCTAGATTCTCACGCCCGCTGCTGCGTGCTCCACCGCTATATGAACCCCCATCACAGAGGGGTCAAGTAAGCCATTCTTTACTCTTTTAAGCCGTTACTCTGCTCGGATCTCATCACTAACTTGAGCGTCGGAGGGTCCTTGGTGGTACCAAACCACCCCGGGACTTCTCTGCAGGTACTCGGCACCAACTCCCTCACTTCATCTCTTCCTCCAAAAACCCATTGAGATCCACACGCAACGGAGGATAATCAACTAAGTCCACCGCGAGATCAACGGAAGACAATATCTGACGGAGGCCTGAAAAGGAGCTCCATCAGTTGGCGCCGTCTGTGGGAACACAACTCCACAAAATACAAAACTGGCCTTCCTATCTCCACCCTTATGGCAAGCAACCATCCTGAAGATCTCGGTACCAGCCGCCGCCTTCCGCTCACCGAAGGCGGGAACGAATCCCCTCCGATGACCGTCATCAACGCCCCCGCAGGCCGGATAGATCGGCTGCAATCCCTAGTGGAGGTCCTCGTCCGCGTCCAAACGACCGGGCCCGGGCCCCAGATCGCCGACCACCAGCAGGCTGCATCCCCTGGCCACCAATCTCTCTAGCCGGTGCTCCCTGAGGCCCGCTGGGCTCCCCAGAGCTCCACGCCAAGGTCCGCCGCCAGGACACCTCGCCTCGAGCCTCCCCGGGACCCCTATCCCCCCGAGGAGATGTCGGTCACCTCGTCTGTCCACAGGCGTGGTCAACCCCACCACCATCGGTGGGGCCGCACAGAGGGGGTCTGCCCCGGCGATTCAAGAGCTACCTCACCTCGGGACCTGAGGCACCTCCTCGAGAGGAACCGGGGCCGCTCCCAAACGCAGGCCACCCGCAGCGGAGGCCAGGGATCCCAAGGCGCCGATTCCTCGGGGTACCACGGTCGGCTCGACGCCCTCGAGAAGAAAATCGAAGGCATGCGCCGGGAGGCTCACCTCTCGAGCGACGGAGCTAAGTACGCCTCCGACTCGCTCACGAAGCCGTTCATCGAGGAACTACTCGCCGTCCACGTCTCCTCGCGCAACAAGCCCTCAAAAGTCTCTCTGTTATATGGGAAAACCGACCCGAAGGACCATTTGGACGCTTTCACCGTGGGGATGAGCTTCCAGGATCACTCCGACGCCGCCCAGTGCAGAGCCTTCCCGGCCACCCTTATCCGCGCAGGTCGGGACTGGTTCCGGGGGATCGAGCCCCACTCAATTTCGACCTTCGACGAGCTAGCTACTCAGTTCCTCAGCCACTTCGTGGGGAACCGTCGACAAAAGCGCACGGTCGATTACCTATTCACGGTTAGGAGCGGGGACAAGGAAACGTTTAAGGCCTACATTACCCGTTTCTACAACGTTCTCCTCGAGGTGCCCGAGCACCGAGACGAAACCGTCATCACGGCGCTTAGATCCGGTCTAAGGCACAAGGAATGGTTGCGCTCCTTCGCGTTGGCGCAACCTAAGACCATGGCCGAGGTCAAAGTGTGGACCGAGTGCGAGGTTCAGTTGGAGTCCGAGGTGAATGCTAACCTCCCCCGGGCAGAACGGCCCGACCAGAAAAAAGGGCTCGGGTGGAGAAGCCGGAGCGTCAGCAGCCCTACCACCCGAAGTTCCAGGAGTACCCCACTCAACGTCTCCCTCGCAGTGTTGCTGGAGGAGGCCCAGAACGAAGGGTTCTTCAAGTTCCCTCTGATCTCGCGTCAGGCCGCAAAGCGAACCCGGGGCCCCTACTGCGCTTTCCACCGGGTACTGGGCCACGCCACGGAGGACTGCAAACAACTAAAGGACTACATCGAAGAGCTCATACGATCTGGGCACCTCGCCGCCTACCTGAGGGACAAGTGGCTGGCCGACCGCGAGCAGGAGCAGCATCACCCTCCTGCCGACCTGACCATCGGTCAGATCATGCTCGCCTCGGCGGACAACCAGCCCGGAGCTCGGGGGGCGCCATGCCCCATGCCAGGCACGGGGACCAATAGCCCTTCAGGGAGCTCGGCCCAAGCCTATAAAGTCATCTACTAGCCTGTACCTTTCTTTTAAAGCAATGTAAATTCTTCCTAGGATTCGCTGTCAATTTAATAAAGATCAGTGGAGCATTGCGAAAAGTAAAGGAAAGCTTTGTTTATTCAAAGGGTATAATGGGCTCCTTAGCCGTACATGCAAAAAGAAAGAATTTTTTTTTACAACAGTGGGGGAAGGGGGTGCAACGAGCACTGCTCGTGGTACTCGGCGAAAATCTCCGCCAACCGGGGCCGCACAAGGTCCAACCGCTGTCCTCGGTTCCCCCTGCGGGCATCGACCCCAAGCCTCAGCTTGTAGCATTCGCGGACGAGCGCCTCTGAGCGGGCCAGCCAGTTTGCGGAGATTAAGCCGAAGCGCCTCAAAGACCGCAGCTTGCCCACGACCTCATCAAAGAGCAGCTCAGAAAGGGGGTTGTAAAGCCCCGGTGATGCCCTCCAGATGGAGTACATCAGCAGCTGCAGCAGGGAGGAGCGTCTGGGGAGCAGCCGACCAAAATGGTCTTCAATGCTCCCGTAAACCAGCTGCACCGTGTCCTTGGTGCAGTATGGGTCATAAAGGTACACATCTTCAAAGCGGACGATGTCGGGGATGGTAAACGGGAAATCCTCCATTCTCGATGGCCTGTCTGCGAAGGGGGGAAGAACCAGTACTCCTTATATAGCCCGCTGCGCTGCTCAACAGTCACCCGCTTTCGCCTAGGGAGTCGCCGTCACGTGGCGTCCATCGAGCATTATCCGGTGGGAGCGAAGTGACGCGCCCCTAGCGCTTCGCCTCCCCCCGTATTCAATGCGCTAGCTACGCGCGCCGTTGCCCCGACCGTTCCCATTCCCCGCACCTACAGCTGAACGGTCGGGCTACACCCCGTCAAGACCCGACCCAGCAGCTACCCTCTTCGGTCGTCCCCAGCGGGCAGCTTCCCTGCCGCAACGCCGGGGATCAAAAAGCCCTCCCAGAGGCAGTCGAGCCCGAGGTCCCCTCGCTCGGACATCCCCGGCTGGCAGCTTCCCTGCCACAACGCCGGGGATCAAAAAGCCCTCTCAGAGGCAGTCGGACCCGAGAATCCCTCGCTCGGCTATCCCCAGCGGGAAGCTTCCCTGCCGCAACGCCGGGGATCAAAAAGCCCTCCCAGAGGCAGTCGAGCCCGAGGTTCCCTCGCTCGGCTATCTTTTAGGACAAAAGCCCTCGCCAAGAGGCACCGGGCAGTAACCTTGCCCGGCCAAGGGTCCTTGGTAGGCTTCTTCAGCCCCTCACGCCCTAAGGACCAAAGTCCTCCTAGAGGCAGTCGAGTCCTTGCTCGGCTATCCCCGGCTGGTAGCTTCCTACCACAACCGACAGGGATCAAAGTCCTCGCCAAGAGGCACTGGGCAGTAACCCTGCTCGGTCCCCGTCCTGAAGGATCAAAAATCCCTCGCAAGAGGCAACCGAGCAGCTACCCTGCTCGGTCAAACTCCGGCTGATAGCTCCCTACCCCCGACGCCAAGGATCAAAAGCCCTCATAAGAGGCATCGGAGCGGCTACCCCGCTCGTTCATCCCAGGCTGGTAGTTGCCTACCCACGACGCCAGAGGACAAAGCCTTCGCCAAGAGGCAGTCGCGCAACACCGCTGCCCGGACATCCTTAGTGGGCTTCTTACAGCCCCCCAAATGCTAAAGACCTAAGCCCTCACAAGAGGCAACCGAGTAGCTACCCTGCTTGGCCATCCCTGGCGGGTAACTCCCCTACCACCGCGCCAGGAAGCATAAAGCCTTTGCAGGAGGTGACGGGGCAGCTACCCTGCCCAGTCACCCCCAGATGGTGGCCAATGCTCCAAATCAGAGATGCTCTGTGGCCCGCGGAGGATCCGAGATGTAGCGCCTTGAAAAGTCGTTTTGGTGTTTTCCCGAAAATCGGTGAAAATTTGGTATTTTTCCGCAAATCGTCTTTTTTGTTATTTTGCAGTATAGGCCTAATTATACCTAATTTGGATAGTTAATTACTAGTTTTTAGTAGCTAATGAGTTACTTATAAATTTCTGGTCATTTAAATTTTTTCCCCCTATTTTACTATTTTTTAATATTATTTTAAGCTGTTAAAAATACATTAATTTAGCGATAAATACAAATTTAAATGGGCTAATTTTATTCTTTAGAATCATGTTAATTAAAATCTAGTTAGTAATATAAATTTTTAGTATTTTATTTTAAGTTCTGTTTAGTTATAATCGAAGGAAACAAAAAATTTAATTAATTAAGCTTTAGCTTGCAAATATGATATTGTAGGGGGTCTTTTTGCATAGAATTTTGTGCAACCTCTCTCACACACATCCTCACCCCTCTTTGGCCGAGCTCCACTGCTGGAAATCCCCCTCCTTTTTTTTGTTTTGTCTTCAACTCTTTTGAAGTGAAACATTGTGATGTGTTTAAAATATATTAATTTGGATGTGGGATGTACTTTGATATATGAGGGTTTGACTTTGAAAAAAATTTCCACAACTCCCCCACACCTCTCCCCACTCCCTCCACTGCTGAAAATCTGCAGCCACTCCCCCTCCAATTTCCCCTTCTCTTTTTCCTTCCAAAAATTCATCAAAATCCATCAAAAATCAACAATTTCCTTCATAAATTCAAAGCAAACCCTTAATCCATACCTTCTCACACCCAATTTGGTTTAAATCTTGGAGAAAGGAGGCATTTTTAGAGGCGAATCATCATGCTAGATCCATAAAATTGAGGTATAATCTTGACTCATTTAAATACTTATGGTTAATTCCTTTAATTTAGTTGTTTTAGTGTTAATTTTAGTGCTATTTGCATACTAGTTTTTTTTAAAGTTTATGGTTTGAGTTTAACCAGGGTTTAGAAAACTATTATTAGGTTAATTAAGTTATTTTGTTATCTAGTTATTATACTAACCTAATCAATGAGGTTACTTTGCTTAAGTGGCTTCAAATTATGCTAATCTAAGTTAATCTAGTGTGAAATTTTGATTGCTATTGCTATTTAGAAAAATCAAGAAAGGGTTTACTTGTGGAAAATAGGTTTTGAAACATGGTTATTGTGTTGAAATTAGTGTAGTGGCTATCTATGGTTAACTTGGGTGTTTGCGCGATATTTTGCGCACTTTATCGCAAATCCGCGAAATTTGCACGAATTTGGAAGTCTTTTGTGCTTACTAGTTTTTATTAAAATATTGTGGTGATGTATTTGTGATATCTTGATGATATTTTTAGCATATCCTATGAAATTTAGGATGTGTGAGTGCGGAATTTTGTGTGTTCGGGTTTTAGTTTTTCCAGGCGCCCCAAAACGACGATCCTAGTTAGTTTTTGCGATTTTCGGGTGTGTTCCGCGCACCTTGTGCACGTTGTGCCTAACTCGTGAACGTTGATATTTTCGTTTGGGATTTGCGTCGTTTCATGATATGTAACCTTATGTTTTGTATTGATGCAAATTTCAGGATCGGTCGCGGAGACTTCGGACGTGGCACGCAGAGGGAAAGCGGTGATTGGGCATAGCTAGCTGGGGATTCCGGTGAGTAGATGTAACATCTACGGGGGACTATCGTTTGGATGGCGCAAGTCGCCCGATAGTTTAACTAGTTTAAAGATTTCTAGTGATATTAGTAATTAGGAGTAAATGCTTGCGTAACATCTTGCTACATCCATGCTTTATATTGTTATACACTTGCGAACCCATTCTATAGGACACCTGCACCATTGCCAGGGTTTTTATATGCAGCACGAGCACTATTCAAGCGTACCCACACGCCCTGGTAATTGCCATGCCACGACACTAGATAACTATAATCTAGAATATTGTCACCATATTCGATACTTAAACATGTACTATTGCAATAAATCTTTAAAATAAAATTGTAGAATTGCTACTCATGTGCATGTATATCATTATATCATTTGTTCATGCCTAGTTATTAATCATACATTGCAACCTGAACATTGATACCATATGCATTCATTATCATTGACATATGCACCCATGATGGTTTCTTGAGCTTTTATGATATTTCTGGATTTCGGGGGGAAGCCGTAAGATTTACAAACTTATTACTTTTTCTAAAATATGAAAAGTTGTGGTTTTCTAGTGATGTAAAGTGTCGTCCACCATGAGTTTGCTGTGGTTTTCGAGACCCGTTTCGAGGAGTTGGATGAACCGTCTCGGGTACATGGTGGGCCCGGTAAGGTACCCCGGGGCAAGAGGATCGCAGATGATGGCGTTGAGCCTGGCAGGGGATGGATTACCTATCGGTGACTGTTTTGGCACGGCGGATATCCAGAGGATACCGACCGTGGCCGCGAGATGATGAGATATTGATATTTGAGATGGGTCAGCCGGACGGCTGAGGCCAGAGATACTACGATATGGATATATGAGTTTCGAGACAGTTTTGAGGTATCGTTGCTGGACACGGATTCTGGTTGATTCTATTGGTATTGTGCTGATATTTCAAAAGAGATTCCTAAAGGAAAAAGATGATTTCTTATACTTACACATGCAGATCACGAGTTGATTCATATTGCATACATACCTGCTAGTATATTCATGTTGCATACATACCTGCTAGTATGTTCATGTTGCATACATACCTGCTAGTATATCCTGCCATACCTGTATTATAAATGCTAGGATGCTTGCGTGCATGCTTGCGATAGCCTCTATAGATATTATTTATTACTCATGAGTTGGCAACTCACCCCCGTTGTGCCACAGTCTTTTGCAGGTCCGCTCCGTCAGCACAGTAGCGGCGGGTGCACTTGTTTCTTTTGCCTCTTTTGCCTGGACTCGAGGTTTTTGCTCGTAGGTGGGTTGTATTATTATTTTGTACCACCTTATATATTCTTTGTATCTAGAGTACTCCATCTACTGTATCTACCAGTATTGTTGTATATTGACCTAGAGACGAGACTTTGAGATTTGTGGGCTTTTTTTATGCTGTATTTTGGGGTCAAGCTCACTTGAGTCGACATGATGTTTTACTTGTGATTCTTATGTTTATTTATTCACATTGCCGATTTCCATTGCGTGGGATTTGTGACCGCCTTGTGGCGAAGAGCTAGCTCCCGCTTGGGGATGCCTTTTTTGTTGTATTTATATATATTCTTGTTGTACCCATTTTGGGGGCCAGTAATTACAAAGAAGACTCTGCCGAAATTTTCGGAAAAATTGATATTGTTTTTAAAAAGGCCTGATATGACTTATTTGATAAACTCGCTTTCAATTGATTGGTTTTCCTTCACTCTTCTGCTTTTTGGTTTTGATTTCTGGGCTTTAGCTTACTTATTTTACGGACGTCTTGAGACGTTTCGTAACTTAAGTGCTCGTCACGTTCCGTACCCTGCGGATCGTGATAAAATTGGTATCAGAGCGATAGGTTTTACCTTTCTGAGTGTAGGATGACCTTTGGTAGATGGAGTAAGTGACTTAAGCAGGGTAACGTAGCGTGCGTATGCCCGCGGCATACTTGCGATACAGTACTCCGCCTAAGTGACTTTAGGATATACTTGCTTGAAATTCCTTCTTCAATTCCGTGTATCCTATGATTCTATTGCACTGTTCTTATTATCCTGTTTCCTGTACCATCCACTATGCCGCCGAAGGCTACGAGAGCGCAGAGGGCTGCCACCCGAGATGAGATCCGAGCAGGCTCGTCCGAGATGAGGACCGAGCAGGGTAGCGTACCTACGCCTCAGGGACAGACTGATCCGCATTTCCCAGGCCGCATGGATAGGTTAGAGTCTGGTATGGAGGAGCTACGACAGATGATAGGAGGTATGCAGGAGTTACGACAGATGGTGGAATCCTTAGTAGAGGTGAATCGAGCGCAGAGATCGGATATTACTCCCCCTGCGGTCGTTTCGAGACCGAGTCGGATTCGCACTGATATGTTAGCACCTAGGAGGGTTCGCAGAGGCCGTGGCGGATTCTTTAAGGGCCAGTTGTATCGCCTTCACCCATATGATTAGCAGCCATGGTTAGGATGTTTTTGGTGTGGCAGCCTGCACCATCGTATCAGAGACTGTCCGGCGAGACGACAGGGAGCGGCGACAGTTCCACATGTGACCCTACCACCATCACCACCCCCTCCTCAGAGAGCCCTACTTCCTACCACAGGCGATGCTCCCCGACAGTTCGATGCACCCAGAGGCCATGGACGCGGCGGTCCTATTCAGAGAGGCCGAGGAGGCCGAGGACAGCCAGCTATTGGTGGAGGACAGGCCCGAGTTTTCGCTTTGACACCGCAGGATACGCAGGCATCCAATGCCGTTGTGACAGGTACCTTGCCAGTAGGTTCTTTCGACGCGCGAGTATTATTCGACCCAGGTTCCACACATTCGTATGTATCTACACACTTTGCACCGATGTTGGGCCGTGAGTCGTCGTCGTTAGATCAGCCGCTTGTTGTTATTACTCCGGTAGGCGAGTCGTTTGTCGCCCGTTTTGTGTTCCGATTGTGTTCCATTCGTATTGGGGAGAGGGATTCGTCGGTTGATTTGATTCTCCTCGATATGTTGGACTTTGATGTGCTTCTGGGCATGGACTGGCTGGCCACTTGTTATGCTTCGGTGGACTGCCGTGAGAAGGCAGTCAGATTTAGCTTTCCGGGAGAGCCAGTCCTTGTTATTCAGGGAGACCGCAGTGCCACCCTTCCCAGCTTGATTTTGTCTTTTCACGCTGGTCAGCTACTACAGAGGGGATGTCAGGGATTCTTAGCTTATGTCTGTGATACTCGAGCTGCAGAGGTTCCGTTGGACCAGGTCCCGGTTATTTGTGAGTTCCCTGATGTTTTCCCTGACGAGCTGCCTGGGCTACCGCCTGAGAACGATGTTGAGTTCTGCATCGATTTGATTCCCGGCTCGGGGCCTATTTCCATACCACCTTATCGGATGGCCCCAGCGGAGCTTAGAGAGCTGAAGGATCAGTTGCAGGATTTGTTAGATAAGGGGCTTATTCGACCTAGCATTTCTCCGTGGGGTGCTCCGGTCCTATTTGTCAAGAAGAAGGACGGCAGTTTACGTTTGTGTATCGACTACTGCCAGCTGAACAAAGTTACCGTACAGAATCGGTATCCTTTACCACGTATCGACGATTTTTTTGACCAGCTTCAGGGGGCAGGATATTTCTCGAGGATCGATTTGCGGTCAGGATACCATCAGCTACGAGTTCGACATGAGGATATACCGAGGACAGCTTTCCGGACGCGCTACGGCCACTATGAGTTTTTGGTGATGTCGTTCGGACTCACCAACGCCCCAGCAACATTCATGGATTTGATGAACCGTATATTCAGGCCGTATCTCGACTTGTTCATCATAGTGTTCATTGATGATATTTTGGTGTATTCCCGGAGCCGAGAGGAGCACGAGCAGCATTTGCGGATTACGTTGCAGACTTTGAGGGAGCACCTGTTCCCCTCCGAATGGCGGCGGACGACGCGGGGACGTCTTGCCTGAGATTCGGGGCAGATGCTATTTGGTTTTATCCGTCCACCTCTCCGAAGATGCCAAGTTGATTTATGGCACCGTATATCGGAGGTTTAGACGGATGCGGCCGATGTAGCAGACTTCGTCAGATTCCCCCTCGCTTGAGGGGTTTTTGATTGTGGGGACGCTCTTTCCTGCAGGAGTAAGCCCCTGCAGTTAATTACGCTACTGCATCGCGGTAACAACTTTCTCCTTCTCCAGAATTTCACTTCGTGTCGTGTGTGTTTGTTTTGTTTGTGGTTGCCCGTGGATTGTATACGGAGACTAAGTGATGCCGTCGCCCGTAGGATGTGGATTAGTCCAAATCCGTATTTACTTAGATTTGGGTTTGGTGTTTTAGTTTAAGGATACGTTAGCCATGTTTAGGCTAAGATCGACTTAAACGTTCGTTAAGGATACATTAGTCTTGTTTGAGACTAAGATCGACTTAACGTAGTGATATATGGCCGTCAGGACTCGTCACCTCTCTGACGTCGTTGAAGGATTACAACGACAGGTGTCAGAGGAGCTCAGAGATGTACCCTTGAACCAGAGTTGATTTGGAATTTTATAGTCCATTTGAATGTTTAAGGATACGTTAGCCGTGTTTGGGGCCAAGATCGACTTAAACGGGATCGTTTAGATCAGGTAAAAGAGCATTTGGAGGCTCTATTGTTCCAGTTTAGAGACGTGGTGGTCCGTATTCCAGTTTAGGGACGTGGTGGTCCGTATTCTAGTTTAGGGACGTGGTGGTCCGACATTAGTTTAGGGACGTGGTGGTCCGACATTAGTTTAAGAACGTCTCGGTCCAACATTAGTTTAAGGACGTTTCGGTCCAACGTTAGTTTAAGGACGTTTCGGTCCACGAGTTTAAGGACCCCGCAGTCCATATTGATGTGTGTGGTCGTCGAGACCCGTCACCTCTCTGACGACGTTGAATGATTACAACGACATGTGTCAGAGGAGCTCGGAGATGTACCCTCGAACCGGATATAAATTGATTTGAGAGAGAGAACAATTGTGCTCAGTCAATTTAATTTGAGGACTTATGGCCACGTTGGGCTAAGTCCAGTTGAGAATATTCAACACTTTTATTTGTTTTTGGCCTATTAGGCCTGTGCTAAGGCTTGGCCCATTTTTAATAATGCATAGCATTAAATCTTGGTCTCTGTTGGACTTTTATTTGGGCTCTGACCCTTTTAAAATAACGCATCGCATTATTTATTATTTTTTTGGGGCTCTGCCCATTTATAAATGATGCAGAGCATCAATTTTGTTTGGGCTCTGCCCTCTTGCAAAGTATTTTGTTCAGCCTGTTATGTCTTTTTTAATTGGGCTAGGCCCTTCTGCAAATAATGCAATGCATTAATTATTTGACAGTGGCTTGTCAGGCGCTTTGCGCCAAATAATGAGTGCAAGCGCTCGTGGAAGCGACACGTGTCGCACTCATGGTGAATGCAAGCGCAATAGCGCAGTGCGCTGTGTCAGTGCGCTGCGCTGTTGCGCTGTTGACACGTGGCGCTCCCTGGTGGCTTGCGCCAACAAAGGAGCGCAACAGTGCAATTTTTCAAGTGCAAAACATTGTTTTATATTTTGATCGATTTTAAATCAAAGAAAACAAATTTTTTCTTGTTTTCAAAGAACCAATGGTTCATAAGAAAGTGCAAAGCACTATTATTATTTATTTCTTTTTATTTAAGATTATTGATCTTGCTCTTAGATCAATAATCTGTTCATAAGAGAATTTTCTCTTCTTCCTAAAGGTTTTTACCTTTTCTTCTTTTGGAATTTCTTCAGAGTTTTCTCTGTTTGAAGTTCTTGATTCTTCACCAAAAAAAATGTTGATGCCTTTGAATTGAGGCTTAGGGTCCTTTTTATAGTGCTCATAAATTAGTTAATTTTGTTAAAGAGATCTTTCCCTGAGTGATTTGGGGGATTTTCCCCACCGTTGGATCTTTGATCCAAGGGTTTCTGTTTTACAGAAGAAAATCTTCTTGTTTTAACAAGAACAGAAAGATTTCTTTAAAATCTTTATTCTGTTTGGCGCAGATGCCCCAGCGCGTGACGCGTGTCGCGCAGCGCACAGCGGAGCGCAACTGCGCTGACACGTGTCACGCAGCGCACAGCGGAGCGCAACTGCGCTAGCGCATCTGCGCTGACACGTGTCGCGCAGCGCAACTGCGCTAGCGCATCTGCGCTGACACGTGTCGCGCAGCGCAGTGCTTGCGCAGCTGAAGCGTTGCTTCATTTAATTTTGTTTAAAACAGAGCTTTGCTCTGATTGGGTGCGCTGCCTTGGGCGCTGTGCTGATGCGTCTGCGCCAGACACGTGGCGCGTTGCGTCCGGGATTTGAAGCGTTGCTTCAAAATTTTGAATTTTGAATTTCAACAGAGCTTTGCTCTGATTGGGGGAAACAGCACCAGCTTTTCGCAAAATTTTCCAAGTGTGCATTCTGGCTGGACAGCGTGGGTTTCTTGGGTCACGTGATTACGAAAGATGGCATATGTATGGACCCGAAGAAGATCGAGGCTGTTCAGCAGTGGCCCGACCGACATCAGTTACGGAGATCCGCAGTTTCCTAGGCCTGGCTGGCTACTACAGGCGATTCGTTCAGGATTTCTTCTGTATTGCTGCACCTTTGACCGGATTGACCCGGAAGGGAGTTCCTTTCGATTGGACGGAGGAGTGCGAGCACAGTTTCCAGCAGCTACGGACTTGTTTGACTACGGCGCCGGTATTATCTTTGCCTTCAGGATCAGGCGGATTTGTGGTCTATTGTGACGCTTCACGAGTGGGGCTAGGGTGCGTATTGATGCAGCACGACAGGGTGATCACGTATGCTTCACGGCAGTTGAAGAAACATGAACAGAACTACCCCACTCACGATTTGGAGATGGCTGCAGTGGTCTTTGCACTTAAGATCTGGCGACATTACCTATACGGCGAGTCATGTCAGATATTCACTGATCACAAGAGCTTAAAGTATATATTTCAGCAGCGAGACCTGAATCTCAGACAGCGCCGTTGGATGGAACTAGTGAAGGACTACGATTGCGAGATTTTGTATCACCCGGGTAAGGCTAATGTAGTGGCGGATGCTTTGAGTAGGAGGCCCGGGGGTAATCTATCTTGTTTGCGCGGAGTACAGAGGTAGTCGTCGGCAGATTGGCAGATTTTATGCGACAGCCGGGTTGAGTTCGAGTTCACTCCGACAGGGGGACAGCTTGCGCATGTTCGTGCACGTCCGCAGTTACTTGACCGTATTCGAGAGGCACAGCCCAGCGATGACCGTCTTTCAAAGATCTTAGAGCAGGTGCGACAGGGCAGAGTTTCCGAGTTCATGATCGATGATCAGAGAGTACTGCGATTTGGGACTCGACTGTGCGTAACAGATTCTGAGGGCCTACGACGTAAGATTCTTGAGGAGGCGCATAGATCGACATACAGCGTTCATCCGGGTTCCACCAAGATGTACCACGATTTGAGAGATGTCTTTTGGTGGGACGGGATGAAGAGGGACGTCACAGACTTCGTATCAAGATGCCTGACTTGTCAGCAAGTCAAGGCCGAGCACCAGAGGCCAGCAGGAGAGTTGCAGCCTTTGCCCATTCCGGAGTGGAAATGGGAGCAGATTGTAAGTGCACGGCGGCTCCCCGGCCGTCAATCCGACGCCGGAATGCGGAAGCGGTGATAAACTTTAATTTTGCGAACTTAGCAAACCGGCACCACCGCGCACTAAAACCCGGATCGAACCATTAACTAGTCCTAGCTAACTACAAGATAGGGAATAGAGATATACCGACTGATCCGAGTCCTCCGGTCTTCTCGTCGTCGTCCCGATCTCCCGCGGAATGTACGGTCTCCACCTCGTCGCCGGAAGTGCACCACATCGCCTACGTCTTTTACGGGCTCCCACCTCAATGCTGAGGCAACTCGGGCACGAAGCTGGCTAATCGACGTGCCCAAGGTTTGCTGTAGAATGTAGTGTAGAGGCTATGTCTCATATGGGGTTCATGGAGATGCCATATTGGTGGAGGGATGACACAAGAACAATGTGGAGGGACTTGGGGATTTTTGGAGCATGAAATGAAGCAAAAACCCCACTCCAAAATTTTGGACATCCCCTCTCCTCTATGAGGCTGGCCATCACAATGGTGGTGGAGAGAATGAGAATCAATGTATCAAAAAAAATGGGAGCCATACTCATATCATGCAAGAGAGAGAGAGGAATGGTTATCATATGAAAGGAAATCATCACAAACATAAACCCAACACTCCACCAACCTCACCCCTCATCATCATCAACAATCATGACTTTAAAAGTCAAGCCATGATGGAGTCAAAACAAGTCAATGATGGTGAAGTCATCATGAAGCAACAAGATGCAAAGAACCCCCTCCACAAACACTTATTTGCAACAATGCAAATAAGCCCTCCTCCACCAATCTTCGGCCAATGAACGATACAAAGGAAATTGGCCGAAACAGAAAGCAAACTGGCAACTCCAGAAAACTGGTCCCGTAATAAATTACAGGAAAACCCTGATACTGTGCATACACACCCGCATTTGTATTCCGACCGAAATACAAATGCAATGAGACAAAATCTACACTGTACTATACTAGAATCCGGCTTAAACCAAAGCCCGCTAGTAATATCCGTTCGATCCTGATCCGTGCAATACCGCACGTATCTGATCGAACCCTGCCATATACCCATACGGCCTGTAGTACAAACTGTCCGATCCTGATCCGTGCAATACCGCACGTATCTGATCGGACCTTGCCATATCTCCATACGGCATCTACAACTTTTCGTCCGAAAGCTGAGTAACTGAATGTGGGGGACTCTAAAGACTCGTCAACACCTTGGTTATGGATTTAACCACTAGCACGTCAGAGGTATAAGCCAAAACGTAACGGGCTACCGGGTATTGACTAAAAGGGACGTCTGTGAGCGAACTCAGCCCGACAACCTTACTGAGCCTGTCAGTGACAATATCCGTACAGTCCGGTCCGTTCGTCTATGAGCATCGCATGGCGGGCCTAGGGGGTTGGTAAAAGTCAGACCCCCAAAAGCGGTACAAGTCGTGTCGGAGTGTAGCCCAGAACACCCTGAGATACTACTGGAATACCTACCAGTAAATCTCCTTGCCTCGGCCGAGGGCTTTGTGTAATGGCTCTCCTAGACACAGCGCGACCTCACCCCCAATACCGGGAGAGACGAACCCCTGAAGATGCGCTCACTTCCTCCATGTGGCTCGGGACTGTACCCAACTAAAACTTGTTTGCACGACTCCTTTGAGCCGTGGTAGGGTAGTAATCAAAGTACAGTGGGAACTCACACAAGACAAATGACGATCCCCAGGTCGATGAACTAACCTGTACACATGTCACCAGGGAACTGCCATCTGACGTCTGGTATATGACCAACTAGCATGTTCCCGGCGAGTCCTGTCCGGTGTACTCATAACCCAATGAGCACCTGTATACATCTTAGGTGAACGAACTGACACCGGTGGCTTGTGAGACCGGCCACCGCCCCTCGTCGGGGTCTCGACTGTATACACTAGTATACTCTGGAGTATCGATGCCCTGTCTCGAAACTCCTACGACTAGGGACCTTTTAAGGATGTGCTTATAGACTACCGGCTCTCACGTATATGATCGCCCTCATACTGCTGGCAGTCAAGCAAGAATCCTAGGGGCTCTACCAACGTGTAATAGCGACCTGTGAGATCACCTAAAGCAGTACACGATGATAAAGATAAACCAGATAGCATACTATCATCTTGAGTAAGACTGTCCTACCGGGATAGGTCCTCCATCAATCATTGCAATCACGTGCCTGTGATCCAATAATTGACTCTGAGGGCACTATCTCCAACAATCTCCCACTTGCACTCAAGGTTAATTATTGCGATGTCGCATACTCACAGCCCGTGTGATACCGAACACCCAACTCCTCTACTAGTCAGTCTCACAAAGCTCGCTTGCGAAACTATTGCGTTCGAGGAATAGCCTTAGTGAGTGGATCTGCCTTGATGTTTCTTTCTATATCTCTCTATATCTCATGTTCGCGGAGAAAGCCATCTCCCGAAATGAGCAATACCTGTCTTAGAATGTGTCTGGATGTCTGATGGGACCTAGCTCAAAAATGAACTCCAAATCCAAACTTCTTAGACTGTATCGTCAACCGAACTTAATCAGTATCCTGCGCCATGCCTCCCTCAGTATTGCCTTGGAACACCTGTCCAAAATACTGCCCCTCGTCAGAAGGAAAACTATAACTCTGACAACCTCCTTGTCGTCTATGTCACCTTGGAAGCCTAGAATGATAACTGACTCCCGAATGAGGCTGTCGTTATCATATCCGTAGAACATCCACTTATGTTCTAAAACTGCTTCCGACTGTTTCTCCAGGATTGGATTAAAGTCAACTTATTGCATCTAGTGCAAGAACAACATCTGGTGTGGTACTTGACATCTCATGATTGACTCAATTGCCTAAGCAAGTGATCTGCCAATCATGCATATCCCTCTCTACTTTAGTCTATAAGACACCTTTAGAGAGGGTGACTCCATCACCTGCAGGTACACCACCGTGCCAGGAGTCGTCCATTCTAAATACTCTTAGAATGCTATCTAAGTACCCAGATTAGGAAACCACCCAAATCTAGATCTAAAACCATAGATCTAGTAACCAGTATGTCTGATATAATGTCCAAGTCCCATGTGGAGAAACCACTGTGTGACGACCAAAGTATAACCGATCGTAGTATAGGAGTTTCTTTTCCTACTCTGTGTATGTCATCCAAATACCATGACATCACACCCTACTACCTCCTCAACAGATCCATCCCCTATTCTGACGAAGTCAATCCTATGACTGTCACATCAGAAATAGATGATCTATCTCCGCTACTGGTGCTTCAGTCTATAAGTAGACATAAGCCACCTGTCCACCAATGCTTCCGCTGCTCCCACTGACTACGACAACCCTCTGGCAGAGTCATATACATGTACATTTCTAAAGCAAGTTTAGAACGACGCTATACTCATCCTCCTGCCGGGTCTCACAGTCTGGAACAACAGCAATGGTAAGTGTGGGTAAACAAGAACTTCCCTGTCACCGTCCTTGAGGCTATCGGAGTACCTCTCGGGTGCCTGAAGTTACCCACCGTATCTGCGGAGTGGCCAATGGAATGTCAATCCAGATTGAATCCTTAGGTTCCCTATCAAATCTTCAGTAATCGTTTGTGGTTCTGGAATAACTTCCAGTTCTACCATACTCCCACTACTGTTTTATGAAAAAATCCATTTTTAATAAACTGTGGCGAGTCTAGAACAATATTTCTATTGATCTGCCAGATGGTAGAAAATCAACCCTCGTCATAGCCTGGGTCAACCCACAAACAGCCATTACAGAAACGTGCCTTGAGTTGTCCAGTGTCTGGTTTTAAGCATAAACCGGACAACTCCCCGTATCTTAACATCGTTAAGATATGAACTGTTCTATATCCAATATAGAACCAGCGGCACTGATTTAATTGAACCAGATTCAAATCATGCAACTGTCTCCAGTGCATGTCAACTAAATGGAAGGAGGCCGATTAGCGTTACTCAACTTAGGAATGCTTCCAATTATGAGTAACCTGAAAGAGAAGCAAGTTCTCTTAATCACTACTATCAACTGAATACTATATTCAAGTTTCTACATCTTCGATCACTTTGAAGAATCCCGATACTTGCAACACCTGGTTCTCTACTTTATTCAAATACCTATAACTTCTCAAAATTCGGACCCTGTGTTTCCACGAAACACTTGTCTAAAAACTAGAGAAGTCATAAGTAAACCGAATATAGTACGAGAACCAACCCCTCTGTCCTGATGGACCCTGGACAACATACAATACTCTGTATAAGTCCCTTGAGTCTGATAACTCATTCACTGTGTGTCGTAGGTTGAAAACTGTACCTTTGGTTATGAAGAATTACACCGCTGTTTAATGCTCCTTACCTAACCATCCACTGATATAGGTAAATGTCACGGACATAATTTCAAAAAGGTATGTCTCGCTCTATGAAAATAGACGTACATATATATCAATTTGAAATTGATGCATAACAGCGGATATTCAAAACCAAATATTTGCCGACCGGAAAACAACCCAGGTGACTTCCTCAAATATCACCGATTACAACGAATCCCGATATAATGAGGATGATCACCCAATTCCCAATAACTTACTCCCACTCATCATCTGTAAAACCATACAGATGTGAGAATCATACCTGGTAAATACATACCTCGGAGTAAGTATCTAATCGGGAAATCAGTTTTGTTTTAACATTACACAGTGAAACTGAAACATTGAAATGTTTCGATGGGGTATCCTGGTATTCCTAGTAATGCTTCTACCATTATCCAGATTCACAACTATAACCGTATAATTCTTTGCCACCTCTCCAAATCCCTTTATATGTCTTTAGTCATTACCTTCTGCACACCCCTTTAGGCCAATTGGTTTTCTTCCTTCCCTACCGTTCGGCACCAGCCTATGGTTTGGAAGAAGACTATTCAATAAGCATAATGGGTGTACTGTCCTAATCCTAGGAACACTCGCAATGCGAGAGAAGGTGAAGATAAAAGACACCTGAATAAATCTTATTCCTATTTCTCCTGAACCAGAATCCATCCCCGAACTGGAACAAGTTCCTTTCGAGTTCGTATATAACCATACGATGGAGTATCCAATAAACTGTGGATCTTCGTAGTGATACGGAGTGTTCTGGAGAAATACAAAGGTGATCCTTCCAAAAATCTGCAGCCACCCCCCCTCCAATTTTCCGTTCTCTTTTTCCTTCCAAAAATTCATCAAAATCCATCAAAAACCAACAATTTCCTTCATAAATTCAAAGCAAACCCTTAATCCATATCTTCTCACACCCAATTTGGTTTAAATCTCGAGAAAGGAGGCATTTTTAGAGGCAAATCATCATGCTAGATCCATAGAAATTGAGGTATAATCTTGACCCATTTAAATACTTATGGTTAATTCCTTTAATTTAGTTGTTTTAGTGTTCATTTTAGTGCTATTTGCATACTAGTTTTTTTTAAAGTTTATGGTTTGAGTTTAACTAGGGTTTAGAAAACCATTATTAGGTTAATTAAGTTATTTTATTATCTAGTTATTATACTAACCTAATCAGTGAGGTTACTTTGCTTAAGTGGCTTCAAATTATGCTAATCTAAGTTAATCTAGTGTGAAATTTTGATTGCTATTGCTATTTAGAAAAATCAAGAAAGGGTTTATTTATGGAAAATAGGTTTTGAAGCATGGTTATTGTGTTGAAATCAGTGTAGTGGCTATCTATGGTTAAACTTGGGTGTTTGCGCGATGTTTTGTGCACTTTATCGCAAATCCGCGAAGTTTGCACGAATTTGGAAGTCTTTTGTGCTTACTAGTTTTTATTAAAATATTGTGGTGATGTTTTTGTGATATCTTGATGATATTTTTAGCATATCCTATGACATTTAGGATGTGTGAGTGCGGAATTTTGTGTGTTCGAGTTTTAGTTTTGCCGGGCGCCCCAAAACGACGACCCTAGTTAGTTTTTGCGATTTTCGGGTGTGTTCCGCGCACCTTGTGCACGTTGTGCCTAACTCGTGAACGTTGATATTTTCGTTTGGGATTTGCTTCGTTTGAAAAGATCAAAGAGACTGAAAGAAAGGTCGGCGTTGGTTTTTCCAACAAAAGCAAAATGGATGATATGTAACCTTATGTTTTGTATTGGTGCAAATTCCAGGATCAGTCGCGGAGACTTCGAACGCGGCACACATAGGGAAAGCGGTGATTGGGCATAGCTAGCTGGGGATTTCGGTGAGTAGATGTAACATTTACGGGGTCTATCGTTTGGATGGCTCAAGTCGCCCGATAGTTTAACTAGTTTAAAGATTTCTAGTGATATTAGTAATTAGGAGTAAATGCTTGCGTAACATCTTGCTACATCCATGCTTTATATTGTTATACACTTGCGAACCCATTCTATAGGACACCTGCACCATTGCCAGGGTTTTTATATGCAGCACGAGCACTATTCAAGCGTACCCACACGCCCTGGTAATTGCCATGCCACGACACTAGATAACTTATAATCTAGAATATTGTCACCATATTCGATACTTAAACATGTACTATTGCAATAAATCTTTAAAATAAAATTGTAGAATTGCTACTCATGTGCATGTATATCATTATATCATTTGTTCATGCCTAGTTATTAATCATACATTGCAACCTGAACATTGATACCATATGCATTCATTATCATTGACATATGCACCCATGATGGTTTCTTGAGCTTTTATGATATTTCTGGATTTCTGGGGAAAGCCGCAAGATTTACAAACTTATTACTTTTTCTAAAATATGAAAAGTTGCGGTTTTCTAGTGATGTAAAGTGTCATCCACCATGATTTTGCTGTGGTTTTCGAGACCCGTTTCGAGGAGTTGGATGAACCGTCTCGGGTACATGGTGGGCCCGGTAAGGTACCCCGGGGCAAGAGGATCGCAGATGATGGCGTTGAGCCTGGCAGGGGATGGATTACCTACCGGTGACTGTTTTGGCACGGCGGATATCCAGAGGATACCGACCGTGGCCGCGAGATGATGAGATATTGATATTTGAGATGGGTCAGCCGGACGGCTGAGGCCAGAGATACTACGATATGGATATATGAGATTCGAGACAGTTTTGAGGTGTCGTTGCTGGATACGGATTCTGGTTGATTCTATTGTTATTGTGTTGATATTTCAAAAGAGATTCCTAAAGGAAAAAGATGATTTCTTATACTTACACATGCAGATCACGAGTTGATTCATATTGCATACATACCTGCTAGTATATTCATGTTGCATACATACCTGCTAGTATGTTCATGTTGCATACATACCTGCTAGTATATCCTGCCATACCTGTATTATAAATGCTAGGATGCTTGTGTGCATGCTTGCGATAGCCTCTATAGATGTTATTTATTACTCATGAGTTGGCAACTCACCCCCGTTGTGCCACAGTCTTTTGCAGGTCCGCTCCGTCGGCACAGTAGCGGCGGGCGCACTTGTTTCTTTTGCCTCTTTTGCCTGGACTCGAGCTTTTTGCTCGTAGGTGGGTTGTATTATTATTTTGTACCACCTTGTATATTCTTTGTATCTAGAGTACTCCATCTACTGTATCTACCAGTATTGTTGTATATTGACCTAGAGACGAGACTGTGAGATTTGTGGGCTTTTTTTTATGCTGTATTTTGTGGTCGAGCTCACTTGAGTCGACATGATGTTTTACTTGTGCTTCTTATGTTTATTTATTCACATTGCTGATTTACATTGCGTGGGATTTATGACCGCCTTGTGGCGAAGAGCTAGCTCCCGCTTGGGGATGCCTTTTTTGTTATATTTATATATATTCTTGTTGTACCCATTTTGGGGGCCAGTATTTACAAAGGAGACTCTGCCGAAATTTTCGGAAAAATTGATATTGTTTTTAAAAAGGCTTGATATGACTTATTTGATAAACTCGCTTTCAATTGATTGGTTTTCCTTCACTCTTCTGCTTTTTGGTTTTGATTTCTGGGCTTTGGCTTATTTATTTTACGGACGTCTTGAGACGTTTCGTAACTTAAGTGCCAGTCACGTTCCGTACCCTGCGGGTCGTGACACGAGACCCTAGTGAGGGATGTCAAGTCTGTCCAAGACTAAACGATCTCCCCTCGACTCCGGGGCCCAGGGAGATACCTCCTAGGAAACGCTCGTCGGCAAGTGATTGCAGACAAGTCGACGGACGATCGTTAGACAGATGGCCAACTTGACATAAAGCACAATGATACAGGCAAAAATATCCCACGAGCATTCTTCATAAACAGATGGCAGAGCGCAATTCTATGGAGCCGAAGAAAAACTTTATTACTACCAAAGGCAAAAGTTTTTTTACAAAGGGTATTTTTTGGGCTCCCCAGCCTTACAAAATTCAAAAGAAAAACAAAATAAAGATAGGGGAATGAGGGCCCTACACCTCAGGGCCAGGCATGACCTCAAGGTCCTCGACCTCCACCACTTGGCGCGCCGGGTCCTCGGCCACCACCTCGCCGGGAACTTCTTCCCCTTGCTTGTCGGCGCCCACGAGGGGGAACTCGGCCCGGAGGTCTGCGTCGTCGAACCCCAGCATCCGAGACTTAACGGCGTCGAGGGCGTCGTGCCAAATGCGGGTCGTGGCCACGGCCAGGTCGTCATAAAAATCCTTCGACCCCTTATAGCTCGCTTGAGCGCAAGGCACTGGAGCGCAAGCGCGCCACGTGTCGGCACGCGGGTGCCTTGCGCTCGGGCACTGGAACGCAAGCGCGCCACGTGTCGGAACGCGGACGCCTTGCGCTCGGGTGCCGGGCGCTGGAGCGCAAGCGCGCCACGTGTCGGCACGCGGGCGCCTTGCGCTCGAGCGCAGTGCGCTTGAGCGCAAGCGCGCCCCGTGTTGGCACGCGGGCGCCTTGCGCTCGAGTGCAACGGCGCTGGAGCGCAAACGCGCCACGTGGACGCTTTGCGCTCGAGTGCTAGCGTGCCACGTGTCGGCACGTGGGCGCTCGACGCTTGAGCGCTAGGGCGTCGGCGAGGAAAAGAGGGCTTTTAGCCCCAGAAACCAGAAGCTATGCTTCAGAAAGGAAATATTATATATATATATATATATATATATATATATATATATATATATATATGGAGTTAAACTCCTAAGATGTTTTGAAGCTGATGAAGGGGGATCTTCTTCTTCCTCCTGTGGTTTGGCCGGATCTTGAAGATCAAGAGATGTAAGATCTAAAAATCTCTTCTTTTGAGATCTAATGACAGATCCAAGTTTCCCTTGGTGGGTTTTGTGGTGAAAAACTATTTAGTTTTGGAAAAGGAAGAGTAAAACTCTTGATTTAATTCAAAGAAAGAAAAAGGTTTGAAACCTTCAGAAAAGGGAAAGATGTACAAACCCTAGTTTTTGAGAGAATGGAAAAAGTGTTACTTTATTCATCATCATGTTGCCTTTTATAGGCTTACAGATTTGCATATAGCCCCTTGGGCTTTACAAAATGGCATTTTGCCTATCCGATGGCTCATGTGCCATTTCATTTTTGCACATAAGCCATGGGCTTACAAAATATTGGCTTTATGCCCATTTTGCATACATTCATGTATAAAAAATTACATAATAATTATTTATTACATGATTTTGTCGTTGCCATGGGGAGGCTGGCCGTGGGCTTGACTTGGGCATGAGTCCGCTTGACCTGGGCTTGGGGTTGACTTTGATTTTGACTTGGTCAACCGGGGTGTAAATTTTTACCCCAACAGAGTTAAACTCCAAAAAAAAAATTATTTTGAGTTAAACTCCCAAGACAATTTTATTCGGAGTTAAACTCCAAAAAAAAGTTTTTATTATAGAGTCAAACTCCAAAATAATTTTATTTTTGGAGTTAAACTCCAAAATATTTTCTCCTTTCTCTTTTGAAAAGAAACCCAAAATAGGTTCTCTTGAAACTCCAAGATCTAGATCTTGGATGATAAAAAAAGAGACCCTTTTTCTTCTCTTGATGGAGTCATGGGAGATGGGCTTATGATAAAACTTTATTTAGTTTTAAAAATAAGGAGAGCCAAGCTCTTGATTTATTTGGAAAATGAAAAGGAAGAGAAAGAACTTGAAAAAGAGAGAGTGGAGGCACACACCCTAGTTTTTTGGGGAGAATGAAATTGTCTCTTTTATTTCATTATAATGTTGCCTTTTATAGGCTTACACATTTACATATAGCCCCTTGGGCTTTACAAAATGGCATTTTGCCCATCTCATACCTCATGTGCTCATTTATTTTGCACATAAGCCATGGGCTTTACAAAAATTTGGCTTTATGCCCATTTTCATACATTTATTCATGAAAATTACATCAAAATTATTTATTGCATGATTTCATTTTGGCATGGAAGAGGTTAGCCGCAAGGGTCGACTTGGGCATGGGCCCACTTGATTTAGGCTTGGGCCCACTTGGCTTGGGGTTGACTTTGACTTGGTCAACCGGGATGTAATTTTTGACCCCAACAATCACCCAATCTCATTTCTCTACCTTTCTGTAGCCCATGTAACATATTACATATACGGCATCCTAATCCGGTATCTCATACCTAGGACGTAGAGGATACTGAGAAACGGTTCTCGGTAGCGAACACACCCGAAGAATATGCATCAACATACTTTTTCCTCGATTGGGTGGCATGGGAATCCTGGTATTCCCCTATTTTCTGCTCGGACTTATAACAATTATAAGATAGAGCGGAACCAACGTTCCCCAGCTCAGTATAACAAGCGGGTTCGATCAAACGTCCATTTTATTATCTTGATTAAGGCATGTCACGGTCGCTACCAGGAGAGAGAGAGAGAAGAAAACACTCAGCGTATGTTCTTGTAAGATCAGATTGGTTATTATTTTATCTAATCAGGATGGCTCCCACTGTTTTTATCAAATCTTCTTTCAAACCCTAAAAGGTAAGACTAGCCGGGATTAATTACACCCTACAAGTTCGCCAATCTTTCAGCCAGGCCAGTGTCGGTACTTTGAGAGAGGTTTTCCGTGTTTTCGCACGGACCTAATTAAAATAAACCTCGTTTTTCCAGGGGCGTAACCCTGTTAACACCTTTCTAAACACCTTGTCACGCCCCGCTTCCAAAAATACGGAATACGAGGGGTAGACAAGGCCAGCCATGCCCCTACGGTCAAGGAAATGTCCTGCCGTAGTCACACTTCGGCTTCTAGTTTTTCATGGTAAACAGTAAATAATGCGCAGGTAATGAGAAATGCAGTAACTGGAACAAAACACTTTAAAATGAACTGACCTGATGGGAAAACAAGAGGTATAACTCTAGATAGCAAGTCGAGATGTCTATGATGTACGTCTAGTCCTGGTCCAGGCTAAATCTTCTCCTCGCACTGAGCATGCATACTCAGGTCGTCAGAGCGACACAATAGCAATATAATATATAAAAATCAAGTGACAGTTCTAACAGTGGTAATAGATATGTATAACAGTAAATCAATGACAACATGAATATGAAGGTGCAGTAATCAATGCAGCGGAACAGTAAAAGCAGTAGAACGATATGCCACGTATGTCAACACAGTAAATAAGCTATCTCAATGCCAGTATCCCTATCAGTCTCTGAGTCTCACTGTACAGGTCACTAAGCCTAACGTCAGTCCAAGTGTGAGAGTCAACCACTCGCGAGTGTCCTCCACCCAAGAGTAGAACCCAAGGCCAAGGGACCACGGGCCCAACATGTATATCACGGTGAATATCACATACCCTGTAAATCTCCATATAACTCCCTAAATATATAAGCCGGCATGGGACTCCCGAGATTCTGTTGAACTCACACTTAAACTACCCCACAACCCGTGGTCTACATCAAACGCCAACCATAACCCTAAATACTAATCGGTCTGTGACAAGTCTGCGCAAGAGCTGGAGGCAGGACCTCCATCAAGCACATCCCGACTAATACCTAAGATAAATGGCAGTGTCTGATGCCTTATCTGTGACACCCGTGCAAGCGCTTCCATAAGTGTCCCATACCACTTATAGTCACACGTACACGCATCCCACAGACGTCGACAATGCAATAGAATAATAGGGTCACTGATTGTGTACAAGTACGTATCACTTTCACTTATTCACGGATACACGAACACTGACGTACTTGCCACAATCATCACTAAAATCTAACATTGGGTAAATGCACGATATCACTAGGTTATCACTGCAATGATATGAGTATGATATGATACGTGAACAGTATATGAAGCACGATTAAGGTGTCATAAAATAGTATTCTATCACTTGCACGATTTATCATGAAACGTACGTATATAGTTTAGCGAAATGATAAACAGGTAATAATTAGTATGTTCAGTTGTCCATCCATCGAATTTAGTTTCATGTCAATCGGATTCCAGAGTCATTAATTATAACCATTTCATTTTAAGCGCTCGCGGCTGGAAATCCTGTTTCAGAATCAGAAGTCCGTTTCGCAACGCATTTTAATCCCAGTTGGGATCAGATTTTAGCGATACTAAAGTTGGATGAATTCTAGGGTTTTCAGTAAGGTTTTCAACGCAATAGACAGATCTTCAATCGCATCTATACGTCAGAAGTTATACACTATTTAATACTAGTATGCCAATTCTGATTCTATTGGGACTGTTATGCGTCACGATCTTTTAAATTATAGATTAAATAGTAAACGATAACAAAACAGAATGAAACCACTTGTGTTATTTAGATAACAGGTTCACCTACAATAAACAGTAGAGTTCCGCAATCTACGAGTTAAGGAGATCTTGTGGTACCCATTACGGAACAGCAAGCAACAACTGGAGTCGCTCTGGACTGCAGTCCAGAGTCGCACTCCGGTCCAAATATCATCACAATTTAAGTACAGGAATACCAGGAAACCAGTATAGGGTTAAATTTCGTCGAGTCTTCTTCAATTTGAGCCCTCGAACGCACCATTCTAGTATGTATATGATTTATGGTGAATTTAACGGTTTTCAGGTACAATAAAATTACAGTTTTACGATTAAACTTGGGGGTAGTCGTTTTAGTCGTTAACGGTCATATTTTCCAGTGAAATTTGCACACGTTATCCATCCCTACAAGGGCCAATGTAATTTATCCAGTTCCGTCAAATTTGATAATGATTTCCTATGAGGACAAGCATCGAACAGTTGTGTCGAATAATCTAACGGAAAAGTAAAGCATGAATTATATACGATGCCGATTTGTAATTAACAAAAGTAGCATGTAGCAAGTAGGGAACTTGCCTGGACACGTCTCGGAGACGTACGGTGACGATGACGTCACGAACGCGATATGATGACCTCAAGCTTTGGGCTCGGCTAGGATGCAGTCGAGGCTCGTGGAAGTTGGGGCTCGCTGTGTGTTCATGCGATGTTGTGTCTCCTTTGATGGTTACAGCGGTGCTCAGGCGATCGCCGACGGCTGCGGTTTTTGCTTGATTGAATAGGGAGAAAGAGAGAGAGATAGAGAAACAGAGAGAGAGAGATTGCATGAACAACAGAGAGAGTAGAGGGAAAGAGAAACAAAGGGAAGAGATTAGAGAGAGGGGGAGAAGGAGTGTGCAAGGAGAGAGAGGGGGAGAGTGTGAGGATTGTAGAGAGAGAGATTGAGAGATCGAGAGATTTGGGTGAGTGAGAGAGAAAACAGAGAGAGGACGGAGTATGCAGAGAGTGTGAGAGAGTGAGCAGGGGAAGAGGAAAGAGAGAGAGAGAGAAGACGATGATGACGACGACGATGATGATGAGGTGACGGTGTGGTTGAACGGCGGTGAGGCGGGGATCGGCTCGGGTGTTCGGTGGTGATTGAACGGGGGTGCAGGCGAAAGCGCTCGGGGAGGCAGTGGAGGAAGAGAGGAGGAGGAGGGAAGGAAGGGCTCGACGGTGGTGGTGTCGGGTTCAGATGAGAGGGAGTGAGGGCTGTGCGCGGCGGTGGCGGAGCTCGTCGGCAAAGGGTGTGAACTGGGAGTCTTCGAGAGAAGAGAAGTGTGGTTTGAGCGAGACTGGAAGGGAGCAGGGAGGGGGTAGAGAGGCGAGGAGGGGTCGCGCTTGTGGAGCTTGCGAGGCGCACGGTCGTGGCGACGAGCACGGAGACGTGGCCGACGTGGGGAAACTCGGGGACGTGGGTGAAGGAGAAAAGAGCGGGAGAAGTTGCGAGAGTGAGGGTTGAGGGAAAGGCGATGGGAGTGAGGGAGAGAGGAATGGAGACGAGGCGAGCGTCACGGGTAACGCTCGCGAGAGCTGGCGTGGGCGACGGTGGAGGTGAGGAGCGCGGCAGAGGAAACACACGCGGGAGACGTGGGACTAGCCGTTGGGAAGAAGAACAGGAGCGGGCCAACGAGTGGGCTGGAATAATAATTAGGATAAAAAAAGGATTTAAAACTATTGGAAGTGGGCCGGTTGCTGGGCTTGCAAAAATATATAAAAAAAGAAATTCCATTTTCTAAATATTTGGGCTAAGGAGCTGGGCTCGGCCAGAATTAAAAGAAATTGGATTTAAATTTAAAAGAACAGTGGGCTGGGGGGGATTTAATAGTAAAGGGAAAAATGGTGTTGGGTTTTAGGATTTAACTTTCAAATAAAAGAAATAGGGGAGTTGGGCTGGGTTTAATTCTTAATGAATAGAAGAAATAATAATGGAGAGCCCGGGGCTTATTAATGGAAAAATAGGCTGAAGAAATATAAGTTTGGATTTTATGGGTAAAAGAAAAATAAGGTTCTGAAGAATTAAATTTCTAAATAAAATAAATGAAATTATAATTAAAATAAATAGAATTCTAAAGTACAAAATACAAATTTGGTATAAAAGAGGCTGGGTATTACACACCTACTTTGATCGGCTAATTGTAATGTGCAAAACTCTCCCAAGAGTAACTCTTACTCGCAGCGGGTATCGAGATCCAACTATTTCATAGAAGGTATGTAATCTCATTGCAAATTTCAACACTTGAAATTCCCGATAATATTTTGCCCCTAGCAGCTTATGACCTTAACATAGTCATCAAATCATAAGTGCTAGTCAAGTTCAACCTATTCATTTCGTGATTGAATTAAACTCACCCGTACGATCCTTAACATAGTCAACAAAGTCGTACGACTACCCTAATCCAATCGCATCACATGCTTTAGCAGATAAGCACTAATCAGCTACCGCACACTACGCCTTAACATAATCAATAAACGTAGCACGAATACTAAATAGTACTTATCTGAAATGACGGAGGGCTACGACAGGTTTTTAAGAAAACCTTTTGCGTAATGAACTTGATATCATTGTAGAATCGAGTGATATGAAAAGGGAGTGTTTTTTAGGCTTTCACTAGTTTTGCTAAAGAGCTCACTCCCGGTGAAGGGATCTCGGCTCTTTCCTCATCGAATGAGGTGCTGGATATTCAAGAATACCACTATACAAAGCAAGAACTAAAAAAGCAATCAAAAGACAATACCGAGTAGGTTGTAGCATCTGCTAGTTTCGCTAAAGAGGTCACTCCCGGTGAAGTGATCTCGACTCTTTCCTTATCGAATAAGGTGTTGGATATTCTACAAGAAATACCACTATGCAAAGTAAGAACTAGAGCTACCATTTTTTTAAAACAGGATTCTATAACATCTTTAGGTTTCTTTTTTTTCATTAATCTTATTAATGAAGTCTCATCATTTATGCTTCCTAAGCATCATAAAAGAAACGAAAGTATAACGTACGCTTATGCGATCCGCATTCGCCACAGTGTCCCGTTATGCACCGTTAGGTTACTTAACTGACGGCATAGCGGGACGGGACTAGCGCGGGTGCAAAACATATGCAACGTTTATTATATATCATATATATAATAACAACATTCGTCTCATCATATAAAGTGATCACATCACAGAATATCAGCAGTAGAAGTCCACATATGAAATATTGGATATATTAGGAATTCCGTGTTTTAAATTAAGCCAGTAAAAAAATGAATTCCACGGTCGTGATGAATAGCCAAACCCACATCCCTAGACACCTATGATAGCGACAAGAAACCCTACTAATTCTAGAGTTAGGAAACCCGGTCTCGACTCCTCGAGATGGTCTCCCACTGGACTCTAGAACCCGGTTACTTGTGCTTCCCACATTGGGTCTATCCTAATGCGGAAAAGTAAATAATATACATCAATGGTGACATAATTCTCAACCCGGAAGTGTCCCAATAAAAAGAATATTATATACAAGTTTTTACATGAATAAAAATAAAAAAAACTCTAATCTCACGCAAAAAACCCCGGCTATTCAAACACGACGATCCAATATAACATATCACAGCAACGCATAACATCACATGTCATCAACGTAAGTAAATATGCGTATCCCAATTATCGTTGACATATAGTAACGAAACCAGCTATACACCACATATTACACTTACGGTCGCAAAAAAAAAAGTGAAAACTACAACAATTGGAATCCGCAATCACCTTAGACATTATAAACCCGAAATATCACATACTTCGGATTTCATGCCTAACAATATGAATTCCTTAGACATCATAAACCCGGAATATCATATATTCCGAATTTCATGCCTGACAATTATAAACCCCGCATTTTAGTCTCGATATTGAAAACACTTTTCAATATCAATTCGGACAATTCAACAAGATTCCCGACATACAGATCTAATGCTCGTCGGAAACTTTAGTAGACGGTTGCACCCCCGATACCGTCAACGAAGTGCACTTAGGCGGAATACCGCGGCCGCAAGCACCCAAACAGATGCTTTAGGCAACAGGGTTTTCCTACAGTCACTTGGTCGGGGCTATGGGGCATGGCTATCTAGTACTGTTACCCAGCGAGTATCCACGTATACTACGTGATTGCGATAGAGTTTTAATCCATATCAAAATCCCGTGGCAACCGATCAACTGAGACTAAATTGCTAGGTTTACAAAATTCAAATTAGTTTTCATAAAACTAATTTTGTGGATTCCAAATATTGTATCACATTTCACAGATAGTTAGACGTTGTTAAACGTTTCGATCGAACCAACAAACACCCACATTTTCCAGAGGGCTCAACACTTGAGCGGAGTTAAAAATACCCAAAACATACCACAGTACCTACGGACCAACCTGTTCCCCGCCGAAACACGGAGACACGACCGCGCAGGTCCGTCTCGCCTGAATTTCGGGGCAGATGCTAATTGGTGCTATCCGTCCACCTCTCCGAAGATGCCAAGTTGATTTATGACACCATATATCGAAGGTTTAAACGGATGCGGCCAATGTAGCAGACTTCGTCAGATTCCCCCTCATTTGAGGGGTTTTTGATTGTGGGGACGCTTTTCCCTGCAGGCGCAAGCCCCTACAGTTAATTACGCTACCGCATCGCGGTAACCACTTTCTCCTTCTCCAGATGGTCACTTCGTGTCGTGGGTGTTTGTTTTGTTTGTGGTTGCCCGCGGATTGTATACGAAGACTAATTTATGTTGTCGCCCGTAGGGCGTGAATTAGTCCAAATCCGTATCTTCTTAGATTTGGGTTTAGGGGTTGGGTTTAAGGATACGTTAGTCTCATTTGGGACTATGATCAACTTAAACATATGTTAATGATACGTTAGTCTAATTTTTAGACTAAGATCAACTTAACAGAATCGTTTAGATCCAACAAGGAAGCATTTTGGCTTCTGTTGTCTAGTTTAGGGACATTGAGGTCGATTATCAGTTTAAGGACATGGTGGTCCAATGTTAGTTTAAGGACATTACGGTCCAGGTTAAAGACATCGTAGTTCGTGGGTTTAAAGGGACTCCACAGTCCGAGGTTAAGGACATCGTAGTCCATGGGCTTAAGGACCCCACAATCCGATTTAAAGACATCGTAGTCTATGAAGTTTAAGGACATCGTAGTCCATGAGTTTAAGGACCCCACAGTCCGTAGTTTTAAAGACATCGTAGTCTATGAAGTTTAAGGACATCGTAGTCCATGAGTTTAAGGACCCCACAGTCCGTAGAAATATGTGTGGTTGTCGGGACCCATCACCTCGCTGAAGACGTTAAAGGATTACAACGATAAATATCAGAGGAGTAAAGAGATGTACCCTCGAACCGGTGCGAGTTGGTTGAAAGATTTGTAGCCCAGTTTGGGACTGAGATCGGTTAAATATTCGTGAGCAGATGGGCTCGGTTTAATATAAGTTGCGGACTTATGGCCAATATGGGGCTAAGTCCAATTAAAATGTTTAACATTTTATTGTTCTGGGCTGTTGAGCCTTTACTTGGACTTGACCCTTTTAATAATGCTGAACATTAGATCCTGACATTTTTTTTTTGTCTTGTATTGAATGCATGGCATTCATCAGAACAATGTGTGTTCTGACAGCGCGCCACGTGGCACGCCAGGCGCTTTGCACCAATTAAAGAGCGCATTGCGCTTCTGCCAAATAGTGCACACAAAAAGGACACATGTCGCGCTTGGCGCTAAGCGCCAGATGATGGACGCATTGCGCCAGTTTATGAGCGCATTGCGCTTTCAATTTATGAGCGTGTTGCGCTAGTTTAGTGGCGCACAAGTGAGTGACACGTGGCGCGCTTGGCGCTGAGCGTTAGCCCATGAGCGCAGTGCGCTGTTTCAGAAGCGCAAAGCACAAGCTGCATACGTGGTGGACACGTGGCACATTTTGGCGCTGAGCGCCGGTCCAAGAAGCGCAGTTCAAGAGTGCAAGACACTTTTCAATAGCGCAAAGCGCATTTGATCAAATTTATGATCTGTGAACAAATTTATGGTCTTTTTTAAAGGAGGCTTTGCCTCAAGATTCAAGAACAACAGTTCTTACTTTTGAAAGGGCTTTGCCTTTGTAGATCAATGATCTGTCAATGAAGTAAATACTGCTTTTGTTTTTATGATGAGATCTTTTGATCTCTTTTTATAAAAGCCCTTGGTCTTTTGTAGATCTATGATCTTTTAAGAAGATAATTCTTCTGTTTTAATGAGATGATTTCATCTCTTTTTTCAAGAAGCATTCTTTTTACCTTGAAGAAATGATTTTCTTTCAAGAGCTTACTCTCTTTCTTTTGAGTTTTCTCAAAGTTTGTAGGGGGGTTTTCTATATCAGACTTGAAGTCTTGGGGCCTTTATATAGGGCAAGTTGATTTGTTAAATCGGTTAAAGAGATCTTTCTCTGATTGATTTGGGGATATTTCCTACCATTGGATCTTTGATCCTAGAGCTTCTGTTTTACAGAAGGCAATTTTCTTATTTTTAATAAGATTGAGAAAATCTTTCCATAACAGAATTTTAATTCTGATTAATTAATAACTTATCATTATTTATTAGATATTTTGATCTAACGGTGGGGAATTTTATAATTCCAGCGCTGGCGCACCCGTGCTTTGCACGTGGTGCGCTGCTCAGAGCGCAGCGCGTCCTGCGCTAGCGCACCTGTGTTTGACACGTGGTGCGCTGCTCAGAGCGCAGCGCGCCCTGCGCTAGCGCATCCGTGTTTGACACGTGGCGCGTAGCGCGCCTAGCGTTGGATCTGAAGCGTTACTTCAATTTTTGAATTTTGAATTTTAAAACAGAGCTATGCTCTGATTGGGGGTAACAGAAGCGTCGCTTTATTTCAAATCTAGGATTTTGAATAGAGTTTTGCTCTGATTGGGGAAACACAACCGTAGACGGGCCAACTCTTGCCTCACCTATGGCGTCGCAGAACTACCGCAAACCCTAGGGTTTGGTGGCGGTTCCGGCAGTCATAGAATCGAGTCAGGGTTTCGTTCTTCTAAAAGGTCCATAAAATTACATGCATGATTTTTCGAATATTTTTAACTTGGAAAATTCCAACTCTTCGTAAATTTCCAGCGAGGGTAATGTGGTGGTGTTTGATGTTCGTTCGCACTTTTTAACGCCGTCTAAATTACCCAAAACGATGTTAAAATTACGACTACGAAACACTTTGAATTGCCTTTACAGAAAGATAACATCATATGCAATCTTAGTAAAAACAAACAATACCTGAAACACAAAAACTTTGAGCCTGGAACACCAAACAAAAACGAGGCAAAACAACCTATAAAAAATCGGTGGGGCCGGTCCTTTCCTAAGTTCTCGCCGGGTCAGAACCGGTGAAAAGGGATCATTTTTGTCTGGTGTTCATGTTACATCTCATATAACATTCTACACTTGCTTAATTTTTTTTTCAAGGACTTAAAAATTTGGACAGAAACTGGGTTTTTTTGTTTCGAGGTTTCGGAGTTGTTTCAGTTTCATAATTCTACAAATATCGTCTAATTCTCTAGTTTGGCTATGATACCACTGTTGGGTTCCATAGCACGACCACAGGGTTTCGGGAGGCATCAACCATGTCGTTTTCAAAAATATGGCGCGCTAACGAACCATAACCTAGAATCTTAACTAGAGAATTAGACGAAAGCTAGCATGTAAATATCTTTACATCTAAGTGAATAAGGAATACAACCTTTGTAGACCTGTCATTCACTTCAAAAGCTCCGTGTAGTAGTCCCTTCGCTCCAAGTAGTGATCTTCCGAACTCTAGTAAGGCTCCACAAGGTGAAATGAACAAGCTTGCTTGAAGTCTTCGAGGCCGAAGATGATCTACGTCGAGCTGACATTAACTCAAGCTACCTCTTCACTAATTAGGAATTAGTGAAGCAAACAGCCTAAACTAAATGGCTAATCTAATGAAGGTTGATGAAGTAGGATTTTTGCTCACTTTAGAAATATTTTTCTCACTGATTTTTTTCACCTCCCAAAAGGCTAGAGAGCTTGAGGAAGGAAATGAAGAAAAGCAACTATGGAGAGAAGCAAGTGTAGAATGGCAACCATGGATGAGAAATATCTCATATCACTCTTGTAGAGACTAAACCATGGCTAACAATAATGGTTAGGTTAATAAATATGTAGAGTGAGACAAAATTAGTGGACTAAGTCAAAGGTTAGCACAAAGCTTCTCCAAGCTTCTAACCTTGACTAATTTCTAACTAATTTTCTTTTACTCTTAATAAATAAAACCCCATATTATTATTTGTATGGTATGAGTCTCATATACCGATGTAGCATGTAGCAACTAGCATGACACAATAATATATATCACATATATATTAAGTGTACACAAGTGAGAAAAAAGAAGTGCTTAAGTGAGCTAATATTAGTTAATATAAAATTAATATATCAAATATATAATCATATATTAAATTATTAAATAAACACTTGATTTAATAATCCGGCTATATCATATATAAACGACTAATATCATTTGTATCAACTTATCGAATCAACACTTGATTCGATAACCCGACTATATAATATAATCGACCGATATCACATATCGCGATAATAGAATACGGTATCACATACACGTATTAATCCCGGTCCCGCACATATTACATATGTGCTCCTACTTTGTTTCGCCTGAGCCAGGAAACCTCTGTGTAGGACTCTAAAGACTCGTCAATACGCCGGCAGTAGGTGATGATCATATTAGTCACCCACAAGCTGTCAGCGGTACTAGCTGGACGTAACGGCTACCCGGGTATTGAGTGATCAGAAGATCAACAAGCAAGCCTTCTCATACTCCTGCGAATCCAATAAGTAACACTACCGTACAGTCTGGTCTCTTCGTCTAAGATGCCGCATATCCAGCCTGGAGGGTGGTAAACGTCAGACCCCAATAGCCTGATAAGTCATGCCGATGTGAGGCCCATAACGGTTTGAGAAACTACTGATAACACTTACCAGTAAATCTCAGCAACCCTGACCAGGGATTTCCTGTTATGGCCAATCGAGCATAGCGAAACATCAACCCCCAATACCGGGAGAGACGAAATACCCTCATATCGCTCATTGCCTCCATGTAACTCGGGACTGTACCCAAAACCCACCATTTTGCACATTCTATTGAACGTGGTAAGATGGAAATCAAAGCACAGTGGGAATCACATAAGACTCTATGACGATCTCGGGTCTACAGACTAACCTGTACCAGTGTCACCAGAGAACTGCTATCTGACGTGAGGTATAATACCATCTAGGAGTTTTCGGCGGGTCCTGTTCAGTGTACCCAGTCTCCACTAAGTGTTAGTTATATGTGTGCCCTAGAGGCCATTACTGTACATACGATGTATATTGTAGTGGATGCTTGGACATATATAGGGAGGACTTTCTTGCTCGACATGATAGTACGCTATCTGGTTGTACTTTATCTAAACATGTACTCTGATTGTCTCTTTTGTTACATGTTGATAAAGCCCTTAGGATTTGTACTCGACTACTGGGACTATGATGAGATCATACTAGTGGGGCCACAGTAGTCTATGAGTACATCCTATAACTGTTCCTAGTCGAGGGTGTGTCGAGACAGGGCATCGATACACCAGAGTAGACTAGCGTATACGCATCTTGACCCATATGATGGGCGATGGATGATCCCATATCTATCGGTGTTTGACATCAAGGATGGTGTACGGGTGCTCAGTGGAGACTGGGTACACTGAACGGACTCGCCGAGAACTCCTAGATGGTATATATACCTATTGTCAGATAGCAGTTCTCTGGTGACACTTGTACAGGTTAGTCTGTAGACCCGAGATCGTCATAGAGTCTTGTGTGGTTCCCACTGTACTTTGATTTCCTCCCTACCACGGCTCTACTGAGTCGTGCAAACAGGTGGATTTTGGGTACAGTCCCGAATCATATGGAGACAGTGAGCGATAGGAGGGGTTTCGTCTCTCCCGGTATAAGGAGTTGATGTCGCGCTATGTTTGATCGGCTATAACACCTAAATCCCTGGCCAGGGTTCTCGAGGTTTACTGATAAGTGTTATCAGTAGTTCCTCGACCTGTTATGAGCCATAAATCAACATGACTTATAAAGTTACTGGGGTCTGACATTTACCACCCCTAGACTGCATATGCGACGTATCAGACGAAGAGACCGGACTGTACGGTAAGTGTTGCTAGTTGGCTCGACGGGAGTTTTTACAGCTTCGCTGGTTTTCTTCTGATCGCTTCAATACCCGGGTGGCCGTTATGTTTAGCTGACCTCTTGCGGCTTGTAGATGTTTGATATGATCATCATCTACTGCTGGCGTATTGACGAGTCTTAGAGTCCCACAATGAAGTTTCCTGGCTCAGGCAAAACGATGTGGTGTGCATATGAGATATGCGCGGGACCCGCTTAAATACGGTTATGTGATAACGTATATTAATCGGGCATTTTCTATTTAACGGATTGTATGAGATATGACCGGTTTGGTAAATCAAGTATTGATTTAACAAATTACATTTAGATAAATTCTTTAAGTAAATCCTTTTGTATGCATGCATGCATGCACATGATGATGTGCATGAACACATACATGCATCATAGTATCATGGTTGTTGATACAAGAATGGTGGCAATATAAGACTTATATTGAAGCTTTTAATTTGTATTTATCATTTTAAGTTAATGTAAAGAATACCTTCACATGCTTCTTTATATCTTTTCATTTTAAGTTAATGAAAAGAAAACATACACATGCTCCTTTATTCTTTAGTGGGTATCCTTTACTTAACTTAATGAAAAGAATTTCCACCCATGCTTAATTGTTTAGGAAAAGAATTTCCACTCATAATTATGGTGGTAATGGAATAATGGTGATTATTCCTTTCTTATCACTATAAATAGCTTCATATGTGATATGAAGCAAGGTGTACAAAACTTGTGCAAAATTGAGTGCAAGGGTGTGAAGAATACAAGTTATCATATGTGATATGATAGAAAGCTCAAGCCACCATTATCTTCTTCTTCCTCTCTTAATTTCTTTTTTGAGTGAAGTTGATAAAAGAAAGGATTTCAATTGAAGAATATAAACCACATCATCATACTACACACCTCTAGCCGATTTGTGTAGGGTGTTTGCTCTACTTCGTTTGCGAAACAAGTATGGCAAGGAGCTTTGGGCCAAGGGACTTCGGGTGGATCATCGTGGACAAGGAAGGCTTCCATCGATCCGTTACAAACTCTCAAAGTGCCAAGGAGTCACCGAGGAAGATCTACAAAGGTCGTATTTTTTCTCTTAGTGATAGTTTTACAATTGCATGTGATGTTTAGTTGTATGAATCCCTAAAACTTCTAGCTACGATTCTCGTCGGGGCTAGCTTAGCACCTCTAAAATTTTGATTATGGCATGTGTGATGCCACCGAACGCTTGACCAGGTGCTAGGCTATCCCAGCAGTGGTATCAGAGCCAAGCTAGAGCTTTAGGCGATGCGTAGGCGAAATTAAACGTCCGATCGAACCGCGAAAAACCAATTTCGACAGCTCTCTGGAAATTTTTTGAAAATGGGATTTTTCCAAATTTAAAGGTCCTAAAAAAATCAGCAGGCAAATTTAAGAATTACCATATAAAAATTTTTCAACGATCCCTCTAAAGCGCCGCGGAAGGGCGGCCAAAACATGGTTTTGGCGGCGCTTTAGCGGCCGTACTGTAGCATCAGGGAAATTTTTTTTGTGCACAGTACCTGATAAATTCTTACTATGCCTCTGAAATATTTAAAACTCACTCAAGTGTTGAGTGTTCTGGAGAAAAATTGGATTTGGTGATTCGATTGGAAAAGTTTAACTTCGTTCAGATTTTCAGATTTTTAGAACTTGTTAAAATGTTTGAACGAATATTAGAAACACGGTTTTTTCCCGTATTGGAAAAATTCCAAGTGTTGGATTTTTCCCTAGTTCGAAACTTTCGAAAAACATGCAAAAGCGTATTTGTGGACACTCTAGAAGAACATAACCATAACTCGATTATGTGACCGTCAAAACTATCACTGAACCTTAGGGTTTGTGGTAGTTTAGCGTTGCCACATGTGAGGCGTTGGTTTGGCCATTCTACGGTTGGTCCATAAGAGGCTGTGGCATGTTCTAGAAACTTTTGAACTCGGCTCAAGTGTTGTGTAGTTTGGGAAATCCTGGGTGTTTGTTTATTCGATCGAAGAGTTTAACATTGTCTATTTATCTGAAATGTGATACAATATGTGGAATTCATATAGTTAGGCATGAAATACGAAGTATGTGATATTTCGAATTTATGATGTCTAAGGTAATTGTGAATTCCAAATGTTGTAGTTTTTCATTTTATTTTCTGTGACTGTAAGTGTAGTATGTGGTGTATCGCCGTTTTCGTTGCTATATATCAAGGACAATCGGGATACGCATACTTACTTACGTTGATGATATGAGATATTATGTGTTGCTGAAATATGATGAGCAGGATTGTCGCGAATGAATAGCCGGGGGTTTTTATGTGAGATGAGAGTTTTATTTTCATTCATGTATAAATCAATTGTATATTATTTACTTTTCCGCATTAGGATAGACCCAAGGAGGGGAGCACAAGTGACCGGGTTCTAGGGTTCAGTGGGAGGCCATCTCGAGGAGTCGAGACCGGGTCTCCTAAACTCTAGAATTGGCGGGATCACTTGCCGCTCTCGTAGGGGTCTAGGGGTGTGGGCTTGGCTATTCATCACGACCGTGGAATCCGTATTTTCTATTGTTGGCTCGATACAAAATACGGACATCCTAGATATCCTTTTATATGCTTCTGCTGTTGATATTCTGTAATGTGATTACTTAGTATCTGAGACGAATGGATTATTATTATATATATGATATATAATAAACGTTGCTTATGTTTTGCACCCGCGCTAGTCCAGCCCCCGTTCTGCCGTTAGTTAAGTAACCTAAAGGTGCATGACGGGGCCCAGTGGCAAATGCGGATGGCATAAGCGTACGTTCTATTTGCGTTTCTTTTCTGTGATGTTTAGGAAACATAAAAGATAGGAAACATAATTGATGGGACAGCATTAACGTGATTAATGTTAAGAAAAAGAAACCTAATGATGTTGTAGAATCAAACTTTTTGAAAAATGGTAACTCTAGTTTTTGTTTTGCATAGTGGTATTGTTGAATATCCTGCACCTCATTCGATGAGGAAAGGGCCGAGATCCCTTCACCGGGAGTGACCCCTTTAACGAAACTGGAAAAAGTTACAAAAAACTCGAATTGGTTTTATAGTTGATCTATTGTTGCTTTGCATCGTGGTATTGTTAAATATCCTACACCTTATTCGATAAGGAAAGAGCCAAGATCCCTTCACCGGGAGTGACCTCTTTAGCAAAGTTAGAAAGATACTACAAAACCATTCGAATTTTAAAACTGGAGCTTAAACCACTCCTTCTCATTTGATTCTACAACGACATCAAGTTCAAAACGTTAAAGGTTTTCATAAAAACCATCCGTTGCCCTCCGTCATTTTAGGAAGCAGAGTACTTAGTATTCGTGCTACGTATGTCGACCATAACCGAGGCGTAGTGTTCGGTAGCTAAGTGATGTATTCCTACAAAGCATATGATGCGATTAGTCAGGACATTCATGTGATTATGTTGATCATAGTCAAGGGTCATGTGGGTGGGTCTGGCTAATCACGAAATGACGGGTAGAACTTGACTAGTACTTATGATATGTTGATCATAGTCAAGGTCATAAGGACTAGGGGTAGAAACCATATCGGGAATTTCAAGAGTTGAAATTTGCAATGAGATTGCATACCTTCTATACGATAGTTGGATCCCGATCTCACTGCGAGTAAGAGTTACTCCTGGGAAAATTTTACACAAGACAATTTGATGAAATTATAGGGTGTAATTATTCCCGGCTAATCTTACCTTTTAGGGTTTGAAGGAGGATTTGATAAAAACAGTGGGAGACATCTGGATTAGATAAATAACCAATCTAAATCTTGCAAAGAGCATACGCTAAAATGTTTTCTTCTCTCTCTCTCCAGAAAGTGACCATATCATGCCTTAATAGATATAATAAATACGGATATATTGACTGAACCCGCTTGTTATATTGAGCTGGGGAACGTTGGTCCCGCTCCAACTTATAATTGTTATAGGACAGAGCAGGAAATAGGGAAATACCAGAATTCCTATGCCGCCCAAACGAAGAAAGTGCATATGATGCATCTCCTTCGTGTGTGTTCATTACAAAGAACTGTTTCTCAGTATCCTCTGCATCCTGGGTATTTGATACTGGATCATGATCCCAGATATGTAATCAGTTACATAGGGCTACAAAAGGGTAGAAAAACTGAGAACGGGTGATAAGTTTCATGAGACAGAAAACGGGGCAAGTGTTGCAGCCAAGTCTGTTGGTCACTGTCACCCTGTATTACCAATACATTGATTCTGAACAAATGCTATTAGATACCGAACCTGATATGCAAAATCATATCAATCTCTTTATTAGTAAAGAAATGATAAAATTTTGTATTGATGGATAATGTTTTGAACATTTCCTATATCAAATGTTGATCGGTTCAGGCACGTTATCTAAAAGCATAGACGTTCTAAATCAAACTACAGTTCTCAGTATACAGAACACACACAAGAGGAAGAGTTCAGAAATAAACGAATCCTTCTTGAGGCATTGTAGACTAGGTCATATCAATGTGACCCGACTAGCTCAAGTTACATCTAGATGCATATTTAAATTAGTTTAAATTTACATCTTGTGAAACTTGCCAATCATGTCACATAGATAAGATGACCATAGCTCTGTTTATTGGAAACAGAGAGAGTTAGTGAACTCTTGGGATTGATACATGATGATGTATGAAAGGCCCCCTGTCTACATATGCCATGAACGGTTCTTTGTACTTCATTACATTCTCTGATAATCTCTCAAGATTCAGACATATGTTCCTGTTGAAACATAGGTCCAAAGCTTTTGAGATATTCACGGAATATAAATTAGAAGTAAAGAACCAAAAACGGGTATAAGTATTATGTCCTTTGATGAGATCAAGGAGGAGAATACTTGTGCATGGAAATCCTGGACTATTCTAAAGGAGAATGAGATTCTCTCTCAGCATTACTCCTCCGTATACACCATAGCACGATGGTATATCGGGGCGGAGCGAATGCACCCTATGAGATATGGTGTGCCCCATGATGAGTACTACTGAGTTTCCTATTTTTCTTTTGGGAGTTATGCACTTGTGAAGCTGCATACCTATTGAATAGGGTTCAAATCAAATCAGGTGCCTACTAATCCATATGTGATATGGTATGGGAAGAGCCCATATCTTAAAGATGTTAAGATTTGGGGTTGTCCGGCCTATGTCTAAAAACCTAAATCCGGACAAGCTCGAGGCAAAGTCAAAACTGTGGAAGTTTGTTGGATATCCCAAGCATAAGCAAGGGAATATCTTCTACCTATCAGAGGAACAAAAGTTGTTTTGTTTCTCAGCATGCCACCTTTATGAAAGGGAATTTCTTGTGAAGAAATTAGTGGTCATAAGGTAGAACTGGAAGGAGTTCCAGCTACAGCAAATGATTTGGTAGAACCAAAAGATTCAATAGACACTAACGAACCTCAGCCTCTCCGCCGATCTAGTAGGTTTCCTCACCCACCTAAGAGATACTATGGTTTCTCTAAGACAGTGGGAGCGAGGATTTCATATTACCCAAGCGCTTCCCGAGATCGGAAGGTGTTCCGACGGGTTGTAGTCCTCGCAAAGGGGCATGCGTAGAAAATAGCTGCTGAGGGACCTTTTGGTGCCATGGCGACCCTATAGGATGGGGTTATTGCCTAACCAAAGTGGTATGACCTAACTAGTTTCGAGCAGGCCATCAGGAGTGGGACTCTGTAAGAATGGCTGGATGATTAGCGATCTGAGATGGAATCCTTATACACCAACAAAGTATGGACTTTGGTTGCTTTATCTGAAGGGTTAAATCCCCATCAGAAGCAAGTATATCTTGAGAAGATTACTTGGTGTACATGGAAAAGTTGAGACTTTCAAAGCTATGCTTAAGTCCATCCAGATCCTACTTGCTACTGCTACATACCTTGACTGCGATATCTGGTGGTTGGGTGTCATGACTGCTTTTCTAAAAGAAAGTTTTAGAAGAGAATGTCTATAAGTACACAGCCAGAGGGCTTCGTAGACAGTGGGTGCAGCGGAAAAGTGTGCAAGATGTTTTATATGATAAAACAGGCATCGCGGAGTTGGAACATCTGTTTTTGATGTGGTAGTCAAAGAGTTTGACTTCATCAAAATAAATAGATGAACCTTGTATATACATAAAAGGTAGTAAGGAGTATGGTAGTGATCCTCGTAGAGTACGTGGATGACATACTCCTGATAGGAAAGGAGTTTCCTATGCTACGCTCAGTCGATCTCCTATTATTATAAAGATTCTCCATATAGGATCAAAGGTGATACCTCCTAAATCCAGGGTTTTGGATCTATGAGATAGATCTAAATGGATATTAGGATACTCACTAGTTGTAGTGAGATAGTATCAATCGATCCTGGGGAGAATCACAGCGGAGTTGGAACATTTGTTTTGATGTGGTAGTCAAAGAGTTTGACTTCATCAAAATGGTTGAACCTCGTGGTATGGAGTATGGTGGTGATCCTCGTAGAGTACGTGGATGACATACTCTTGATAGGAAAAGAGTTTTCCTATGATACACTCGGTCAATCTCCGCTTATCACATAAGATTCTTCATATAAGATCAAAGTGATACCTCCTAAAATCCTGAGTTTTTGATCTATGAGATAGATCTAAATGGATGTTAGGATACTCACTAGATGTAGTGAGATAGTATCAATCGATCCTGGGGAGAATCACTGGAAAGGTTCCAGAGTGATAAAGACGACTGAATGTCAGTCGCAGGCATTGTCTTTACCCTAAGTAGAGGGACTGTATGTTGGAAGAGTTCCAAGCTAGATACCGTGACATACTAGAAAGGCAAAATACGTCATTATTAAAGATGCTACCAAAGATAAAGTCTGGATATATAAAAGTTCATAAGATGAATTTCGTTCCTACCATTGTGTGACAATGGGGTTGTGGCTTTAGCCAAGGAACTACCGTCTCATCAGAAATCCAGATATAATTCTTAGGCAGCACCACCTGATCATAGAGATGGTTGATCTCCAGGGAGATCGAGGTTAGGAGAGTAGATACAGAGGACAACAGAGCGGATCCACTCACTACGGCTTTTTCCCAGTAGAGACTTTTATGGGATGGTTGAGTATGAGATACTTAAACCACAGCTGATTGTTTGGTATGTGATACCACAACAGATGGCCCTAGTGCAAGTGGGAGATTGTTAGTTATATGTGTGCCCTAGAGGCCATTACTGTACATACGATGTATATTGTAGTGGATGCTTGGACATATATAGGGAGGACTTTCTTGCTCGACATGATAGTACGCTATCTGGTTGTACTTTATCTAAACATGTACTCTGATTGTCTCTTTTGTTACATGTTGATAAAGCCCTTAGGATTTGTACTCGACTACTGGGACTATGATGAGATCATACTAGTGGGGCCACAGTAGTCTATGAGTACATCCTATAACTGTTCCTAGTCGAGGGTGTGTCGAGACAGGGCATCGATACACCAGAGTAGACTAGCGTATACGCATCTTGACCCATATGATGGGCGATGGATGATCCCATATCTATCGGTGTTTGACATCAAGGATGGTGTACGGGTGCTCAGTGGAGACTGGGTACACTGAACGGACTCGCCGAGAACTCCTAGATGGTATATATACCTATTGTCAGATAGCAGTTCTCTGGTGACACTTGTACAGGTTAGTCTGTAGACCCGAGATCGTCATAGAGTCTTGTGTGGTTCCCACTGTACTTTGATTTCCTCCCTACCACGGCTCTACTGAGTCGTGCAAACAGGTGGATTTTGGGTACAGTCCCGAATCATATGGAGACAGTGAGCGATAGGAGGGGTTTCGTCTCTCCCGGTATAGGGAGTTGATGTCGCGCTATGTTTGATCGGCTATAACACCTAAATCCCTGGCCAGGGTTCTCGAGGTTTACTGATAAGTGTTATCAGTAGTTCCTCGACCTGTTATGAGCCATAAATCAACATGACTTATAAAGTTACTGGGGTCTGACATTTACCACCCCTAGACTGCATATGCGACGTATCAGACGAAGAGACCGGACTGTACGGTAAGTGTTGCTAGTTGGCTCGACGGGAGTTTTTACAGCTTCGCTGGTTTTCTTCTGATCGCTTCAATACCCGGGTGGCCGTTATGTTTAGCTGACCTCTTGCGGCTTGTAGATGTTTGATATGATCATCATCTACTGCTGGCGTATTGACGAGTCTTAGAGTCCCACAATGAAGTTTCCTGGCTCAGGCAAAACGATGTGGTGTGCATATGAGATATGCGCGGGACCCGCTTAAATACGGTTATGTGATAACGTATATTAATCGGGCATTTTCTATTTAACGGATTGTATGAGATATGACCGGTTTGGTAAATCAAGTATTGATTTAACAAATTACATTTAGATAAATTCTTTAAGTAAATCCTTTTGTATGCATGCATGCATGCACATGATGATGTGCATGAACACATACATGCATACATAGTATCATGGTTGTTGATACAAGAATGGTGGCAATATAAGACTTATATTGAAGCTTTTAATTTGTATTTATCATTTTAAGTTAATGTAAAGAATACCTTCACATGCTTCTTTATATCTTTTCATTTTAAGTTAATGAAAAGAAAACATACACATGCTCCTTTATTCTTTAGTGGGTATCCTTTACTTAACTTAATGAAAAGAATTTCCACCCATGCTTAATTGTTTAGGAAAAGAATTTCCACTCATAATTATGGTGGTAATGGAATAATGGTGATCATTCCTTTCTTATCACTATAAATAGCTTCATATGTGATATGAAGCAAGGTGTACAAAACTTGTGCAAAATTGAGTGCAAGGGTGTGAAGAATACAAGTTATCATATGTGATATGATAGAAAGCTCAAGCCACCATTATCTTCTTCTTCCTCTCTTAATTTCTTTTTTGAGTGAAGTTGATAAAAGAAAGGATTTCAATTGAAGAACATAAACCACATCATCATACTACACACCTCTAGCCGATTTGTGTAGGGTGTTTGCTCTACTTCGTTTGCGAAACAAGTATGGCAAGGAGCTTTGGGCCAAGGGACTTCGGGTGGATCATCGTGGACAAGGAAGGCTTCCATCGATCCGTTACAAACTCTCAAAGTGCCAAGGAGTCACCGAGGAAGATCTACAAAGGTCGTATTTTTCCTCTTAGTGATAGTTTTACAATTGCATGTGATGTTTAGTTGTATGAATCCCTAAAACTTCTAGCTACGATTCTCGTCGGGGCTAGCTTAGCACCTCTAAAATTTTGATTATGGCATGTGTGATGCCACCGAACGCTTGACCAGGTGCTAGGCCATCCCAGCACTAAGCACCCGTATACAATCTTTGATGTCAAACACCAATGGATGTGGGATCATCTATCGCCCATCATATGGGTCAAGAAACGTATACGCTAGTCTACTCTAGAATATCGATGCCCCGTCTCGATACTCCCACGAGTAGGAACAATTGAATGATGTACTTACGGACTACCCTGGCCCCACGAGTATGATCTGCATCATAATCCTGGTAGTCAAGTACTCATCCTAAGGGCTTTATCAACATTTAACAGAGAGACAATAAATATACATATTTAGATAAAGAGTAACCAGATAGTATACTATCATGTCGAGCAAGAAAGTCCTCCATATATATGTCCAAGCATCCACTATAATATACATCATATGTACAATAATGGCCTCTAGGGCATACATACAACTAACAATATGTAATGATACATATACCGGATGAAATATTCCGTATTTATACAAGAATACTTCAAAAAGAAGGGCACTTCATATTTGTTTTTCTTTTTAGAAAAACAAATGGAAAATGACGTGTTAATGAGGTGGCAATGAAGCATGGTGATGAGTATGGCTTAGGCATTTATTGTGTGCATTTATCTAGTGCACTATTGCATTATGGTTGTGTTATATGTAGCCATTCTCTTTTTTTTTACTTGATGATTTTTCTTCATCTCGCTTGAGCATCTTTCATGGTTGCTAGCTTGAGCAACCATCTCCTCATGTCTTCTCCTTCTTCTTCCTTCTCTTGCTCTTATGAGCTTGAGATAAAAATAGAGAAATTTTTAGTGAAGTATTTCTACATCACCGATCATCCACACCTAGCAAGTATGGATCATCGGTTAGAGCCTCTTCCGGTTTTCCTCGGGTGGATCGTCTTTGACGAGGGTGGTCAATTTCAAGTGCGATCCCGGTGGATACAAACTTGGAAGGGTCTTCCACAATTGGGTGGACACGCGACAAAGGTTGTAATTCTTCAACCCTTGCACTTTTAGTTAGCTAGTTTAGGTTATTGGATCGAATCCTGGATTTTACGGGCGTTCGGTGTTCGCTAAAATTTTTGTTTTCGCTTCCGCCTCGGCCGCGGCTTCCGCGGCGTAGGCACTGAAACCCTAACAAAGATAACAGAAAACTAGTTTGGGTCCATATCTGAACGATCGACGACAGTGATTATTCATTTGCATCGTCAACTTGTCGAGCGTTTTCAAGAAAGGTGAACAGATTTGCATATGATATTTATTGACTTAGAGAAAATGTACGACAAGGTATCTAGAGAGGTATTATGGGGGACAGTGATGAAGAAGGGGGTCTCAGTCAAGTACATTGACATAATCAAGGACATGTACGATGGAGTAGTGGCAAAAGTCAGAACTTGCGGCAGCCTAACAAGTGATTTTCCGTTTACAATTGGCTTATATCAAGGGTCTGCATTAAGTCAATTCATGTTTACCATCATGATGGATGAGTTTACTAGAACTATCCAAGATTAGAACCTTGGAGTATGCTATTCGCTGATGATATTGTTCTAGTAAATGAGACGAAAGCATGGGTTAATACCAAATTGGAGTTATGGAGGCAAATGTTGGAATCTTAGGGATTCAGATTGAGCAGATCCAAGAGAACATATATGCATTGAAAATTTAGCAAACAGAGAAGTCGAGACCACGGTGGTATAATACTGGATGGGCAAGAGATATCACCGAGCGATCAATTTAGATATCTAGGTTCTATTATCCAAAAGGATGGGGAGATCGATAGCGATATCAATCAAAGGATCCAAACTGGATGGTTGAAATGGAGGAGTGCAACAGAGATTTTTTGCGATCGTAACTTTCCGTTAAGGTTGAAAGGAAAGTTTTATCAGAGCGCTATTCGGCGTGTCTTATTATATGGTACAGAATGCTGGGCTCCTAAGAAATATCATACACAAAAGATGCACGTAGCGGAGATGTGCATGCTTTGTTGGATGTGTAGTAATACTAGAAAAGATAAGGTGCAAAATGAGGATATTCGTGCAAAAAATGGTGTGGCACCTGTGGAGGAGAAAATGCGGGAAAACCGGCTAAGATGATTTGGTCATGTGCGACGCAGACCTATGGAAGCACCGGTTCGACGAATAGATACTCTCGATATAGGTAATGTCATAAGAGCAAAAGGGAGATCGAAGAAAACATGGATGGAGGTGATACGAAAAGATATGGTTGCCAAAGGCCTCAATGAAAGTATATTATTCGATAGGAGTGAGTGGAGGCGGAAGATTCATGTGCTGGACCCGGCGTGATTCTCATGTTGGTTCATGTAGCTTACCCCATATGCTTGGGATAAAAGGCTTAGTTGTTGTTGTTGTTGTTGTCAAGGGTTAGTGATGGAGGTTAGGATCTTCTTCAGATGTTGTCCTCCGTCGATCCGTCGCAAGCGTTGGTGGACGACTGATATTGGTGTTGAGAGTTGCCTCCTTGAACGTGTGGATCTCAGTGGGCTTGTTGTGAGGCGGAGCCGAGCTATCTGCAAAAGAAGTCCCGTGATGGTTGTACCACTGTGGACTCTCCGACGATTAAGTTAGCTAAGGAATTTGGGCAGAGTAGCGGCTTATTGAAATAAAATTCCCTTACCCGAGTCGTCTGGGAGAGGGTTTTTTATAGTGGTCGCATGGAGCGAGCTGGCGCAAGATCTTCGCCGTCGGTTACGCCCCTGACCTTACGCCTGCGTGAATGACGGGATCCCCCCGTTAATGACGAGATACGCTCGTTAATAGGAGGATACGACGGCGTGGAACGCGGGATCGTGGGGTGGCGGATATCTCGCGTCTGGAGAGATCCGTGGATCCGTGGTGGAGGCGCTCGCGATCTGCGTTCTAGGTTGCTCGGTAGAACCGGGGATGCTTAGCTCGGCGGAAGGCTCGAGATGAGGGGGAGGCCGAGGAAGCTCGGTTCTGTGATTGCTTGGGGGCAAGCCGGGAGGGCTGAGGAAGCTTAGCGTGTAGGAGGGCTCGGAGGCGAGCCTATGGTTATTCGTAAGGCGTGCATATGAGTGTTCAGGGATCCATCGAAGGTCGGGTCATACTTCGGGACGATAGCCCGGGGATGCCTCCAATATATAGTGCTTGCCCTGTTTCCGTGGGCCCCGGAACACGTCATCTGCCATGTATCATGATCTGGGGAGTTTCCACATATGAGCATCATCAGTTAGTATAGGGACGGACATTCCTCGGAACAATATTTTCTATGTGCATTTCGGATTCGTCGTGCCCCAAATTTGGCTACGTTCGTGGACCGATTTTGGATGAATCATCATATCATTCAACCCACCAGATAATATTTCTCATGCATCAAAATCCTGAGAGGTGACAGGGGTACAAGAAACTACTACTAGCTCCATTAATCAATATAAATTGTCATGATCCCAAGTTGCTTGGAATCTTGGTGGTCTTTGTTTGCATGGAATTCCGCCAACCAACCATCAAGGAGGGGGGCGTCTAGGTAGCTAAGCTAGTACAACAAGACAAACCGTCCCCTATACAAAAACACACACATTTCCACATAAAGCAATCTAACTATGATCATCATCCCCTATACAGAAAACACACATATTTCCACATAAAGCAATCTAACAATGGTGGACGAATTTTGTTTTGTTATCAACCCTTTGCAGACATAGGGTTGGTAGATGTCGTGCAAGTTTTAACTTAACCCAATTTACTTGTTTCTATTTTTTTTTCCTTTTGAGGAAAACTAGAGTTTCTCGAGTTTTCCATTCAAAACTCTCCTTTTTCTTTTTTCCTTCTTTTGAGTGAAGTTGATGGTTTGAATTCATTTAGAGAATGAAGTTAGAGTGAGAATTATTATATATTAACCAATGTTTTAAGTCTCACACACATTGTCAATTAATGCAGTTTTCAAGATATAAAAAACAAAAAATCAAAATTAAATAGTCTCTGGTTTATTCCATGATAACAAGTAGTTGGCAGACAAAATTACAGCCAAGAAACACTGTCGGCCTCCAACATCACTTTAACATAGCAACCAGCTATATCAAACCTAGTTGATATTGAAATTAATTGCAAGCATCATGCATGTCCCTTATTCTAAAAAACTCTGATCAAAATATCAAATCAAAATCCATTTCCTATGCTTTAAACAAAAGAAAAGCATGGTGTTCGGATATTGAAGATTAAAAGAGTGGTTAGTAGGAATAGATGATCCTAGGACGAGTTTCGTGCATGCGACAGCCATGTCGGCTCACCTAAAAGTGTGCTCGATGGCTAAAGAGTTTTTGTTGGTCGAAGGGGGGTTATTGGGGCCCGGAGCTATCGAAAGTGTTGGTTGGGGCTTTATTATAAGGAAAGAAAGAGAGGTAGAGATTGTGGTGGTGGGATGATGAGCACTGCCTTTTCAAGATGCTCACCAGCCAAAAATTAAAAGAGCTGGTAGCTAGCAGAGATAGCATTGTGTTTGTGCCTGTCAATTTTTATCTGAGCAAGCAAAAGGCTGCAAATGCTCACAGCGGGGAACAATCCACACTTGAGCTTGAAAGTCCAGTCAATTATATCCCTGAAACTGTAATCCAACTGATTACACAGCGAATTATGGCATAATCATGCATGTTGCACATCCTAATTAAGCACACCTGCAGATGAGTTTCATTTTGTTATATAAAAAAAGAAAGGACTTTCTTTTTCTTTTTGTCCAGTTAATTTTTGGCACCGAGCATATATAGAAAGAAACTTTTTGATTGTGTGCTGGTCTTTTCATTCTCTTGACTAGCTCGGTCTAACTTAGCCTAACCTTACTCAAACCGCCGTGTAAAAGGATAGTGAAGACTGAAGGAATTACTTTATTTTGTTTATGTTTCTGTTTGGGGGTTGTGTTAATTCCCGGTTGGGATAAGTAAAATATGTTTTTCGTGAATCATGGCTTATTTGCATATCAATTTGAGACACATCATGATGGGTCCTACACTAATATCTTCAAGCGTGACTCTCGTTGCGGCGGTCTTTCGTTTGAATATGACACAAAGGGCGTGACACCGCATGTGTGTAAACCTAATGGAGACCTCCACTCATTCCTTTTAAGCAACCCAATATTAGTGTTGGATCCTAAATTAATATTGAATTATGTGAAATGTAAAATCGTTCACATGGTAATATATATATAATAAGAAGAAGAAGAACCAATAAAATAAATAATTTGTAAATGCTGAGTCGACCCACTAGTAGATTTGTACCCAAAATGGGTAATGATTACTCTGTACTCTCTGACTCTGCTGCAAAACAAAAAAACAAAAAAAAAATATCGTCAGAAACGAGAGAGACTCGGGGAGAGACATGCATTTCCTCAATGTTTTTTTAGTGTGTTTTTGTATTGGATCGGGTTTTCCCATACGTACTCTGTCTGTCTCCTTATCCCCCAACCTCCACTGATTGCTTCATTTGCGGCCCCGCACCCCACCATGCTAGCTTACTCTCTCTTTACCTGCCCGGCCGCTAACATCCCAACATTTAATCACCTGCATGCATGCCTCATGTGTGTGCATGCGTGTATTATCAATCTTGATTTCATTAAAAATGCATGTGAAAATATACATCTCTCATTTGCGTGCTCGTCATCGGATTGAAAAGAAAATCAAGGTTAGATACGATGTCAATTGATGTCTACGTACACGGATATTATTGAAGAAACATGTCGGGTAAACATTCAACTATTGGCTACAACTCATATTTACCTAAATCAAGATTGATCCAAAGGATGAAAACCTTGGTGTATGCGTAAGTAGTTTGTGCGCTGGACGCAAGGGACGTGTTGTGCATGTGAGGTTATGCATGATTACAATCTCCGAACGATTTTCCCTCTATGGCGAAGTTCCGGGGTCAAGAATCTAAATTGATGATTGCTAGGGAACTAATATATATGTCTTAAAATTAAATTGCATCTGGTCACGAACTATCATGACATACATGTGTCGGCCTTTATAAGGTCAGGACTCGGGACCACATGCTAACTTGCCATCCTACTATTGACCACATCAATTTTAATATTGTGCCCCCTCCCCCCTCCCCCTCTCTTCCAAATTCTTCTGATATCTCATAGGTGATATGAGCTGAGATGGCATAAAACCAAGAATTTTATATATATATATATATATATATATATATATATATATATATAATCAAAATGCATGTGATAAATGCCAAGATAAACATGGTGGTTGCGCGTTTATGATGACGGTTGCGCTCGGTACATTGAATGAGAGATTCCCGACAATCCTTGCATTTCCGGAAATAGGATGACCGGATATTTAATTTTAAGGAATATTGCATTAACATGCTTTTTTATTTTAATCATTCCCGGTAATATATGTATTTGCAACCGTTGACTGACGGCGAAGCTGGAAGAGAGCCGGTGGATGGCAGCGAGACCGGCAACGAACAGCCGATCGGCAACGGGCTAGCAAGCGTCCCGCAACTGTCACGTCCCGCTTCCCGATGTACGGTAAGGAGACGTGACTAGGCCCGCGACGTATTTACTCAGAAATAACACGTTAAGCGTAAATAAGCAATATAATATAAATGTATACAAGAAAGACATGGGATATAAATAAATATCAACTTTTATTTATTAAAGATTCTTTACAATACAACTGAAAAGTAAATATAATATGGAAAGCAATGCCTAAACAATGGCACGAACTGAAAGTAAGAGTATATACAAGTGACTATAGCTCTGAGTCCTCGATGAACTGCTCTAAGTTTTCTGGGCTGGGCTCGATCTCCAGAGAGTCGGGTCCTCCTGACAACATTCCAAAAAAAGAATAGAAAATGAATGTCATCAGCGAACAATCGTTCGGTAAATCCCAAAGAGAGATAGAAATAGACTGAACAGGTAAAAAGAATATATCTGATATAATATATGATTGTTATGTTAACACTGTTATTTGTATCTTGGTACAGAATATACCAGTGTATACGAGAGAAGTCCAACTATTCCGTGGACTAAGATATACGGAGCACAAGGAACCGTTAAACCACGAGAAAACAACAACGGATATTCAGGTTAGGTGTATTAAAGTGACCATTATCGTGTCACTTTTAACACATTCCATACCAATCTACCCCTTAAAAAACCCGTAATGTTTATTATATTGTTTATAGCTGTAATACTTGCCGAAACCATGATATCAATTACTCATGTAAACGGATAATCATGTGATCAAGTCAATATATATCCATGGTTCGGTCAGTTCAAGTTATGTTGATATAGATGGTATTCTGGTATTAATGTTCAAGTTCCAGTATATATGGATTCATGATATATTGGAGTTATATTAGAATTGTATTCATGTTTAGATTGTATTCAGATTAGACTGAGTTAGACTGAGACTCTGACTGAGTGAGACATTTAAACAGAATTGGATTCTTGAATTAAGTTTTGGAGTCATCGGTAACTGCTGCACATGGACAGCAGGATTTGTGACTTTTTCCAAGCCAATTACCATTGATAACCCCGTTTTAGTTTTCTACCTTAAATAGGCAAACACCCACTTTCTCCGGCTCCCTGAGCCTCAAGAGAATTGGTCCCGTTTAAACTTATATTTACTAGGGTCTTTATTGTAAATTAATAAACTTGAGGGGATTTTATGAAAAATAGTTTTGATAAACTTTCAAAATAAACCTCGGGTTTTTATGAATGTAATCTTTAAAAGTGAAGTATTCTAATGATCATAAACCTAGATTGAATAGTATATGGTATTTTAGTGTAAATTGGAATTATATAGATTTGTGATGGTATATTCATGAAATTTGGGATTCCTTTGTTTAAAAAACATGGAATTTATTATATATATTTAAAATAGATATTTTGATTGAATAGTATATGGTATTTTAGTGTAAATTGGAATTATATAGATTTATGATGGTATATTCATGAAATTTGGAATTCCTTTGTTTAAAAAACATGGAATTTATTATATATATTTAAAATAGATATTTTGATTATATATATATATATATATATATATATATATATATATTAAAAATAGAATTTATTTATTAAATAGAAAATCACGGTATCTTAAAAAATTGTAATAAAAATTCCATCGAGATCGTATGCTCCGTGATGAGGATTGTATCTTGCCCTACTAGTCCGATAGACATGCGATAATCCGCACCATCCTATTCGAATTCCCCAAAAATGGGTTGTGGAGACGTAATCGTAAGAAATTTGATTAAAATAATCTTAAAGAATACGGTTTTATTGGTTTAAAGTATTTTATTATAAAATTGTATTTATCCCACAAAATATTGTTCCAAAATCTATCGTACTATATCATGATGAGTGTTGTGATTGTTGGGGTCAAAATATGCACCCCCGGTTGATCAAGTCAAAGTCAAGGTCAACCCCAAGTCAGGTGGGCCCAAGCCCAGGTCAAGTGGACCCATGCCCAAGTCGAGCCCACGGCCAGCCTCCACCGTGCCAAAATATAGATCATGTAATAAATAACTTTTATGTAATTTTTTATGCATGAATGTATGCAAAATGGGCATAAAGCCAAATTTCTGTAAAGCCCATGGCTTATGTGCAAAAAGAAATGGCACATGAGCCATAAGATGGGCAAAATGCCATTTTGTAAAGCCCAAGGGGCTATATGTAAATATGTAAGCCTATATAATGCAACATGATGAAAATATCTAATATACTTTTCATTTCCCCCCCATAAAAAATTAGCGCCTGTGTGCCTCTTTCTCCTTTCTTAAGGTTCTAAAATCTTTTTCTTTCCCTTGAATTAAATCAAGAGTTTTACACTTCCTTTTCCAAAACTAAATAGTTTTTCACCACAAAACCCACAAAGGGGAACTTGGATCTGTCATTAAATTTCAAAAATGGGAGATTTTTAAGTCTCATCCCTTTTCTCCAAGATCTGGCCAAACAATAGGAAGAAGAACAAGACCCATCTCCAGAAACCACACTTTGGGGAAGAACTAGGGCTCAAGTGGAGAAGCTTCTTCATCAACTTCAAAATATCCTAGGAGTTTAACTCCTTATATATATATGTGTGTGTGTGTGTGTGTGTGTGTGTGTGTGTGTACAGAATAATAAGTGCTCCTTTCTGGGAGTACAACTCCCATTGCAGGGACCAAGTCCTTTTTGCCTCTCGAGCGCCCACATGATAACACATGGGGCACTAGCACCCGAGCGCTCAAAGCACTAGCGTCCAAAGCGCTAGCACCGGAGCACCCACGTGCTGACACATGGGGCGCTAGCGCTCTTGCGCTCAGAGCACTAGAGCCCGAGCGTCCACGTGCTAACACGTGGGGCGCTAGCGCTCAAAGCGCTAACACTCTTACGCTCAGAGCGCTAGCACTCAAAGCGCTGGCGCTGTTGCGTTCAGAGCGCTAGCACTCAAAGCGTTAGTGCCCGAGCGCCCACGTACCTGGTACGTGGGGCGCTAGCGCTCTTGCGCTCAGAGCGTTAGAGCTCTAGCGCTCTTGCGCTACACCCAAAAGCGCTGGCGCTTTTTCCCACGCATCTATTGGATGTCCTTTCCCTTTTTCATATATATATGTATGTATATATATATATATGTATGTATATATATATATATATGTATGTGTATATATATATATATATTGTCACGCCCCGCTTCCCAGAGTGCGCTAAGATAGGCACGTGACAGAGCCAACCATGCTATCCGTGGATAGGAAATATCTCTCCACAGTCACATTACGGCTGTCTAGAGATATCAAGAACAGGAAAATAAAATAAACTATCTAGTACATGTCCATGAGTTAGAATAAACGAGTCAAAAAATAATATTCGGAAGCAATAAATCCAAAGAGCAAAAACATCTGGAAAGTAAAATATAACTAAACTGGATACTAACTGGATCATCACTGTTCGGCCTAACGGCGGAAGTACTCCTGATCAGCCTGCGACAAAGGTAGAGGATTTGGGCCATGCAGAACCCAGACGTCAGTGCGTCATAATATCAACAATAATATAATCAGGGGGTAACAAGTTATGCAGGCATGAGTATGAACAGTAAAAAAAGTATAACAGTAACACGAATAAGAAACAGTGAAGGGTATAAGCACATGTGACGTGCGGTGAGTAATCTGAACTAAACTACTGGGTTAACTACTCTCAAGTCTTTGAAATCAATTTAATGAGTCGTCGATGTAACTCAATATTATCCTGTGCATGCCCGGGACCACTGTCAAGACTCTCGGGATAAATCCGAGACGTGCCGCTATGTAGTAAACAAGTAACATGTACAGACGAATGATGTCAGCAGCATCATCCCGGGGCTGGCCTAGCCCGTAAAACTGATCAGTATAAGGGTCGAACTGTTGAGTAACAAGTCAGGTTTCATCATTGATTTCCCCATACCCCCAAGTTATGTGTTCAAGTCAGGTATTGATAAATCTAAAGCTAATGCCAACACAAGATCAAGCAGGAACAAGTTTGTCTATACAGACAACAGGATATGTCCATCGGGACAACATGTCAGGATTGTCGGCATTAGAAACAGGATCAGGCAACATATCAAGTAGTGATATATCAGGTCATATCAGGTAGTGTGCATGTATCAAGTCATGTCAAGTAGTGGTGTATCAGGTCATGTCAAGTTGTGCACAGGTGTCAAACGGGTGCTCATAATCAAACTGTAGAAAGTATTGAATCAAGGTGAAAGTACGGATGTACCATAAAAGTATGGATGCACAAATATCGATCAGGGGCCACATCATGACTAAGTAGGATGCACAATTATCAAGCATGGTGTACTAATACAACAATAACATAAAATAATATGGTCTCAGCCTGCAACTAGATATGTAATAAACCGTACGGATACAGACGGATACTATAAAACTGTAAATCGGTAAAATTTGTTGAATATTAAAATACAAGCACTATTATTTATTAAATAGATATTGATATAATAATATTAACATGGATAACGTATTCAACCGATTAATAACTATAAAAGTGGTATTGATTAACCATGCACAAGAAAGTTCCGTTCAGAAATTCAGTATCACCCTGATTTGTAAAATAGTTTACAAATAACAAAAGTTCTCCAAAAGGGACGTGTCTTATACCAAAACAAAGATAATTCAATAAGGTTTTCATTTTTATAAGTTGAAGTATCTCAGGTTGTTCCTACAAAAAGTTATGAACATTCGAAATTGAAAGTTTGCTGCTGGAATTTCCCTGGACAACAGTTTAGAGATATTTTCATTTGCATTTTACGTTATTTAAACAATTTATTTTGCTAGTAAATATTTCATAGAGTTATAGTATTTTGAGTTAGCTTCGTAACGAACTAAAGAACGTATACTAATAATTTTTCTATGGTTTATAATGAATTTTATAAGCTAATGTGTACAGTAAATTTCAGATTTGTCGTATCCGCTTCGCAACGACGTTTCATGTGTAAGCTATAATATTTTCAAACTATATTTTGTATAACATTATAAAATTCAGATTATAAACTAATTAAAGATAATAATAAGAAATATTACGACGATATATATTTTAAATGATATGGATGCAAACGGGTATCCGAAAACGATAAAACTTTAATATGGATGTACAGTGCAATCAACATGTGATATTTTTATTCATATGGATGCATAATAATATACGTAACATGTAGCAAGATGAATTAGCATGCGACTGGATATGTAAATAGTGATATGGGTGCGCACGGATGTCCGAAGACAGTAAAATCGTAAAATGGTAATGTAGGATGCATTATTAAACAATAAGTAATGTTATTATTCAAATGGGTGCAATATATAGTAGTTTAGCATGTAACAAGATAAATTTGCATGCACTAGATACGAAATAAATTATATGGATGCAAACGGACGTCGTAAAACAGTAAAATGATAACAGGGGATGTATAATACACTAAACATGAAATATTATTATTAATATGGATGTAGTATATATCATAGCATGTAGCAAGATAAACTTATCTCGATCGAATCACGCGACGGATACTTACGGCACGTCTGACGTCGGTAAATCATCGCAACGCACACGTGGCACGCGGGACGGGTCCAGGCAAGGCAAGAGGGTAATCATGCAGGCAAGGTACGTTCACTGGATCACTCGGATCATCAGCGACGAGCACGGCTCCGACAGTGATCACCGGAATTAAGAAATAAGATCAAGAAAAAAAAAGAAGAAAGAAGAAAAAGAAGTAAGAAGAAGAGGCTGTATATTAAATAAGTAAAGGAAAAAAAAAAAAATATATATATATATATATATATATATATATATATATATATATATATATATATGCAGAGGGGAGAGAGAGAGAGAAAGGGGCTGTTAGTTTGTTAGGAAATTAGTTTAGATTTAAATTGAAAAAATCTTTTATTAGTTAACTAAATTTTAATTTGTATCAGTTTATAAAATTAATATTATATAAATAAAATTTGATATTCTGGTAAATACAAATATAGTCCAAAACATGCCTGGGTCGGGTCTAAAATTCAGTTTTAAAATACGAAAAATATACATATCGACCAAAATTAAAGTTGGATATCCGGATAACGAAAAAATGCATACCCCCAAGAACGGATGCATGCACGTGCACGTAGCCATCCAAACAAGTCCGTTTCACTGAACGGGACGAGAACAAGATGCCCGGATGCTACCACGGGGTTAGGGGTATCATACAGGCCATGCAATGTATTTTTAAAATATTTTATATGGTTTTAAATATTATACTTAAAAATGCAGATGCCAGATAAATGCCAGTATACAGTATACAATAATGTAAGTGAACGGATCCATATAATAATCCAGGATAAATTATAAACAAGAATCAAGACAGGTTTCAAGCAAACGGGTCGGGTCAGATGCAAATACAAATGTCAAATACACTATTCGCACCCAAAACACAGTAAATCAGGAAAATACCATAAATAAAGAAATACTTTAAATAGAACTGGTATAAATGAACTAGGATGTTATATTATACCCAACTACAAAAAGAATTTCGTCATCGAAATTTCCAAGACAAGAACAATTAAGAATTTACAAGAATAGGTGTGGAAACTTCTGTCAAATCTCGTCTTCTCGTTCCCAAATCAATTCTCCATGCGAGCGATTCCCCAAGAGACAAGTACGAGAGGGATAATCTTGTTCTTAAGAACTTTTTCTCTTTGATCAACAATCGACATCGGTCGTTCCTAAAAAGTTAAATCATCCCTTAAAATCAGCTCTGAATGATCCAGCACGTGTGTTTCATCTCAAACATACTTACGGATTTGAGATACATGAAACACGTCATGAACATTCGCCAAAGATTGTGGTAAAGCCAATCGATAAGCCACTTCTCCAACACGCTCTAAAATCTCGAAAGGCCCTACGAATCGAGGACTAAGCTTGCCTCGACTCTCAAAACGAATCATTCCCCTAGTAGGTGATATCTTCAAGAACACAAGATCACCAACAGCGAACTCTAGAGGTCTTCTCGATGTATCAGCCCAACTCTTCTGCCGGTCTTGGGCTGCCTTCATATGATTACGGATAGTATTAACTTTCTCAACTGTTTGCACAATCAAAACCGGTCCCAACAGTTTTCGCTCCCCAATATCATCCCAACAAACGGGTGAGCGACACCTGCGACCATATAATGCTTCGAATGAAGCCATCTGAATAATCGTCTGAAAGCTGTTATTGTAAGAAAACTCCACCAAGTGTAGATGATCCTCCCATAAACCTTTGAAGTCTAACATGCAAGCTCTCAACATTTCTTCAAGGGTTTGGATCGTTCTCTCCGACTGGCCATCTGTCTGAGAATGATAAGCTGTGCTAAACTTCAGTCGAGTTCCCAAACTTTCCTATAAGCTCCTCCAGAAGTGCGATAAGAATCGGTTATCATGATCAGAAATGATGCTCACAGGTACTCCATGCAATTTTACAATCTCCTGCATGTACCGTTCTGCTAACGTTTCCGTTGACTGACCAACTCTAAATGGTATGAAATGAGCTGCCTTGGTCAATCGATCAACAATCACCCAAACTGCATTGTTACCCATTGGACTCCGCGGTAAAGCTGCCACGAAATCCATGGTTATATGTTCCCACTTCCATTGAGGAATCGGAAGTGGTTACAATAAACCAGCAACCCTTTGATGTTCAGCCTTAACTTGCTGACACACCAAGCACTTCGCTACAAAGCGAGTAATCTCCCTTTTTATGCCTTCCTACCAGAAATGCTGTCTTAGATCACGGTACATCTTCGTGCCTCCTAGATATACAGAATATGCGGAACTGTGTGCCCCCTTCATAACTTCTTCACGAATATCTCCTTTCGGCACACACAAACGGCTACCATATCACAACGAACCATCTTCATGAATCAACAAGTCCGTTCGAAGTCCCGCTTCAACTTGTTCTCGAAACTTTTGTTCGGGTCTACGGAGCGCTCCCGCCTTAGTCTGACTGTGTTGCCTTAATACTCTCGATCAATGACGATTGTACTTGCAGCTGCATCAACTGTCCTGAAGAATGCGGTAGCACGATCTCCAACTCGAATCTCTGAAAGTCTTCGATAAGCTCCTTCTTTGCAGTCAACATCTGAATTGCTAGCAACCGACCAAGCGCATCCGGCACTATATTAACTTTCCCCGAATGGTACTTAAGATCAAGATCGTAGTCATCCATCAGCTCCAACCATCTACACTGTCTCATGTTAAGCACTTTCTGTGTGAACACATACTTTAGGCTTTTTATGATCGGTGAATACTTTGACCCTTTCGCCCAATAAGTAGTGTCTCTAAATCTTCAAAGCGAAGATCACAGCTGCTAACTCCAAATCATGAGTTGGGTAATTCTTCTCATGGGTCTTCAACTGCCGCGATGCGTAAGCTATAACCTTCTCATGCTGAATCAAAACACATCCCAAACCTTTCCCAGACGCGTCGCTGTGAATCACCAATCCTCCGGAACTGTCTGGTATGGTAAAAATAGGAGCGGTTATCAATCTTTGCTTCAACGTTTCAAAAGCTGACGCACAACCATCTGTCCATATAAACGGTACCTCCTTACACGTAAACTTGGTCAAAGGCTCAAATAAACGAGCAAAATTCTCCACGAACCTTCTGTAATATCCGCCAAGTCCAAGAAAACTTCTGATCTCTGCTACGTTCTTTGGAATCGGCCAACCTTGAACTGCGGTGATTCCATTTCTGGATACGACATACCCCAAAAACTTCACTTTTTCAAGCCAAAACTTGCACTTGCCCATCTTCGCATACAATCTTTCTTGCCTCAATGTCTGCAGTGCGATCTTCAAATGTTCTGCATGCTCTTCTATGCTCCTCGAGTAAATCAGAATATCATCAATGAACACCACTATAAACTGGTCCAAGAATGGTGAAAAGATTCGGTTCATCAAGTCCATAAATATCGCCGGTGCATTCGTTACTCCGAAGGGCATCACTAAATACTCGTAATGTCCATACCAAATTCAGAATGCGGTCTTGCAAATATCCTCTGATTTAACTCGGACCTGATGATATCCGGATCGCAAATCCTGCTTCGAGAATACCCTCGCACCACTAAGTTGCTCGAATAATTCGCCAATACGAGGGATCAGGTACTTGTTCTTAAAAGTCACCCGGTTTAATCCTCGATAATCGATGCACATCCTCCTTGTGCCATCTTTCTTCTTGACTAGAAGAACTGGAGCTCCCCAAGGTGAATTACCTCTGCGAATCCAACCCTTCTCAAGTAATTCGGTAACCTGCTTCTTGACTTCTTCCAACTCTACTGGTGTCATCGGATAGTATGCCTTTGAGATTGGCGCTGCACCAGGAACAAGATCGATCGCGAACTCCACATCTCGTTTTGGCGGTAAACCCGAGATGTCTTCGAACACGTCTATGAACTCTCGAACTACAGTTGGCGCTTCCTCCTTGTCAACTTCCATCGATGCAAGAACGGTATTTGTCGGCCTAGCCCTAAACTCGACTGGCTCGACAGAACTGCTACCTCCAGCAAAACAAACTTCGGATGTTCGGGAATCTGGAAAATCACTTTCTTTGCTCTACAATCTATGTGAGCATGGAAAGTGTCGAGAAAATCCATTCCCAAAACAACATCATAACTGCCGGTATCGATCACCAAGAAATCTGCAAAACATAAACTGGTAAGCAATGAAACTAAGAGAACCAAGGTAATAAAACGACCATGGAACAAGTAAATGAATAAAGACTAGGACTCCAAGTTACTTAAATAGAGTGCCGCATTGTAATCATGCTGCAGTTCATAATTACAATCACATAACTCCGTTCAAGTCGCCCAAATCCTAATATTAGAATCAAAGGAACATGGAGAAACAATAGGGAACCAAAAGGTATCAAGCCGAGATGCAAAGTTGCTTGCATATCGTCAAGGCAAGGATCAAGAGAAAGATATGATTCAAGAATCACGATAACAATGTGGCAGGACATGCTCCTAATCACGGATTTTCTGACTCGTGTATTGGGTCCAATACCCAACTACAAAGAATCAAACCCGATTAACCTAAATCCTATGGCTCTGATACCAAACAAACCCTGTCACGTCCCGCTTCCCAGAGTGCACTAAGATAGGCACGTTACAGAGCCAACCATGGTACCTGTGGATAGGAAACATCTCTCAACAGTCACATTACAGCTATCTAGAGATATCAAGAACAGGAAAATAAAATAAACTATCTAGTACATGTCCATGAGCCAGAATAAACGAGTCAAAAAATAATATGCGGAAGCAATAAATCCAAAGAGCAAAAACATCTGGAAAGTAAAATATAACTAAACTGGATACTAACTGGATCATCACTGCTCGGCCTAACGGCGGATGTACTCCTGATCAGCCTGCGACAAAGGTAGAAGATCTGGGTCATGCAGAACCCAGACGTCAGTGCATCATAATATCAACAATAATATAATCAGGGGGTAACAAGTCATGCAGGCATGAGTATGAACAGTAATAAAAGTATAACAGTAACACGAATAAGAAACAGTGAAGGGTATAACCACATGTGACCTGCGGTGAGTAATCTGAACTAAACTACTGGGTTAACTACTCTCAAGTCTTTGAAATCAATTTAATGAACCGTCAATGTAACTCAATAGTATCCCGTGCATGCCCGGGACCACGGTCAAGACTCTCGGGCTGAATTTGAGACGTGCCGCTAGGCAGTAAACAAGTAACATATACAGACGAGTGATGTCAGCAGCATCATCCCGGGGCTGGCCTAGCTCGTAAAACTGATCAGTATAAGCGTCGAACTGTTGAGTTACAAGTCAGGTTTCATCATTGATTTCCCCATACCCCCAAGTTATGTGTTCAAGTCAGATATTGATAAATCTGAAGCTAATTCCAACACAAGATCAAGCAGGAACAAGTTTGTCTATACAGACAACAGGATATGTCCATCGGGACAACGTGTCAGGATTGTCGGCATTAGAAACAGGATCAGGTAACATGTCAAGTAGTGATATATCAGGTCATGTCAGGTAGTATGCATGTATCAAGTTATGTCAAGTAGTGGTGTATCAGGTCATGTCAAGTAGTGTACAGGTGTCAAACGGGTGCTCAAAATCAAACTGTAGAAAGTATTGAATCAAGGTGAAAGTACGGATGTACCATAAAAGCATGGATGCACAAATATCGATCAGGAGACACATCATGACTAAGTAGGATGCACAATTATCAAGCATGGTGCACTAATACAATAATAACATGAAATAATATGGTCTCGGCCTGCAACTAGATATGTAATAAACCGTACGGATACAGACGGATACTATAAAACTGTAAATCGGTAAAATTTGTTGAATATTAAAACACAAGCACTATTATTTATTAAATAGATATTGATATAATAATATTAATATGGATAACATATTCAAACCGATTAATAACTATAAAAGTGGTATTGATTAACCATGCATAAGAAAGTTCCGTTCAGAAATTCAGCGTCTCCCTGATTTGTAAAATAGCTTAAAAATAACAAACGTTCTCCAAAAGGGACGTGTCTTATACCAAAACAAAGATAATTCAATAAGATTTTCATTTTTATAAGTTGAAGTATCTCAGGTTGTTCCTACAAAAAGTTATGAACATTCGAAATTGAATGTTTGCTGCTAGAATTTCCCTGGACAGCAGTTTAGAGATATTTTCATTTGCATTTTACGTTATTTAAACAATTTATTTTGGAAGTAAATATTTTATAGAGTTATAGTATTTTGAGTTAGCTAAAAACGAACTAAAGAACGTATAATAATAATTTTTCTATGATTTATAATGAATTTTATAAGCTAAGGTGTACAGTAAATTTCAGATTTGTCGTATCCGCTTCGCAACGACGTTTCATGTGTAAACTATAATATTTTCAAACTATATTTTATATAAAATTATAAAATGTAGATTATAAACTAATTAAATATAATAACAAGAAATATTACGACGATATATATTTTAAATGATATGGATGCAAACGGGTATCCGAAAACGGTAAAACTTTAATATGGATGTACAGTGAAATCAACATGTGATATTTTTATTCATATGGATGCATAATAATATACCTAACATGTAGCAAGATGAATTAGCATGCGACTGGATATGTAAATAGTGATATGGGTGCGCACGGATGTCCGAAGACAGTAAAATCGTAAAATGGTAATGTAGGATGCATAATTAAACAATAAGTAATGTTATTATTCAAATGGGTGCAATATATTGTAGTTTAGCATGTAACAAGATAAATTTGAATACACTAGATACGAAATAAATTATACGGATGCAAACGGACGTCGTAAAACAGTAAAATGATAACAGGGGATGTATAATACACTAAACATGAAATATTATTATTAATATGGATGTAGTATATATCATAGCATGTAGCAAGATAAACTTATCTCGATCGAATCACGCGACGGATACTTACGGCATGTCCGACGTCGGTAAATCATCGCAACGCACACACGGCACGTGGGACGGGTCCAGGCAAGGCAAGAGGGTGATAATGCAGGCAAGGTACGTTCACTGGATCACTCGGATCGTCAGCGACGAGCACGGCTCCGGCGGTGATCACCGGAATCAAGAAACAAGATCAAGAAAGAAGAAGAAGTAAGAAGAAGAGCTTGTGTATTAAATAAGTAAAGAAAAAATAAATAAATAAAATATATATAAATATATATATATGCAGAGGAGAGAGTGAGAGAGAAAGGGGTTGTTAGTTTGTTAGGAAATTAGTTTAGATTTAAATTTAAAAAATCTTTTATTAGTTAACTAAATTTTAATTTGTATCAGTTTATAAAATTAATATTATATAAATAAAATTTGATATTCTGGTAAATACAAACATAGTACAAAACATGCCTGGGTCGGGTCTAAAATTCAGTTTTAAAATACGAAAAATATACATATCGACCAAAATTAAAATTGGATATCCGGGTAACGAAAAAATGCATACCTCCAAGAACGGATGCATGCACGTGCACGTAGCCATCCAAACAAGTCCGTTTCACCGAACAGGACGAGAACAAGATGCGCGGATGCTACCACGGGGTTAGGGGTATCATGCAGGCTATGCAATGTATTTTAAAAATATTTTATATGATTTTAAATATTATACTTAAAAATGCAGATGCCAGATAAATGCCAGTATACAGTATACAATAATGTAAGTGCACGGATCCATATAATAAGCCAAGATAAATTATAAACATGAATCAAGACAGGTTTCAAGCAAGCGGGTCGGGTCAGATGCAAATACAAATGTCAAATACACTATTCGCACCCAAAACACAGTAAATCAGGAAAATACCATAAATAAAGAAATACTTGAAATAGAACTGGGATAAATGAACTAGGGTGTTACATATATACATACATATACACACACACACATACTCTACAACACTGTCCCTCTCAAAAAAGTTTGGGCCGGGGCGCTGCCCCGTACCCCGCAAGGGGGCTGCTAGCCCCCTGGACCCCCAGCCCGCTATCCGAATACCGGGACCCCCGTAAAAACTCTGTGGGGCCGCGGATATATCCAAAACCCCTTCAAAATACAGCACTGCATATTGTGTTCGTATGATCAGTTTAACCCGTCAATCGGAGGTTCCCTCGCTCCAAAGGCGAGGGGCAATTAACGGCAGCTTAGTCCGCGGCCGCCGGATATTCGGATCTCCACAATCAATAAACCCCAGCCTACCCTACGCAGGGAGAATCTGTAATGCGCCTGACAAGCGCGCGCGTATTCCCATCTCAATAGGTTGACAAAAAACACCATATAGATTCTGGCACGCCCGGTGGATCTATCTCTCCTCCCATATTTCGGGTTAAACGTTCATGCGAACTCAATCAATATACATACCTATATTTATACTAAAATAATGCTTTTTCATGCAGGTTTTCAGGCAATCACTTTTCAACAATGTCTCCAAAGATGAACTCAGCTCTCAGCACGGCTCCCGTCTCCTACACGATGAAGATAGACTCCAGGACGGTCCTTCCGGCCAGCCTCGGGCGACAATGGGAAGAGCCGCCGCTACCATTTGGCTCTATTCTGTTTGTGTCAGCTAACGCCATCTCAGCTCCTCAAGCCCCGGTGACGGACAAACCGGTCTCGAAAGGTAAGAGGCCAAATGTGGTGGTCTCGAAGGCGCCCCAACTCAAACGCAAGTCGGTGTTTGAACTACTCTCCTTAGCCCCAGCTAGGGGCAAGGCCATCAACACCAACAAAGAAACAGGGCGTCTCGAGCAAGCTCCGGCGATGCCCCTGACAACTGCTCAATTGGGTATCTTCTCTAAGCTCCCCATCACTCAGCCTATGGAAGCTTCCCGGAGAGCAGAAGCCTGCCAAGCGCTCAAGACAGAGAAGCTGAGGCAGAAGCAGCTCAGATACAGAGCCAACAAAAAGCCTAGGGCTCTGGCCATGTTAAAATTTGTGAATTTACAAAGCCCGGACCGCTCCGCGAAACCAGCTGCCAGTAATGAAAGGATGGTTGAATGTGTTATCCACACCGTCTACATGGTGGGCACGCGTCCCAGCGACAACCTTCGCAGCAAAAGCAAGAATGGGGCCACCATATCTCAAATCCAACCTGGTGTGAATATAGTTGTTACTTCTCAAGACCAGCATCCTCCGGAGGGTGATGAAAATCCTCCCAGTGAAGCTGATAGGTAGAGAGAGCCCTCAATTCATGAGGAGTCGGGCTCGGAAAGCGAAGATGAGCCAACTTTCCATCCTAAGACCGCAGAGCAGCAACTTCTTCAAGAGCTCCGAAAACAGCTCAGAAGAAAAGACAAGGAGATGGACAAGCTCTACTCAAAGATCGACGACTTGAAAAATGTCGTCTTACGGCTTACGGCCTAACTTGCCTCTTAGCCGCCCAATCAAGCGCGGGGCTCTGCTCATGAACCGGGAAACGGTGTCCCGAGACAGCCGACGCCTATTCCCTCAAATCCAAAGGTGGGCGGACCGCACGAAAGCCAGTTGCATCCTATCTCAGGAAATGTCTTGGCTACCGATGACAGTAGCCCGCTAACTCAAGATCAAATCATGGATTTGGTTGCCAACAAAGTCAAAACATTGGTGGCCGAAGCCGAAGCGCAAAAAGATATCAGAGTAGTGGGAGACCATATCCTGCAAAGTATGATCTGGTAGAATTTCCTAGCGGCTATGTCATCACCAAATTCGGAAGATTCGATGGGACGGGAAATGCGAATCAGCACATCGCCCACTTTAAAGCCTCATGCGGGAATACTGGGGGCAATGATGCACTTCTCCTCCGCCGGTTCGTTAATAGCTTGGCCGATATTGCTTTCGACTGGTACGCGAGCATACCGGATAGCTCCGTCACAACTTTCGTCCAAATGGAATCTCTGTTTCGGCAGAGGTTCATGAGCGTTAGCGATAAAATCACCATCGCCGACCTCGTAAGGACCAAGCCAAAGAACAACGAAAGCAGCACGGATTTTATAACCCGATGGCGTAATCTCTCCGTCAAATGCGAACCGCCGATAGAGCAGGACCAATCTGTTAGTCTCCTTGTCGGAAATCTCAACAATTGGATGACCCCGTTTCTATGCACTGCGGGTCTCAAAACATTCCAAGAGCTGACCAGGAAAGTTCAGATGCTGGAGCGCTCAAAGCAGAAGTCCTCCTCGGATTCCCAAAATAACAATAGGTCCTGGAGAAACCGAAAGGACGATAATCGCAAAGGCGGAAATTCCGATGATTCTGAATCTTTCAATACCTCGGCTAATCGAAATAAGCAAAGGTCGAGCGGGCCTAATGCCAACCAGCCTCGGAAGCCAGTGTTCAGAGAGGGAGGTGAATCTCCACTGAAAGAGAAGCTGGATAAAGTCTATTCCTTCAGAAGGGACAAAATCCGTAAAATATTCAAAGACGCCCTGAGGAACGGTCTACAACTGCCAGAGTCAAAAAGACCGCAAGAAGCGAATATGACCGACGACCCCAAATACTGCCCCTATCACAGAGTGATAGGTCATGCCATTGAGGACTGCTTTGTCTTCAAAGATTGGGTCGAAAAGCAATACAAGGCAGGAGAGATAGAACTGTCTAAAGGCATGTTAACAAACAGTCCAGCTGCGACCGCCAATTTCATACAAACGGAGACTGAAGTTCTTCGTGAAACCGATTCTCTCGGACATCTGCCTTTCTCTGAAAACAGTCGACCACCACGTCATTAAACTGGGAATAGTCGACCTCTAAGTCGTTAAACTGGGAATGTAAAAATGTGTAAATAAAACAAAAAATAATAAAAAGCCGAAATGATAGGGCAACTCGCAATAAAAATCGGCTAGTAAAAATAAAGATGAAAATAAACAGCCGAAATGATGGGGCAACCGTGAATAAATAGCCGAAATGATAGGGTAATAGCGACCTTCGCGATAAGAAAAGATGAAATGATAGAGAAATCATGGCGATGATAAAAAAACGGCGAATGATGAGTCGCTCCTGGTACCATATTCCAGTGCAGCGATGCAGACGCCAACCAAAATCCAATTTCCCAAAAATTCTTCCAGCCCTACGGGTGGTCCCCCAAATTGACTACCGTATACCATCCACGGGCTCAAATAATTCTCGTCATACCCGTGCCGCACCGCAACCACCAGTTACGTGGCTGGTCTCTGCCCTTGGAATTATGGTCCATTGGGAAGATCCACTCATGTGTCTTCACGATGCATGAGGAGAACAAACCTTCGTGGGATCCTTACGACTCACGAAGGAAAAACACACTTGGGAGTCCCCACGACTCCTAAGGAGAAAGTACACCTACGAGATCCTTACGACTCGCAGGGAGAAAATGCTTTTATGGGACCCTTAAGGCCCATAAAATTGAAAAGCCTTAGGTGATAAGAATCTAAACCTGTCTCCTAAGCCATCGCTTTCCAACAAGCAATGGTGAATGATGAGTCGCTCCTGATACCATATTCCAGTGCAGCGATGCAGACGCCAACCAAAATCCAATTTCTTAAAATTCTTCCTGCCCTACGGTTAGTCCCCAAATTGACTACCGTATACTGTAACAACCCTAATTTTCTTATACACTTTTTCCTATACAAATTTTTAAATTATTTTTTTCAAAAAATCCATAAAGGGGTATTTATTACCTGAGCACAAAACTTAAGTAATTAATTAGAAATTTAATTACAAGAAGGAGCTTGTAGCTTATTGGTAATACCTTACATTGCTGAACCAAGCCACCAGAGTTCAAATCTCATGCCCCACATTATTTTTAATATTATTTTGTTTAAATTTTTATAGAAGCCCAACAGTCCACCTGAGATAACTCCCAAAACTTGAACTGAACCTGAAAATCTAAAAGCACCAGTGCCTACCCCACGAGACCCCCCACCTCCCGACCATCCGACTCGGCCCGACTCGGGCCGGCGCCGTCAGCCGAACTAGGCCGGACGGCTGAGTCGACAACTGAAAAGTTGTGACTTTTCAGTTGCCCAACTCCCCTGCACACACCATTTAATAGGATCGGTTCCCGAGACTTCAATATACCCTATTTACTACGATTTTTAATGAATTTTCTATATTTTTACATTTTTTTTATTAAAAACCCTTCACCTACTCTACCTCTAGCTTATCCTATAAATACACCCCCTACTCTCTACCCTCTCATCCTAAAATCCTGAGCCCACTCTCTCAAAATCTTCTCAAGAGTTGTGTACTTTGAAAACAAGTTCGCGGCGAAGCTCCGACGAAATTCCGGCGGAAATTCCGGCGACGTTTTTAGGAACAACCGGCGATGAAGCAACGCCTCAACAAACCCTTTAGTCCCCCCTCACTCTCTTGCTTAATCGAAACACATAAATCCCATTCTATCCCTCTTTCTTATTCTCTAGAATATGAAATTACAAAACCTGAAGGAATCGGAACAAATCCGATTTCCGATTCGGTTTTTTATAAAATTTCACTTCTCACCAATACATTCATGCTTAAACTTATTTATGTAGACTATTAAACATTTAACAAACAATTTGAACAAGTTTCATCACATGAAATGATAGCATTATCAAATTATCGTATTTTTTCCATTTAAATACCACAATAATTCGATTTCACATTTAACCCCTTAACTTTGCTATACATTTAAAGTAGAACACGAGGTAATGACCTACCTCCACACACACGCATATACAACTTAAAACGATATCATCAAAAATTTAGAATACGATAAAACAATACTTTCATTTAAATACCATATTCTTAATAAAATCATTTCTAAAAGTTTTAACTTTGATACACTTTTAAATAAATACCTCTTATTAGGAAAACACGATAAGTTGTGGATATCGATCGTTTATCTAAACCTGACTTTATGGTGTATAGGCTAGGCAAGTGAGAAAGGTAACTTTAAAAGGCCCGTCTAACGGTGATTCATGAGCGGATCCCTCCTTTCCTCATTTGTACTTACCTGGCCACAATTGGCGGTGAAGAGGCGATTTGAGGCATCTAACGACTTGTCGTTTAGACCATTTAGAAATAGGCTAGTTGACTTAGGAAACCCTAGAATCTAAAATACGGAAAATTGACAAATAAATACCTTTTACTTTATAAAACCGTTTTCTAAAGGACTTAGTATTTTACAATCTTTGGAAAGCGCCGCTACAACCCATTTTTGGGAAACCCGTTCGGGATGGAATGGATTATCGCACATCCTCGAGCTTAGTAGTGCGAGATTCAGACCTCCGCAAGGAGTATTCGGTCTCGAAAGGTTTAAAATACGACATCTTAAGAAAATGAGATTTTTGGAATATAAAATATTTATTAAAATTATTTTTGTATAAATATATGTATATTTATCATTTAAATATCTATTTTATTATAATTTAAATATTCCACCTTTTTCTAAAAATCACAAGAATAAATTTTACACTAAAATACCATGAACTTCAAATAAATCAATATTACAGATAAATACCTTTATTTATAAAACTAGGATATTTTCACTAGAAATGGCACAATATAAAATCCACATTCATTACAACTCTAAAGACGAATAATGAATACTTGAGGTGTATTTTGAAAAATAAATAAAAGTATTTTTACATAAAACCCCCTCAAGTTTTATAAATTACCCTAAGAACCCTAGTAATTATAAGACTTCGATTCACATTTCTAATTGTCTAACTCGGCTTTGAGTCTGATTATATCTGACTTGAATATGATTCAAGTACAATCTACAATCTACAATATTCCAATTCAATATGAACACATGAATCCATGAATCCAGTTACCAATCTATACAACTTGACTGAATCAAACCATGGATATACATCCATTATCCAGTTATTCCATTTACATGATTATGCAGTTACATCCGTTTACTGATATCATGGTTTTGGTCAGTCATCCAATTACACAATTCAATTTACAAGACAATACAATGCAATACAGTACTATCAATAACATAACTACACGGGGTATTGGGGTAGTTCATTCGTGAATCCAACATAATCTCAAGAGTCCCCCTAGATCATGAACCCATGTCTACTAACACAAGCAAGCAATCATGAGGGCCCGTGTTTCCATGCTCCTGGACTGTGGCCTGTTGAGTTTGGAATACTTCGGCGACGGTCGAAATCCCGCTGCTAACATATCATTTGGGCCCGTGGTTCTCTACCCCTGAATTACAGCCTGTTAGGTTTGAGAACACTCTTGAGATTAGTTGACATTCACCCTTGAACTTACGATAACAACAGCATTAACACTAAAACAATATAATACAACTGTAAAAGCTACTCTCTCTATCTTACTCTCTGTCTATTCTCCTTTTATATTTGGGACTTACCAAGCGACCTGTTCGTTGACGACATTCCATTTCTTTCTTCTTTGAATGTCGTCAGGTGGTTTGGACCCGGCAGAGATCGAGCCATCTCAAGAAGACTTGGAGCAGTTTGCCGAAGACCCTGCAATTTAGTTTCATTGTACACTTTTCCTTTCTGTACTTTTTATTTCCTGTTATGCCACTGTTTAGACATCTTTTATTTCAGTTGTATTTCCTTTTCATGCATTGTACAAAAGAATGTTAATAGATAAAAGTTGTTGCTTTTATTATCCCTTGTCTCTTGTGTATTTATTTTATATTGCTTAAATACGCTTAGCGTATGTACTTCTGAGTATATACGTAGCGGACCTCGTCGCGTCCCCGTACACTGGGAAGCGGGGCGTGACAGATTTTTGTTGGTGGCCCATGCAGGTTAGAGCTGTATGAATCCCTATCATGCAGTTCTGTTCTGCGTGAACAACCTAAGCAATATAACACAAGAACCAGCAATTAAAACATTCTTTACAATTCATGTTCCTTGAATCTTGCAATTTCATATTCCTTGAATCTTATCATTTCATGTACTTGAATCTGTCCTAACCCAAAATTTTCTTCAGGGTTATGGATTCCCCGAACAACACCAGCACCAATGTCAACAACACACCTCCAACTCCAGCACTACCTCTCACACCAGCTGTTCCTGCGCCACCCACCGAGCAAACAGTGCTACTTGAGGCAATCCGCAGCCTTCTTGAGGGACAGCAACAACTCCTGAACCGTCCCGAGACTGACGCACCGGGGGTAAAGCAATTTAGGGCTTTACATCCCAAGCAGTTCTCCGGAAAGGGAAGCCCACTTGAAGCTGAGGAATGGGCACAAAGCATAGAAGATGATCTGGCGGCAGCTCAAGTGCCAGACATAGCTTGGGTCCGTGTGGCGAAACTACAGCTCACGGACAATGCTCGCAACTGGTGGAAGACGGAAGAAAGCCGTCTTGTACAGCCTATTGAATGGAAGACTTTTCGCAAGAAGTTCGACGCGAAATACTTCCCTGTGACTACCAGGTTTGCCATGGAGCAGCAGTTCATTCATCTACAACAAGGATCGATGTGGGACAAATCAATAGATGAGGACGACGCTGAATTCACCATGCTAAGCCGATTCGCGGTACACTTGATACCGACGGACGAGATCAGAGCCCGTCGCTTTCAACAAGGTTTGGACATAGAGATTCAGGCTGCTCTAGCCACGGGAAAATTTCTGACTCATAAGGATGCTCTGGAAGCTGCCCGCAGTTATGAGGCAGTGATAAAAGCGAGGGGCAGACCTCAGTCTGCGGGAGTTAAGCGCCATGCCAACCAGATGGCAGGAGAAGCCGCATCAGGACCACCATTTGTACCAAGGAGACCGGGAGTACCAATCAACAGGCCCAGCCTAGCCTTTTGTACCTACTGCAAGAGAGCTGGACATCTGATGGAAGTTTGCCGACGAGCAAACGGTCTTTGCCTGATATGTGGATCATTCTCACATACCATAGGAACTTGTCCACACAACCGAACTAATCCTAATTCCGCAGCTAGACCAGTTTTCCAAGCCCCACCTACCCGGTTAACTCTTCCTGCACCACCTCCACGTGGACCACCTTTACCTCGACAATCAGCATTGTACCAGCTTGCACGAAGAAACGTGCCGAGAGGCCAAGCTTATAATTTGGCAGCCGTAAAAGCTGATACGGTTGGTCAGGATAACCCTGGTAATTATCTTCAACCTTTTCACACCCTTACATCACTTTGTCATTCTTCACACTCTCTCACCAAAATTTCCTTGAATCTGTTACACTTTCCTTTTACAAATTTCAAGGACGAAATTTTTATAAGGATGGTAGAATGTAACAGCCCTAATTTTCTTATACACTTTTTCCTATACAAATTTTTAAATTAATTTTTTCAAAAAAATCCATAAAGGGGTATTTATTGCCTGAGCACAAGACTTAAGTAATTAATTAGTAATTTAATTACAAGAAGGAGCTTGTAGCTCATTGGTAATACCTTGCATTGCTGAACCAAGCCACCAGAGTTCAAATCTTATGCCCCACATTATTTTTAATATTATTTTGTTTAAATTTTTATAGAAGCCCAACAGTCCACCTGAGATAACTCCCAAAACTTGAACTGAACCAGAAAATCTAAAAGCACCAGTGCCTGCCCCATGAGACCCCCCACCTCCCGACCATCCGACTCGGGCCGGCGCCGCCGGCCGGACGGCCGAGTCGACAACTAAAAAGTTGTGACTTTTCAGTTGCCCAACTCCCCTGCACACACCATTTATTGGGATCGGTTCACGAGACTTCAATATACCCTATTTACTACGATTTTTAATGAATTTTCTATATTTTTACATTTTTTTTATTAAAAACCCTTCATCTACCCTACCCCTAGCCTACCCTATAAATACACCCCCCTACCCTCTACCCTCTCATCCCAAAATCCTGAGCCCACTCTCTCAAAATCTTCTCAAGAGTTGTGTACTTTGAAAACAAGTTCGCGGCGAAACTCCGATGAAATTCCGGTGGAAATTCCGGCGACGTTTTTAGGAACAACCGGCGACGAAGCAACGCCTCGACAAACCCTTTAGTCCCCCCTCACTCCCTTGCTTAATCGAAACACATAAGTCCCATTCTATCCCTCTTTCTTATTCTCTAAAATACGAAATTACAAAACCCGACGGAATCGGAACAAATCCGATTTCCGATTCAGTTTTCTATAAAATTTCACTTCTCACCAATACATTCATGCTTAAACATCTTTATGTTGACTATTAAACATTTAACAAATAATTTGAACAAGTTTCATCACATGAAATGATAGCGTTATCAAATTATCGTATTTTTTTCACTTAAATACCACAATGTTTCGATTTCACATTTAACCCCTTAACTTTGCTATACATTTAAAGTAGAACACGAGGAATGACCTACCTCTACACATACGCATATACAACCTAAAACGATATCATCAAAAATTTAGAATACGATAAAACAATACTTTCATTTAAATACCATATTCTTAATAAAATCATTTCTAAAAGTTTTAACTTTGATACACTTTTAAATAAATACCTCTTATTAGGAAAACACGATAAGTTGTGGATATCGATCGTTTATCTAAACCTGATTTTGTGGTGTCAAGACTAGGCAAGTAAAAAAGGTAACTTTAAAAAGCTCGTCTCATGGTGATTCGTGAGCGGATCCCTCCTTTCCTCATTTGTACTTACCTGGCCACAATTGGCGGTGAAGAGGCGATTTGAGGCATCTAACGAATTTTCGTTTAGACCATTTAGAAATAGGCTAGTTGACTTAGGAAACCCTAGAATCTAAAATACGGAAAATTGACAAATAAATACCTTTTATTTTATAAAACCGTTTTCTAAAGAATTTAGTATTTTACAATCTTTGCAAAGCGCCGCTACAACCCATTTTTGGGGAACCCGTTCGGGATGGTGCGGATTATCGCACATCCTCGAGCTTAGTAGTGCGAGATTCGGACCTCCGCAAGGAACATTCGGTCTCGAAAGGTTTAAAATACGACATCTTAAGAAAATGAGATTTTTGGAATATAAAATATTTATTAAAATTATTTTTGTATAAATATATGTATATTTATCATTTAAATATCTATTTTATTATAATTTAAATATTCCACCTTTTTCTAAAAATCACAAGAATAAATTTTACACTAAAATACCATGAACTTCAAATAAATCAATATTACAGATAAATACCTTTATTTATAAAACTAGGATATTTTCACTAGAAATGGCACAATATAAAATCCACATTCATTACAACTCTAAAAACGAATAATGAATACTTGAGTTGTATTTTGAAAAGTATATAAAAGTATTTTTACATAAAACCCCCTCAAGTTTTATAAATTACCCTAAGGACCCTAGTAATTATAAGATTTCGATTCACATTTCTAATTGTCTGACTCGGGTTTGAGTCTGATTATATCTGACTTAAATATGATTCAAGTACAATTTACAATCTACAATATTCCAATTCAATATGAACACATGAATTCATGAATCCAGTTATCAATCTATACAACTTGACTGAATCAAACCATGGATATACATCCATTATCCAGTTATTCCATTTACATGATTATGCAGTTACATCCGTTTACTGATATCATGGTTTTGGTCAGTCATCCAATTACACAATTCAATTTACAAGACAATACAATGCAATACAGTACTATCAATAACATAACTACACGGGGTATTGGGGTAGTTCATTCGTGAATCCAACATAATCTCAAGAGTCCCCCTAGATCATGAATCCATGTCTACTAACACAAGTAAGCAATCATGAGGGCCCGTGTTTCCATGCTTCTAGACTGTGACCTGTTGAGTTTGGAATACTTCGGCGACGGTCGAAGTCCCGCTGCTAACATAACATTTGGGCCCGTGGTTCCCTACCCCTGGATTACAGCCTGTTGGGTTTGAGAACACTCTTGAGATTAGTTGACATTCACCCTTGAACTTACGATAACAACAGCATTAACACTAAAACAATATAATACAACTGTAAAAGCTACCTCTCTATCTTACTCTCTGTCTATTCTCCTCTTATCTTTGGGACTTACCGAGCGACCTGTTCGCTGACGACATTCCATTTCTTTCTTCTTTGAATGTCGTCAGGTGGTTTGGACCCGGCAGAGATCGAGCCATCTCAAGAAGACTTGGAGCAGTTTGCCAAAGACCCTGCAATTTAGTTTCATTGTACACTTTTCCTTTCTGTACTTTTCATTTCCTGTTATGCCACTGTTTAGGCATCTTTTATTTCAGTTGTATTTCCTTTTCATGCATTGTACAAAAGAATGTTAATAGATAAAAGTTGTTGTTTTTATTATCCCTTGTCTCTTGTGTATTTATTTTATATTGTTTAGATACGCTTAGCGTATGTACTTCTGAGTATATACGTAGCGGACCTCGTCGCGTTCCCGTATACTGGGAAGCGGGGCGTGACATATACAATCCACGGGCTCAAATAATTCTCATCACACTCATTCACCACTGCAATCACTAGTCCAGCGGCCAGTCTCCGCCTTTAGAATTATACTCCATTGGGAAGACCCACTCATGTGTCCTCACGATGCATGAGGAGAACAAACCTTCGTGGCATCCTTATGACTCACAAAGGAAAAACACATTCGGGGGTCCTCACGACTCCTAAGGAGAAAATGCACCTACGGGATCCTTACGACTCGTAGGGAGAAGATGCTTTTATGGGATCCTTACGGCCCATAAAATTGAAAAGCCTTAGGTGATAGGGATCTAAACCTGTCTCCTAAGACATCACTTACCAAATCACAGTGGCGAATGATGAGTCGCTCCTGGACCATATTCCAGTGCAGCGATGCAGACGCCAACCAAATTCTAAATCCCATACCCAATCGGCGAATGATGAGTCACTCCTGGTAACATATTCCAGTGCAGCGATGCAGACGCCAACCAAATTCCAAATCCCATACCCCAAAATGGCGAATGATGAGTCTCTCCTGGTACCATATTCCAGTGCAGCGATGCAGACGCCAACAAAGTCCCGAAATGTTTCCGGTCCTACGGTCTGGATCATACATCCTGCAAAACCATATACAATCCACGGGCGTAAAACGATCCCAATCTCTCCCAAGTCTTACCGGTGAGACCACATTCAAAGTCCCACCGGCGATGAAGATTCAAAAAATAGGGTATGTCCACAAACAAAATGGGCACGGATGAAAACCCGAAAGGGCTCCGTGAGTAAAAACAGAACTATTGCCGGCGAGTTTATGAAAACCCGAAAGGGCGCAAACTCGTAAAAAAGAGATGAAATGCACTTGCAAAGTCCTCTCGACTTTGTGAGGAGAAAATTCCCGCGTGAGATCCTTACGACTCACAAAGGAGCAACACCCTTAGGAGTCCCTAAGACTCCTAAGGAGAAAGTACACCTACGAGATCCTTTCGACTCGTAGGAAGAAAATGCTTTTATGGGATCCTTACGACCCATAAAATTGAAAAGCCTTAAGTGATAGGGATCTAAACCTGTCTCCTAAGCCACCAATTCCCAAATCTTCCCGGGGCAAATGATGAGTTGCTCCTGGTATTATTCTAGTGCAGTAATGCAGATGCCAAACAAAAACCGAAATCCTCAAATCCACTCATGACAAATGATGATTCGCTTCTGCTACCATATTCCAGTATAGCGATGCTGATTTCAACCCAAATCAAATCAAACCAACAACCTCTGCGGCGGAATCATGCTCCGTCCCAGAATTTACCCCGTGTCGAAATCATGCTTCGCCTCGGGATATCTACCTTCCCTGCCGGAATTATGCTCCGCCTCGGAATCAAATCAACCAACCGCTCTGCGTCGGAGTCATGCTCCGTCTCAGAGTGTACCCCGCGTCGAAATCAAGTTTCGCCTCGGTGTATCTACCTTCCCTGTCGGAATTATTCTTCGGCTCGGAATCAACCAACGACCTCCTCGTCGAAATTATGCTCCGCCTCAGAATCAAGTCAACCAGCAATCTCTGCGTCGGAATCATGCTTCGTCTCAGAATGTGCACCCCGTGCCGAAATCATGCTTCGCCTCGGTGTACCTGCCTTCCTTGTCGAAATTATTCTTCGTCTCGGAATCAAGTCGGCCAACAAGCTCTGCGCCGGAATTATACTCCGTCTCAGAATGTACCCCATGTCGAAATCATGCTTCGCCTCGGAGTATTTGCCTTCCCTGTCGGAATTATGCTTCGTCTAGGAATCAACCTCTGTATCGAAATTATGCTTCGGTCAGAATATCTGCCGCCCATTGGAATTATGCTCCGATCCCTGGAATCATGCTCCGCTCTTCGGAATGATGCTCCGATCTCTGGAATCATGCTCCGCTCTTCGGAATGATACTCCGATCTTTGGAATCATGCTCCGCTCTTCGGAATGATGCTCCGATCCCCTGGAATCAAGCTCCGCTCTTCGGAATGATGCTCCGATCCCGGAATTATGCTCTGACTCTTCGGAATGATGCTCCGATCTTCAAAATCATGCTCCGCACTTCGGAATGATGCTCCGATCCCTGGAATCATGCTCCACGCTTCAGAATGATGCTTCGATCTCTGGAATCATGCTCTGCCCTTTGGAATGATACTCCGATCCTTGGAATCATGCTCCACGCTATGGAATTGTCACGCCCCTCTTCCCGGTATACGGTGATGGGGACGCGACCGGTCCGCTACGTATTTACTCAGAAGCAAATATGCTAAGCGTAACTAAGCAATATAAAAGAAAATATATACAAGAGGCAAGGTATAATAAAAACAGCAACTTTATTTATTAACATTCTTTTGTACAATGCATGAAAAGGAAATACAACTGAAATAAAAGCAATGCCTAAACAATGGTATGACAGGAAATTAAAGGTACTGAAAAGAAAATGTACAATGTCTAGAGCTCAGGGTCTTCGCTGTACTGATCTAAGTCTTCTGCAGTTGGCTCGATCTCTGACGATTCCAAATCACCTGACGACATTCAAAGAAGAAAGAAATAGAATGTCGTCAGCGAACAAATCGCTCGGTAAGTCCCAAAGATAAGACGAGAAATAGAATAGACAGAGAGTAAGAGAGAGAGAGAGCAGCTTTTACAGTTGTATTATATTGTTATATTGTTGTATTTAGTGTTAACGCTGTTGTTTGTAGCTTGGTACAGAAGAATGCCGGTGTATACTAGAGGAGTCTCACTTTCCCTGGAGGCTAAGGTATCAGGAACTCAAGGAACCGTTGGGCCACGGTACAACAGAAACGGAATACATGTTAGGTGTCTTAATCTTACCGTCTCGTGCCACTTTTAACACCTTCCGTACCAATCTACCACTTAAACCCCGTAGTGTTTTGATTGTATTGTTTGTCTTGTAAATTGTATTGATTGTATAATTGGTTGACTGACCGAAACCATGATATCCGTAAACGGATGTAACCGTAGAATCATGTAAATGGAATAACTGGAGAACCATGTAAATGGAATGTATATCCATGGTTCGGTTCGGTCAAGTTGTATAGATTGATAATTGGATTCATGGATTCAGGTTGAATTGTAATATTGAAGATTGTAGATTGTAAATTGTACTTGAATCATATTCAAGTCAGATTATACTGAGACTCAAACTGAGTCAGACAATCAGCAAAATAACCTGAAGTCCTGATTGTTTTTATTAATTTGTCTACCTTAGATAAGCAAGCACCAACTTCTCTGGCTTCCTGAGGCTCAAGAGATTAGTTCCGCTTAAACCTATGTTTACTAGGGTCCTTAGGGTAATTTATAGAACTTGAGGGGTTTTATGTAAAAATACTTTTATATACTTTTTCAAAATATACCCCAAGCGTTTATTATTCATATTTAGGTTTGTAATGAATGTGGATTTTATATTGAGATATTTCTAATGAAAATATCCTAAATTCAGAAATAAATGTATTTATTTGTAATATTGATTTATATGGAATTCGTGGTATTTTAGTGTAAAATTGATTCTTGTGATTTTTAGAAAAAGGTGGAATATTTATATCATAACAAAATAGGTATTTTAATGATAAATATATATATATATATATATATATATATATTTATACAAAAATAATTTTAATATATTTTTTATATTCTAAAAATCTCATTTTCTTAAGATGCCGTATTTTAAATCTTTCGAGACCGAATGCTCCTTGCGGAGATCTGAATCTCGCACAACTAAGCCCGAGAATGTGCGATAATCCGCACCATCCCGAACGGCTTCCCCAAAATGGGTTGTAGCGGCGCTTTGCAAAGATTATATAAATACTAATCTTTTAGAAAACGGTTTTATGAAGTAAGTGGTATTTAATTATAAAGATATCAATTTTCCGTATTCTATGTTCTAGGGTCTCCTAAGTCAACTAGACTATTCCTAACTGGTCCAAAACGACAAGTTGCGAGATGCCTCAAATCGCCTCTTCACCGCCAATTGTGGCCAGGTAAGTACAAGTGAAGAAAGGAGAGATCCGCTCACGAATCATTGTGAGACGGGCCTTTTAAAGTTACCTTTCTCACTTGCCTAGCCTAGACACCAAAAATTCAGGTTTAGATAAACGACTGATGTCCATAACTTATCCTATTTTCATAATAAGTGGTATTTATTTAAAAAGTGTATCAATACTAAATCTTTTAGAAATGGCTTTATTTAGTAAAGGGTATTTAAATGAAAATGTTTGTTTTTCCCGTATTCTAAGTTTTCGATGGTATCGTGTTAGGTTGTATATGAGTGTGTGAGGAGGTAGGTCGTTATCTCGTGCTCTACTTTAAAGGTATAGCAAGTTTAATAGGGTTAAATGTAGAATTGAAACAATGTGGTATTTTAGTGAAAAATAAGATAAATTGAAATAGCCATCATTTCATGTGATGAAACTTGATCAATTTGGTTGATTGGTGTTTAATAGTCAACATGAGGAAGTTTAAGTATGATTGTATTAGTGAGAAGTGGAATTTTATAGGAAACCGAATCGGAAATCGGATTTGTTCCGATTCCGTCGGGTTTGTAAAACCGTATTTTTTAGATAGAAGAGATAGATAGAAAATGAGACTTACGGTTTTAGGACACATAAGAGGGTGAGAGAGAAGTAGTGGAATCGCCGATGTGTTGCGTCGTCGCCGGTAGTTCCTAAAACGATCGCCGGAAGTTCCGCCGGGAATTCGTCGGAGCTTCGCCTCAAGCTTGTTTTCAAAGTGCACAAGATTCTTGGAATTTTGAGAGAGTGGGCTCAGCATTTTGGGGTGAGAGGGTAGAGGGTAGGGGTGATATTTATAGGGTTAGGCTAGGGTTAGGGTAGGTGAAAGGTTAAAATAAAAAATGTGATAAAATGTATTAAAAATGTATTAAAAGTGGAGTAATTGGGGTTTTAAAAGAGCTCTAAAAATGTTCTGAGGCTGAAATTTTGCAGGTGCATAGGGAATATGAAAAGACACAACTTTCATGTTGGGGTCATCGCCGGAATCGGCCGACTCGGCAGTGACTCGGTCGGAGGACCGAGTCGGCCGAGTCGGGGCCGATTTGGCCGATTCCCGACCGAGTCAGGCCACCGGGATCCCCCTCGACGGTTCATCTACCCTCTGGCAATGTTACATCTTTGGGTGTAGTGGGGTTTTTGTGAGATATGCACGTGTAAACTCTTGGTATTCTAAAGTTTCAAAATAAAAACAATATTAAAAATAATATGGGGTATGGGATTTGAACTCTGGTAGCTTGGTTCAGCAGTGCAAGGTATTACCAATGAACTACAAGCTCCTTCTTGTAATTATGGAGCTAATTAATTACTTAAAATAATAACAGTAAATGTAAATACCCCAAGTATATATTAATTTTAAAGCAAATTTTTGTACACTAAAAATGGAGTTGTTATATTCTTTTAACTTGTAATTAAAAAGCAAAATAATTACTTATAACTTGTGCTCAGGCTAAAATACCGCTTTATTAATTTTTGAAATTTTTTTGAAAAAAACTTGTATTGGAAATTTGGGGTTGTTACATTCTACCCTCCTTATAAAAATTTCGTCCTCGAAATTTATAAAAGGAAAGTGTAACAGATTCAAGAAAGCTTAGTGGCTGAAGTACTGACAGTGTGTGAAAAAATAACAAAGTGGTGCAAGGGTTTTAAAAATGTGAAAAAGGCTTACCGATGTTATCTTGACCTACAGTCTCGGCTTCTACGGCTGCTAAGGTGTAAGCCTGTCGCCGTGGTACGTTCCTCCTAGCTGGAGGCATATTCCCCTGTACTCGAGACATGTTTCTCAGTGCCTGATGGAATTGGCGATTTGGCTGTGCAGGAAATCCACGTGGAGGTGGTGCTGGGAGTGCAGGACGAGTTGCAGGAGCATGGATAGCTGGCTGCTGCGGGTAGTTGACGAGTGTGTGTGCTGGGTTGTGTCTATAAGGACAGTTTCCAATTCCGTGATTGGACGCGCCACAAACCAAGTATAGGCCTTTTGCGTGCCTACAGTCCTTCTACAAGTGTCCTTCCCTCTTGTAATAAAAGAAAAAATCAGGTCTTGGCCGATCCTTGGCTTCTTCCAGTCTTCTGAGTTCAACAGCTGGCCTTGAAGAGGCCCTTCCTGCCATTTGAGTGGCAGGGCGTTTCACTCCTGCAGACTGAGGTCTGCCCCTTGCCTTTATCACTGCCTCATAACGGCGGGCAGCTTCCAGAGCATCTTCATGAGTCAGAAATTTCCCTATGGCTAGTGCAGCCTGGATTTCCATGTCCAAACCTTGTTGAAATCGACGGGCTCTAATCTCATCCGTCGGTATCAGGTGTGCCGCAAATCTGTTACAGTCTTGTGTTAGCTGTGTAGTATGTGATATTAAAAATTTGAAATACTGTGACATATCTTACCGACTGAGCATGGTGAATTCAGCGTCATACTCATCTACTGACTTGTCCCACATCGAACCTTGTTGAAGATGAATGAACTGCTGTTCCATGGCAAACCTGGCAGTCACAGAGAAGTACTTCGCGTCGAACTTATCGCGAAAAGTCTTCCATTCAATGGGCTGATCAACACGGTTTTCTTCCGCCATCCACCAGTTCCGTGCATTGTCCGTGAATTGCAGCTTTGCAACTCGGACCCAAGCTATTTCTGGCACTTATGCTGCTGCCAGATCATTCTCGATACTTTGAGCCCATTCCTCATCTTCCAGTGGGCTTCCCTTTCCTGAGAATTGCTTGGGGTGTAAAGATCTGAATTGCTTCACCCTAGGTGCATCAGTCTTGGGACGGTTCAAGAGCTGCTGCTGTCCCTCTAGGAAGCTGCGGATTGCCTCAAGAAGAACCGTTTGCTCGTTGAGTGGAGCAGGAACGGCAGGTGTGAGTGGTAGTGGTGGAGGTGTGTTGTTGACATTGGTGCTGGTGTTGTTTGGTGAGCCCATAACTTTGAATGAAAAATTTAGGTTAGGACAGATTCAAAGTATATGATTCAAAGAATAAGAAATGATGGGATTCAAGGAACATGAATTGTAAAGAATGTTTTAGTTGCTGGTTCTTGTGTTATATTGCTTAGGTTTGTTCACTCAGAACAGAACTGCATAATAGGGTTTCATACAGCTCTGACCTGTATGGGCCATCAACAAAACCTGTCACGCCCCGCTTCCCGGTATACGGCGAAGGGGGCACGACCGGTCCGCTACGTATTTACTCAGAAGCAAGTACGCTAAGCGTAACTAAGCAATATAAAAGAAAATATACACAAGAGACAAGGTATAATAAAAACAGCAACTTTATTTATTAACATTCTTTTGTACAATGCATGAGAAGGAAATACAACTGAAATAAAAGCAATGCCTAAACAATGGCATGACAGGAAATTAAAGGTACTGAAAAGAAAATGTACAATGTCTAGAGCTCAGGGTCTTCGTTGTACTGATCCAAGTCTTCTGCAGTTGGCTCGATCTCTGACGGTTCCAAATCACCTGACGACATTCAAAGAAGAAAGAAATAGAATGTCGTCAGCGAACAGATCGCTCGGTAAGTCCCAAAGATAAGAGGAGAAATAGAATAGACAGAGAGTAAGAGAGAGAGAGAGAGCAGCTTTTACAGTTGTATTATATTGTTATATTGTTGTATTTAGTGTTAACACTGTTGTTTGTATCTTGGTACAGAAGGATGCCAGTGTATACGAGAGGAGTCTCACTTGCCCCGGAGACTAAGGTATCAGGAACTCAAGGAACCGTTGGGCCACGGTACAACAGTAACGGAATACAGGTTAGGTGTCTTAATCTTACCGTCTCATGCCACTTTTAACACCTTTCATACCAATCTACCCCTTAAACCCCGTAGTGTTTTTATTGTATTGTTTGTCTTGTAAATTGTATTGATTGTATAATTGGTTGACTGACCGAAACCATGATATCAGTAAACGGATGTAACCGTAGAATCATGTAAATGGAATAACTGGAGAACCATGTAAATGGAATGTATATCCATGGTTCGGTTCAGTCAAGTTGTATAGATTGATAATTGGATTCATGGATTCATATTGAATCGTAATATTGAAGATTGTAGATTGTAGATTGTACTTGAATCATATTCAAGTCAGATTATACTGAGACTCAAACTGAGTCAGACAATCAACAAAGTAACTTGAAGTCCTGATTGTTTTTATTAATTTGTCTATCTTAGATAGGCAAGCACCCACTTCTCCGGCTCTCTGAGGCTCAAGAGATTGGTTCCGCTTAAACCTATATTACTAGGGTTCTCAGGGTAATTTATAGAACTTAAGGGGGTTTTATGTAAAAATACTTTTATATACTTTTTCAAAATATACCCCAAGCGTTTATTATTCATATTTAGGGTTGTAATGAATGTGGATTTTATATTGTGATATTTCTAATGAAAATATCCTAAATTCAGAAATAAAGGTATTTATTTGTAATATTGATTTATATGGAATTCATGGTATTTTAGTGTAAAATTGATTCTTGTGATTTTTAGAAAAAGGTAGAATATTTATATCATAACAAAATAGGTATTTTAATAATAAATATACATATATTTATACAAAAATAATTTTAATATATTTTTTATATTCTAAAAATCTCATTTTCTTAAGATGTCGTATTTTAAATATTTCGAGACCGAATGCTCCTTGCGAAGGTCTGAATCTCGCACTACTAAGTCCGAGGATGTGCGATAATCCGCACCATCATGAATGGGTTCCCCAAAATGGGTTGTAGCGGCGCTTTGCAAAGATTGTATAAATACTAATCCTTTAGAAAACAGTTTTATGAAGTAAGTGGTATTTAATTGTAAAGATGTCAATTTTCCATATTCTATATTTTAGGGTCTCCTAAGTCAACTAGACTATTCCTAACTGGTCTAAAACGATAAGTTGTGAGATGCCTCAAATCGCCTCTTCACCGCCAATTATGGCCAAGTAAATACAAGTGAAGAAAGGAGGTATCCGCTCACGAATCACGGTGAGACGGGCCTTTTAAAATTACTTTTCTCACTTTCCTAGCCTAGACACCACAAAGTCAGGTTTAAATAAACGACTGATGTCCACAACTTATCCTATTTTCATAATAAATGGTATTTATTTAAAAAGTGTATCAATACTAAATCTTTTAGAAATGGCTTTATTTAGTAAAGGGTATTTAAATAAAAATTGTTTGTTTTTCCCGTATTCTAAGTTTTCGATGGTATCGTGTTAGGCTGTATATGAGTGTGTGAGGAGGTAGGTCGTTATCTCGTGCTCTACTTTAAAGGTATAACAAGTTTAATGGGGTTAAATGTAGAATTGAAACAATGTGGTATTTTAGTGAAAAATACGATAAATTGAAATAGCCATCATTTCATGTGATGAAACTTGATCAATTTGGTTGATTGGTGTTTAATAGTCAACATGAGAAAGTTTAAGTATGATTGTATTAGTGAGAAATGGAATTTTATAGGAAACCGAATCGGAAATCGGATTTGTTCCGATTCCGTCGGGTTTGTAAAACCGTATTTTTTTAGATAGAAGAGATAGATAGAAAATGGGACTTACGGTTTTAGGACACACAAGAGGGTGAGAGGGAAGTAGTGGAATCGCCGATGTGTTGCGTCATCGCCGGTAGTTCCTAAAACGATCGCCGGAAGTTCCGCCGGGAATTCGTCGGAGCTTCGCCTCGAGCTCGTTTTCAAAGTGCACAAGATTCTTGGAATTTTGAGAGAGTGGGCTCGGAATTTTGGGATGAGAGGGTAGAGGGTAGGGGTGGTATTTATAGAGTTAGGCTAGAGTTAGGGTAGGTGAAAGGTTAAAATAAAAAATGTGATAAAATGTATTTAAAATGTATTAAAAGTGGAGTAATTGGGGTTTTAAAAGAGCTCTGGAAATGGTCTGAGGCTGAAATTTTGCAGGTGCATAGGGAATATGAAAAGACACAATTTTCATGTTGGGGTAGTCGCCGGAATCGGCCGACTCGGCCGTGACTCGGTCGGAGGACTGAGTCGGCCAAGTCGGGGCCGATTTGGCCGATTTCCCGCCGAATCAGGCCGCCGAGATCCCCCCCGAGGGTTCATCTACCCTCTGGCAATGTTATATCTTTGGGTGTAGTGGGGTTTTTGTGAGATATGCACGTGTAAACTCTTGGTATTCTAAAGGTTCAAAATAAAAACAATATTAAAAATAATGTGGGGTATGAGATTTGAACTCTAGTGGCTTGGTTCAGCAGTGCAAGGTATTACCAATGAGCTACAAGCTCCTTCTTGTAATTATAGAGCTAATTAATTATTTAAAATAATAACAGTAAATGAAAATACCCCAAGTATACATTAATTTTAAAGCAAATTTTTGTACACAAAAAATGGAGTTGTTACATTCTTTTAACTTGTAATTAAAAAGCAAAATAATTACTTATAATTTGTGGTCAGGCTAAAATACCCCTTTATGGATTTTTGAAATTTTTTTGTAAAAACTTGTATTGGAAATTTGGGGTTGTTACAGGAATGATGCTCCGATCCGTAGAATCATGATCCGCGCTACGGAATGATGCTCCGATCCCTGGATTCATGCTCCGCGGTTTGGAATGATGCTCCGATCCTTAGAATCATGCTCCGCTCTTCGAAATGATGCTCCGATCCTTGGAATTATACTCCACAAATCGGAATGATGCTCCGATCCCCGGGAATCATGCTCCCCGAGGGATACTCCGACCCTGGAATCATGCTCCGCGAATCAGAATGATGCTCCGATCCCCGGGAATCATACTCCCCGGGATGATGCTCCGCCCCCGGAATAATGTTCCACCTCGAAGTTCAGCTTCAAGATCTATCAATTTCATGCACACAACTCAAATGTGCAGTGTGCATTTATTGATGGAAGGCACTTTGTTGGGGTCAAAATTTACATCCCGGTTGACCGAGTCAAAGGCAAGGTCAAGCCCAGGTCAAGTGGGCCCAAGCCCAGGTCAAGCGGGCACATGCCCAAGTCGAGCCCGCGGCCAACCTCCTCCATGCCAAAATATAGATCATGTAATAAATAATTTTTATGTAATTTTTTATGCATGAATGTATGTGAAATGGGCATAAAGCCAAATTTCTGTAAAGCCCATGGTTTATGTGCAAAAAGAAATGGCATATGAACCATGGGATGGGCAAAATGCCATTTTGTAAAGCCCAAGGGGCTATATGTAAATATGTAAGCCTATATAAAGCAACATAATGAAAATATCTAATATACTTTTCATTCCCCCCAAAAAAAATTAGGGCATGTGTCTCTTTCTCCTTCCTCAAGGTTCTAAAACCTTTTTCTTTCTCTTGAATTAAATCAAGAGTTTTACTCTTCATTTTCCAAAACAAAATAGTTTTCACCATAAAACCCACAAAGGGGAACTTGGATCTGTCATTAGATCTCAAAAAGCGGAGATTTTTAAGTCTCGCCCCCTTTCTCCAAGATCCGGCCAAACGACAGGAAGAAGAAGGAGACCCATCTCCAGAAACCCCACTTTGGGGAAGAACTAGGGCTCAAGGGGAGAAGCCCCTTCATCAACTTTAAAATATCGTAGGAGTTTAACTCCTCATACACACACACACACACACACACACACACAGAGAATAATAAGTGCTTCTTTCTTGCAGGAACCAAGTCCCTTTTGCCTCCCGAGCGCCCAAAGCGTTAATGCCCTTGCGCTCAAAGCGCTAGCGCCCAAAGAGCTAGCGCCCGAGCGCCCACGTGCTGACACGTGGGTGTTGGGGTAAAAATTTACACCCCCGTTGACCGAGTCAAAGTCAAGGTCAACCCCAAGCCAGGTGGGCCCAAGCCCAGTTCAAGCGGGCCCATGCCCAAGTCGAGCCCGCGGCCAGCCTCCTCCATAATAAAATATAGATCATGTAATAAATAATTTTTATGTAATTTTTTATACATGAATGTATGCAAAATGGGCATAAAGCCAATATTTTGTAAGCCCATGGCTTATGTGCAAAAAATGAAATGGCACATGAGCCATGGGATGGCTAAAATGCCATTTTTATGAAGCCCAAGGGGCTATATGCAAATATGTAAGCCTATATAAGGCAAGATGATGAATAAAAAAAAGAGACTTTTTCATTCTCTCCAAAAAAAAAAGGGGTCTCAGAGCTGAGCTCTTTCTTCCATCTTCAAGGTTCCAAAACCTTCTTCTTCCTCTTGAATTAAATCAAGAGTTTTACTCTTCCTTTTTCAAAAACTAAATAGTTTTCCACCACAAAACCCATAAAGGGGAACTCAGATCTTCTATTAGATCCCAAAAAGAAGAGATTTTTAAAAATCCCACAGCTCTTGATCTTCAAGATCCAGCTAACAGAGGAGGAAGAAGAAGAACATCTTTCATTAAACCCCCCCCAAAAGAAGAAAAAACACACTCAGGAGTCTAACTCCTCTCTGATTTCTCTTCTGAGAAATTTTTTCAGGCTAAAAGCCTCTTTTCCTCACCGGCGCTCAAGCGCAGAGCGCCCGCGTGCCGACACGTGGCGCGCTTGCGCTCAAGCGCAAGCGCTCGAGCGCAAGTCGCCCCCGTGCCGACACGTGGCGCTCTTGCGCTCCAGCACAAGCGCTCGAGCGCAAGTCGCCCCCGTGCCGACACGTGGCGCTCTTGCGCGCAAGCGCAAGCACTCGAGCGCAAGTCGCCCCCGTGCCGACACGTGGCGCGCTTGCGCTCCAGCGCTTGCGCCCCAGAGCTCTGCGCTCGAGAGCAAAGCGCCCTCGTGCCGACACGTGGCGCGTTGCGCTCCAGCGCGTTGCGCTCTGCGCTCGAGCGCAAAGCGTCCACGTGCCGACACGTGGCGCGCTTGCGCTCAAGCGTCTAGGCGCTGGCCCCACGCATCCTTTGGATGTCTTTTTCCACCTTATTTATATATACATGTATATATATGCATATGTATACAAATGTACACATACACATACTCCGCCATAAAAACTCTGCGTGGCTCCCGATATATCCAAAACCCCCTTTCAAAACAAAACACACGCACACTGCACATTGAGTTCGCATGACCAATTTAACCCGTCAATCGGAGGTTCCCTCGCCCCAAAGGCGAGGGGTAATTAACGGCAGCTTAGTCCGCGGCTGCCGGAGATTCGGATCCCCACAATCATTAAACCCCGGCCTACCCTAGGCGGGGGAATCTGTAGTACGCCTGACAAGCGCTAGCGTATTCCCATCTCACTGGGGTGACGAAAAACACCCTACAGTGGGACGCTAGCGCTCAAACCTCTAGCGCCTTTACGCTCAAAGCGCTAGCGCCCAAGCACCCACGTGCAGACACGTAGAGTGCTAGCGCTCTTGCACACAGAGCGCTAACACCCGAACGCTAGCGCCCGAGCGCCCACGTGCTGACACGTGGGGCGCTAGCGCTTAAAGCGCTAGCACTCTTGCACTCAGAGCGCTATCGCTCTTGCGTTCAGAGTGCTAGCGCTCAAAACGCTAGTGCCCGAGCGCCCACGTGCCTTGCGTGTGGGGCACTAGCGCTCTTGCGCTCAGAGTGCTAGCGCTCTTGCGCTCAAAGCACCAGCACCCAAAAGCACTGGCGCTTTTTCCCACGCATCTTTTGGATGCCCTTTCCCCTTTTCATATACATATATATGTGTGTGTACATACATGCACGCACACACACATACTCTACAACACTGTCCCTCTCAAAAAAATTTGGGCCGGGACGCTGCCCCGCACCCCGTAAGGGGGCTGCTAGCCCCTTTGACCTCCAGCCCGCTATCCGGGTAACGGGCCCCCGTAAAAACTCATCGGGGCCTCCGATATATCCAAAACCCCTTCAAAACACAGCACTGCATATTGTGTTCGCATGAACAGTTTAACCCGTCAATCGGAGGTTCCCTCGCTCCAAAGGCGAGGGGTAATTAACGGCAGCTTAGTCCGCGGCTGCCGGAGATTCGGATCCCCACAATCAATAAACCCCAGCCTACCCTAGGCAGGGGGAATCTGTAATGCGCCTGACAAGCGCGCGCGTATTCCCATCTCAATGGGATGACAAAAAACACCCTACAGTGATGAGCTAGGTCATTACCTCATGAGTTTTCTAAAGGTAATACAAGCAAATATGATAGAATGATACCGTAAGGAAACTTTGTGGTATTTAACCATAAAATTGAAATAAAAGTTGTATAACATTGTATTTTGAATTGAAACTTGTTTTAAGTGTTTGTTTTAAGATTACTAAATAAGATGTAACAATATGGATATTTGGTTATTATGAAAAGTTGTTTTTTTAACAAAATTAGAATTAGAAGTCGGAATAACTCCGCTTCCGATGAGTTTTGAGAAGAGAATTCTTTTAATAGGGAAAAGAGGAGAGGAGAAGCTACTTACTGGATTAGATGAGAGGGGGGTAGAGAAAGGGTTTGAGAGTTTCATAGAGTCGTGGTATCGCCGGATTTTTCCTGAGTCGTCGCTGGAAGATGACCTTGGGCTAACTCCACTTGTACAACTAATTTGACTAGGAAAAAATTGAGAGTTTTGGTGATAGATTTCAGAATGGAGAGAGCTAGGGTGTGGAGTGCTATTTATAAGATATAATTAGGGTTTAGGGAATTAAAAATGAGAATTAAAATGCATTAAAACATTGGTTTAATGGTGATTTTTAATTCTCTGGATAATTACAGGAAATTCAAGCAGAAGAGGAGTAGTGGGGGGAGGCCAAGGGGTGTTGGGGTAAAATTATGAGGCATTTGCAAGGGGGCCCGGTGCCACCGGCCCTTTGGGAATCTTCGTCGGTCGTTTGGGAGGGGTAGGGTCTTGGATTGGTGCCACGTGTTTGTGTCTGCTCATATAACATTTTCTATATGTTTGATTTTAGTGACTTTCATTTTTACGTGTATTGCACGTATAAACTTTTGGGCTTCCAAAAATTTTAAAAGAAAAATTATTAAAAATAATATGTGGCTAGAGGGATTTGAATACAGGGGCTATGTCACAGCGGTGCAAGACTTTACCAATGAGCTACAAGTGCTTTCTTGCTGTTATAAAACAAATTAAATAATTATAGCATACTCAGAGTTGCAAATACTCCATTTAGTACTTTAACTTTAAACAAATTTCTGTATATTAAAAACAGAGTCGTTGCATTCTACCCTCTTTACAAAAATTTCTTCCTCGAAATTTATAAATATTTAAGGACTAATTTACAAATAAGAAAGGGTATCTTGCACGCATGTCGTCTTCTCTTTCCCACATTGATTCTCCTGGTGAGTCTTTCCTCCACATCATTCAGACCAAGTTTACTTCCTTGTTCCTAAGTGACTTTACCTTTCTGTCCAGAATTTCAACGGGTTGTTGCTCACAAGATAGATCTATCTGTACAGTGAGCTCGGAGCGATCAAGGATATGGCTAGGGTCAGTCACATACCTTCGGAGCTGGGATATGTGGAATACGTTGTGCACTCCTTCCAATGAGGGTGGAAGTGCCAAACGATATGCCACTTCTCCGACTGGTTCAAGTATGTCGAACGGTCCAATGTACCTCGGACTTAGCTTACCCCTATTTCCAAAGCGAATCACCCCACGGTTTGGAAAGATTTTTAGAAAGACACGATCGTCCGGTTGGAACTCCAAGTGTCGGCGCTTTTTATCAGCCCAATACTTCTATCGGTCTTGGGCTATGCGCATTCATTCCTTGATAGTGCGAACTACATCTGCAGTCGCCACTATCATCTTGGGTCCAAAGAGTTCCCTATCTCCGATATCGTCCCAACTTAAAGGTGAACGACCCCCAGCCCGCTATCCGGATAGCGGGACCTCCGTAAAAACTCTGCGGGGCCCTCGATATATTCAAAACCCCTTCAAAACACAGCACTGCACATTGAGTTCGCATGACCTGTTTGACCCGTCAATCGGAGATTCCCTCGCTCCAAAGACGAGAAGTAATTAACGACAGCTTAGTCCGCGGCTGCCGGTGATTCGGATCCCCACAATCAATAAACCCCAGCCTATCTTAGGCATGGAGAATCTGTAATGCGCCCGACAAGCGCGCGCGTATTTCCATCTCAACGGGGTGATAAAAAACACCCTACAGATTCGCCTCCAAAGTTCAGTGTTTAACACCGATTCAGAGACTCACGTGGGAACACGCGAGTGCTGAACATACACCAGTGCTTAGCATTATGGGAAATCAACTTCAGCCCCAAATTGGCTAAGTCTTCCTGAGATCAAAATCTCTTTGATCTCCAAATCGACCGAGCCTCTGTACTCATATTTTCCCAAACTAATCTCAGTCTCAAACATAACTGATGACCCCTCAACTGATGATATCCAAAACGATATCCATCCCACATTCCCCCGAGAAAATCTTAGTCTAAAAATGCGACTAATGATTTCTGGGTTGATTATTAATTCATTTTCCCTCAAATAGGGGAATTGGTTCAAGGGTACATCTCTTCATACCTCTGATACATATTGTTGTAATTCCTCAACGTCTTCAGAGAAGTGGCGAGTCCCGACAACCAACTGCTTTTGGGTGCACTTTCCAAGCTGACACACCTTAAACTAAAACCTCACCTCAAAAATGGTGACCTACAGACCGAAATGTCCTCAAACTAAACGTTGCATCCAAAATGGCGACAACGGACCATAACGTCCTTAAACTAAAACCTCACCTCAAAAATGGTGACCTACAGACCGAAATGTCCTCAAACTAAACGTTGCATCCAAAATGGCGACAACGGAACGTAACGTCCTTAAACTAAAATCTCACCTCAAAAATGGTGACCTACAGACCGAAATGTCTTCAAACCAAACGTTGCCTCCAAAATGGCGACAACGGAACGTAATGTCCTAAAACTAAAAACCTCACCTTAAAAATGGTGATCTACAGACCGAAATGTTCTCAAACTACAACGTTACCTCCAAAATGGCGACAACGAACCGTAACGTCCTTAAACTAAAAACCTCACCTCAAAAATGGTGACCTACAAACCGAAATGTCCTTAAACTAAACGTTGCCTCCAAAATGGCGACAACGGACCATAACGTTTTTAAACTAAAACATCACCTAAAAAATGGTGCTCTACAGACCGAAATATTCTCAAACTACAACGTTGCCTCCAAAATAGCAACAACGGATCGTAACGTATTTAAATTAAAACCCCACCTCAAAAATGGTGACCTGCAGACCGAAATGTTCTCAAACTAAACATTGCCTCTAAAATGGCGACAATGGACCGTAACGTCCTTAAACTAAAACCTCACCTAAAAAATGGTGACCTACAGACCGAAATGTTCTCAAACTAAACGTTGCCTCCAAAATGGCGACAACGGACCGTAACGTCCTTAAACTAAAACCTCGCCTCGAAAACGGTGATCGACAGACCGAAATATTCTCAAACTACAACTTCGTCTCCAAAATAGCGATAAGGGACCGAAACGTCCTTAAAATAAAACAACAGAGCTCAAATGCTCTCTTGTTTGATCTGAAACAAAAATGATCCTAACACCTTATTAAGTAGATCTTAGTCTCAAATTAGACCAACGTATCCTTAATAAAAAACAATCGAGCCCCAACTGCTCACAAACATTTAAGTCGAACTTGATCTCAAAACATATCAACGATCCTTAAATCAAACCAAACCCAATTCTAAGATATACGGATTTGGACTAATCCACGCCCTACGGGCGACAACATAAATTAGTCTCCGTATACAATCCACGAGCAACCAAAACAAACAAAAATACACACAACACGAAGTGAACTTCCGGAGCAGGAGAAAGTGGTTATCGCGATGCGGTAACGTAATTAAGTGCAGGGGCTTGCGCCTGCAGGGAAGAGCGTCCCCACAATCAAAAAACCCCTCGCAAACGAGGGGGAATCTGACGAAGTCTGCTACAATGGCCGCATCTGTCCAAACCTCCAATATACGGTGCCATAAATCAACTTGGTATCTTCGGAGAGATGGACAGATAAACCTAAATAGCATCTGTCTCCAAATTCAAGCAAGACGACCTACGCAGTTCGTCTCTATTTTTGGCGGTAAACACACACAAATTCTTCATCTTTACGTGTGAGCTTGGTCAGGGATACTGCAATATTCGAAAATCCTTCAAAAAAATTTCGGTAGTATACTGCTAAACTCAAGAAACTTTGAATGTTCTTCACTGTCTTTGGTGTTGGTCATTCGCTTACTGCTGATATTTTAGCTGGATCTACTGAGATTCCTTCACCTGAAACGATATGTTCAAGAAATCCGACCCGATCTAGCCAAAACTCATACTTGTTGTACTTAGCATAGAGTTGATGCTGTCGCAAAGTCTCCAGAACAATTCGTAAATGCTCGGCATGTTCTTTCCGACTCTTAAAATATACCAGGATGTCGTCGACGAAAATGACCACAAACCTGTCTAGATACTCCCGGAAAATTTGATTCATCAGGTTCATGAATATGGCTGGTGCGTTGGTCACTCTAAATGGCATCACAAGATATTCGTAATGTCCATAGCGAGTTCTAAATGCCGTTTTAGGAATATCAGATTCTTTGACCTTCAACTGATGATAACCCGAACGAAAATCTAATTTGGAGAAAACGCAAGATCTGCAGGGTTACCTAGCATGGCAGCAAGGTTTTGGGAGGCATCGTCTATGCCAAATTCAAAATTTTTCCATTCTAACTAACCCTAACAAAGAATTATTAACTAGAAATCGACGGAAATATAAATGCAAACACTTTGCAAATGAAAAGTGAACAAGGAATACAACCTTTGTAGACCGGTCCTCCACTTCAATAGCTCCGTGTATTAGTCCCTTCGCTACGATCGTGAACTCCGGACTCTAGAGAGGCTCCCATAAAGAAACGAGCATGCTTGCTTCGATATCATCGAGGCCGAAGATGATCTACGTCGAGGAGACACTATCCCAAGTTATCTCTTCACTAACTATGGAGTTAGTGAAGCAAACACCTTATACTAAATGGCAAGTAGTAGAGGATGATGAAGTAGGAAGTGGACTCACTTTAGATTTCAATTTCTCACACTTTTTCCATCAACTCCATTGAAGCTAGAAAGTTTTGAGGAAGAAGAAGAAGAAGAAAAAAATGAACTCATCATATGAATTATATGTGAGGTTAGAAATGCAACCAAGGATTAAGCATGTCATGCTTAACTCTTATAGAGAGTTAACTATGAGCTAGGCTTAAAGGTTAGGTCAAATAATATCTTAAGCTAGACAAAAGGAGTGGACAAAGTCAAAGATGCTTACAAGCTTCTACAAGCTTTCAACAAATATCAACCATGACTAATTCCACAATTTTTGAATTACTTAATGATAAAATTATAAATCATAATCTTAACCCTAGCATGGTTTAACCCTCATTAACCCTAGTTGCATTTGTAACCTAGCATGATACATTTAACATATATCACATATATATCAATATATCCAAAGTGAGAAAAGAAATCATAAGTGAGCTAATACTAATTAATGTAATGTAATATATCAAATATATAATTATACATTAGATTATCAAATCAACTCTTGATTTAATAATCTGGCTATATCTCCTATAACCGACTAATATCATATGAATCAACTTATCGAATCAACACTTGATCCGATAACCCGGCTATATCATATATAACCGACCGATATCTCATATCGTGAGAATAGAATACGGTATCTCATATCGTATTAATCTCGGTCCCGCACATATCACATATGTGCTCCTACTCCATTTTGCTTGAGCCAGGAAACCCCTGTGTAGGATTCTAAAGACTCGTCAATACGCCGGCAGTAGGTGATGATCATATCAAACACCCACAAGCCGCAAGCGGTCTGCTAAACGTAACGGCCACCCGGGTATTGAGGGATCAGAAGATCAACAAGCAAGCCTGCTCACACTCCTGCGAATCCAATCAGTAACACTACCGTACAGTCCGGTCTCTTCGTCTGATATGTCGCATATCTCGTCTAGGGGTGGTAAACGTCAGACCCCAGTAACTCGATAAGTCGTGTCGATATGAGGCTCATAACGGATCAAGAAACTACTGATAACACTTACCAGTATATCTCTGAAGCAGCCTTGGCCAAGGACTTCCTGTTATAACCAATCGAGCACAACGCAACACCAACTCCCAATAACGGGAGAGACGAAACCCCTCCTATCACTCATTGCCTCCATATGACTCGGGACTTTACCCAAAAGCCACCATTTTGCATGTTCTCTTGAACGTGGTAAGGTTGAAATCAAAGCACAGTAGGAATCACACAAGACTCTATGACGATCTCGAGTCTACAAACTAACCTGTACCAGTGTCACCAGAAAACTGCCATCTGACGTGAGGTATAATACCATCTGGGAGTTCTCGGCGAGTCCGTCCAGTGTACCCATTCTCCACTGAGCACCCGTATACTGTCTCTGATGTCAAACACCAATGGATATGGGATCATCCATCGCCCATCTACATGGGTTGAGAAGTTATACGCTAGTCTACTCTGGTATATCGATGCCCTATCTCGATACACCCTCGACTATGAACATTTGAAGGATGTACTTAGCGACTACTCTGTCCCCACTAGTATGATCTGCATCATAGTCCTGGTAGTCAAGTACTCATTCTAAGGGTTTTATCAACATGTAATATAGAGACAATCAGCATACATGTTAAGATAAAGAGCAACCAGATAGCATACTATCATGTCGAGCAAGAAAGTACTCACTATATATGTCCAAGCATCCACTACAATATACATCGTATGTACAGTAATGGCCTCTAGGGCATACATATAATTAACAATCTCCCACTTGCACTAGGGCAATCTGTTGTAGTATCTCATACCCAATAATCAGCAGTGGTTGAAGTATCTCATACTCAACCATCCTATAGAAGTCTCTTTTGGGAATAAGCCTTTGTGAGTGGATCCGCCGTGTTTTCCTCTGTAGTCTACTCTCCTTATCTCGATCTCCCTGGAGATCATCTATCTCCATGATCAGGTGATACTGCCTATATGTCTAGATCAAAGATAGGACGGGGGTTCCTGGACCTAAGCCACACCTCCATTGTCAGACAATGGTAGGAACGAAGTTCATCTCATGAACTTATATACATCCAGACTACATCTTTGGTAGTATCCTTGGTAGCAATGTATCCAGCCTTTATCGTCTAGTTTGCCACGGTATCTAGCATGGAACTCTTCCAACATACCGTCCTTCCACTGAGGGTAAAGACAATGCATGTAACTGACATTCAGTCGAGGTTACCACCCTGGAAGATATCCAGTGATTCTCTCCAGGATCGATTGATACCATATCACTACACCTAGTGAGAATCCTAACATCCACTTAGATCTATCTCATAGATCCAAAACCCAGGATTTAGGAGGTATCACATTGATCCTATATGGAGAATCCTTGTGATAAGAGGAGATTGACTGAGTGTAGCATAGGAAACTCCTTTCCTATCAAGTGTATGTCATCCACGTACAATACGAGGATCACCACCATACTCCCTACTACCTTTTTGTATATACAAGGTTCATCTACCATTTTGATGAAGTCAAACGCTTTGACCACCACATCAAAACAGATGTTCCAACTCCGTGATGCCTATTTTATCCCATAAAGCAACTTGCACACATTTCCGCTGCTCTCACTGTCTATGAAGCCCTCTGGCTGTGTACTTATAGACGCTCTCTTCTAAATCATTATTTAGAAATTCAGTCATGACACCCAACCGCCAGATATCGTAGTCATGGTATGTAGCAATAACAAGTAGGATCCGGATGGACTTAATCATAGGCATTTAGAAAATGTTTCATCATTATCCACACCAGGTGGATGACGAGAACCTTTTGCAACAAGTCTTAGTTTTGAAAGTCTCAACTTTTTCATGTACACCTAAGTAATCTTCTCAAGATATACTTGCTCCTGATGAGGATTTAACCCTTCAGATAAAGCAACCAAAGTCCATACTTTGTTGGTGTATATGGATTCCATCTCAGATCGCTTAGCATCTAGCCATTCTCATAAAATCCCGACTCCTGATGGCCTGCTTGAAACCAGTTGGGTCATCATCTCATGATGCAATCCTCGCTCCCACTGTCATAGAGAAAACCGAAGTATCTCTCAGGTGGGTGAGGAACCCTACCAGATCGGCAGAGAGGCTGAGGTTCGTCAAGAACTATTGAATTCTCTGGTTCTACCAAATCATCAGCTGCAGTTTGTATAGCTGGAACTCCTTCCAGTTCTACCTCATGACCACTAATTTCTTCACAAGAAATTCCCTTTCTAAAAAGGTGGCATGCCGATAAATAAAACACCTTTTGTTCCTCGGTGTGGTAGAAGACATTCCCTTGCGAATGCTTGGGATATCCAACAAACTTCCACAGAACTGACCTTGCCTCGAGCTTGTCCGGATTTTGCTTTTAGACATAGGCCGGACAACCCCAAATCTTAACATTCTTAAGAGATGGGCTCTTCCCATACCATATCACACATGGAGTGGTAGGCACCTGATTTGATTGGAACCCTATTCAATAGGTATGCAGCTTCACAAGTGCATAACCCTCAAAAGGAAATAGGCAACTCAGTAGTACTCATCATAGAGCACACCATATCCATAGGGTGCAAATGCTCCGCCCCGATATACCAACGTGCTGTGGTATACACGGAGGAGTAATGCTGAGAGAGAATATCATTCTCCTTTAGAATAGTCCAGGAATTCCGTGCTCAAGTATTCTCCTTCCTGATCTCATCAAAGGACATAATACTCATACCCATTGTGGTTCTCTACTTCGGACTTATATTCATTGAATTTCTCAAAAGATTCAGACTTGTGTTCCAACAGGAACACATGTCCGAATCTTGAGAGATCAGCAGTGAATGTAATGAAGTACAAAGAATCGGTCGTGGTATGTGTAGACAGGGGACCTACATATATCATCATCTATCAATCCCATGAGTTCACTAACTCTTTCTCTGTTTCCAATAAACGGAGCTATGGTCATCTTATCTTTGTGACATGACGGGTAAGTTTCACAAGATGTAAGTTCAAACTGATTTAAATATGCATCTTAATGTAATTTAGCTAGTCGGGTCGCATTGATATGACCTAGTCTACAATGTCTCAAGAAGGATTCGTTCATTTCTGAACTCTTCCTCTTGTGTGTGTTCTGTACGTTAAGAACTGTGGTTTGATTTAGAACGTATATACTTTTAGATAACGTGCATGAACCGATCAACTTTTGATATAGAAAATGTTCAAAACATTATCCAACAATACAAAATTATATCCTTCTTTACTAAATAAAGAGACTGATATGATATTGTATATCAGGTTCGGTATCTAATAACATTCGTTCAGAATCAATATATTTGGTAATACAGGGTGATAACTGCCAACAAGTTTGGCTGCAACACTTGCACCGCTTCCAACTCTTGAAACTTATCACCAATTCTCAGTTCTCTACCTATCTGTAGCCCATATAACATATTACATATGTGGGATCCTGATCCGGTATCTCATACCCAGGACGTAAAGGATACTGAGAAACAGTTCTCTGTAATGAACACACCCGAAGAAGATGCATCAGTATGCACTTTCCTCGTTTGGGCGGTACGGGAATCCTGGTAATCCCCTATTTCCTGCTTGGTCTTATAACAATTATAAGTTGGAGCGGGACCAACATTTCCCAGCTCAGTATAACAAGCGGGTTTGGTCAATACATCCGTATTATTATCTTGATTAAGCCGTGACATGGTCGCTACCTGGAGAGAGAGGGAGAAGAAAACACACAGCGTATGCTCTTAAAAGATTAGATTGGTTATTAATTTATCTAATCAGGATGGCTCCCACTGTTTTAGTCAAATCTTCCTTCAAACCCTAAAAGGAAAGACTAGCCGGGATTAATTACACCCTACAAGTTCGCCAATCTTTCGGCCAGACCAGTGTCGGTACTTTGAGAGAGGTTCCCCGTGCTTTCGCACGGACCTAATTAAAATAAACCTCGTTTTCCCAGGGGCGTAACCCCATTAACACCTTTCTAGACACCTACTTGATCGGCTAATTGTAATGTGTAAAACTCTCCCAGGAGTAACTCTTATTCGCAGTGGGTATCGGGATCCAACTATCTCATAGAAGGTATGCAATCTCTTTGCAAATTTCAACACTTGAAATTCCCGATAATGTTTTGCCCCTAGCGTGCTATGACCTTGACGCATGCCAAACAATCCATAGTCCGCTAGTCAAGTTCAACCCGTGCATTTCCTGATTGAATTAAACCCACCCGTATGATCCTTGACGCATGCCAAACAACGCCGTACGAATACCCTAATACAATCGCATCGTATGCTAACAGATAAGCACTAGTTAGCTACCGTACACTACGCCTTGACGCATGCCAAACTACCGCAGCACGAATACTAAGTAGTACTTATCTGAAATGATGGAGGGTTATGACAGGTTTTTAAGAAAACCTTTTGCGTAATGAACTTGATATCTTCGTAGAATCGAGTGATTTTGAAAAGGAATTTTTTTGAGGCGTTTACCAGTTTTGCTAAAGAGGTCACACCCGGTGAAGGGATCTCGGCTCTTTCCTTATCAAATAAGGTGCAGGATATTTCACAAATACCGCTATGCAAAGCAAAACTCATAAAAGCAATCAAAAGACAAACCGAGTTTGTAGCATCTGCTAGTTTCGCTAAAGAGGTCACTCCCGGTGAGGGGATCTCGGCTCTTTCCTTATCGAATAAGGTGTTAGATATTCTATAAGGAATACCGCTATGCAAAGCAAGAACTAGAGCTGCCAGTTTTCGAGACAAGTTTCTACAATATCTTTATGTTTCTTTTATTTCATTAATCTCATTAATAAAGTCCCATTTATTATGCTTCCCAAGCATCACATATGAGACGAAAGCAGCAATATTAATTATATCTCATATATATAATATAGGCATTCGTCTCAGAATATCATCAATGATCACATCACAGAATATCACAGCAGAATAAAAAACATATGAAATATTGGATATAATAAGATTTCCGGGTTATATTTTAAGCCTGTATAAAACACGGATTCTACGGTCGTGATGGATAGCTAATCCCACACCCTTAGACCCCTACGAGAGCAGCAAGCAACCCTATCAATTCTAGAGTTAGGAGACCCGGTCTCGACTCCTCGAGATGGTCTCCCTCTGGACCCTAGAACCCGGTTACTTGTGCTTCCCGCCTTGGGTCTATCCTAATGCGGAAAAGTAAATAATATACAATGGTGACATCATCCTCAACCCGGAAGTGCCCCAATAAAAGAATATTATATACAATGAATTTTACATGAATGAAAATGAAAACCCTCATATCACATAAAACCCCGGCTATTCAATCACGACGATCCAATATAATATATCACAGCAACACATAACATCACATGTCATCAAAGTAAGTAAATATGCGTATCCCAATTGTCGTTGACATAAAGCACCGAAACCGGCGATACACCGCATATTTCACTTACGGTCGCAGAAAAGAAAGTGAAAAACTACAACAGTTAGAATCCGCAACCACCTTAGACATCATAAACCCGAAATATCTCATACTTTGGATTTCATGTCTAACCAAATGAATTCCTTAAACATCGCATGCCTAACAATTATAAACCCCGCATTTTAGTCTCGATATTGAAAACACCTTTTAATATTTATTCGGGAAATTTAACAAGATTCCCGACATCCTAATCGAATGCTCGTCGGAAACTTTAGTAGACGGCCGCACCCCCCGATGCCGTCGACGAAGTGCACTAAGGCGGAACACCGCTGCCGCGAGCGCCCGAACGGATGTTTTTGGCAACGGGGTTCTCCTACAGTCACTTGGTCGAGGTTATGGGGCGTGATTATCTAATAATGTTACCCGGAGAGTATCCGCATACACTACGTGATTGCGACGGACTTTTGATCATATCAAAATCCCGTGGCAACCGATCAAATGAGACTGAACTGCTAAATTTATAAAATTCAAATTAGTTATCTCATAACTACATTTGTGGATTCCAAATATTGTATCCCATCACATGATATCCGGACGAACGTTAACTTTTCGATCGATTCATCAAAGTCCCACAATTTCCCGACAGCTCAACACTTGAGCACAGTTCAATAATACCCAGAATATGCCACAGTATCTATGCACCAGCCGTAGAAGGGCAAACTCAAGCCTCACTCATGTCGCCACGGAACTACGGCAAACCCTAGGGTTTGACCGCGGTTCCGCGATCCAAAAAGTCGAGTCAGGGTTTCATTCTTCTAGAGGGTTCATAGACTTACTTGTATGTTTTTCCGAATACGTTAAACTTGGAAAAATGGGTTTTTGACATTCGATCGAACTTTTTAACTTCGCCTAGATAATATGTGAATAACCCGAAACATTGTTAAAACTATGAATACGAAACACTCCGAATTGCTTATAGTGTAAGATTAGATCACATGCAAAATTAGCAAAAACAAACAACACCTGAAACACCAAAACCAAGTACTTAGAACACAAAAAAAAATTCAACCCATTCTCTCATTGAAAGGCCGAGGTCGCGCGGAAAAGATGGGCATGTCGCCGACCATGTTCCGAGCAGAGGGGTTGGATTTTCTTGTGTGTTCATGTTGCATCACATACAATATTCTGCAATTGTTTAAATAATTTTTTGAAAGCTTTTTAAAATCGACAAAAACTAGGGTTTCGCGTTGCAAGTTTCGGAGTTGTTACGGTTTCGTAATTCTAACAAAATCCGTATAAATTTCTAGCATGGCTCTGATACCACTGTAGGGTTACCTAGCACGGCAGCAAGATTTTAGGAAGCATCGTCCATGCCAAATTCAAAATTTTGCCGTTCTAGCTAACCCTAACAAAGAATCGTTAACTAGAAATCGACGGAAATATAAATGCAAACACTTTGCAAATAAAAAGTGAACAAGAAATACAACCTTTGTAGACCGATCCTTCACTTCAATAGCTCCGTGTAGTAGTCTCTTCGCTGCGATCGTGAACTCCGGACTCTAGAGAGGCTCCCATGAAGAAATGAACATGCTTGCTTCAATTTCTTCGAGGCCGAAAATGATCTACGTCGAGGAGACACTAACCCAAGCTATCTCTTCATTAACTATGGAATTAGTGAAGCAAACACCCTATACTAAATGGCAAGTAGTAGAGGATGATGAAGTAGGAAGTCGGCTCAGTATAGATTTCAATTTCTCACACTTTTTCCATCAACTTCATTGAAGCTAGAAAACTTTGAGGAAGAAGAAGAAGAAGAAAAAAATGAACTCATCATATGAATTATGTGTGAGGTTAGAACTGCAACCAAGGATTAAGCATGTCATGCTTAACTCTTATAGAGAGTTAACCATGAGCTAGGGTTAAATGTTAGGTCAAATAATATCTTAAGCTAGACAAAAGGAGTGGACAAAGTCAAAGATGCTTACAAGCTTCTACAAGCTTTCAACAAATATCAACCATGACTAATTCCACAATTTTTGAATTACTTAATGATAAAATTATAAATCCTAATCTTAACCCTAGCATGGTTTAACCCTCATTAACCCTAGTTGCATTTGTAACCTAGCATGATACATTTAACATATATCACATATATATCAATATATCCAAAGTGAGAAAAGAAATCATAAGTGAGCTAATACTAGTTAATGTAATGTAATATATCAAATATATAAATATACATTAGATTATCAAATCAACTCTTGATTTAATAATCCGGCTATATCACCTATAACCGACTAATATCATATGAATCAACTTATCGAATCAACACTTGATCCGATAACCCAGCTATATCATATATAACCGACCGATATCTCATATCGCGAGAATAGAATATGGTATCTCATATCGTATTAATCTCGGTCCCGCACATATCACATATGTGCTCCTACTCCGTTTCGCTTAAGCCAGTAAACCCCTGTGTAGGACTCTAAAGACTCGTCAATACACCGGCGGTAGGTGATGATCATATCAAACACCCACAAGCCGCAAGCGGTCTGCTAAACGTAACGGCCACCCGGGAATTGAGCGATCAGAAGATCAACAAGCAAGCATGCTCACACTCCTGCGAATCCAATCAGTAACACTACCATACAGTCCGGTCTCTTCGTCTGATATATCGCATATCTCATCTAGGGATGGTAAACGTCAAACCCCAGTAACTCGATAAGTCATGTCGATATGAGGCTCATAACGGGTCGAGAAACTACTGATAACACTTACCAGTATATCTCTGAAGCAGCCTTGGCCAAGGACTTCCTTTTATAGCCAATCGAGCACAGCACAACATTAACTCCCAATACCGGGAGAGATGAAACCCCTCCTATCGCTCATTACCTCCATATGACTCAGGATTGTACCCAAAAGCCACCGTTTTGCACATTCTCTTAAACGTGGTAAGGTGGAAATCAAAGCAAAGTGGGAATCACACAAGACTCTATGACGATTTCGGGTCTACAGACTAACATGTACCAGTGTCACCAGAGAACTGCCATCTGACGTGAGGTATAATACCATTTGGGAGTTCTCGGCGAGTCCGTCCAGTGTACCCAGTGTCCACTGAGCACTCGTATACTGTCTCTGATGTCAAACACCAATGGATATGGGATCATCTATCGCCCATCTACATGGGTCGAGAAGCTATACGCTAGTCTACTCTGGTATATCGATGCCCTGTCTCGATACACCCTCGATTAGGAACATTTGAAGGATGTACTTAGCGACTACTCTGTCCCCACTAGTATGATCTGTATCATAGTCCTGGTAGTCAAGTACTCATCCTAAGGGCTTTATCAACATGTAACATAGAGACAATCAGCGTACAGGTTAAGATAAAGAGCAACCAGATAGCATACTATCATGTCGAGCAAGAAAGTCCTCACTATATATGTCCAAGCATCCACTACAATATACATCGTATGTACAATAATGGCCTCTAGGACATACATATAATTAACAAGATCCACTTAGCTGATTGAACAGATCGTCGATACGCGGTAGTGGATACTTGTTCTTTATAGTTATTTCGTTCAGAGCTCTATAATCAACGCGCATTCGGTATGAACCTTCCTTCTTCTTCACATGCAAAACTGGAGATCCTCAACTTGAAGTGCTGGGACGAATCCAACCTTTCTTCAGAAGTTCGTCCAATTGAGTACGGATCTTCTTCAGATCTTCAGGACTTAATCGGTATGGTGCTTTGATCACCGGTTGTGCTACAGGTACTAAATCAATTCCAAATTCAAGAGCTCGATCAGGAAGCAAACCTGATATGTCTTCAGCAAATACGTCATCGAACTATCGACCTACCTCTGGCTTGTCTTCTTCCGCCTGTAGAGTTGCAATCACTGCCTTCTTCGGTTTTGCTTTGTATGTGCTAGGCTCAAGGGTATGGTCTCCACTTTTGAAATAAAAGACCGGATGGTCTGGAATCTCGAACACTACCCTCTTTTGACGACAGTCGATGGTAGCATAGAAAGTTCCTAGCCAATCCATACCCAAAACTACATCGAAGTTTGGTATGTCCAGCACCTTGTAGTCAGCATAGAATTCTCTATTGCAGACGACCACTGGACACAAGTCGTATCTCATCGTTGCCTTTAGAACGTCGTTCCCTGAATTGACATTCCAGCTGGATACGAGCGGTTTGACTGGAATCGCATGAGTTCGGAAGAACCGTTGCGACATAAAGCAATGAGATGCTCCAGTATGGAAGAGTGCTAGTGCAGGAAGTGAGGCTACTAAGATCGTACCTAAGTTTATATGGGATATGTTTTAGGTATAGGAAAAGATATTTGATAAGTATGAAGATTGAAAGAAAGTTTTTAAAGAAAGGAAGTTGCCGGTGATGACTTGGCCAGTGGCGACTTGGCCAGTGGCTTCAGCTTTTTCCACAGTCATTGTGAAAGCCTGTCGCCTTGGTACATTCCTTCTTACTGGAGGCGTATTCCTCTGTCCATTCCTCTGTCCTTGAGATAGGTTTCTTTGTGCTTGATGGAACCGACGAGGAGGAGGTGCAGTAGGTCTACGAGGAGATGGAGCTGGGAGAGTAAGACGAGGAGCAGGTGATTGGATAGCTGGCCGCTGCGGATAGGTGATTGCCGGTTTGGGTGCAGGATTTGGATTGAGTCTACGAGGACAAGATCCAATATCATGTGTGGATGAGCCACATACTAAGCAAAAGCGATTAGTACGCCTGCAGTCTTTCGCCAGGTATCCATTCCTCCTGCAGTAGGTGCAAAAGTCTGGACTGGGCCGGTTGAATGGTACTCCCGGTCTCCTGGGTACAAATGGTAGCCTGAAAGAGTCTACTCCTGCTATATGAGTTGCAGGGCACTTCACACCGGCAGATTGAGGTCTGCTCTTCTTCTTCACTACTGGCTCGTATCGACGGGCAGCCTTCAAAGCTAAGTCGTGGGTTGGGAAATCCCATGTAGCTAGAGCTGCTTGGATTTCCTGGTCCAACCCTTACTGAAATCTTCCGGTCCTGATCTCAGCAGTCGGTATGAGATATGCCGCGAACCTGTTACGGTCTTGTGCCAGCTGTGTAGTATGTGATATCAGAAAATTCAAATATTTGAGACATATTTTACCTGCTCAATATAGTGAACTCGGCATCATACTCATCCACGGATTTGCTCCACACAGAGCCTTATTGTAGATGGATGAATTGTTGTTCCATGTCAAATCGGGCAGTCTCGGGAAAATATTTCGCGTCGAACATGTCGCAAAAAGTCTTCTTTTCGATCGGCTAAGTAAGACGGCTTTCTTCCACCTCCACTATACTCGGGTGTTATCTGTGAGTTGCAGCTTCACAACCCTTACCCAATCAATTTCTGGCACTTGTGCTGCTTCCAGATCGTCCTCAATGGATTGAGCCCATTCTTCAGCTTCCAGAAGGCTCTCTTTCCCAGAAAATTGCTTAGAATGCAGTGCCCAAAATTGTTTCACTCCAGGTGCCTCAGCTTCTGGGCGGTTCATTAGGTTAGCAGTCTGCTACTGCTGCCCCTCCAAGAGGCTCTTTATTGCCTCGAGCAGTACTGTCTGCTCATTGATCGGAACTACAACTGGAGGCGTAAGTAGAAGAGGTGATGGTGGTGTGTTTCCATTCATGTTGGTGCTTGTATTGTTCATAGAATCCATAACCTTGAAAGAAAAATAGGGTTAGGATAGATTCATGAAATATAAAATATAAAGAATGTTTAGTTGCCGAGTCTTATAATTCTTGTGTTATATTGCTTAGGTTTCCATGCAGAACTGGCCTGTATGGGCCGCCAACAAAACCTATCATGCCCCGCTTCTCGGAGTACTGTAAGGAGACATGACTAGGCCCGCGATGTACTTACTCAGAAGTAAATACGTTAAGTGTAAATAAGCAATATAATATAAATGTACACAAGAAAGACATGAGATGTAAATGAACGGCAACTTTTTATTTATTAAATATTCTTTACAATACAACTGAAAAGTAAATACAAAGTGGAAAGCAATGCCTAAACAATGGCATGAACTGAAAGTAAAAATATATACAAGTGAATAAAGCTTCAGGTCCTCGTTGAACTGCTCTAAGTCTTCTGGGCTAGGCACGTGAAGCGCTGGCACTCACGCGTCTTTTGAACGCTATTTTCCCTTTTTTTATATACATACACACTCCACAACATTTCCCCCGTTAGAAAAAAATTCTAACGGAGCGCTGTCCCGCATCCCGCAAGGGGGCTGCTAGCCCCATTGACTCCCAACCCGCTATCCGGGTAGCGGGACCCCTGTAAACTCTGCGAGGCCCCCGATATATCCAAAACCCCTGAAGACACACATACGTATACTGTACATTGAGTTTACATGACCAGTTTGACCCGTCAATTGGAGATTCCCTTAATCTAAAGGCGGGGGGTAATTAACGGCAGCTTAGTCCACGGCTGTCGGAGATTCGGATCCGCACAATCAATAAATCCCAGCCTTCCCAAGGCAGGAGGAATCTGTAATACGCCTGACAAGCGACGCGTATTTCCATCTCAATGGGGTGACGAAAAACACCCTATAATTTTTTCCAAGCCAATTACCATTGATAACCCCGTTTTAGTTTTCTAGCTTAAATAGAAAAGTATCCATTTTCTCCGGCTCCATGAGGCTCAAGAGAATTGGTCCGGTTTAAATCTATATTTATTAAGGTCTTTATTGTAAATTAATAAACTTAAGGGGGTTTTATGAAAAATAGTTTTGATAAACTTTCAAAATAAATCTCAAGCATTTATTTATCGTATTTAGGGTTTTCATGGATATAATTTTTAAAAGTGAAGTATTCTAGTGATTATAAATCTTGATTGAATGGTATATGGTATTTTAGTGTAAATTAGAATTGTATGGATTTGTGATGGTATATTCATGAAATTTGGGATTCCTTTGTTTAGAAAATATGGAATTTATTATATATATTTAAAATAGATATTTTGATAATTAATATATATATATATATATATATTAAAAATAGAATTTATTTATTAAATAGAAAATCACAGTTTCTTAAAAATTGTAATAAAAATTCTATCGAGATCGTATGCTCCGTGAGGAGGACTGCATCCCGCCCTACTAGTCTGATGGACGTGTGATAATCCGCACCATCCTATTCGATTTCCTCAAAAGTGGGTTGTAGAGACGTAATCGTAAGGAATTTGATTAAAACAATCTTAAAAATACGGTTTTATTAGTTTAATATATTTTATTGTAAAATTTTATTTATCCCACAAAATATTGTTCCAAAATCTATCGTGTTATGTCATGATGAGTGTTGCGATGAGATAGGTCATTACCTCGTGAGTTTTCTAAAGGTAATATGAGCAAATATGATGAAATGATGCTGTAAGTAAATTTTGTGGTATTTAACCGTAAAATTGAAATAAAAGTTGTATAATATTGTATTTTGAATTGAAACTTGTTCTAAATATTTATTTTAAGATTACTAAACAAGATGTAACAATATGAATATTTGGTTATAAAGAAAAGTTGTGTTTTTAATAAAATTAGAATCGGAAGTCGGAATAACTCCGCTTCCGATGAGTTTTGAGAAGAGAATTTTTTTAATAGGGAAGAGAGGAGAGGAGGGGGTACTTACTGGATTAGATGAGAGAGGGGAGGTAGAGAAAGGGTTTGAGAGTTTCGTGGAGTCACGGTGTCGCCGGATTTGTCCCGAGTCGTCGCCAGAAGATGACCTTGGGCTAACTCCGCTTGTACAACTAATTTGACTTGAAAACATTTGAGAGTTTTTATGATAGATTTCAGAATAGAAAGAGGTAGGGTGTGGGGTGGTATTTATATGATAGAATTACGGTTTAGAGAATTAAAAATGAGAATTAAAATCCATTAAAATATCGGTTTAATGGTGATTTTTAATTCTCTGGATAATTGCAAGAAAATCAAACAGAAAGGGAGTAGTGGGGGGAGGCCAAGGGGTGTTGGGGTAAAATTAGGAGGCATTTGCAACGAGGGGGCCGGCGCCGCCGGCCCTTTGGAGATCTTCGCCGGTCGTTTGGGAGGGGTGGGGTCTTGGATTGGTGCCACGTGTTTGTGTCTGCTCATATAACATTTTTCACATGTTTGATTTTAGTGACTTTTCATTTTTACGTGGATTGCACGTGTAAACTTTTGGAGTTCCAAAAAGTTTAAAAGAAAAATCATTAATAATAATATGTGGCTGGGGGATTTAAACACAGAGGCTATGTCACAGCAGTGCAAGACTTTACGAATGAGCTACAAGTGCTTTCTTGCTGTTTTAAAATAAATTAAATACTTATAGCATACTCAAGACTGCAAAAACTCAATTTAGTACTTTAACTTTAAACAAATTTCTATATATTAAAAACAGAGTCGTTACAGCAACGGCCGGCGGATGATCGACGATGAACGTCCAATCGGCGGCCGGGTGGCCGGTGAAGGGTCGATGATGACCAGCGGTCGATCGGCAGTGGACTAGCAATAGCCGGCGACGAACGTCCGATCGGTGGATGGGAGGCCGGTGAACGATCGGTGATGACCGGCGGTAAACTGCTGATGGGAGGCGGGCCGGCAAGTGTCCGACAACGGCCAGCAGGTCCGGCCGGCGACGAACTTCCAATCGGCGACCATGAACGATCAGTGATGACCGACGGCCGGACGGCGGCGAACCGGTAAGCGTCCGATAATGGCCGATGGACGACCAGCGACGAACGTCTGATTAGCGGCCGGTGAGCGATCGGTGATGACCGGCGGCCGGCGGCGGTCCGGTCGGAGAACCACCGACAATGGCTGGCCAGACCGGCCGGCCGGCAGAAGGCGGGAAAGGCCGGCGGTGGATGGTCATGATTTATGTAATGTTATTGGGGAATATTTCATGATAATTTAGGATATACACATGTTTTGGGGAAATAAGATTACCATTGTAATTCTATATTTCCGGAAATATTTTTTACATCTAAACAAGTATGGTAATATTTCATTGTAATCTAAATTACCATCTAGATTATGCGCACAATGCAAGTGGTTGGAGATAAGCAGGGAGTGATAATGACTGTTGAGAATATGTATATAAATATATATGCTGCTGCTAGTAATTCATTGCTGCAGCAGCAGTGATGGGATATTTATGATTGAAGGTGCTGCTGGCGCCTTTGTTGCAATTTACCACATGGAAACTAGTAATTGTGAGCAGGAGCAGAAGCAGAAGCAGAAGCAGGAGCAGGAATGGTGAAGAGCGTGGGCTGCTAATTAGCTTGTGGTGTTGTGTACTTTGATTTTTGTTTGTTTGGTTTTTCATTTTCCCTGTTTTTTTTGGTTGGCCAATAGAAGCTCATGGCAGTGACAAATGTAGCCCTAGCCTACTAACATCATCATATCATATGCTTGTTACCAGCATGGTCCCATATATATGTGGAGTCCTCGTTCAATTAATCTTGTGACAACTCTTGTATCTTGGATTGTAAGTTTCCCTCTCACATCTCACATGGCTACATTTAGATAGATCCAAGATTAATAATTATAAACATGGGTAGCAAGGTTTAAAATGGCGCGGTAGAAAATTTCCTACGTTGGCAGCTCTAAAAATCAATGATACATGGACTTTTTCGATATGTTTCTAATCTTTGACTCATATATTAAAATTCATTATTGCATTCTTTACCCCATATAATTGTTTCAAGCTAAATCAAATTATTGATGGATTTTCTTAAAAGCTGCCGATTAATGAAGTGCTTACGTTTTTGTTAAGTGGATTATAAATTCTGTGTCAACCTATTCATTGCTTTTTGAAATAATCCATGAAAGAAAAGGAGAAGGTTGAAAGAGTTGAATTTAGGAGGGAGCCGACTCATGACTGTTTCTTGTATATATTTGATCTTGTCTCCCTTTTTGTTGGTAAAAAGAAGTTTTCAAACATGCATGTCGACCAGACACCATCATCCTTTTCATCCTTATCTTCTCAAGGTGGTGTGCAGTCAACAAATCATTTGTTACTTCATTATTTCACTTGTTACTTTTCAAGATTCAATTTGCCCCAAATACCAATGAGCTGCACCTCGGTTGGTACGGACACTTCTCCTTTTAAGGGGAGAGTGGGGATCGAACCCAGAAACCCCAGAGGGGAAATGCCCACAAATTAACGCTTTTGGGGCAAATGCATGGGTCCCCCGGATGCAGGTGTGCATGATTGTGTTGTGTGTTTAGGTTATAACTTACGGGCCATTGCCAGAAATATAAATAAAAATAAAAATTTGCCCTCGAAAACTTTTGATATAACACTTTTCCCACTTTGGTTTTGCTTACGATTGTGGGCTTTTTGAGCTGGATATTTTTTGGGCCATTCTTGCAAATTTCGAGGATTTCGAGGATGATGAACTTGGTGTTTGTTGTTTGTGTTGTTGCGCAGGCCATGTTGCATACATGAAGCCATGAAGATTGTGCATAACTGAACGTTTTTAGTCATCTCTAGATGATCTGCCTTATATCTGTTGGAAAAACTTAGATCACAGAAATAAATTAGGGTATCAAAAACTAGTATATATGCAATAGAATTATAACAAATAGTAAAGAAAAAATTGCCCATATCTTCATTCTCATTCATAGAAAAAATAAAATTGAAAACTTCGTTCCTTCTTTACAAAAATAAATAACTTTTAAGTCTGGTGTTTTCATCTTATAACAACAACTCCTCATCTTCAGATGGCCCGTATATATAAAAAGATAAACCCAGGATTATAATTTTCAATTCATCATCATCATCATCATCTTCAGCAATGTTGGAAAAAAAAACGTTACCTAACTCGTCATTTTGCGTTAACCATATTACAAATAGCTTACGTTATTTTAAGTTGTTTCTACAAATAGCTTACGTTACGCTACAAATTGATAGCAATATCATAGTCTACGCTATTTATAAATAAGAGTTCACACATGATTTTTGTTATTAAACTGGATTTGAACTGCAAAAATCAAGAGAATCTAGTATTTATATAATCTTATTCTCCAACTTTCAATTCTCCATAAGCTAAATATAAAAAAAACTAATTTCACTTGATTGTTTTGAATATCTAAATATGAATGTAAACTTATTAAATTGAAAATTAGGAATTTATTACGTTAATTCTAGCAGGTTTTACATTATTTTCTTAACTCTTTCAGTTTTAAGACTATTTTTAATTTAATTTGTAATTTAGTATGAATATAAATAATTATTAAAATTAATTAATAGTATTCTATATGGCTTATGAATGCTTTGCGCAATGTTGTTTGTGATGAAATTGATTGCAAATTCGGAGTCCGAGATCAAGAGCTCATAAACCCAAGACTCGGAGGTACATGTATGAGTTGGTTGCAGCTATGGGTATATGAATTAGGTTAGAAATAGAAAGGGTTAGATTAATCTAATTCTATTCTCATCTCTTAATTAAACTTTAACCTTCAAAGCTGTCTCTGAGAAAAACAATCTCATGTATATATACACATATACACACACACACATGCTTAATTAATCCCCGGGCCAATTTTAATGCACAAAGAGCCCAAATTTTTTTTTGTGCTGCGGTGGTTTTAAAAAGGCTGCGGCGAACAGAAAAAAATCTCAGAGGCCGAGAGAATTAGAGAGAGAGAGAGAGGTTTGTATCTAGAGAGAGATTGATTTTGTATTTGGGTGAGATCTGGACAGCATAAATTATATCTTGTAATTCTTCGCTGAATAGTGGAAGCAATTCGTTATCGGTTTGCAGAATTAGGTGGAAGTGCGCAACGAACCTGAATAATATCTTGTGTCCTTTACTCGGTGTGTTTTTTCTTTAATACTTATTGTTTTTGCGTAGTTGTTGAGTTTGATTTTTTCATTAGTTTCGATTCACGCGTATCGATAATCCACTGCGTACTTTGATACCGTTTTCATGATAAGTGGTATCGGAACTTTTGTTACGGTGTTTCGGATTATTGTAAAGTGGTTTCTACAAATTATAAGATCGATGAGTTTGACGGAATAAACAATTTTAGTGTATAGAGATTGAAGATGAGGACAAGTCTACAACAATAAGGAGGTCATAAGATAATCTTCGAAAATGATAAGATTCTTTCGGCGACCATAGATATTCAGAAAGAAAATATGGAGGATAAAACTTTCAGTTCGATGCAACTAAGCTATACTGACGAGCTTCTATGCGAGATTGCGCAAGAGACAACGACAACAGATTTATGGAGTAAGCTAGAATCCTTATATATGAAAAATCTTTAAAAAATTGTCTCTAACTCAAACAACGTCTATACATATTGAAGATGAAGGAAAGTATATCGGTAAAAAAACCATCTGAATGAACTCAACCAAATTATTATGGATTGGTTCAACGTAGAGATGAAAATTGAAGACTAGGACCAAATTATGATCATGTTTTGCTCTTCGCCTTTTGAATATAGCCAGTTCATAAAATCGATGGTGTCACCAGTACAAAGATAGCTTGACCCTACGGTTTAGAAAAACAGTAGATACGCTAAATTCAAAAGGCGAGGCCGACATAATGCACACTGTCACGCCCCGCGTTCGACAAAATGCACACTGTCACGCTCCGCTTCCCCGTATACGGGTAGAGGACGCGACGAGGCCGCTACGTATTTACTCTGAAGTAAATACACTAAGCGTATCTAAGCAATGTAAATGCACAAGAGACAAGATATAATTGAACAACAACTTTATTTATTCACATTCTTTTTACAATACATGAAAAAGTAAATACATCTGAATGAAAGCAATGCCTAAACAGTAGCATAGCATAAATGAAAAGTACTGAAATAAAATGTGTACAATGAAGCTAGAGCTCTGGTTCGTAAGCAAGCTGATCCAAGTCCTCGCCGGTAGGCTCGATCTCCTGAGTATCCAGATCACCCGACAACATTCCAAAGAAGAAAGAGAAGTAATGTCGTCAGCGAACAATCGCTCGGTAAATCCCAAAAATAAGGAAGAAGTAAAATAGACAGAGAGTAAGAGAGAGAGTAACTTTTAAAGTTGTCTTATATTGTTATAATGTTGTATTTAGTGTTAACGCTGTTGTTTGTAGCTTGGTACAGAAGCATGCCAGTGTATACGAGAGGAGTCTCTATATGCCAGAGACTAGAGGCAAATAGAAGTATAAGGCTCCGTTATACAACCCGGAACAACGGCAATTGGATTCAGGTTAGGTGTCTTAATCTTGCAGTCTCGTGCCACTTAACACCTTCCGTACCAATCTACCTCTTAAACCCCGCGATGTCTTGATTGTATTGTTTATATTGTATTTCAACTTGTAATTGAATTGTAATATAGATTGTATATTTGGATGACTTGCTAAAACCATGATATCAGTAAAATGGATGTACTGGAGAATCATGAATGTAACTGGAGAATCATGTAAATGGAAATATATCCATGGTTCGGTTTAGTCAATACATATTGAATAGATTGAATATATGGATTCATGGATTCATGTTGAATTGTAGATTGTAGATTGTACTTGAATCATATTCAAGTCAGATTATTTAATGAGACTCGGTCTGAGTCAGAACAATTAGAAAAGAAATTGAAGTCCTGAATTAGGTTTCGATGTTATCGGTAATCGCTGCACATGGACGACAGGATTTGTGTCTTTTTCAAAGACGATTACCGTGTTAATAACACCGTTGTTAAATTGTCTATCTTAAATAGGCAATCACCCACTTCTCCGGCTCCCTGAGGCTCAAGAGATTGGTCTCGCTTAAACCTATGTTTACTAGGGTCCTTAGGGTAATTTATAGAACTTGAAGAGGTTTTATGTAAAAATACTTTGTATAATTTTCAAAATACACCCCAAGCGTTTATTTATCGTCTTTAGAATTGTAATAAATGTAGATTTTATATTTGTGACATTTCTAATGAGAATAATCTATTTTTCATAATACATGGTATTTAATTGTAATATTGAACTTGTATGGAATTCATGGTATTTTAAGGTAAAGTGATTCTTATGATTTTTAGAAAAAAGTTGGAATATTTATATTATCACAAAATAGATATTCTATATATATATATATATATATATATATATATATATATAAATAAAATAAATTTAAATATATATATATTATATTTCTAGAGATCTCATTTTCTTAACATTTTCGCATTTTAAATCTCTCGAGACCGAATGCTCCTTGCGGAGGTCTACATCTCGTACTACTAAGCCCTGGGATGTGCGATAATCCGCACCATCCCAGTCGGGTCCCCCAAAATGGGTTGTAGCGGCGCTTTGCAAAGATTTATAAAAATACGAATTCTTATAGAAAACGGTTTTAATAGTTAATGGTATTTATATGTATGGTTTCGTTTTTCCCGTATTCTATATTCCCGAAAGGTATTGTGCTATGTTGCATATGAGTGTGTGAGGAGGTAGGTCATTACCTCGTGATCTACTTAAAGGTATAGCAATATTAAGGTTGTTTTAAAGTCGAAATGAAACTACATGGTATTATACTGAGAAAGAGCGATAAAAATTGAAATGGAAATCCTTTTAATATGAAACTTGTTCAATATGATCCGTTAATATTTAATAGTCAACATATAAAGGTTTGGTATGATTGTTTTTAAGAAAAGGTTGGATTTTTAGAAAGAACCGAATCAGAAATCGGGTTAAGTTCGATTCCGTCGGGTTTTGGAATTTCGTATTTTTAGAAAAGAAAAAAGAAGAGAGAAGTGGGACTTACGGGTTTAGAAGTTAGGGATGAGGAAGAGAAGACGGGAGGAGGCGCCGGTGCGTCGTTTCATCGCCGGGAACTCCTAGGGTTGTCGTCGGAAAATTGCCGAAGCTTTCGCCCTTCGCTACTCCAAAAGTACACTAAACTTCTAGGAATTTTCTTGAAAGTTTTATTTAGAATTTTGGAGTGAGAGGTGTGTGTAGGGGTTGTATTTATAAGGTAAGGATAAGGTTAGGGTGGGTGAAAGATTTAATTGAAAAAATGTAATGAAATGTAATAAAATGGAGTAATTAGGGTTTTTAAAAGGGTTCTGTTACTGATCCAGCGAAATAAAGTATGCAGGAGTACAGGGGAGACCAAAAGGAAAAACCCTTCAGTTGGTGACTCGGCGGCCCGAGTCGGTCGATCCGCTGGCCGATTTGGCCGAGTCCGGCCGAGTCAGGCGGCCGGAATCCCCCTTGTCGGTTCATTAACCCTCTTGTACTGTTAGTTTATCATGTGTAGTGGGGTTTTACGGGGTTAGCACGTGTAGACTCTTGAACTTCTAAAATTTTTAAAAGAAAATAATATTAAAAATAATGTGGGATATGAGATTTAAACTCTGGTGGCTTGGTTCAGTAGTGCAAGGTCTTACCAATGAGCTACAAGGTCTTGCTTGCTATTAAAAAGCAAAACAAACTTATATCTTGTGCTCAGGAATGGGAACTTTGCTTTGGAATAAGATCTTGCCGAGCCATTTCTTTGGAATAAGATCACATCTTTAGGGTTGTTACACACATGGTCCATGGTCTCGGTCTGATCTCAAAGAGTAGGCGAGACCGCTTGGTGGACCTACTTCTTGAGAGTTTTCAACAAAGGTTGGTCATCGCTTCATGCTCGGCGGAAGGGGATCCTGGGGAATCCGTGGCTTCTAGGGTCCGTGAGTACCGTCGGTAGGAGCGGGTTGAAGCTGCCCGGGATCGGCTGGAGGAGCTTTACTCGGTGTACCACCGATAATGTCTCCTTAACATCTCCTTGTCTTCCTCTGGCCTTGCATGCCCATGCTTTATCCAACCTGGCAATATGGCCCTACTCTATACTACTATCTCAACCCCACTCATATATCAATGTGATCCTCATCATCTGACTACAATCAAATTAGTTTTCTTAAATTCCTTTTTTTTTATAGATATTAATTATAAGGCATCTCTCTCAAACTTTTTTTTTCCCTTTCCTCTAATGGAAACTAAGTTTAGTTTCCTTAAATAAATGACGCCATGCGCTTTAATATCGGAAAACTGATCATATTCTGGACAGGTAAGGCTGGAAATTATGATATACGTGTCATTTGAATGATTCATTAGGTTACGCAAGCCTTCCTTAATCTGCACATGATTAAAGCTTTGAATTGAATTGAAACCGATCCTTAAAGTTGTAGCTACCTCAAGATAGCAGAAGCTAGCCTAGATAAATATTGACCAGATATAGATATACCACCGGTTCATGCAGGTCCAGTTTGAGCAAAGAAAGTGCTAAGACTAAATAAAACAGTGTCGATCTTTCTCCGATATTAATGTTCTATACCCCTTTATCTCAAGCTTTTAGGTTCGGTCATATGAATTAATGACTTCCATTATGTTGCATATCTTGAACTTATTGTTTCAATTATCACTCTACCCGACTCTCTCATTCTTGGGGAGTTCTTATATGTATAGAAATGGATCTCTCACAATAGAACTTCGGCAACTTTATTGATCCTCTCCAAACCTTAAAAAAAAAAAAGACAAAAACACATAAAGTCGTCCATGGATCCCAAATTACACCGCCTTCGCTGCACATCCTATAGAATTTCTTAAGCCCCCAATGTGTTTGCTATGTCTATAACAAACCGATATTTGACGTCTCCTTTGACGACTCTGTCCATAGCCGTGTTGACGTAACTCATCGGAATAAGCTCAATGTCAGCTGTGATGTTGTGCTCTGCTGCAAAATCTATCATCTCTTGTGTCTCTTGCATCCCTCCTGTTGCGCTTCCACCCACTAGCTTTCTCCCTGCCATTGATAAATGCCATCGGTCATTCATTCAAATCTTTTACTGCAAAATCTTAACGAATCAATCTAAGCAGGTGACATTAACAATAATTTTAACTAGTGAATGGTTTAAATTAATACCAATAAGCAGAGGAAACACGGACAGCTCAAGCGGCTTCTCAGGCGCTCCCACCATGACTAGCTTCCCATGGTTCTTCAACAGATCAATCAATGGCTGAAGAGGGTGAAAAGCCGACACCGTATCAATAATTCCATCCATCGTCCCAAAGGCAGCCTGAAAATTCGATTCCATAAGTTAAAAACGATTGATCAGGAGAAAAACTATGCATACCACTAAGATTTCCTCTTAATCTCTTTGCAGTTAGCAAGATGTTTGGGGGTTTAAACCGCTTGCATCAAGTTATATCCTATTATTTTAATAATTATATATTATTATTTTTTCGCCAAACACATGGATATAGTTTTGGTGTAGCGTCGGCCATTAGGACGTTAAGATAGTATCCGAGTAAAACCCAAACTCAACTCTAGCTTGGTTAGTTGTTTAGAGTGTAGTTTCTACCTTCATTTGCTCAGGATCTCGGCTGACCAAAAATGAGTCAGCCCCAAGCTTCTCTTTCGCTTCCTTCTCCTTCGTTGGCGAAGTGCTAATCACGGTAACCTTCACCCCGAAGGCCTTAGCAAACTTAACTGCGAGATGTCCCAGCCCACCAAGCCCAACCACACCCACATGCAAGCCGGGCTTATCCAGCCCATAGTACTTCAATGGGCTATACACCGTGATCCCCGCACACAAAAGTGGTGCACCCGAATCCATTGGCAAAATGTCTGGAAACTTTATAACGTAGTGCTCTTTGACGACAATTTTATCTGAATAACCCCCGTAAGTTCTCGTATTGTCATGGTAGATGGAGTTGTAGGTGAGGATTGTGTTGCGGCAGTAGCTTTCTAAGCCTTTGGTACAATCGTCGCAGCTATCACAACCGCCGACCATGCAACCGACGGCTGCCTTGTCTCCGACCTTGAAATTCTTGACGTCGGAGCCTACTTCAGTGACAATGCCGACAATCTCATGCCTATAACAGAAAATTTAGGTATGAGACATTGTGAGTCAGATATTTGTCTTTGTTTTCTTTCCCCACACAACAACATACACTTTTTATTCAACTTTTGAAAGGAATACAAATATAGAGGAGTACTGCTCCTTACTCAAAGCTAAAACAAACCAAGAAAACAAACAATTACTGAAAATTGAAATACATCTTTATGAGCCACTTCTTAAACTGGGCAGTATAGAAAGATCAAGTTTTACCAACTTTTGTTATTCTGCTGGAAGATCAGTATAGAAAGATTGCATAAGAGCTGGACACTTGAGTGCTTAATTAATGCCTCTTTAGCTAAGAAATCGCATATTTTTGTTAAAAACGATATAGTTAATTATCTTGCCAATATAGTTAATTATCTTGCCAAATATTGTATTATATATGTATTTTTTTTCTTCTTTCCGGCTATTCTGTTTCCTTTTTATGTAGCCTTATTCGTATAAAAATACAGGGCGTTATAATATTAATAAAGTGTCGAAATCTCCGTTTTTACAGGCTTGAACAGAAAATTATTGCAACAAGCGTTGCAGACTGCGACAACAGGATAAACTTTTGCCACAATAATATAAAGCAGGACCCATTCCCTCCCATCGTATTAGCTCCTAGCACAGTCTTTGATTTGGATGCATGTTTAAATATTGCACTCAGGCCAGAATTAGCGTGGAACTAAGGATGGGACGACGCCTGATAAGCAATATATATAGGAGCTAGGTGATCAAAGTAAGTCCCTGTCCATTGCTTATTATATCACTATAATTTGCCGATATCATTAGGTAAAAAAGAAAATGACAGGCTGACATGCTGTGTATAGACATGCAGGGATTATGACATGTATTTCATTATTACAGTGATTATGTAGATTAATTATGGTGATGAAAAATGATAGTGGAGAAAGAAAAAGAAAAATTACCCAGGAACCATAGGATAGACTGAAAATCCCCATTCATTCTTGGCAAAGTGAACATCTGAATGACAAACTCCGCAGTAGAGTATCTTTATGTTCACATCGTTCGGGCCTGTATCTCTGTTTACAATTACAGAAACAATATTAAAGATGATATAGCAAAATTACGCCAGATTTTTGCATGGTTCTAATAAAGGATTACTAACCTTCTAGAGAAATTAAATGGCGAAACTACACCAGAGGTGTCGCGGGCCGCCCAACCAAAGGCCTTGTTAGGGTGTTCCTCTTCAGGAGATTTCGCCATTGATGATGCCATTGATTATATTCTTCTTTGTTGCGGTGGTCGTGGTGGTGGTGAAGAAAACTTGGTGCTTGCAAATATATACACACACGAGTACAGGTAATAGAGTGGTTGGATGAGCAGCAATTCGTAATTATATTAATATGCATAGTGATTTTTTTAGAAAGCAAATTAGTGGTAAGTAGTTTGAGTCGTAATCAGTGATTGGATTATATGAACATGATCAGCAATTTGTAATTATATTAATATATATAGTAATTTTTTTAGAAAGCAAATTAGTGGTAGGTAGTTTACTATATATATTAATATATATAGTAATTATATTAATATATATAGTAATTTTTTTAGAAAGCAACCAGTGATTGGATTATATGAACATGACATAATCAGTGATGTTTCGAGAGCAAGCAACCAGTGATTGAGCAACCAGTGATTGGATTATATGAACATGACATTATCAGTGATGTGTCGAGAGCACGCAACCGCTTTTGATTAGTTGCTAATTGGTGTTGGCTGTGGTGTTAACTGGGCTAAACAACCATTTGAGGGTCATATTAATATATATAGTAATGTTTTAGAAAGCAAATTAGTGGTTAGTAGTTTGACGTAATCAGTGATCGGATTATATGAACATGACATAATCAGTGATGTGTCGAGAGCAAGCAACCGTTGCTAATTGGTGTTGGCTGTGGTGTTAACTGGGCTAAACGATCATTTTAGGGTCAACTTATGCACTTTTCAATTAGGATGAAAGACCACTAGCTATATACCAACACATTCTAACCAATGAGCAATAGCTCCATGACACTTCCTCTCCTGGGGCGAGTGCGGGGTTCGATCCCTAGAAGGGGAAGTAGTCACAATTTAACGCTTTGTGTTATGTGTGTCATATGCATGGGTTATGTTTTATGGGCCAGTTCAAAAAAATTAAAAATAAACATTCCGGTTTTCATATGAATGCGAAAGTGTGAATATATATGTAGCCCAAAAGTTATGATAAAGCTGTGTTGCAGCCAAAATTTGGCAAGTTTTTGAAAATAGCTCTTTTTTACTTGCCAGATTTCAGCCAGTTAGAAGCATATAGAATTTTATAGACAACCTGACTTTGTTAATTGTTGCATTTGAGGTGGACTTGAGCATTGAAAGGTTTGCTCCAACAATGAAGGATTGGCTGCCAATCTTTTCAAGTTCCTAATTTCAATCTCAGGCCAACTCGATTCCCCTACTCTCAAGTTTTTCACTCCTGGTGTGAGTAATTTTTGCAACTCGATCTCCCAAGGTTTGAGTACAAATAAATAAATAGCTCCTCTCTATACATCAAACAATAACAGGCTAATTGCCAGAGAAGCTGCATACAACAACAACAACAAGGGAAAATACAGTCATCCAACATGTAAGGCACACCATCACAATGATGCATAGCTCATGCATCCGCAGCTCGTAAACATAGAGAAGTCCAGACCAAATAAGAGAAATCGTATTCTTGAGCAACTCCTACACGATAAGAAACAAAAAATAACGGCTTTTGTTCTATCATCGTATAGGAGTTGTTCAGAAAAGTGATGTGGAGAAACACATTCCCCGTTAAATAAATAAAGCAAAGACGCTAAGATAATTGACATTATATCAGTAAATCGATTCGGTAGGTATAGTGCTAAATCTATAAGGCTGGCAAACAAGCTTGTTCTAACAGCCGTGCTTCTCTCAAGCATGCTACATACTCATAATAATACACGATCATATCCTTTGCCAAAACCCCAAAAAAATGCAGTCTGCTTCAACAAATAGCAGACAATGCATCATTTAGCATACAAGTACAGCCATATTTCCACAAATTAACAACTAAAGTAAAATTCGATTGCAGGAAAATATAAACATATATCAAGAGAAGAATGCACCCAACAAGTATACATTCCAAAAGTACACATTCTTATACCACCATTTATCCTTACAGGCAAAACCTTCTCCTATGTACAACAAAACAAGAAGGAAAAGATACAATATGATTAAGAGCCCAAAAAATATCCAAAACAAAGTTACGCCCCTTCACATTTTTAACCCCCCCCCCCCCCTCCTCCACCCAGTTTCACCAACATCTCCAGTATTTTTATTCATTCCCTGGAAAGAAATATACCCCACCACCCACGTATACCCCCCAACCCCCATTTTCTGTACCCCCCCCCCCCCCCCCCAAAAAAAAACCCCCAAAATTAAAACAAAAATAATTAACTACTAAACAAAAAAGATGCTACAGTCATCCTTTTTCTTTTCTCGGATGTTACCTTGGCTCAAACATTTGGCAGGAGAAGGATTTCGTGGGCCAAATCGGTGGAATCGGTCTCCAAGCCGATGGAGAGAGTATCTGAGAACGGTTCACCATATCGACCATGGACGGAGTTTGATACGAGTGCACGAGGCTAGCACTATCGGTTGAGTCCCCACGAGCCGTTGCTCTCTGCCACGAGTGTGAACTCAGCCCCGACAAAACGTAAGCTCTACCCGAGGCCTCATACCTCTGCCTGCTCGCCATTCTCTCCTGCATCTCTCTCATCTCTGCATCCAAAGCCACACATAACCTATCACCGGATCTTCCTGTTAAAGACTCCAATAGTATTCTCCTTCGAGCTTCTAATATCGAAACGGCCTCAGCGAGCAAGCCTTGCTCAGCTGCAGCTCTTGCCTCGGTCATGGCCTCTGCTGCCCTCACTCTGTTCCTCTCTCGGTCCACCTCGATTGACATGGTTCTTGAGGCACTAGACTCTGTCCTCAACATCTTTAGCTCTTCGCTTTCTATAGACACTGATTCTTTGGACACCGGGTCTTCATAGCTGCAACCGACCTTTAGCAACCCGATATGTTCGCTCGAAGCGGCTGGAACTTTAACGGAGACCAGGAAATCTCGTTCTTCATCAGCGTATAAATCACCCACGTCTATAGTTCCTATCCACCCATTATCTGATACTCGACTCGCATAGCTGCCTGATTTTATCAGAGCGAGTCGGACCCCAGGATGCATGCATTCAACATTGATTTTAAGCTCTTGCACCACGACACTGAGGAGCCCACCAATGCACTGCGCAAAAGCGTCTTGTATCACACTCTCGGCCTCGATAAAAGAAAACGTCCCCCCAGATATTTCTGATATCGAGTGCATCGATGCAGAATCATGGTCTGCACCGAAGCCAAAGGCGTGGACCGGTATTTGAATAGACGATGGCACTAGAGATCGATAATCTGGCTTCATGCAATGGGACCCACCATTATTAGACAGGGCAGTGTACGTATCCTGGCCATCAGAGAGCAGTATGATGCTGCATACCGGGTTCTTTTCTTTTCGATCCTCGATCACTTTCGCGCCTTTTCTGAGGCCCTCGGCTATGTTAGTCCCGCCACTTGATACCAAACAATTGACTGCTTGTAAAGCATGTTGCCTTCCGGTTTCGGACATTTTCCGAAGATGGAAGAGGCGGCGAGCAGTAGAAGAGAAGGCAATGACTGATAATCGATCAGATGGCCCAAGGTTTTGGATCACAAAGCCCATTGCTCTCTTTAGAAGCGCAAGCTTGGTTCCTGCCATGCTGCCACTGATATCAAGAACGGTGACTAGGTCAACTGGAGCTCGAGTCGTGTTGTTGGAATGGAGGGCTCGGCCAGGGACGGTTCTAGGGCCAGCTCGTGGGGCTTTGAGGTGGATCAAAACAGTGAAATTATCTTCACTGGTTGATTTCGGAATGGCTGAGAATTCTGGGTATGTTTTGATATCGAGTGTTTTGATGCACCCTTGTTGTAGTTGAGTGTCTTTAAGGGTTTCCGCCTGAAAGTCTACAGGCTCGTCGTCGTTGTAAGTGCTTGGTTCTGCGGCTTGGAAGAAATGTGAAAGATGGTGATGTTGCTGGCGATTTGATGAGTCAGTTCGCGGGACCCGGCGTAGGAGATTCATGTAGGCATCATCCTGGGTCCAGTTGAGTGAGTTTACACGGGCTCTTCCGTGTGAATGCTCTGTGATGGGTGGACTTTGAAGGGGTACTTCTTTCCACTTAGCCCTGCAAATGGGGCATACTCTATTGCCATGCTTTACGTTCAAGATAATGCAGTGGAAGTGGAAGGTGTGTGAGCACTCCGCGGTGAAGAGGGCATGGCCTTGGCCTGCTTTCATGATGCCTAGACAGACTGCACATGTTTTCTGCAATTCAAAGAAGAGTTGTGACGAGGGATATCAGTATGTTTGTAATTAAAGTAAGCAGCATATAACTATTTATCCAAAGACCAGACTAGATATAGTTAGAGATTCAACAATTCAAGGGTAAAACGAAAATAACGCTAACGAAAGCCGAATCCATTCAGTATTCAAAGTAATCACAAAAGTCTCGTTTATAGAGTAAAATGTTCCTACAGACACCCAAGGTCCTTAAACCAACCAGTATTTTACAAAGCAAAATGAAGGAAAGCAGAATATTGTAACCGGACAGAGAAATGGAAGTCTTCCGCATCACATGTTTCAACCAATTACTGCAGTTTCTTATGAAGAATTTTAGACATTTCTAGTATGCCCTCCAAAGTCCAAAGTCATATTTCGAGCCTGGTAATATAAGCAGAGTTGCATGCTAAATTGGTAACAGGTTTCTATAATATAGTTCGTATCAGTCACATTTCAAACACACAACTTTATACTTAGATTAGAGTATTACATATGAACACGCATTTTATCACACCATGCATTCATACACATATACAAATGTTTTTTAGCCTTGACCACAGTATATTCTTCATGTCAGCTTGAATGTAATTCTTAGCTGCATCACCATAGGTACCCTCCTCATCTATCTAGCTCCAACTCTCAGGAGAAATGAAACAAAATTCCAGTTAAACTGCCATTCTTGTCGACATGGTGGTTCGAATCATATATAACTTGTGATATTAAATTTTGTCTACACGATCTCTTTCCCCCTCTAAATTATAAGGTTGCATCCACCCCTCCCCTAAATAAACAGAGTTGTTCTCCACTCCCAATTTATCGAAATTGTGGCTTTCTTGTCAATGGTTCTCATACCTTAAAATTGGGAGTTACAATCTTATGTAGGGCGGAACAAAAGTCACAAAAAAAATTTTATGGCATGATGCAGATTTTGGAGAGCAAACATAATAAAATATCATCATAATGCACTAGTCGTAAAGAAAGAAAGAAAACACGTCAAATAACCTACCCAGGAAATGATTGCATTATCTTGCTACTGGTTATGGAAAGCAATGGAGCAATACAAAATTGTGGATGAAAAGAGTGAAGCATCGACATCACTATCTGCTGTATTGGCCACAAATTAACTCCAAGAGGAGAAGTGGCCATAAATTAACGCTTTTGGGGCAAATTCGTGCCCCCCTGGTGCATGTGCGAGTTGTGTGCTTGTGTGTGGTGTGTGTGGGTGTGTTGTGTGTTTAGCTTAGGGCTTACGGGCCATTGCCAAAAAAAATTTTAAAAAAATTGAAGCAACGACATCACTATCTGCTGTATAGGAAAGATCGAGTTTACTCCTTACTGTACGTTTTAAGTGAATATGTGATCATAACATGGGTGTCACTTTCTACATCCCATAGATTTCTCACCAAACAGTAAACTGCCACTCCTTAACAAGGAACTGATTGAGAGAAAGAGACTAAACAAAAACTCAAAACAGCTGCAAATAAACTAACAAAATATATGGATTTCTAAAACCAATTCAGATTTATTTCTTGGTGGGTCTATTATTTGAGATAAATGATAACATCCACTTGTGAGAAGCATCATAACTGAAGCCAAATTTTAGAAGGCCAAGGGACAATTACTGGTCACTCAAGAAAAGTCAGATGAACATTTGGAATCATATTCTCCAACAACATGAAAGAGACTTCCAATTTCAATAAATTGACTACAAATTAACTAGAGTGTTTGGTCTTAATTCTCGCCTGTTGGATGATTTGTGCTCACTTTCAGCCAATAAACTTAAGCTTTGTGAAATTTTTTCTAAGCATAGTCAAAAGAACACTCAAATCTCAAAAGAATATAAAAAATCCTCAAAACACTGTAGATAGAGCAATAATGGTGCTGAGCAAAAATGGAGGCATTCCCTTACGCTGACCACAGCAATTAGGCCCGGCAAATGAGGCGAACAGAGACTCGCCTCGCATCGCAACGAGGCGAATTTTATTCGCATCGCAACGAGGCGAATTTTATTCGCCTCGTTGTAGGCAAGTCGACTCACCGACTCGCCTCGTCTAGCCGAGTCAAGCGAAGCGGGCAGGTTCACCAACTCGCCTCGTCTAGCCGAGTCAAGCGAAGCGGGCAGGTTCCCAATGTTGCTTCGCTCCAATTCGCCTCGCCTAACTCGCCCCTCGCTTCACCTCGCCAGTGACTCGTCAGCTGACTCACGAGCCAACTCGCTCCAGTTCGCCTCACTCCTCAACTCGGCTCAAGATTCCAATCCAATGGCCGAATTTGTTGGAATCTGCGACGAATCGCCTCGCCTCGCCCCTAAACCCGCAGCCAATGGTCGGAATTTGCCCCGCCTCGAAATCCAAATCCAACAGTCGGAATCGCTGGATTTGGTGACGAGTCAGCCCGCCCCGCCTCGTAACGGCTGAAAATTTTGAAATTTTTTGAAAACCCTATAAATACAACCCCCACTCATTTCATCTCATTCCAAATCTCTCTCAAATTAAAAAAAACTTCTCTTAAGTTTGTGCCTCAACTTTCAATTTTTGATGAATAAGCTTTTACTCTACCGCTCTTCTGCTCAATTGCTCTATTTCAGCGTTTTAACTATTCTTGCTTCTTACTTTTATTTCATTAGCTCTCTTTTTGCGGTTAAATTGGTATTGATAATATTTAATATTTAATTTTTTAAATAAGTTAAAAAAATTATATGAAGGATTCATCTGATACACATCACACCCAAGTTCTTAATCCTAAAATGCATGCAAAAGCAGAAAAACCCACACAGACATCTAGTAAAACTAGAAAACTAGAAAACGTGCACTTAGTAGTAATGTTTGGGAACACTATACAATTGAACATAGAGAAAGGGTTAGATACGCAATATGCAAATATTGGATCACAACATATAAACATAAGATATCGGCACTAGTACTTTACATAAACATGTAAAAACAAGCACTTAAAAAACACGGCCGGTTCCTCCTCCACACAATCACAAATTAATTTCTTCGGTGAAGTCTTTTTCGATATAATCATGATCTAAATGTTGAAATGGAAAAATTTGTTATGGCAGATGAATACGTCCTCGGATTCAGAAAAAGCCAAGCTTTTGAGCGGTACATTCAAAGGGCAATACAACCGGGATACAAAAAGGTTCCAAAGAATACGCTTAAAAATTGTCATTTTAAGCTCTACAGCGAAGGTAAAAAACTATTAATTGCTACTCTTGCTTCTTTAGATACTAGTATTTCATTAATTTCTGATATTTGGACTGACAGAAAGAAACTTTCCTGAATTTGTGTTACTGCACATTTGATGGATTCTGACTGGTATTTGCAAAAAAGAATTATTGCTTTTAGGCAGTTTCAATTCCCGCATAATAATTTTAATATATTTTCTGAAATTAAATCTGTTTTAGAAGAAAATCAATGTGTAAATAAAAAAATTTCTATATCTTTCGTTAATTCTAGCAACAATAATTCTGTTGTTGCTAAACTTATTAGGCTGTGCAAACCAATTTGCAATGGTCGCTTTTTTCATATTCGGTGTACATGTCATATACTTAATCTTGATGTATTGGATGTATATCAATTATGTTCTTTAAATATTCAAACAATTAAAGACGCATGTAGGTTTACTAAAAATTCTGAATTTTATTTTTGAATATAAAGCTAGATACCAGGCTGCAGGATTAAAGACGTCTCTTAGAAAAGATGTTTCCACTAGGTAAAATAATACATATGACATACTTCGTACTGCATCAAAGACTAGCGGAACTATTAGCAACATGTGAAATGAGCAAATGCATGTAGAAAATCACTTAACAGATGACTATCGGGCGGTTGATGAACTTTTCAAAGATTTTTTTACAACTTTTAAAATAGCAATCGAACGTTTTTCTGCTACTTATAACCCCACTTCTCATATTGTTGTCTCTGAATTGTATAATATAGCTCAATATTTTGTTAGTCATTGTAATTATGATATACTTCAGCCCGTTATACTTATTATGCTAGCTAAGATTTTTAAATATTACTCTAAAATTCCAATTGTTTACAGTTTGTGTTCGATAATGGACTCTAGAATTAAATTAAAAGGTTGGAGGCTCTTTTAAACTGGTTACATGGATGCATGAGACATACTATAGATATTGATGCTTATATTAATACCGTTAAATATACTTTAAATGAAGTGTTTGATTTATATATTGCATGATCTTCTACTGGTAGAAGTACAAGAGCACCAGCTGCAACCAGTTCATGTGCTTTAACTCCAACTTTTGCACTTGTTCAGCAGTCAAAAAGGGCATAAGGCCCCGTGGCCTCATCGTCACCTTTAAATGAATTAACAATATATTTATAGACTGGGTTAGACAAAAATTATACTATAGATAAGATTGATGTTTTAGAATGGTGGAAAACCATAGACATTTATATCTGGTGCTTTCTACTATGGTTCGTGATTTACTAACCATTCCAGTATCCACAGTAGCGTTGGAAAATACTTTTAGTACATGTGATAAGATATTAAATGAGAAGAGATGCAGTTTGACGTACGACACCATGAAGTGCATGATTTGCTCACACGATTGGGAGGAAGCAGCTGTCAGGAAACAAAATGCAATCAGTTTAGACTCGAATTATCTACCTGAGAAGCCTTCACGATCGGAAGAGTCCAACATCGAAAGAGGAACCACAACCGGCAGCGACGAGTTGTAAATAGAAACTATAATAGTAGAAAAAGATCTACGTAGACCTAATTCTCTCTCATTGGGATCAATATTTGGGAAGGATGCATAGGCAGCCCGAATGGGTTCGGTCTCTAATGTAAAAAAAATAAATTGTATTATTTAATTGTAATTTGATTTATATTAATAAAAAAATTTGTTTATTCTTCGTTCATTTTAACTCTATTCATTTTTATAAATTTTTTAATAAAATTTTAATGATTTTTTAATTATTTTCTTTAAATTTTTAATGATTTTTTTAATTTTAAAAAAACAGTGTTGGGTTGGGTGAGTCGAGTCGAGTCGCCTTGCAAGGTGAGGCGAACTGGGTCGACGACAGCTACTGAACTCGCCTCGCTTAGTTCAACTCACCTCGTCTATGAAGTGAGTCGCAATTCGGCCCAACTCGCTTCATTTGCCAAGCCTAATAGCAATTAATATTAATAAATATAAATGGAAGTGTGCTAATCTCAAGTTTCTCTTTAATAAATCCAAAACATCATCAAAGAAACAGAAATGATGAAAAAAGAGAGGGTCTCTAGATAAAAAAAAAATAATACAAGACACCATCATCTAGTCTTGGCCCATGATTTGAAATCACAGCAGGAAAAAGAGTGAAACTGGCCCCCAAAAGACCCCTTGTGGAATCCCAAATAATAATTGACATGGAAATAAGTTGCCCAAAGTTGCAAAAAATTAATTTCTGAGACAGCAATTCAGTATCACATGCTTGAAATCCAGCGGATACTAGCTCAAATCAACTATAAGCAAACAAACTCATAATGTAAAGTAAAAGATCTGCTTCCATAATTAGAAATTTACCAAACAATCCCATGTATTTTAGCTCTAATAACAACATGCAAGCATATAAGTAAATGTCAAGAGATGCCCTAAAAAAGGTGTAAATATGACACAATAAAAGCAACGGACAAATATAGAAAAAGATTCGATCTTTGATGATCCACGCCCAAACAAACCCCTAAAATTTTCCTCCCAATGCAAGCATTTACCTAACTTTACTAACAACCGCACAAAATAAACCCAAAAAACGACAAATTGTCTTTAAAAAAAAGGTTAAAACGACGTCTAAAAAATCCTCGTTTCGTAAAAAAAAAACTTACGAAAAAAACCCTTTAAATGCCTAAATTGCAACAAAAGGGGGATTAGAGAGAGAGAGAGAGATGAGACCTTGGAGGATATGCTCCCAGATTTAGACATCTTGAGCCCAGACGAAGTCGGAGTCGGAGTCGGAGTCGGAGTTGTAGGCGTCAATGGCTGATAACCCGAATCAAAGCTCGCCGGCGAGCTCTCCATCGCCGTCGCCGCCGCCGCATCGGAAAACCTAGCGCCGTCCTCTTCGTCTTCATCGCCCAACGTCCTGGGAACGTAAGCGCAGAGGTTCAGCCCTAGCGCCGCCTTCGCCCTCTTCCAGGTGCTCCTCATTCTCGCCCTTATCGGATCCTAGAACAAAACTCCGATTAAGGCCTAGGGTTTCTCTTCTCTTTGCTTCGTTTTCTGAGACCTCAAAGGTTTGAGCTTTATTATTATTATTGCAAATTTACAACCCTAAATGTTGGGTCAGAGCAGTGACTCGGTCGGGCCGCCATTGATGAGAGAGAGAAAGAGAGTTTTTTTTTAAAGAGAGAGAGAGAGAGGAGCCAACTGCTACTCCTCTTTGAGGTTTTGACCTTGATTTATAATATTGTGAGTTCCTGAACTGCCCTTGGTGGTATTTGGAATTTCACGAGATGGTGATGTTTTTGTCTTGTGGGGGGAGGAGATAGAGGAGCATTTGGTGATAAGGGTGATGCTGTAGGGGTATTTTGGGGAAGGTGGAGGTGGATGAGGACGAAAAGGAGGGAGACGAAGAGGGGGGAAAAAGGAGAGCGCGGGCGAGATTTCTACTCTGAAAATGAAGGAAGGGGAATGATTTGGTGCGGACAATTAAACGGCAATAAAGCAAGGCTCGTCTCTCATTTCTCTATTCTCACCCCCATTTTCCTTTTGGCATTTTTTATTTTATTTTAATTCTCTTACAACTAAGTTTTACCACCATGTTATAGCCAACACCCGTAAATATTTGTTTCGTAAGTCTCATGTGTTTTGTATGCCGCATGAGCAGAATGTATTCGTTAGATAAAACATAGGAGTTATAGCCTGGATTGTGTTTGACTTGATAACAGTTTAATTGGATTCGATTTGCTTGATCATGAATTGAACTTGGAACAAAAAAATTTAATCATTTAGCTGCCAAGCTGAATTCAATCTGGCAAAGACTTTTAATCTTAAGTAAACAAAATTTATTAATTCTACAAACTCTTTGAGATCTATTCAATGATTCTATTTGTGTTGAACCATACTTGAAAATTTTATACATGTCCTAGAATACACCATATCTAACATCTGAATCCACGGTTCAAAACTCACCCTCAGATGCTTTTGCCAACTTAATCACAAAACATAAGATACAACTTATAATAGCACGAAGCTCTTATTTTATTTTAATAAATAAATCTTTACCCATATTGTTAGACTATATAAGCGTTGGCAAATGCAACCCAGATGTGCTAAAAGCCATTAGAGAAAAACATGGGGAAGCCAACATCTCTTTGTAGACCCCCGCCCGTCGACCCCCAGCAAAAAAAAAAATTTGTGGTCGAACTATGTGCGTATATTTTATTTCGTTTTTTTGTTGATCTATAGATAGATATTTGAACTATAGATAGATAGCACCTCCGCATTTTAATTATATTTATGTAATGTTTAATTTTGACTTGCGCAATGCCTGCATACATGTAATAACAACAAGAAGAAATTAGACACAATAATTACAATACTCAAAGCTCTCTCCGACCATGTACATGAACCAAGATAGATGCATTGCATTGACTTGGCTTCCCCAAAAAAGCTTGGAGAACTCCTTAGGAACACCTCTAGGGTCCATAAAAATTAAGGAAAAATAGGTCTTGCTTCCTGGGTCCATAAACCAACAAGGAAAAACTCTCTTGCAGTTGGATGCAAGGCTTATTTGAGAAGATACCTTTCTCATTTCAGTTAGAAAGAAAGCAGGATTGGCGAGCTTAACAGCGTAAATACGGGGGTGGCTAAGGAATCACTCTTGATCTCATCTACTGGGGCCTACAACTTCGCCAAGCCGACTAGCATCCCTTTCCACTGCGCATTTTTCAAACAAAGAAGACTTCCGGCCGGTCCTGATTTCAATAGATTCTTTCCGTTAAGGTTCCAATTTAGATGCAACTAGGTTCGGGTTTAAATGCAACTCAAGTTATTAAACCGGTATGGATGGAATCCTTTGTTCTAGTTAAAGGATAACACATGTGCCCGTAATTTACTCTTCCAAAGCCGCAGATGGTATGATCACAGAAATCCTCCGTAGTATGGAACAACGATTCTAAATGTTCGGAATGAAGCTATCAATCATAAGCCGCAATCGAAGACAAATTTGTTGGAAAGTGAAATTCGTTTAGTACAAGATCGCTTCGCACCTCGCGGTGCTTACGCCTCTCGAAGTTCCACTCTTGCACTGTCATATTAGTAGTCGTTGTCCGTGTTTGAATAGGAATTCCAGGTAGAGTGACTCTTATTGTAATCGGTGAAATGATTCTCTTTCTCCGACGACGCAGTCGAGCTACCTACACCTGTCTGGTCTGATCGTTTAATGGCTCAGCCTTAATAGGCTAAGTCGAAGCATATCATGCTAGGTTACGGCAGCACCCCGGTCATCAAAACACGGCCAAATGCGGAACAAAAAATTATTAAACTGACGCTACCATTACCTGATTCCCGGATCTACCTTAAACCCTAAACTAGCAAACTAATAAAGAAGATAGAATAGTTATACCAAGTTGATTCGTGTCCTTCGGTCTTCATTCCAAGCTCCTAACGGTTCGTTGATCAAGTTTGGTTGTCGGTCTTCCTCCATCTCCGATGATCCACCCGAGGAATGTGATTCCGGCTCTAGCTCCACACCAAGATACAATTGAAGCAACTAGGGTCTCTAGGATGCTACCCTAGAGAGCCTGGGATGTAGTGAGTGTATTCAAAATGTTTACTATCTCATGTCATGAAGGTGGAAGCAAACTATAAAAGCTAGAGGAGGATTAAGCTAATGGTGAGGGAGGAGCTCAAGAAAACCCAAGTAAAGAAAAACTTAGCATGCTTGCAAAATGAGCTCAACCTTGGAAAGAGAATGATGCATGCTTGGTTTTGTTAAAACCATTTTTCCGTTTTTAAAAACCCCACCATACTTGAATAATGAACACAAATGAATTAATAATTCATTTGTGTGCACTATTACTAGCATGATTCTCACCATACCTCCGCATGTTATTTTCCACCTCATTATCCATTTTATGAAAATGGTCAAATCCAAAATAAGGTGGCACCTTCTAGAATGTTATCCGATAAAAAATACGGATTACATTCTACTGTATATACATACCTGTATCCGTACCGAAATACGAATACCTAAAGAGATAGAATAACACAAAAAATATAATACTAGAATATACGTATCGAAATACATATACGTAAATTATTAAATCCATACCTGATTTAATAATCCGGCTCAAGTCCGAGTCGGCTGGTACTATCAATTGTCCGATCGAAAGTCTGGGTACAAAGTACACCAATCGATCGGAACTCTGCACGTATCCAATACGGCTACTACATCATTTCGCCAGAACCAGGGAAACCCTCTGTGTAGGACTCTAAAGACTCGTCAATACTATGGCAGTGAGTTTAACCATAAGCACGTCAGCGGCACTACCTGTACGTAACGACTACCCAGGTATTAAGAGAAAGGGAGGTCGACGAGCAAACTCATCCTGAAACCCCTACTGAGCTTGACAGTGACAATATCCGTACAGCCCGGTCTATTCGTCTAAAGAGTATCGCATATCGAGTCTAGGGGGGTGGATAAAGTCAGACCCTTAACAACGCGATATTTAGTGTCGGCATGATACCCATCACCACCTGAGAAACTATCGATCATGGATCTATAATTCTCGTTCACCATGGCCATGGATTTCTGGTGATGGCCACCCGTGCACAACGCGACATCAACCCCCAATACCGGGAGAGACGAATCCCCAACGATCCGATCATTGCCTCCATGTGGCTCGGGACTGTACCCAACTAAAACCTGTTTGCACGACTCCATTGAGCCGTGGTAGGGTAGTAATCAAAACACAGTGGGAACTCACACGAGACAAATGACGATCTTAGGTCGATAGACTAACATGTACACATTGCTGGGGTAAAAATTTACACCCCGGTTGACCAAGTCAAAATCAAAGTCAACCCCAAGCCAAGTGGGCCCAAGCCCAGATCCAGTGGGCCCATGCCCGGGTCGAGCCCGAACATGAAGCGGCCGGCCTCCCCCCATGCCAAGATAAAAATTTTGTAATAAATAATTTTGTTGTATTTCTTTTATTTTATTTATGGATAAATATAAGAAAAATAGGCATAAAGCCAAATTTTTGTAAAGCCCATGGCTTATGTGCAAAAAGAAATGGCACATGAGCCATGAAATAGGCAAAATGCCATTTTGTGAAGCCCAAAGGGCTATGTGTAAAGTGTATAGCCTATAAAGGCAAAGATAATGAAATATCTCAACAATTTTTTTCTCTCTCCAAAAAAAGTTTCAGATCTGAGATCTTTCTTCCTTCTTCAAGGTTCCAAAATCTTCTTCTTTCTTTTGAATTAAATCAAGAGTTTTACTCTTCCTTTTTCAAAACTAAATAGTTTTCCACCGCAAAACCCATTAAGGGGAACTCAGATCTGCCATCAGATCTCAAAAAGAAAAGATTTTTAAATATCGCATCTCTTTATCTCCAAGATCCGGCCAACAAAGGAAGAAGAAGGAACCATTTCCTTAACCCAAAGCATCTTAGGAGTTTAACTCCACCCTATTTTCTCTTTAGAGAATTTCCGGGGCTAAAAACCCCCATTTTTCCTCGCTGGTGCGCTAGCGCTTGAGCGCAAAGCGCCCACGTGCCGACACGTGGCGCGCTTGCGCTCCAGCGCACTGCGCTCGAGCGCAAAGCGCCCATGTGCCGACACGTGGCGCGCTTGCGCTCTAGTGCCTGGGCGCTCGAGCGCAAAGCGCCCGCGTGCCGACACGTGGCGCGCTTGCGCTCCAGCGCCCTGCGCTCGAGCGCAAAGCGCCCGTGCGCCGACACGTGGCGCGCTTGCGCTCCAGCGCCCTGCGCTCGAGCGCAAAGCGCCCGCGCGCCGACACGTGGCGCGCTTGCGCTCCAGCGCCCGCGTGCCGACACGTGGCGCGCTTGCGCTCCAGCGCAAAGAGCCCGCGTGCCGACACGTGGCGCGCTTGCGCTCCAGCGCTCTGCGCTCGAACGCAAAGCGCCCGCATGCCGACACGTGGTGCGCTTGCGCTCAAGCACCCAGGCGCTGGCCCCACGCATCCTTTGGATGTCTTTCCCCCCCTTTTTTTATATATATACATATGTATACAAATGTACACATACACATACTCCACGACACTGTCACTGTTAGAAAAATTTCCTAACGGGGCACTGCCCCGCACCACGCAAGGGGGCTGCTAGCCCCCTTGACCCCCAGCCCGCTATCCGGATAGCGAGACCCCCGTAAAAAACTCTGCGTGGCTCCCGATATATTCAAACCCCCCTTTCAAAACACAACACACGTATACTGCACATTGAGCTTGCATGACAATTTTAACCCGTTAATCGGAGGTTCTCTCGCCCCAAAGGCGAGGGGTAATTAACGGCAGCTTAGTCCGCGGCTGCCGGAGATTTGGATCCCCACAATCACTAGACCCCGGCCTACCCTAGGCAGGGGGAATCTATAATACGCCTGACAAGCGCGCGCGTATTCCCATCTCAATGGGGTGACGAAAAATACCCTACAGATTCTGGCACGTCCGGTGGGACCAATCTCTCCTCCCATATTTCGGGTTAAACGTTCATGCGAACTCAATCAATATACATACCTGTATTTATACTAAAAATAATGCTTTTTCATGCAGATTTTCAAGCAATCAACCTTCGACGACAATGTCTCCCCAGACGAATTCAGCTTCCAACGTGACCCCGATTCCGTACGTGGTCAAGATCAACGCTCGTGTAGTTCTCCCCGCAAGCCTCAGTCGACAGTGGGAGGAACCGCCCCGCCAGTTCGGCTCCGTCATCATCTACCCTGCCGGAAGCGCTCATCTGGCGGAGATCCCGGCGGAACAGGTGGCCAAGCCGGTCTCAAGGGGCAAGAGGCCGAATGTCGTGATCGCCAAGGCACCACAACCGAAACTTAAGACGCTATCTGAACGATTCTCTGGTGCTCCAGTGGGGGGCAAGAACTTCGGTACAAAGGGCAACATCAAATGTTGCGGACGAGCTCAGGCGATAACTCCAACAAATGCACAATCGAGCGTATCTCCAAGGCCCTCCATCGCCCGGTCCGCGGCGTCTTCCTAAAAAGCCGAAGTCTGCCAGGTGCTTAGAACAGAAAAGTTAAGGCAGAAGCGGCTCAGGTATCGAGCCAACAAAAGGGCCAAGGCTTCGGCCAAATGGAATCGTGTGAAGTTCCAAGTGCAGGGTTGCCCCGCGACGACGGCTGAGTCGGACGTAAGAATCAGTAATTCCTTCGAGCCTCTGAAGTGGGTTCAGAAAAATGCCATGACCGCCAGAATCAAGAAGACAGCGGTCCGAACAGTGCCATAAAGAGACGTGTCCCGGCCCCAACAGAAAAAGTATGACACTGTCTCTTCAAGAGTCTATCAAGCACTCTGTGCCGCACGAAAGCAGCGGGGCAAACCCAGAAAAGAAGCGCCAGCACCATTCAAGAACCTGGTTAGGCCAGCCGCCTTCAATCGACTACCAGCTACCGAAACAAGGGGGTCAAGACAGCGATCCGTGAAATCAGCTGCCAATGATAGAAAAACGGCCGGATATATCATCCATACGGTCTATATGGCGGGCGGGCGCCCCAGCGACAACCTTCGCAGCAAAAGCAAGGACGGAGCCACCACATCCCAAACCCAATCTAGCCTGAATGTGGTTGCCACCGCCCAAGAACAGCCGCCCCCGCTGGATGAAGAAAACCCTCTCGATGAGGATGATAGGCAAATAGACCCCTCGGTCCATGTAGAGTCAAGCTCGGACAGCGAGGAAGAGCCGACTTTCCGCCCCAGGACTGCGGAGCAGGAGCTGCTTCAAGAGCTTCGAAAACAGCTCAGGAGCAAAGATAAAGAGATGGCCAAGCTCTATTCGAAGATTGACGACTTAACAAACGTGGTGATGCAGCTTACGGCTCAAATTGCTCGAGCGCCTCCTAATCAGGCATAAGCCGCTACTAATCAGCCGGGTGATGACAATCCGAGGCAGCCAATGCATGTTCCTTTGGGACCAAGACTGGTCGAGCCGAATGAAAGCCGGCCACATTCCGCTTCTGGGGATGCCTTGGCCCCAGATAGCACTATCCCGCTAACACAGGATCGGATAATGGATTTGGTCACCAGCAAGGTTAAAACATTGGTGGCCGAAGCTGAAGCTCAGAAAGAAATTGGCAGTAGTGGGCGGCCATATCCCGCGCAGTACGATCTGATTGAGTTTCCAAGCGGCTACGTCATTCCTAAGTTCGGAAGATTTGATGGAATGGGGAATGCAAACCAGCACGTCGCCCACTTCAAAGCGTCGTGCGGAAATACAGGGGGCAATGACGCGCTCCTTCTTCGTCAGTTTGTCAACAGCCTGACCGGCGTCGCCTTCGACTGGTATGCAAGTATACCGGACGGGTCCGTCATTACCTTTGCCCAAATAGAGTCTCTGTTTCGGCAAAGGTTCATGAGTGTCAGTGATAAAATCTCCATTGCCGACCTTGTGAGGACCAAGCCGGGGAAGAATGAAAGCAACACCGACTTTATCGTCCGATGGCGTAATCTCACAGTCAAGTGCGAACCGCCGCTGGAGCAGGACCAGTCCGTCAGCCTTCTCATTGGGAACTTCAGCAATTGGATGGTCCTATTCTTGTGTACAGCGGGCCTCAAGACATTTCAGGAGCTAACCAAGAAAGTCCAAATGCTGGAACGCTCGAAGCAAGAGTCCCCGCCGGACTCTCAGAGAGACAAAACCTGGAAAAGCAAGCAGGACGACAACCGTAGAAGCGGGAGTTCCAGCAGTACCAATGTCTTCAATGCCTCCGACAATGAAGAAAAGCGAAGGGCGGACGAATCCAAAACCAACCGGTCTCGAAAGCCATTGCTGGGAGGAGATGGGTCTTCCCTAGAGGAGAAAAAGAACAAGGTTTACTCTTTCAGAAGGGACAAGGTCCGCAAGATATTTAAAGATGCCTTGAACAACGGCCTACAATTGCCGGAGTCGAAAAGACCCCAAGAAGCAAAAATGACCGACAATCCTCTGTATTGCCCGTACCACCGAGTAGTGAGCCATGCGATCGAGGATTGCTATATCTTTAAAGACTGGGTCGAGAAGCAGTACAAGGCTGGAGAGATCGAGCTGTCCAAAAGTGTGTTGGTGAACAATCAAGTTGCAACCACCAACTTTATACAGACAGAAGTTGAAGCCTTCTGGGAGCAGACAGCCGAACCCGCTGCCCCGAGAAATGAAACGGAATCATCGCGGCCTCCGTGGAGTACGCACATATCTAATAAGACGAAGAAGATGATAAAGCTACTTCGGAAAGAACCCAGGACAGAATGGGAAGGGCAGAAGAGGCCTACCAGTCCAGCTGCCAATGCGACTCCATCAGGCTCAAAATCCAAGAAGCTCAAGAAGAAGAAAAGTGCAGCTCGGCGCGAAAAAGAGTCTGCAGGGAGATCGACCATTCAAAAATATATCGATTCCCTCGAAGAATATGAACAAAAGGAAAGAACATTGATTCAATTGAAGGAGTTCTTCCCTGTACAAGAGGCTGAAATTCTGAAGGAGTTAGAAGAAGACTCCAATGAAGAGATCCCAGTAGTGACCTGCTACGCCATCCATCTTGGCAGCGACTCCGAGGATGAGCTCTGTTTTCCCGAAGAGGACGAAGAGCTCGCCACAACGGCCAATCAAATCCAGCTCAGAAGCGGCAGGGCTCTACCGCCAAATCAGGGCAATGCCCCAAAAGGGAAGGAAAAACAAGTCGCTAATGAAGAAGATGGCAGAGAACCGGCAGATGAAAACATAAGTCCTTCCTTGGTGGACTATAATGTCTTGGCGCATCTCCGGAAGCTTCCGTCTCTCCTGAGCATCTAAGACGCCTTGGTCTTATCTAAGGAGCTTAAAGATGTTCTCATCCACGCTCTACAAAACCCCGAGCGGTATCAGGCTCACTTTGCGGAAATTAATATGAAAGAAGCCCAGCACGCTTTGCATGCCGCCGCAGTCACATTTAAGGATGAAGACTTGCTACTGGGAACGGCTGAGCATAATCGGCCGCTTTACGTGACCGGGTACTGCGACGGAGATCGAATTAATCGCATATTGATTGATCCGGGGTCCTCAGTGAACATCATGAACTTGCGAACTTTGAAGAGTTTGTCAATGGACGTCCGACACCTGTCAAGGGAAAGGATTGTCATTCAAGGCTTCAACCAAAATTGCCAGCAAGTTCTGGGGTCAATAGCTTTGCCAATCAAGTTTGGGGATCTGCAAACTGCAGCTAAGATATACGTGATCGACGCCGACACGTTTTATAAGATTCTCTTGAGGCGGCCGTGGCTCCACAATTACGGCATCATTCCGTCAACTCTCCATCAATGCATGAAGTATACTAAAAATGGCGAAGAAAGACGCATTGACGGAGACATCCAGCCGTTCGGTGTGCATGAAGTCCGATATGAAGATTTTCGGTACTTTATGAACCACCAAAATGCTAAGCCACAACTGACCGAGGATAGACCGGCCCCAAGACTCAAAAGCAAATCTGCGCCGGCTGTCACTTTCAAAAGCAAAAATACCCAAGTGCGCCCGCATTTCGGCAGCGACACTGATGAGTCCGACGCTGGAAGCCCGTCCTTCCGTAAAACTCGCCCTCATTTCGGCAGCGATACGGACGAATCTGTTACTGAGGGCCCATCTAGCAGCAAAGTCCGCCCTCATCTTGGCAGTGACACTGAAGAGTCAGAAGAAGAGGACCTGTCGTGCAACAGCTGTGCAGATCGGCCCCCCATGCAGCAAGCGAAACTACGAGAGACCTTCGAAGTCACAGAAGGGTCCCTGGCCATCACAATGGTGCCGGAACGGATGTGCAAAGAGCTCGACACATTGTCAGTCTCTACCGTGGACCAGCTGAAAACTTTCTACGTGCCCGGGAGGAAAAATGGACAGAAGGGCATCCTGTTTTACAGGTCAAACCCCGTTGTGCACCCGGACGACCTTTCTGTCGTGTGCCATCCCTATGAGAGAGGCATAAGAGCCGTCCTCAATCCCAGATACTATGCGCCCGAGATGCGGGAATACTTTAAGAAGTGCGGATGCCGGTTATATCAAACGGAGTCCGAAGCAAAGTTTTACGAAGGGCTATGGTATCCGCCCCAGTTTCGAGCACTCATCGATGGACGAATTCCAGATAGACGGGGCATAGGCTACATTCAACCCGATTCCAAAGCGTGCTACATGATCCATGTTGGTGAGGCCAGCGAAAGATCAAATGATGATGACGAGATAGCCGAGCCAGAAGAAGCTCCTCAAGAGCTCGAAGATGGCGGATAAGCAACCTTTGATGAGCTAACTGAGATTGATTTAGGAACGCCCGATAATCCAAGGCCGACCTACATCAGCTCACTCTTGTCGGAGGAAATGAAAGAGCAGATAATTGCCCTGCTGTGTGAGTTCGTCGACTGCTTCGCGTGGACATATAAAGAAATGTCTGGCCTTTCCCCTGAGGTAGCCGTGCATAAGCTGGCTATATCTCCTGATGCTAAGCCAGTCAAACAAGCTCCACGAAGAATGAGAAGGGAGTTGGAAGAAAAGGTCGTCGAGGAAACCAAGAAACTCATCGATGCCGGCTTCATCAGGGAAGAGAAATATGCAGACTGGATCGCATGCATAGTCCCAGTGAAGAAGAAAAATGGGCAGATCCGAGTTTGTGTCGATTTCAGGGACCTCAACAAGACATGTCCTAAAGACGACTTCCCGCTACCGGTCATGGAAATGATGGTCGATGACACCTCAAATTATGAACTGTTCACCTTTATGGATGGCTCGTCTGGATATAATCAGATCAAGATGTCGCATGAGGATGAGAAGCACACATCATTTCGAACCCCGATCGGAATATATTGCTACAAGGTAATGCCATTCGGACTGAAGAACGCAGGTGCACATATCAAAGGGCAATGACTAATATCTTTGATGACCTAATCCATAAAGTCGTCGAATGCTATGTTGATGATCTGGTCGTCAAGACTAAAGCCAAGGCCGATCATATCCAAGATCTCAGGACCGTTCTCACCAGACTGAGGGAATACGATCTGAAGATGAATCCTCTGAAGTGCGCTTTTGGCGTGTCATCGGGAAGATTCCTGGGCTTCATAGTCCGACATCGAGGGATCGAAGTTGACCCATCAAAGATAAAGGCCATCATAGAGATGCCCCCTCCGAAGAGTCTGACGCAGCTAAGATCTTTTCAAGGCAAGCTTGCTTATATACGGAGGTTTATCTCAAATTTATCGGGGAGATGTAGGCCCTTCTCAAAGCTCATGAAGAAAGGAGCTCCTTTTATCTGGGATGCCGAATGTCAAGCAGCGTTCGAAAGCATCAAACAATACTTGTTGCACCCTCCAGTGCTGGCCGCTCCCATTCCAAATAAACCGCTGATTCTCTACACTGCCGCGCTGGACGAGTCACTCGGTGCGCTCCTTGCCCAGAATAACGAGGAGGGAAAAGAAAATGCCCTCTACTACCTCAGTCGAACTCTAGTCGGGGCGGAACACAACTACTCCCCAATCGAAAAGCAATGCTTGGCTCTGATATTTGCTGTGAAGAAGCTGAGGCACTATCTGCTCGCTCATCGGGTTATGCTGATCTCCAAGGTCGACCCGCTCAAACGCTTGATGACCAGAGCGAGCCTAGCCGGCAGAATGGCAAGATGGGCTGTTATGCTACTTGAGTTTGACATAGTTTACACTCCTCAGAAAGCAGTAAAAAGGCAAGCTCTTGCAGACTTTCTCGCTGCTCATCCCATACCAGAAGGGTCGCCGCTAAATTGTGAGTTACCCGATGAACAAGTGCTGCACCTCGAGGAAGATGAGCCATGTTGGGAGCTCTACTTCGATGGAGCCTCGTCAATAAGGACCTCCAGTAAATCAAGCGTCCCGGAGATAAAAGCAGGGATAGGATTGGTGTTCATCACACCATCAATGGGAACCCTACGGCGTTCTTTTGCTCTCACCGAGCCTCGGACAAACAATGAAGCTGAGTATGAAGCTCTGATAGCTGGTTTGGAGCTCACCATAGAAATGGAAATCCGTCGGCTACGAGTTTACGGTGACTCCCAGCTCATCGTCAACCAAGTAAGCGGCGATTATAAGATATACAAACCCGAATTAGCTCAGTACAGAGGCCGAGTGGTGGAACTCATGAAACGGTTCACTCATATTGAACTAACGAGAGTCCCTAGAGCGTTGAACGGAAAAGCCGACATACTCGCTCGCCTAGCCAAGGAGCTGGCTGATCCTGACATGGACGAAATTCTGATCACAGTCAGGAGCCGACAAATTCTACCCCCAGTCTCTCTACGAGAAGAGGAAAGCGCGGAACAGAAGAGCAGTCCTGCCGAAGAAGCTTCGATCATCCAAGACGAGCCCGATTGGAGAGAACCCTTCATAGAGTACCTCCGATACGACAAGCTGCCCGAAGAAAAATCTGCGAGGATTCAGCTGAAGAAAAGAGCTCTCCGTTACGTGTTTGTAAATGACACGTTATACCGCAGGTCATATGACCAACTCTGGCTCAGGTGTCTGTCATTGGCCGAAGCCCAAAAGGTCATGAAAGATGTTCACTCGGGCGTTTGCTGTGCTCACCAATCTGGCCCCAAGATGCGACTTCAAATCAAACGGCTTGGGTATTACTGGCCCACCATGATACGGGATTGCGGAGTGCATGCAAAGAAATGTTATATCTGCCAAATTCACGATGATTTTATTCACAAGCATCCCAATCCATTGCATCCTACGGTGGCGTCGTGGCCCTTCGAAGTCTGGGGCACCGACATTGTTGGCCCAATTGATCCTCCGTCATCCAAAGGCTATCGGTTTATACTGGCCGCGACAGACTACTTCTCCAGATGGGTTGAAGCTGTCCCGCTAAAAGAAGTCAAGACAAAAGATATTCTGACATTCTTCCAGCATAATATTCTATACCGCTTCGGTACACCAAGAAGAATCATTTCTGACAACGGGCCTTCTTTCAAGAGCTTCAATGTCTCAAGATTCGCTACTCAGCACAAGATAGACTGGAGATATTCCTCCATCTATAATCCAAGAGCCAATGGGCTATCCGAAGCCTTCAATAAGACTCTATGCAAGCTCCTGAGGAAAAATGCTTCAGCCAACAAGAGAGACTGGAATCTCAAGCTTCACGACGCATTGTGGGCATATCGTACCACGGACCGTACTCCAACTCAGTCCACTCCATACTCATTGCTCTTCGGAGTGGAGGCGATTCTCCCCCTCGAAATCGAGGTTCCAAGTTTAAGAATGGCTATCCAACATGAGTTGACGGAGGAGGAAAACGTGCTCCTTCGACTTGAAGAACTCGATGCCCTCGAAGAAAAGAGGTTCGCGGTGCAGCAAAATCTAGAGCTATACCGAGCCCAAATGTCACGGGCCTATGACAAGATAACCCGTCTCCGCGCTTTCAAGAAAGGTGAATTGGTGTTGGTCCTCAAAAGACCGATCATCCCCAATCGACATGCCAAGGGAAAATTCGAGCCGAACTGGGAAGGACCATACGTCATCGAGAAAGTGTTTGACGGAGGATCCTACCAACTAATAAGTGCCGAGGGAGAAAGGCCCATGCCACCCATCAATGGCCGATATCTCAAGAAATACTACACGTGAATGCTCCAAGTTGCAGGAGAATTGAGCACATCAGCCCTACGGTCTGGATCATACATCCTGCAAAACCGTATACAATCCACGGGCGTAAATGACCCCCTATCTCTCCCAAATCCTGCCGGTGAGACTACTTTCAAAGTCCCACCAGCGGCAAGAAAAAAAAAAGAAGAAGAAAAAAAGAAATAATAATAATAATAATAAACGGTATGTCCACAAGCAAAACGGGCACGGATGAAAACCCGAAAGGGCTCCGTGAGTAAAAACAGCAGGACTACCGGCAAGTCTGTGAAAACCCGAAAGAGCGCAAACTCGTGAAAAGAGATGAAATACACTCGCAAAGTCCTCTCGACCTTGTGAGGAGAAAACCCTGCGTGAGATCCTTACGAATCACAAAGGAGCAACACACTTAGGAATCCTCACGATTCCTAAGGAGAAAATACACCTGCGGGATCCTTACGACTCGTAGGGAGAAAATGCTTTTATGGGACCCTCACGGCCCATAAAAGTCTTAGGTGACAGGGATCTAAACCTGTCTCCTAAGCCATCGCTCCCCAACCCCAAAGTAGCGAATGATGACTCGCTCATGGTACCATATTCCAGTGTAGCGATGCAGACGCCAACCAAATTCCAAATCCCATACCCCAACGGCGAATGATGAGTCGCTCCTGGTACCACATTCCAGTGCAGCGATGCAGACGCCAACAAAGCCCTGAAATCTTTCCGGCCCTACGGTCTGGATCATACATCCTGCAAAACCGTATACAATCCACGGGCGTAAAACAATCCCGATCTCTCCAAAAAAAAGAGAGAAAAAAAAGAAGGAGAAGAAAAACAAAAAGAAAAGTATGTCCACAAGCAAAATGGGCACGGATGAAAACCCGAAAGGGCGCAAAGTCGTAAAAAAGAAATGAAATGAAATGCACTCGCAAAGTCCTCTCGACTTTGTGAGGAGAAAATTCCCGCGTGAGATCCCTACGACTCACAAAGGAGCAACACACTTAGGAGTCCCCACGACTCTTAAGGAGAAAATACACCTACGAGATCCTTTCGACTCGTAGGGAGAAAATGCTTTTATGGGACCCTCACGGCCCATAAAATTGAAAAGTCTTAGGTGATAGGGATCTAAACCTGCCTCCTAAGCCATCAATTCCCAAATCCTCTCGGGGCAAATGATGAGTCGCTCCTGGCATTATTCCAGTGCAGCAATGCAGATGCCAAACAAAAACCAATTCCCAAACCTTGTCATGACAAATGATAATTCGCTCCTGGTACCATATTCCAGCGTAGCGATACTGATGTCAACCCAAATCAAAATCAACAAGTCAACTTCCACTCCGACACCTCAGAAAGCGGAGCAAGTCAGAATCCAATCTCGACACCGCGAGAAGCGGAGCAAGTCAAGTCTACCCCTGACACTGCAAGAAGCAGAGCAAGTCAAATCAAGAACCGACCGTCCAAGTCGCTAAAAGGGAAGCACCGACCGTCCAAGTCGCAAAAATGGCAGAACCGACCGTCCAAGTCGTTAAAATGGCGGCACCGACCGTCCACATCGCAAAAAGGGCAGCATCAACCGTCCAAGTCGCAAAAAGGGCAGAACCGATCGTCCACGTCGCTAAAATGGCAGCACCGACCGTCCACGTCGCAAAAAGGGAAGCACCGACCGTCCATGTCGCTAAAATGGCAGAACCGACCGTCCAAGTCGCTAAAATGGCAGCATCGACCGTCCAAGTCGCAAAAAGGGCAGCATCGACCGTCCACGTCGCTAAAATGGCAGCACCGACCGTCCACGTCGTAAAAAGGGCAGCACAGGATTCCTACAAAGCGGGAACCAGATCACTCCGGGCCAGGGAAACGTCTATCACGGACACTCCGTCTCGGAGACGTGTCAAGCAACGACCGTCCATGTCGTAAAAAGGGCAGTGCCAGCTTCCCAAAAAGCGGGGACCAAATCAGGTCGCCTCCAAGTAAAAGAAGATCCATCAATTTCATGCACACGACCCACATATATGGTGTGCATTTATTGATGGGGGGCAATTTGTTGGGGTAAAAATTTACACCCCGGTTGACCAAGTCAAAATCAAAGCCAACCCCAAGCCAAGTGGGCCCAATCCCAGATCCAGTGGGCCCATGCCCGGATCGAGCCCGAACATGAAGCGGCCGGCCTCCCCCCATGCCAAGATAAAAATTTTGTAATAAATAATTTTTTTGCATTTCTTTTATTTTATTTATGGATAAATGTAAGAAAAATAGGCATAAAGCCAAATTTTTGTAAAGCCCATGGCTTATGTGCAAAAAGAAACGGCGCATGAGCCATGAAATAGGCAAAATGTCATTTTGTGAAGCCCAAAGGGCTATGTGTAAAGTGTATAGCCTATAAAGTCAAAGATAATGAAATATCTCAACAACTTTTTTCTCTCTCCAAAAAAAGTTTCAGATCTGAGATCTTTCTTCCTTCTTCAAGGTTCCAAAACCTTCTTCTTTCTTTTGAATTAAATCAAGAGTTTTACTCTTCCTTTTTCAAAACTAAATAGTTTTCCACCGCAAAACCCATTAAGGGGAACTCAGATCTGCCATCAGATCTCAAAAAGAAAAGATTTTTAAATCTCACATCTCTTTATCTCCAAGATCCGGCCAGCAAAGGAAGAAGAAGGACCCATTTCCTTAACCCAAAGTATCTTAGGAGTTTAACTCCACCCTATTTTCTCTTTAGAGAATTTCCGGGGCTAAAACCCCCCCTTTTTCCTCGCTGGTGCGCTAGCGCTCGAGCGCAAAGCGCCCACGTGGCGCGCTTGCGCTCCAGCGCACTGCGCTCGAGCACAAAACGTCCACGTGCCGACACGTGGCGCGCTTGCGCTCCAGTGCCTGGGCGCTTGAGCGCAAAACGCCCGTGTGCCGACACGTGGCGCGCTTGCGCTCCAGCGCTCTGCGCTCGAGCGCAAAGCGCCCGCGTGCCGACACGTGGCGCGCTTGAGCTCCAGCGCTCTGCGCTCGAGCGCAAAGCGCCCGCTTGCCGACACGTGGAGCTCTTGCGCTCCAGCGCTCTGCGCTCGAGCGCAAAGCGCCCTCGTGCCGACACGTGGCGCGCTGCGCTCCAGCGCAAAGCGCCCACGTGCCGACACGTGGCGCGCTTGAGCTCAAGCGCCCAGGCGCTGGCCCCACGCATCCTTTGGATGTATTTTTCCCCCTTTTTTATATATATACATATGTATACAAATGTACACATACATATACTCCACGACACTGTTACTGTTAGAAAAAATTTCTAACGGGGCGCTGCCCTGCATCCCGCAAGGGAGCTGCTAGCCCCCTTGACCCCCAGCCCGCTATCCGGGTAGCGGGACCCTCGTAAAAAACTCTGCGTGGCTCCCGATATATTCAAACCCCCCTTTCAAAACACAACACACGTATACTGCACATTGAGCTTGCATGACCATTTTAACCCGTTAATCGGAAGTTCCCTCGCCCCAAAGGCGAGGGGTAATTAACGGCAGCTTAGTCCGCGGCTGCCGGAGATTTGGATCCCCACAATCACTAGACCCCGGCCTACCCTAGGCAGGGGGAATCTGTAGTGCGCCTGAAAAGCGCACGCGTATTCCCATCTCAATGCAGTGACGAAAAATACCCTACACACATGTCACCTGGGAACTGCTATCTGACAATAGGTATAATACCAACTAGCAGGTTCCCGGCGAGTCCGTCCAGTGTACTCATAACCCAATGAGCATCTGTATACTATCTTAGGTGAACAAACCAACACTAATGGCTTGTTAGACCTTGCCACCGCCCCTCGTCGGGATCTCGATCATTATACACTAGTCTACACCGGAGTATCGATGCCCGGCCTCGATACTCCCACGACTAGGGACATCTAAGGATGTGCTTATAGACCGCTAGCTCCCACGTATATGATCGCCATCATAATACTGGTAGTCAAGTAAGGATCTTATGGGCTCTATCAACATGTACATGATAAAGACAAACCAGATAGCATACTATCATCTCAAGTAAGATTGTTCTATCGGTATAGGTCCTCACTCAATCATCATAATCACCTGTCCGCGACTATGATAATTGCCTTGAGGGCACTATAGCCAACAATCTCCCACTTGCACTTAAGGCCAATTATTGCGATGTCGCATACTCACAGCCCGTGTGATACCAAATACCCAACTTCTCTACTTATCAGTTTCGCAAAGCCCATTTGCGAAACTAATGCGTTCGAGAAATAGCCTCAGTGAGTGGATCCGCTCCAATGTTTCTTTCTGTATCTCAACTTCGCGGAGAAAACTATCTCCCGAAATGAGCAATACCTATCTTAGAATTTGTCTGGATATCTGATGCAACACAGTTCATAAATGAACTTCAAATCTAGCAAACTTCTTAGACTGTATCGTCCACTGAATTTAATCAGTATCCTGCGCCATACCTCCCTCAGTATCCGCTTGGACCACATGTCCAACATACTGCCCCTCAAAAGAGGGAAAACTATAACTCTGACAGTCACACTGTCATCTAGGTCACCTTGGAAACCTGAAAAGATAACCGTTTTTTGAAGGAGGCTGTCGTTACCATATCCCAAGAACATTCACTTATGTTCATAACTGCTTCCCAATATTTCTCCACGATTGGATTAATATATGTTTATTGCAGCTAGTGCAAAAAAAACATCTGGTGTGGTACTTGATATTTCATGATTAACTCAATTACCTAAGCAAGTGATATGCTAATCATGCACATCCCTCTCCCCTTTAGTCTGTAAGACACCTTTAGAGAGGGTGACTCCATCATCTGCAGGTACACCACCATGCCAGGAGTCGTCCATTCTAAAATTCCTTTAGAATAATGTCAAAGTACCCAGATTGGGATACTTCCCAAATCTAGATCTAAAACCATAGATCTAGTAACCAGAAACCCTGATATTACATCCATATCCTGTGTGGAGAAACAACTTTGTGACAACCATAATACAACCGATCGTAGTATAAGAATATCTCTTCCTATCAAGTGAATGTCATACCAATTACCTGAACATCACTCTCTACTACCTTCTTAGCAGATCTATCTCCTATTCTTATGAGGTCAAGACCTATGACCGTCACATAAAAAATAGATGATCTTGTTTCCGTTATTCCTGTTTTAGTCTATAAATAGACATAAGCTATTTGTCCACTATACTTCCGCTGCTCCCACTGACTACAACAACCCTCTGGCAGAGTCATATACGCGTGCACTTCCAAAGCTAGTTTAGAATAACGCTATACTCATTCTCCTGCCGGGTCTTATAGTCTAGAACAGCAGTAATGACAAGTCTGGATAAACACGAACCTCCCTGTCACCATCACTGAGAAGACCGAAGTACCTCTCGGGTGCCTGAGGTTACCCACCAAATCGGCGGAGTGGCTAATGGAACGTCGAAACCAATCGAATGCTCAGGTTCTATTAAATCTTCAGTAGTCGTTTGTGGTTCTGGAATCACTTCCAGTTCTACCATACTCCCACTTCTGTTTTCTGAAGAATCCATTTTACTAAAACTGTGGCGAGTCAAGAACAATATAAATATTGATCTTCCTGATGGTAGAAAGTTAACCCTCGTCAAAGCCCGGGATAACCCACAAACAGGCATTACTGCAATGTGCCTTGAGTTTATCCGGATTCTGGTTTTAAGCATCAGCCGGACAACTCCCTATACCTTAATATCGTTAAGATATAAATTGATTCTATATATATCTAATATAGAAACAAAAGCACTAATTTAATTGAAACCAGATTTAAAATCATGCAGCTGTCTCCAGTGCATTTCAACCAAATGGAAAAAGGCCAATCAACATTACTCAACTAGGAGTGCATCCATATATGAGTAATCTGAAAGAGAAGCAAGTTCTCAAAACCATTCCTATCAATGGAATACCAAACACAAGTATCTACATCTTCGACTTCATCGAAGAATCCTGATACTTCCAAGAAACGGTTCTCTACTTTATTCTTATACCTATAACTTCTCAATATCTGGACCTTGCACTTGAACGAAATAACTGGAGAAGTCACAAGTAAACAGAATATAGTACGAGTACCAACCCTTTCGTCCTAATGGACACTGGACATCATACAATACTTTGTACAAGTCCCCAGAGTTTCAATAACTCAAACTTTGTGCGCCGTAGGCTGGAAAAACTGTATTATGGTCAAGAAGAATTACACCGCTGTTGAATGCATCTTACCTAATCACCAACTGATATAAGTAAATGTCACAGACATAATATCAAAAAGTTATATCTCACTTTATAAAATAAACATACAGATATATCAGTTTGAAATTGGTGCATAACAACGGATATTCAAAACCAAATATTTGCCATCCGGCAAAATCCAGACGATTTCCTCAAATATCACCAATTACAACGAATTCCGATATAATGAGGATCTAATCACTCAATTCCCAATATCTTACTCCCACTCATCATCCGTAATAACATACAGATGTGAGAGACTGATCTGGTAAATACATACCCTGGAGTTAGATTCCAATTGGGAAAACAGTTATCAATTAATATCGCATAGTGAAACTGAAACATGAAAATGTTTCAAAAAATGGGTTAACTGGTATTCCTAGTAACGCCTCTTCCACTATCCTGATTCATGACTGTAACCATATACTTACCTGCCCTCACTCCAATCTTTTCATTATGTCTTTACTTATTACCTTTTGTACACCTTCTTTAGGCTAATTGGTTTTCTTCCTTCCCTACCCTTCGGCACCAGCCTAAGGTTTGGAAGAAGACTATCCAATAAGCGTAATAGGCGTACTCTCCTAATCCTAGAAGCCCTCGCAACCTGAGAGAAGGTAAAGAGAAGAGATAACCGAATAATCATATTCTATTTCTCCTGAACCGGAAACTATCATCGAATCTGGAACGAATTCCTTCGAGTTCGTATGTAACTATACGATGGCATATCCAATGGAAGTGGATATCCGTAGTGATACGGAGTGTTCCGGAGAAATCCAAAGTGGATGTGGGAGTGGCAGGGGTATACACAGTTTTGTCGTGAATGATAGCAGTCGCAATTGTCTTTGCCATTGTTCTAATCCCTTTATTTGTCTTTACTTATTTCCTTCTGCACACCACACTTAGGCTTAATTGGTTTTCTTCCTTCCCTACCATTCGGCACCAGCCTAAGGTTTGGAAAAAGACTATCCAATAAGCGTAATAGGTGTACCCTCCTAATCCTAGGAGCCCTCGCAACCTGAGATAAGGTAAAGAGAAGAGACAACCGAATAATCTTATTCAATCTCTCCAGAACCATAATCCATCCTCGAATCTGGAATATGTTCCTTCGAGTTCGTATGTAACTATACGATGGATTTATCCAATGGAAGTGGATGTTCGTAGTGATACGAGGTGTTCTGGAGAAATGCAAAGGTGATATAGAAGTGACAATGATGTATGCGACACCGTGATATTCCAAAAGTCAAAGTGTTTTAAGAAGGTTCAATTAACTTGGTTCATGAGTTTTAGTCAAGGGTCGGGCTATGATCGCTGCCAAAGAGAGAGAGAGAAAAGAAATACTCAGCGTGCATTCTAACCTAGATCAGAATGGTTAATCACTTTATCTAATCTGGATGGCTCCCACTGTTTCCCCGACCCAAAAGGAGAATTAGTCGAAATCACCCGAGGAGTAATCCTGCTCATTAGTAGGAATCGGGATCCAACTATCATCGCATGATAACTTGACAGAATCCACTCAAGTTACCACACTCTAAAAGGTATGCGCAAGCCTGGCAAGTTTTTTGTATGTTTGAAACTCCCGATATGATTTTTACCCCAAGCGGTTTATGACCTTGACAAAGACCAATAAATCATAAACCACAAGTCAAGTTCAACCCGTCATTATCCTGGATTACTCTAGACTCACCCGTACAAACCCTTGACAAAGGCCAACAAGGTTATACGACCGTCCTAGATAATCGCAACTCAATGCAACAGACAAGCAATATCTAGCTACCGCACACTACACCTTGAGAAAGGCCAATAAACACAGCACGAATACTAGGTACCACCTGAAAGAAATGACGGAGGGCTACGGCTAGTTTTTGGCAAAAAACCTTTAATGTAATGAACTTGATATCGTTGAAGGAACCGAGTGGTTTTACAAATTTATAGTGGCGAGAACTTTTGCTAAAGAGGTCACTCCCGGTGAAGGGGTCTCGGCTCTTTCCCCATCGAATGAGGTGCAGGATATTCCAAACTGAATACCATGATGCAAAGCAAAAGGAAACGACTATAGTGAAGTTATTACATTGACGCAAACTTTTACTCAAGGGGTCACTCCCGATGAAAGGATCTCGGCCCTTGCCTCGTCGAATGAAGTGCTGGATATTCATAACCAATACCACTGTGCAAAGCAGAAGAGAACGTCTGTAATGTCAGTTTTTTAAAAACTTGGTTCCAACAACATCATATAAGTTTGTTTTATTCTCGCATTGATAAGAATCAATGCAGTCACATCAATTAATCACACCAGAAAAGAACGAAAATAAAATGTACGTATATGCCATCCGCATTCGCCACTGGGTCCCGTCATCACTCGTTAGGTTACTTAACTGACGACAGAGCGGGGACTGGACTAGCGCGAGTGCAAAACATATACAACATCTACTAATATATATAAATATAAATATAACATTCGTCCCATGCATGATATAAGCAACATCATAGAAAACATCACAGAAGTAACACATAATAGCGGATAATCTTGGAGCCCTGGGTTTCACTTGAGCCGCAAATGAGACCCGATGTTTCCTGTCGTGTGGATAGCCTGTGCAATGAAACCTAGACCCCTACGAGAGCGACAAGTTACCCGCCAAAACCAGAAGTGAGGCAACCCCCTTCAACAACGTGAATAGGCCACCCGGCACTTCACGGAATCCGGTAACTTGAATGCCCCTCCGTGGATCATACCTATACCCCTACGAGTGCGGTGAATAGCCCGCCAATTCTAGAGTAAGGCCCCCTTCGTCTCAACTCCATGAGATGCGGGCCCGTTGCCCTCTAGAACCCGGCTATTCGAGCACTCCACCGCGGGGTAATTCTAGTACAGAAAAGAAAATAATATATAAGGGTGACATCGACCTCAACCCGGTCGTGCCCCAAATGAATAATATACAAACTGGCAGTGACGGCAGTCCACATGTCGGACGCTCGCCCCGCAATATCAAATGTACAAATTGAAACTAAATTGTACTAACATTGCACCATAGATATCCACCATGACGATCTAACCAACATCACAGTACAACACAGAACATCAACGTGAATGTCACATTCGCAAACCTGTCTAAAAGAGCTATAGCAATTAGACAAGATTTACCGCTCGAATGACATTCACGGTCGCAGATAGAAATGTAATGTACTGCAAATTTTAAACAATGTTAGAAAATATCGACTTCGAAATAACCCCTGAATAGCCCAAAACAATCTGATAATACCTTATCCAAACTGGGCTAAACAAACAATACCACTGCACATACTTTCCAGAGACTAGACTGCACCCCAAAAACCAAACCCAGAAGCCCCAGAATGGCCGGCCGCCTCGGATTTTTGAGCCATGTGCTCGGCCAAAATCCGAGGGATTGGGGTCGTGTTTGGGGTGTAGGCTAGGGGTCATGTCAGCAGTCTTCTGCACTTGTTTAAATAATTTTTGAAGACACTTTCAAAATCGACAGAGAAGGAAATGTGCAGGGCAGTGTGTCGGGTTTGTTTTGATTTCGATACTTTAACATTGTCTAAACCAACTAGTAAGGGGTTTAAAGGGTGGCTCTGATACCATGCCGGGTTACGGCAACGCCCCGGCTATCAAAACATGGCAAAATGCGGAACAAAATTTTATTAAACTGGCGCTACCATTACCCGATTCCCGGATCTACCTTAAACCTTAAACTAGCAAACTAATAAAGAAATTAGAATGGTTATACCGAGTTGATCCGTGTCCTTCAGTCTTCATTCCAAGCTCCTAGCGGTTCGTTGATCGAGTTTGGTTGCCGGTTTTCCTCCATCTCCGATGATCCACCCGAGGGATGTGATTCCGGCTCTAGCTCCACACCAAGATACAAATGAAGCAACTAGGGTCTCTAGGATGCTACCCTAGAGAGCTTAGGATGTAGTGAGTGTATTCAAAATGTTTACTATCTCATATCATGAAGGTGGAAGCAAAATATAAAAGCTAGAGGAGGATGAAGCTAATAGTGAGAGAGGAGCTCAAGAAAAACCCGAGTAAAGAAAAACTTAGCATGCTTGCAAAATAAGCTCAACCTTAGAAAGAGAATGATGCATGCTTGGTTTTGTTAAAACCATTTTTCCATTTTTAAAAAACCCACCATGCTTGAATAGTGAACACAAATGAATTAATAATTTATTTGTGTGCACTATTACAAGCATGGTTCTCACCATACCTCCTCATGCTATTTTCCACCTCATTATTCATTTTATGAAAATGGTCAAATCCAAAATGAGGTGGCACCTTCTAGAATGTTATCCGGTAAAAAATACGGATTACATTCTACTGTATATACATACCTGTATCCGTACCGAAATACGAATACCTAAAGAGATAGAATAACGTAAAGAATATAATACTAGAATATACGTATCGAAATACATATACGTAAATTATTAAATCAATACCCGATTTAATAATCCGGCTCAAGTCCGAGTCAGCCAGTACTATCAATTGTCCGATCGAAAGTCCTGGTACAAAGTACACCAATCGATCGGAACCCTGCACGTATCCAATACGGCTACTACATCATTTCGCCAGAACCAGGGAAACCCTCTGTGTGGGACTCTAAAGACTCGTTAATACGCTGGCAGTGGGTTTAACCACAAGCACGTCAGCGGCACTAGCTGTACGTAATGGCTACCCAGGTATTAAGCGAAAGGGAGGCCGACGAGCAAACTCATCCTGAAACCCCTACCGAGCCTGACAGTGATAATATCCGTACAGTCCGGTATGTTCGTTTAAGAGTATCGCATATCGAGTCTAGGGGGTGGATACAGTCAGACCTCTAACAACGCGATATTTAGTGTCGGCATGATACCCATCACCACCTGAGAAACTATCGATCCTGGATCGATAATTCTCGTTCACTATGGACATGGATTTCTGGTGATGGCCACTCGTGCACAACGTGACATCAACCCCCAATACCGGGAGAGACGAATCCCCGACGATCCGATCACTGCCTCCATGTGGCTCGGGACTGTACCCAACTAAAACCTATTTGCACGACTCCTTTGAGCCGTGGTAGGGTAGTAATCAAAGCACAGTGGGAACTCACACGAGATAAATGACGATCTCAGGTCGACAGACTAACCTGTACACATGTCACCTGGGAACTGCTATCTGACAATAGGTATAATACCAACTAGCAGGTTCCCGGCAAGTCCGTCCAGTGTACTCATAACCCAGTGAGCATCTGTATACTATCTTAAGTGAACAAACTAACACCAATGGCTTGTGAGACCTTACCACCACCTCTCGTCGGGGTCTCGATCAGTATACACTAGTCTACACCGGAGTATCGATGCCCAGCCTCGATATTCCCACGACTAGGGACATTTAAGGATGTGCTTATAGACCCCCAGCTCCCACGTATATGATCACCATCATAATGCTAGTAGTCAAGCAAGGATTCTATGGGCTCTATCAACATGTACATAATAAAGACAAACTAGATAACATACTATCATCTCAAGTAAGTCTGTTCTATCGGTATAGGTCCTCACTCAATCATCATAATCACCTGTCCGCGACTATGATAATTGCCTTGAGGGCACTATAGCCAACATATCAATCCCAAGGTCGGCCTACAGATATCACTTTAAGGTCTCTTTCTTTCCAACGGAGGGAGCAAGACCCCCCAAGGGTATCAAAAAGGTAGATTGAGAAGAGGAAGAGGAAGATTCGATCGATTTCGAGTCAAATAGGAAGAACTATCGTCCTGCAGAGCATTGCCCTTTGAAAGCGCCTCCTAATTCAATGTCATCTTTCTAGACCAAAACCACAAAAGATTTGTGAACGATAGATGAGACAAATAATCGGTTTCAGACAGGACAGGATCGTAGATTCGCATCCCCGGCTCATCAGGTTCATGACCTGAAGACTGCATGTTCGAATCATGTCTCTGCCTAATCACTTGAGATGTTGGGGGGCCGGCAGCTGTGCCACCACACCAACCAAGTATACAGGCGCTAGGTTCGTGTGCTTAGATCAAGACGGTGACTATGATTCGTCTAGGCCACACACTGCGTTAGAGCGAGGTTGATTGCACTCAGAAGTACAAAAGAGAGTAGTCGGTCGTAATTAGCCCCGGAGAGGAGAAGCGTGTGTAGGAGAGGACGAGCTCCAATCATCTTGAAATTCAAACCTTTCTTTTCCGGGTACCGGGTCACTTCAAAAGACACTAACGAGACGAGATTTGGTGAACTCAAAAGCACTCGCATTATACTTAACGATTCACAAACCAACACTGAAAACACGTGTTGGTTTTCATTCGCTAGTAAAACGTCCGAAATGAGGCGTTATACCTCCTCTCTTCTGTGTTGACGGACAAAGGCTGAACTAAAAAAGGAAGAACTACCTTGGACTCTCATCGATGCTGTCTTCGTTGATCCCTCCTGTTCAATTCTGACGGTTGCCATGGAAGATCCCTTGGTTGGCATTTGGCTCTGGATTAGAAGCTTGTCCACTGCCTTTCCTGGCCGGGCATCTAATTGTTGATGGTAAAAAAAATCCGTGTCTGGACAAAATATCTAGTGAAAAACCCTTTAGATTCAAAAAGTAATAGTACAACCAGCCACATTTTACCTTTTAATATTTTCATATTACCCTTGTAAGTTTCATAATGTTATGTTTTTGTGTTTATATAAGTTTTTCTCTCGTGGTTATTCAGTGTATTGGACATAAGAGAGAAAAAGATGAAGAATTTTAGACACCTTTTAGACAAATTAAAGTAAACCGTGTTCTTATTTCTCTCTCTCTCTTATGTCCGGATATATATGACCTACACAGAATTTTTTAGTGAGAGTGAGAGGGAGAGAGGGAGAGAGAGATTGACTTTGGTTAGGTCACTTATGATGCGGGTGTTGGTCCTCCCCATCATGATCAAGAGATGCATGATGATGATGATGATGATGATGATGATGATATGTTTGAAGTTGAACCCAAACCTCTCGTGCGCCAATGCATCATCTCCGCTAGCTGTTCTCACACGTGGGGCGCACAACGAGTTTGTTTTATTTATTGGTTTATTTTATTTTATATTTTCATAAGAAAATTGCATTTTTTTAAATGAAAAAGAAAAATACAAGTGTATTATAGCTTGGGTCAGTGATGTCATAGGGTCGGACCAAGTGCCCTGCACCTGCCTCAGCTCTGCATTCTGTCTATCAACAAGACAAGTCGGAGATAATACCGCCAACTCATACGTATGACAGTAATGTGCAAGTAATCCTCCGGCAACGATTTGTGCATGACCAATCAAACATACGAAAATAATTTTCCTTTCCACCTTGCATCCCACACTCATGCATCTAGCTAAGAGAGATCATTACTTTTTTGACAATGTAAACTCCAACTAGATTTCATGTGGGCTCCAAATTGATATCTCTCGTCCTTTTCGGTACGATGAGGATGGGATAGCAAGATGGATAGTAAAAATATTTCCATTTAACATAGCTCATTCGGTGTAGCCTTTTGCTTCGTCAAGTCAAGTGAGAGACGGTCATTTTGATCACTCACTTCCAAAAGTAAAAAGAGGAAAAGGAATAAAAAGAAAATTCCTTGCTGACGAAGAGAAAATCGATGAAAACGTCATGATTGAAAATTCCATTAATTAAAATACTTGCAAAATTTTATGCTGGGTCTTTTGATTATACTCATGCTCAGTAACCATAAAATTAATAATAGTTTTATTGCGATCGTCTCCTGTCAGTTTTGAATCTATATTTCTCTATGTTCATATATAATTTTTTCCAAAGTCTTGCCTCTTTCATACATCTGGTGCTTCGAGCTTATATCGCATGCCTCACCTAACCTAAATAATGAAGTATTGATTCTAACATTGTGTTACCATATCATTAAACCATTACCGACTTGAAATTTACAATTTGGAACGGCCGTTCCCAATCAGGACACTATCAATCTAGATCGAAAAAATCATCATTCCGATCTGAAAATAGGCATAAAGTCCGCTTTGTGCTAATAAAGCTATGTTTTACATTGTGTATAAGTGTATCATAATTAAATTACACACATGCATACGTATACAAAGGATCCAAAAAGCAATCCATGTTCCAGAGCTAAGTTTACCAGCTAAGTTTACCGTTGTCTATAAGTATATCCAAGAAAATTACCACTATCGTACCATGTTGCATGACCCACAGCACTCCGCGTATCCGTTTTCGCTCCGCGTATAGCAACACGTTCTAAGCAACACGTTCCGCGTTCTAAACAACATAGTTTTAACAAACAGGTATGGCAAATATAATGGAGCATGGATGCATGCATGCAACACTCTCGAAATATCCATCTTCTTTCTAGAAAATCATGGCTTCTATGCAATAATTAACACACCCCAACAGTCTTAGAAAGGTAGCATAAGATCCATCATTATTAATAATGGATCAAGTTGGTGGTGGATACAAGCATAAACATAACTTTAAAAGGATACTCCACTAACCCCCTATAAAAGAGCATAACTTTTGATGCTGAAAAGGATTCTCACCCAACCTAGTGAAACCTTGTGATTATATTATATAATACTACTAGCTATAGCTAACATGCATGCACTTATTATATAATACATATTGAAGCATATACATGAAGTTCTTTCCCTTCAGAAAAGCAAAAAGAACTGCAATAGCATGAAGAAAGAGGCCCTCTCCCTTTGCAAAAGCTCACTTTGTTACTAAAGCTAGCTTTTTATATATGTTGACTTGCCCCATAAAGCCTGCAAGCTTTTAAAGCTAGCCGAGGAAATAAATAAAGAGAGAGCCCTTTGATGTTTCTCTCTCCAATAACCAAACCCATGAGTTTCTTTCACACACCTCAACAGCATTAGCTTAGCATGGAAATGATCAACCATCAAGTTGTAGTGAGAGAGAGGGAATATGTGCTCAATAATTAATGGAGGGTTGAGATGAAAAGGGTACATTAATTTACTTGGCCCTTTATTCATGGTCTCTTGTATGGGATGAGAATAACTTTCCCCTGCTAGCTAAAATAGAATAAAAAGACTTTGCCTTTTGTAAAAGGAGTTTTTATGGAGTGTCTTAAAAACATTAGCGGTGGGGGAATAGCAAGCTCCACCCACTTAGTGAGGAGGATATTGTGCATGCTTGATCTACTTGAGCTTGCTGCATGAAACCTAGCTTAACATATATACTTCTTTACAATCCCATGAGATAGTAAGAAAATGCTCCACTAAAATTGTTCCAAGTTTGACGTTGGATACCCAAGGGGTGTTTGTAGTCCAAGATTCCAACACTAATTTCCTGCAATAGGTAAAGGAGTCTAAGTTCTTCATAGCACACTTTATTGCCTATTCCAATTAATATGCCAATCTCAAGTTGCATAATACCAAAATTTTTTTTATAATAAAGGTACACGAAGCATAGATTGAAATCTCGTCCGGTCCATATCCGAGATAGCTAATCCGATATAAAAAAAATGACCGTCCAAGTTCCGATACCAATGTCACCCAGTTATACCATGTTATATTGGGTTTACCATTTAACTTGTAGATTCCGGTCTCAAGTTTGTTAGCGGGTTAATTAATAGATTATTGACTTACGGCTTATTTGGCATCATTACTTGCTAAAAAAATTATCAAAGATACTATAGATATTTTTACCAAGTATCGGACACCATTTTAAACACCATTAATTGATAAAGAATTTGCCAAATTGATTGTAGTTGTTTTTACTATTTATATTTAAATAATTTCATAAGTTTTTGATAGTCAAACAATATAAAATGCAATATTTTCGATTTGAGATGGCCGATACAGCTGAGATAGCCGAATTACCCAAAAATGATTGCCCGCCTATTACCGATATTTTAAAGCTCGACATGAAGACATTAAAATACTAGTTGAAATCAACATGTTCATATTTTGACTTTTCTTAACCATTTTGTAGACTTTCCTTATAAGCCAATACCAACATTTGACATAATCTTGGATAATTGCATGATCTCAAACTAATCAAATTGGTTTATGATTTGACAAAACCTAGCTATAATAGTTGAAAGTTTAACGGTATCAGGGAAGAAGTGATGGAGGTCCTTTTCGGGTCTCCGTTAGATGTTGTCTTCCGTCGATCTTCCGGTGGATTTTGGAGGTGATCTCCTGTTGGGTGTGGATCTTAATGGGTTTTAAGGAGATTGGTGATTTGGAGGAGTTTAACGTCGAGTACCTGCAAAGAAGTCCCGGGGTGGTTTGGTACCACCAAGGACCCTCCGACGATCAAGTTAGCACTAGATCTGAGCAGAGTAATGGCTAAGTGGAGTAAAAAATGGCTTACTTAACCCCTCTGTGATGGGGGTTTATATAGTGGCGGCAGCACGCAGAAGCAGGCGCGAGAATCTCGCCGGCAGTTACTCTCCCGACGTCACGCCCGCGTGAAGAGCGAATCGTCCATTAATAGGGATCGTGATGGCGTGGAACGTGGGACGTTGCTAGCGGAGAATCTGCGCGTGGCGAGATTTGCAGAGCGACGGTTACGCCTGTGAGTGGCGGAGTTGGTCGGTCGGAGGGACCGAGGAAGATGGCCTAGGTTGGAGAGCTCGGAGACGAGCAGGAGGGCCGAGAAGTCCTGGTCCTGTGGCAGCTCGGGGAGAGATGAGGGGCCGAAGAGGACAATTTGCAGGGGGCTCCGAGGATGGCCAGCTTGTGCTTGCGGGTCGGGTACAGGGGTGGCCTGGTCGGCCTCTGTGGGCCCTTTCTTTTGAGTTCTGGGACACGTCATCTGCCACGTGTCCTGATCTTGGAGATCGCCAATATTGATCATCATCATTAGCCCCCCACTCTTGTCCCGACCAGCTAGCGGGTCGGGTCAGGAGTAGACTGTCGGGCCGCCCGGGGGAAGCTCCCTCCTAAGGTTTCGTCAGGACGCATCCCTGGGCTGTCAGCTGTCTTTTCTGCCAGCGAATCAGGGCGAGATCTCTGCATTTAAGGAAGGTGCGCCGGTTCGTGCATCCTGCCACTGAGGCGACGGTCCACGTGTCAAGCCTCGGTTGGCCGACGCGACGTGTGCAGACCTGCGGCGTTTGATAGGGTGCGGTCCAGTGAGGGAACGACAAGTGGAGCAATTGGGGCCGTTGGACGCGAGGAGGCGTTTTGGCGGGAGATGAAGGGCACCGTTGGATGAGGTCGTTTGCGGTGATAAACAGGGGTGGGGCCCGCTCCAGGGTCCCTACTCTTTAAAATTTCCTTTCTTATAAGTCTTGGCTGCTCGGCGCTCTTCTTCTTTTGGATACATGGTTCATTCCCACTCTTTGAGTCGCTCGTTCCAGAAGGAGGCCAGCGGCGCGGCCGTGCCCCTGGCTGGCTCATGCCCTGCGTCGAATGTTTTGCCGTCGATAGGACCGTCCGCTTCGTTGGCGGCTCCTGGCGATTGTTCCGGCGTCGGCCAGAGACCTCCACGGTCATCCGAGCCCCAGACGGGAGACAGAGGGGAGGGAGAGGACGGGGCCCCCCTTAAGAGAAAAAGGACAATTTCTCGTGCGCCGCCGTCGATGGTTCCTGAGGGGACTCCCGTGCAGGAGGGTGATGCCGTCTTCATGGTTCCATCTGGGCTTTTTGTCACTGCCGGCTTGCTCGCCGGGATGGAAGAGTCGGCCGGGGGAAAGCTTCCGCATGGCACCCTGAGGGCCCAAATGGATAGCCCAAGAGGTGGTCCAGGTACGAATTCCTCCACGCGTTGTTTTTTGGCCTTCCTTTCTTTGCTTTGAGCGCCTCCCAGTTTCTCATCAGCTTCCCGTCAGGTCCTTCAACACCGCGCCCTCGCTACTCATATGGAGGCCGAGGGAGCGTTCCATGCACCGAGACCAGTAGAAGTGTTTCCTTCGAAGGTTGAGGTCCTGCGGCGTGACCTGCATCTGGAGAGGGCGAGGGCCGACGTCCTGGCAGCCCGTGCGGAGGCTGCGGAGCTCGCCAATTTAGCGAATCGGGGTGTCCATCGTCGCCTGAGCGCATCCCACCGGGTTGCCGAGAGGAAGCTGGTGGATCTGGCCGATCGCTTCGCGGCCATAGAGAAGGAGAGAGACGTTAGCAGGGGGATGCCGAGGCGGTGCTTCTGGGGGCCCAGACTGTCGAGGTCCGGGCTAGGAAAGCTGTGGCCGATTACACGGTGTCAGAGCAGTTTTACGTCGAGCTTGGTGAGTATTCCGCCATCGCGTGGAATAAGGCTCTGGATGCCGTGAAGGAGCAGCTTCCCGAGTTCGCCGATGGTGAGCTCTGTGCTCGGGTCCCACTCCCGGTGGCGAGGCCTCCGGCAGACAACGATGAGGGAAGCGAGGCGCGCCCCTGGTGGCAAAACCTCCGGTGGTGAAGCCCCCAGCAGGCCGCGATGCCCGTGATGAGGGAAGCGAGGCACACGGGGGTTTGCGATTTAGGCCTTTTTTATATTACCTTGTCCCTCTTTTGTAAGCCTCCGGGCAGTTTGTAAGGCTATGGAGCCTAAAAAACCCTTTGTAAAGACTTTGCCTTTGATAATAAAACTTTTTTTTCCTTTGGTTTCATCGGTTTGCACTGTTGGGCTTTCATGTCAGGTCAGCTATTTGTCTAGCGATCGTTCGTCGAGTTAATTTCGATCACTTGCCAAGCGTGCCAAGTGCTGCTGAGAAGGAGGCATCTCCATGGCCCCAAAGTCGAGGGGGGATCGCTCGGACTTGGATAGACCTGATGCCCCTTAATGGGGCCTCAGATTCTCTGCATGTGATGGGCAGAGGGATGTCCGCCGTATTTGTGCCGAGCATCTTCCCGGATCGTTCCTGCCCAACATTTGGCTTCTGTTGGTCATGGTAGGAAGCTACCGGTCGAAGATAGCCAAGCAGGGTAGCTGCTGAGCTACCTCTAAGGAGGATTTGGATCCTTAGCGTTGGAGGGGTCGTAGGAGGCCTGCTAAGGATATTCGGGCGGTGAAGCCGTGCGGACGCCACTTGGCGAGGGCTTTGATCCCGGCGTTGCGAGTAGGGAAGCTACAGGCTAGGGATAGCAGAGCAGGGAACCCGCTCGGCCGCCTCTACGGAGGACTTTGATCCTTAGTGTTGGAGGGGCTGTAGGAAGCCCACCAAGGATGACCGGGCAGTGAAGTTGTGCGGTTGCCTCTTGGCGAGGGCTTTGATCTCTGGCGTCGTGGGTACGCAACTACCAGCCTGGGATATCCAAGCGGGGTAGCCGCTCGGATGCCTCTCGCGAGGGCTTCGATCCCTAGCGTCATGGGTAGGGAGCTACCAGCCGGAGATGTCCGAGCAGGGTAGTTGCTCGGTTGCCTCTTGCGAGGGCTTTGATCCTTCGGGACGGGGACCGAGCAGGGTTACTGCCCGGTGCCTCTTGGCGAGGACTTTGATCCCTGTCGGTTGTGATAGGAAGCAACCAGCCGGGGATAGCCGAGCAAGGACTCAACTGCCTCTGGGAGGACTTTGGTCCTTAGCGCGGGAGGGGCTGTAAGAAGTGTTTCCCCCAATCAGAGCAAAGCTCTATTTGAATTTCAAAAATTAAAAAATTAGAAGCAACGCTTCAAATTCCTTGCGCTGCGTGCAACGCGTCACGTGTTAAAAGCTGATACGTCAGCGCAGCGCCCAAGGCAGCGCGCCCAATCAGAGCAAAGTTCTATTTAAAACAAAAATTAAAGGAAGCAACGCTTCAGTTGCGCAAGCGCTGCGCTGCGCGACACATGTCAGCGCAGTTGCGCAAGCGCTGCGCTGCGCTACACGTGTCAGCGCAAACGCAGTTGCGCTACGTTGTGCGCTGCGCGACACGTGTCAGCGCAGTTGCGCTGCGCTCTGCGCTGCGTGACACGTGTCACGTGCTGGGGCGTTTGCACCAAACAGAATTAAAATTCTAGTAAGATCCTTCTGTTCTTATTAAAACAAGAATGTTGTCTTCTGTAAAACAGAAGCCCTTGGATCAAAGATCCAACGGCGGGGAAAATTCCCCAAATCACTCAGATAATGATCTCTTTAACAAACTTAACAAATCTATGAGCACTATATAAAGACCCCTAGACCCCAACTCAAAAGATCATCAACAGTGTGAGAGATCAAGAACTTCAAAAACAGAGAGAATTCTAAAGAAAATTCAAGAGAAAGGTAAAAAAACCTTTATAAAATAGAAGAATTTCTTTTGAATAGATCATTGATCTAAGAACAAGATCAATGATTTTCAATAAAAAATAAATAAATAATAACAGTGCCTTGCACTTTTTATGAACCATTGGTTCTGGAATTTCAGAAAAAAATTCTTTTCTTGAATCCAAAATTGGATCAAGTTATTGAAACAGTGCCTTGCACTTGCAAAACTGCACTGTTGCGCTCCTGGGTTGGCGCCAGCCACCAGAGAGCGCCACGTGTCAGCACCTGAACCACTTGCGCTATGCGCTTTTAAGATAGAGCATTGCTCTCTGAAATTGGCGCAACTCACCAGAGCGCGCCACGTGTCAGCAGCGCACTGCGCTGTTGCGCTTGCGCTCACCAGAGCGTGACACGTGTCATCTCTACATGCGCTTACGCTCAATGATTGGCGCAAAGCGCCTGACAAATGCACTACATTGTTTACTGAAGGGCCAGGACCAAATTAAAAAGGCCTAGCAGGCCAAAATAAAATGTGATGCATTAAAAGGGCAGAGCCCAAACAAAATAGATGCTCTGCATCATTTATAAAAGGGCAGAGCCCAAACAAAATAAAAATGCAATGCATTAAAAGGGCAGAGCCCAAACAAGACAGATGCCCTGCATCATTTATAAAAAGGGCAGAGCCCAAACAAAATAGATGCTCTGCATCATTTATAAATGGGCAGAGTCCAAACAAAACAAAAAATGCAGTGCATTATTAAAAAGGGGCAAAGCCCTAGCACAGGCCTAATAGACCAAAGAAAAATAAAAATGTTGAATATTTTTTACTGGACTTAGCCCAATCATGGTCGTAAGTCCTCAAATTAAATTGACTAAGCACGGCTGCTCTCCTAAATCAATTTACATCCGGTTCGAGGGTACATCTCCGAACTCCTCTGATTCCTATCGTTGTAATCCTTCAACGACGTCAGAGAGGTGACGGGTCCCGACAACCACACATCAACACGGACTGTGGGGTCCTTAAACTCATGGACTTATGCGTCCTTAAACCAAAACACGGACTGTGGGGTCCTTAAACCCACGGACTCATGCGTCCTTACACCAAGATACGGACTGTGGGGTCCTTAAACCCACGGACTTATGCGTCCTTAAACTAATGGACCACCATGTCCCTAAACTGGAACATAGACCACCATGTCCCTAAACTGGCGATGGACCGAAACGTCCTTAAACTACCAATGGACCACTACGTCCCTAAATTGGAACAATAGAGCCCTCAAATGCTCTTTTGTCGGATCTAAACGGTCCCGTTTAAGTTGATCTTAGCCTCAAATATGGCTAACGTATCCTTAAACATTCAAACAGACTTCAGTCCCAAATTGGATTATAAGACCCCTAATCAACTTTGGTTCAAGGGTACACCTGTCGTTGTAATCCTTCAACGTCGTCAGAGAGGTGACGGGTCCCGACGGCCATATATTAAATGGACCAGCATGTCCCTAAACTGGAACATGGACCACCATGTCCCTAATCTGGCGATGGACCACCATGTCCCTAAACTGGCAATGGACCGAAACGTCCTTAAACTACCTATGGACCACTACGTCCCTAAACTGGAACAGTAGAGCCCTCCCAAATGCTCTTTTGTCGGATCCAAACGATCCCGTTAAGTTGATCTTAGTCTCGAATCAGACTAACGTATCCTTAACGAACGTTTAAGTTGATCTTAGCCTCAATATGGCTAACGTATCCTTAAACTAAAACACCAAACCCAAATCTAAATAAATACGGATTTGGACTACTCCACGTCCTACGGGCGACGGCATAACTTAGTCTCCGTATACAATCCACGGGCATCTATAAACAAAATAAACACACACGACACGAAGTGAAATTCTGGAGAAGGAGAAAGTGGCTACCGCGATGCGGTAGCGTAATTAACTGCAGGGGCTTACGCCTGCAGGGAAGAGCATCCCCACAATCAAAACCCCCTCAAACGAGGGGGAATCTGACGAAGTCTGCTACATTGGCTGCATCCGTCTAAACCTCCGATACACGATGCCATAAATCAACTTGGCATATTCGGAGAGGTAGACGGCTAAAACCAAATAGCATCTGCCCCGAATCTCAGGCAAGACGCCTCTGTCGTCGCGCCGCCATTCGGAGGGGAACAGATTCTCGCACGCCCGGTGGGACCTTTTCCTCTTTCCACTCCACACTTCGTGTGTCGTCTTCGCGAACGAATCGTGGTTTGTTAATGGTTGCCTTTGGATTTCAAGTTACTAAGATTTGGTCTTTTGCCTGGCGCAGAAATCAAGCATCAATGGCCTCAAATTGCTCGAACTGCTCGAAGTGCCAATGCAACCGACGCTCCGCCTCATCTGGAGGCGTAGCATATGGGCCTCAAGCGGCCTCCGTCCTTACTATGCCTGTGGAGCAAGTGACTCAGGCTACCACTGGTCTGTTCTTCGGGACAATGCTCCCGCCAGCAAGCTTCACCATCCCTGTGCCCGTAGCAGAAGCTTCAAAGAAGTCGGTCTTCGATCGACTTGCTACTCCCACGGCCCCTCTCAACGGGTCGTCCAACTCCTCGGTCTTCTCCAGACTGAGCCTGAATTCCAAAGGGCCCGCCAAAAAGCCCATGATACCTGAGAAGGCCATCCCAAAGAAGACGGCTGCTCCCGAAATCGCCAAAGCGGCTTCTCCTGTCAAGGAGTCAGTCTTTTCGAGGCTGACTATTCCAGCTCTTGCCCCAGCTCGAGGATCTGTCTTTGACAGATTAAATATTGCCACTCAAAGGACGACCTCAGTCTTTAAGAGGCTGGCACCAGCAGCGCCTCATTCGGACAGGGGGCAAGAAAAAGCTGTCTCTGTCGCTGAACCAATACCGACAACTCGTCACGCCTGACGACGCCACTGGCGCCTGATAAGGAAGACCGGGGGCAACTCCCCCTCTGGGATAACTCCACCAGCTCCAACGGTTGAAGTTAATGCTGCTGTTCCAACTGGGAACAGCTTTGAGCTGCTGAACAGGGTACGCAGAAATTCGCCAACTGCGGTGCTCAAAAATCTCCTCCACCGGTAGAGACCGCCGTGGAAGCAGAAAAGCCGGAGCAGTTTCCTCAATCGCTGTCCTTCAGGATCTACAAGACGTGGCGACGAGTCCGAGAATCGGTGATTGATCCGAATTTCTCTCACCAGCATAAGAAGTCGAAAGGGCGGCAGGAAGAAAATCCCCCTGTCAAGCAACGAAAGACGACGACCACTTGGGTGCCCAAAGCAACGCCCCTCTCAACTTCAACGGCCCATAAGAGAAGAAGGCCGGAGAAAGTCCTCACGCCGACGGCGAATATCAAAGGTGGTGAACCCAAACGCCCTAAGTCCGGAGGCATCGTAGTCCATACCGTCTACATGGCGTCTGGTAAAGAGGACAGCCGCATATCCACAGGTCATAGACCGCTTACGCGATCGGTGACCAAAGCGCAGGAGCAGCAGCAGAAGCTCCAAGAAATGATGACCACGATGGCTGCACTCACTGGGACAAAAGAAAGCCCTGAAGCATCCTCGGATGAACGCCAGGAGCAAGAAACTGACGCTGAATTCCTTCGTCGGATATTGGAGAAGAAGGATAAAGAGGCTGCTGAACAAGCAGCCAACATAAAGCGTTTGGCTCTCCTGTTCCAAGACATGGTGGGGATGATGATCCAACAAGATCCTCCAGCTGAAGATCCCCCGATCGTCCTTGAAGACGATAGGGGAGAAACGTCGAATCCTCCACCAGCTCTGTCAACAGCCAAGGAGGAGACAATCTCCAAAGCTGACTTGGACGAGTATATAGCCCAACAAATACAGGTTCATCATGCGACTGAAGCAGCCGGTCAGGTCGTAAAAACATGACGACCATATCCGAGCTGGTACGATCAGATAAAGTACCCGCCGGGCTATACAATACCCAAATTCCATGTCTATAAGGGGACGGGCAATTCTCACCAGCATGTTGCCTAGTTCAGGGCGCTCTGCGGCAACACCGGCGGTGATGACAAACTATTGCTTCACCAGTTCGTCGGCAGCTTATCAGATACAGCGTTCGAGTGGTACTCTGAGCTCCAAAACGACTCTATCAAGACCTTTGCGGAGATGGAGCTGCTGTTTACCCAGCGTTTTGCAACCGCCAGCAAACGTACCCCGATGACGGCATTGATTAATGCCAGGGTGAAGCCAGGCGAGACATGGGTCCAATATGCTATACGGTGGCGGAACTTTTGGTCAAAATGCGAGCAACGCATTGAAGAAGCTCCTGCAGCAGGAATGTTTATAGGAACCCTTGATCCGCAAGCGACCATCTCGCAATTCATGATGTTCTTCAAGCCAACTACCTTCCAGGCCCTGATCGACAAGCTGGCACAAATGGATCAGATGGGCCATAGACCCCCTCTTCCAAAGCCGGACTCCCGAAATGAAAAGGGGAAGGGGAAAGCGATCGTTGTCGCTAATGCTCAACAACAGCCGAGCAACTCGAAGCCGGTTGTTCGTCAAAATAATATGCGTCCGCACGTACCCCTTGAGGAGAGGCTAGGACGTCCTTACTCGTTTCCCCGAGATAAAAAGAGAAGATTATTCGAGCTGGCGTTGCGCAACTGACTCATAAATCTGCCGGATCCAAAACGTCCGTCGCAGCCAAATGATGTCAATGAGCCCAACTATTGTCCCTATCACCGAGTACTGGGTCATCCGATCGAAGATTGCTACGTCTTCAAAAATTGGCTTGAAGACCAGTACCAACAGGGCAAGTTCGCGTTATCCGACAGATGGAAGGTGAATCCGCCGCAACCTCACGCCTCTAAAAGGATGAATATGCCGGGGGCAACGTGCTCTCTCGTCGAAGAAGCCCCATGGGAGGTTGTGCTGTCAGCCAAGACAAAGAGAATGCTGAACGATCTTCAGACATGCCCAGCGATCAAGTGGAAGAACCCGTTAGAACCGCAGGTCATTGAGAGGATGTTGAAGCCACGTCCAACTCCAAAGACCGATGGTGGTGGCCCAAGCACTCACAACCAGCCATCAAAATCTTCGAAGAAGAAGAAGAAGAAATCCAAGAAGCCTGTGAAGCCTGGCGACAAGCGCGCGGACTTACAAAAACAAATTGACGTGCTGGAGGAATACAACCAGAAAGCACGGACTCCCATTACACTCCAAGAGTTCCTCAACCATGTCTTTCAAGAGGAAGATGATGAGGAAAGTTCGTCGGATGAATCTGAAGAATACGTAGCGAGCTGTCATGTGATTTCCCATTCGTTCACGGACGATGATGAGACTCCTTGCACTGAAAAGCTGGGGCAGATCCTGAACCAAAAATTCTGGGGCCATCAGATGAAGTAATTGACGCATTCCTCAATGAAGCTCTGTTGAAAAGTAAAGCTGATCGGGAACGCGAGACGGCTATATTTGAAAGGGCCAAGCGCCAGCGACTTGACGAAAGAGCTGAGATACTTCCGCTGGAGCAAAATACATCCACCGCATATAAAAGCAAATTCAAGACGAGGAAAAGGTTTGCTAAGGCCATATCAATGGGCATGAAGCTACCATCCTCTGAAGGAAGCATTACTGGTGAAGTGGAAATGCACCCCTCCTTCTGCTTATATCATCGGAAGATTTCGCACCCCACTGAAGAGTGCAAGGCTTTCAATAGATGGTGGCAAGGATATGTTGCTCACCGACAACATTTTAAGCGGGAGAAGCGCAAAACTCGTCGGGAGCGGAAAAATACGACCGAAGGGCTTAACAGAATTACCGGCGATTGTCGCATGGTTAATGCCGGGGGATCACAAGTTCTCACATTCGGGAGCGATTCTGACGAGGAGATGGCTCTTAGCCCCCTCTTTAAAGAGTCCACCTCGGGGAAAGAAGAAGAGTCGAAGGTCTGCGAAAATATCTGGCTGCGTAATCGGACGCCGCCCGAAAAGAATCTCGGACCCTCAAACAAAAAAGATAAAGGGAAAGAAAAGGTCTCTGAGGATATCGCCCTAGATGTCCAAGTCATGGAAGAGCTAACTGCCAAGGACTCGCCGAAGAGAAATAAGGTGGACTGCAACGTTCTGGCACACTTGAGGAAGCTATCCTCGCAGCTTAGCATTCTTGACGCCCTTTTACTATCAAAAGAGGCGAGAGATTTGTTAATCAAGACACTACAGGAGCCGGAACAATTCCAAGCTTTCCTGGCCGAAGAAAAGATGAAGGATGAATTGGAGGAAGTGCACACGGCCGATGTCACTTTTGGCGATGAAGACCTCCTCCTTGGGACGTGCGAACACAATCGCCCCCTCTATGTCTCAGGATACTGCCATGATATAAAGATAGGCAAAATCCTGGTCGACAATGGATCCTCCGTTAATCTCCTCAATGTGCGGGTGTTAAAAGAAATCTGCATGAGCGTCCAACACCTTGCTCGGGACAAGATCACCATCTCCGGGTTCGACTCCCAATCATCAAGAACTCTTGGGTCTGTGATACTGACGCTACGCTTTAGGCTACTCGTCACGGACATTAAGTTCCACGTCATAGACGCCAAGACGTGCTACAATGCTCTGCTCGGCCGACCATGGTTACTCGAGTACAACATCATCCCTTCTACACAACATAAGTGTATGAAGTATTTTAAGGATGGTCTCGAGTATACCGTGACGGGAGAACTGAACCCGTTCTCTGTGAACGAAGTCCGCAAATATGAAGATGCCAAATACTTTTTACCGGATTTCGAAGACACGGAGAGGTGTCACAAGCCGGAGAATAAGGCTAACGCTACCATCCCTGTTTTCGGCAGTGATACCGAGGAGAAAGAGGAGATGATTTATTCGGGTCCGCCCCAACACAACAAGCCGGGACAGCCCGCTCCCATGTTGATCTTTGGTAGCGACTCAGAAGACGAGGTCCATGCTGTATTCTCTGCTCGACCTTCAATACAAACGTCCGCTGACGAAGAGAAAAGTCTGCAAGTCGCCATGGTTCCACCTAAACACCATAAAGAACTGGACGCACTTGATATCTACAGTGTAGACGAGTTGCGGACGTTCTACGTCCCTCCCAGGCGAAAAGGCGAAAAAGCAATTCTATTCTACCACTCTGAAGAAACCAAAGTGGAGAAAGAAATCTGGCACGATATGGATCCTACGCTTGACAGGCTTCAACCCATCCGTCTGCCCAGATATTATACAGAAGGCTTAAAGAGGTTGCTGAAGCGCCAGGGGATATCCTTTAAACAGACTGCTCGAAAAGCCAAATTCTATGACAGGGTCTGGAATGTTCCCGGGACTCAGCACAAGTTGCTTAATGGGAGAATGGAAACAATCGGGCTTGGATACATTCGATCCAAGAAACGAGAGCTACTCCACGGTTGCTACGTCGTGCATGACTTCGATGAAGAAGCGGGCGCTCAATGGGAAGATGTTAATCCCGAACCAGTAAAAGTTCCAGATGCAAAAGTGCCCAGTCCGTCGTTCGAAGAGCAAATGGACAAGCTTATAAGGGAAGCTGGTCAAAAAGTCCGAGACGACCATAACCGCGAAATGGCCATCTATGAGAAAGCCAAAACGCAACGCCTCCTCCAACAGGCTGTGAAAGATGAAGATGCCGCTCCCTTTCAACCTGTTATAAAAAAGGCACGACGCAGAGGCAGAAATAAGTCGAAACGCGAAAAAGACGCTCAACAGCAAAAAAGCGGGACTAAGAAGCCACACAAGCGGGAATCGAGCTGTTCCGATCTATCCCTCATAAGAAAAATGGGTCGGGCATATTCTTTTCCTCGGGACAGGACGAAGAAAATACTTGACCTCGCTCTGAAACATCATATGCTTACACTGCCGGAGTCTAAACACCCCGAACCAGCAAGCGGAGTCTCACACCCGGACTATTGCCCTTATCACCGAGTGATAGGACACCCTCTCGAAGACCGCTTCACCTTTAAGAATTGGGTTGAAGATCGGTATCAGCTCGGCAAGTTCGCTTTATCTGACAACTGGAGGGTAACGCCGCCACAGAAGCACGCACCCAAAGCCACGAGAGCAGAACCAGTTCCACATTGAGCTTGGAAGCGAATTCGTACCTGTCATATGATAACGATATCAAAAGAAGAGCCCGAGAACATGGATGACCTTCCCTGGTGCTTCGAAAACAACAGCGATGAGGTGATCTCAGAATTTCCGCCAGCACCGAAAGAGCTGGAGGATGGAATACATACCACTGCGGATAACCTCAAGAAAATTAAGTTGGGGACGGCGAATGACCCGCGACCGACATTTGTCAGTGAACTGCTATCTGAAGAAAGAGTGGCTGCGTTAAAAGACATGCTTGTACAGCATAGAGATTGCTTCGCATGGAACTATTCCGAAATGCCGGGATTAGATCCAGAAATTGTTGTGCACAAATTGGCAATATCTCCGGACGTCAAGCCGGTCAAACAGGCGCCAAGAAGAATGCGGCTCGAGCTTGAGATGAGTATCAATGCTGAGATCAAGAAGCTGATCGACTCTGGCTTCATCCAGGAGGTCCAGTATCCCGAGTGGATCGCCAACATCGTACCGGTGATAAAGAAAAATGGGACGGTGCGCATATGCGTAGACTTTCGGGATCTCAATAAAGCTTGCCCGAAGGATGATTTCCCAGTGCCAGTCACTGAGCTGATGATAGACAATACATCCACTCATGAGGTTTTCTCTTTCATGGACGGCTCATCAGGGTATAATCAGATAAAGATGCATCCGGAAGACCAGAAGCACACCGCCTTCAGGACTTCTTTGGGTATATTCTGCTACAAGGTGATGCCCTTCGGTCTAAAGAACGCCGGTGCCACCTATCAGAGGGCCATGACGAAAATCTTTGATGACCTTATACACGAAATCGTCGAATGCTATATCGACGATCTCGTGGTTAAAAGCAAATCATACGAGGAACATTTAGAGCATCTGAAGACCGTATTTCAATGCCTTCGACAATAAAACTTGAAGATGAACCCTCTCAAGTGCGCATTCAGAGTTTCCTCAGGAAAATTCCTAGGTTTCATCGTTCGACACCGAGGTATTGAGATATATCCGTCAAAGATCAAGGTGATCATGGAAATGCCTCAGCCAAGAACTCTCAAACAGCTGCGGTCTCTCGAAGGAAAGCTCGCGTATATACGGCGATTTATAGCCAACCTTTCAGGCAAGTGCCGTCCTTACAGCCACCTGATGAAGAAGGGAACCCCGTTCGTCTGGGATCATAAATGCCAAGACGCGCTGGACGAAATCAAGCAGTACCTCCAAAATCCGCCAGTATTGGTGTTTTGCCCAATCAGAGCAAAGCTCTGTTTGAATTCAAAATTCAAATTTTTGAAGCAAAGCTTCAAGTCCCGCGCGCAGCGCCCAAGAAAGCGCACCCAATCAGAGCAAAGCTCTGTTTAAAGGAAGCAACGCTTCAGCTGCGCTGCGCCCTGCGCTGCGTGACACGTGTCAGCGCAGTTGCGCTGCGCTCTGCGCTGCGCGACACGCGTCAGCGCAGATGCGCTAGCGCAGTTGTGCTGCGCTCTGCGCTGCGCGACACGTGTCAGCGCAGATGCGCTAGCGCACTTGCGCTGTGCTCTGCGCTGCGCGACACGTGTCATGCGCTGGGGCATCTGCGCCAAACTGAATTAAGATTTTTATGAAATCTTTTCTGTTCTTTCCAGAACTAGAAGACTTTCTTCGGCCTTTGGATCAAAGATCCAACGGTGGGAAAACTCCCAAAAATCATTCAGGAAAGATCCCGTTAACAAATTCAACAGATTTGTGGTCACTATAAATAGGACCCTAAGCCTCAATTCAAAGGCATCAAGAATTTTCTCGAAAAATCAAGAACTCTAAACAGAGAAAATTCCGAGAAGATTTCAAAAAAAAAAAAAGGTAAAGAACCTTCATGAGGTAGAAAAAAGGCCTTCTAATAGATCATCGATCTAAAAATAAGATCAATGATCTTTATATAAAAAACAGTGCTTTGCACTTCTTGTGAACCTTCGGTTCTGTAAAAACAATAAAAATAATAAAATAATAAAAGAATAGTGCTTTGCACTTTTAAGAACCTCTGGTTCTTCGAATAAAGAAAAATTTATTTTTCTTTGATCTAATTTAGACGAAGAAATTAAACAGTGCTTTGCACTTCCCTTCTTGAATCTAAAAGATTCTTAGTGCTTTGCACTTCCAAGTTGCGCCGTTGCGCTCTTAAGAGAGCGCCACGTGTCGGCTATAAAACCACTTGCGCTAAGCGCCCTTAAGATAGAGCTTTGCTCTCTGGAATTAGCGCAACTCACTGAGAGCGCGCCACGTGTCAGCAGCGCAATAGCGCAGCGCAACAGCGCAACGCGCTGCGCTAGTGCGCTTGCACTCATTAGAGCGCGACACGTGTCATCACCATATGGACTTGCGCTCATTACTTAGCGCAAAGCGCAGATGCATTAAAAAGGGCCAAGCCCAATTAAGAGAAGGCCTAACAGGCTCAATAAAGCGCAAATGCATTATTTTAAGGGGCAGAGCCCAAATCAAAACAGATGCTTTGCATCATTTATAAATGGGCAGAGCCCAAACAGAATCTCCAGAATGCTATGCATTTTACAAGGGGCAGAGCCCAAATCAAAACAGATGCATTGCATCATTCATAAATGAGCAGAGCTCAGAATAAATTGATGCTCTGCAGAGCCTAAATGCAATGCATTACTTAATAAAGATGTTGAACTGGACTTAGCCCAATCGTGGCCATAAGTCCTTAAATTAAATTGACTGGGCAAAACGGCTCTCCAAAATCAACTCACGACCGGTTCGAGGGTACATCTCCGAACTCCTTTGACATTTGTCGTTGTAATTCCTCAACGACGTCAAAGAGGTGACGGGTCCCAACGACCACTCATCGAATATTGGACCGAAACGTCCCTAAACTAATATTGGACCGAAACGTCCCTAAACTAATATCGGACCGAAACGTCCCTAAACTAATATCGGACCGGAACGTCCCTAAACTAATATCGGACCACCACGTCCCTAAACTGGAATATGGACCGAAACGTCCTTAAACTAATATTCACTCCAAAATGAGAATAACGGACCGAAACGTCCCTAAACTAATATCGGACCGAAACGTCTCTAAACTAATAATGGACCCCCACGTCCCTAAAACTGGCGATGGACCCCTATGTCCCTAAACTGGCACAATAGGGCCCAAACGCTCTTTTGTTGGATCTAAACGGTCCCGCCTAAGTTGATCTTAACCCCAAATACGGTTAACGTGTCCTTAGACATTTAAATAAACGATAAAACTCCAAATTAACTTTGGTTCAAGGGTACATCTCTGAACTCCTCAGACGCCTGTCGTTGTAATCCCTCAACGACGTCAGAGAGGTGACGAGTCCCGACGGCCGGATAATTAAATCAATCATGATGTTAAGTTGATCTTAGTCTAAAACATGACTAACGTATCCTTAACGAATGTTTAAGTTGATCTTAGCCGCAACGCGACTAACGTATCCTTAAACTAAAAACACCAAACCCAAATCTAAGTAAATACGGATTTGGACTAATCCATGTCCTACGGGCGACGGCATTACTCAGTCTCCGTATACAATCCACGGGCAACCATAAACAAAACAAACACACACGACACGAAGTGAAATTCTGGAGAAGGAGAAAGTTGTTACCGCGATGCGGTAGCGTAATTAACTGCAGGGGCTTGCGCCTGCGGGGAAGAGCGTCCCCACAATCAAAAACCCCTCACCTTGAGGGGGAATCTGACGAAGTCTGCTACATCGGCCGCATCCGTCTAAACCTCCGATACACGGTGCCATAAATCAACTTGGCATCTTCGGAGAGATAGACGGATAAAACCAAATAGCATCTGCCCCGAACCCCAGGCCACGGACGCGAAGTCCGGGCCGCCGTTCGGAGGGGAACAGATTCTGGCACGCCCGGTGGGACCTCTTCCTCTTTCCACTCCACACTTCGTGTGTCGTCTTCGCGAACCAATCGCGGTTTGTTAAATGATTGCCCTCGGATTTCAAGTTGCTAAGATTTGGTCTTTTGTTTGGTACAGAACTCAAGCATTCAATGGCCACCAACTGCACCAACTGCTCGAAGTGCAACTGCAACGGACGCTCCACCTCACCTAGAGGTATAGCATATGGGCCCCAGGCGGCTTCCTTCCTGACCCTGCCGGTAGGCCAGTTGACTCAGGCCACCACCGGCTTGTTCTTCGGGACCATGGTCCCACCTACAAGCTTCTCGGCGCCGATACCCACACCGGAAGCGAACAAGAAGTCGGTGTTCGACCGGCTCACTGCTACTGCGACCCCTGTCAGCGGGTCGCCTGCTACTGGACCAACAGCCTCCGTTTTCACCAGGCTGGGTCAGAACTATAAGGTGGCTGTCCCAAAGAGGGCAACGGCCGCTGCTTTGGAAGTCGTTAAAGCGGCTTCTCCCATTAGAGAGTCAGTCTTCACAAGATTGACGGTTCCTACTCCTCCCCCAGCTGGTCAGAAGGCGTCGGTCTTCGATAGGCTGACATCAACAGTTACCCCACGCTCAAACAGGGGGCAACAAGAAACCATCTCAATCTCCGAGCCAATCCCGGCGGCTCGTCATGCGCGACGTCGCCATTGGCAGAGAGTAAGGAAAGCAGGGGGCAACTCCCCCTCAGGGCTAACCCCACCTGCTCCGACGGTGGAAGTCGATGCTGCTGTTCCAACTGGGAACAGCTTTGAAATGCTGAAGAAGGTGAGAAAGAACTCCCCGGTGGCTACATTAAAAAGGTCTCCTCCACCCATGGAGAAAGCTCCGGAGACGAAACAGGAACAGCCTTCTCAACGGCTGTCAGCGAAAGTTTATTAAATTTGGCGGAGGGTTCAAGACTCCGTGATTGACTCAGGCCACTTCCGTCGCCAGAACAGGGCAAGGGTGGAAAAAGACAAAAACCGCCCCGCCAAACAACAGGGGGCAACAAATGCTAGGATGCCCACTTCAACGGCTCCTTCAACCTCAAAGGCCCTGTTTCCCCCAATCAGAGCAAGGCTCTGTTGAATTTTGAAAATTCAAAATTCGAAGCAACGCTTCGGTTTCCGTGCGCAGCGCGCAATTTGCCACGTGGCAGAAGCTGAATGGGCAGCGTAACGCCCGAGACAGTGCGTCCCATCAGAGCAAGGCTCTTCAGAAAACGTAATTAAAGACTTAACTGCGTAAACGCACGGATGCGCGACACGTGTCTGCGCAAGCGCATGGATGCACGACACGTGTCTGCGCAGTTGCGCAGTCGCAACTGCGCAAACGCACGGATGTGCGACACGTGTCTGCGCAAGCGCATGGATGCACGACACGTGTCTGCGCAGTTGCGCAGTCGCAACTGCGCAAACGCACGGATGCGCGACACGTGTCTGCGCAAGCGCACAGATGCGTGACACGTGTCTGCGCAGTTGCGCAGTGGCAGCTGCGCAAACGCACCGATGAGCGACACGTGTCTGCGCAGTTGCGCAATCGCACTGCGCAAGCGCACGGATGCGCGACACGTGTCTGCGCAGTTGCGCAGTCGCAGCTGCGCAAACGCACAGATGCGCGACACGTGTCTGCGCAGTTGCGCAATCGCAACTGCGCAAGCGCTTGGATGCGCGACACGTGTCATTTGCTGGTGAGTTGCGCAGCAACTGAATGAAGATTTAGATAAATCTTTTCTGTTCTCCTGTAAAACAGGAACCCTTAGATCAAAGATCCAATGGTGGGAAAATTCCCAAAATTATTCAGGAAAGATTTTGTTAACAAATCCAACAAATTTGTGGGCACTATAAATAAGACCCCAAGCCTCATTCAAAGGAGATCAATCAGATAATCAGAGAGAGAATCAATCATCAAGAGAAGGATAAACTTCTGAAAAAAAAAGCTCTTGAAGATTAATCAAGAACAAAAAAAAAGAAGAAGGTAAAATTTCTGAAGAACAAAAAATAAAAAAATAAATAGTGCCTTGCACTTGATATGAACCCCTGGTTCTAAAAAAAAAAAAAGAATAATAAATAGTGCCTTGCACTTGATATGAACCCTTGGTTCTGTGAAAAGAAAACAAGAAGAAAAACTTGTTTTCTTTTGATCTAAATGTAGATCAAAAGTGCTATGCACTTTTGTTCTTCAATCAGAATATTCTTGAGTTCCTGCAACTCATTATTTAAAAGGGCCTGGCCTAAATCAGAAATGAAAGGGCAGAGCCCTATTTGAAAAATTCTTGAGGGCCTGGCCCAAATCAAATCATGAAAGGGCAGAGCCCTATTTGAAAAATTCTTGAGGGCCTGGCCCAAATCAGAAATGAAAGGGCAGAGCCCTATTTGAAAAATTCTTGAGGGCCTGGCCCAAATCAAATCATACAAAGGGCAGAGCCCTGTTTGGAAATGCTTGAGGGCTTGGCCCAAATCAAACTGCAAGAATAAAAAGAAGCAGAGCCCTGTTTAGATTGATCGGGCAGAGCCTAAAATAACAATTGGACTTAACCCAATCCTGGCTGTAAGTCCTTAAATTAAACGCCTTTCATGAACTAAGTCACGACCGGTTCGAGGGTACATCTCCGAACTCCTTTGACATCTGTCGTTGTAATTCTTCAACGACGTCAAAGAGGTGACGAGTCCCAACGAACCATTCATTTAATAATGGACCGAAACGTCCTTAAACTAATATTCACTCCAAAATGAGAATATTGGACCGAAACGTCCCTAAACTAATATTGGACCGAGACGTCCTTAAACTAATATCGGACCGAAACGTCCCTAAACTAATAATGGACCACTACGTCCCTAAACTGGCGACGGACCACCACGTCTCTAAACTGGAATATGGACCACTACGTCTTTAAACTGGCGACGGACCGAAACGTCCCTAAACTAATAATGGACCCCCACGTCCCTAAAACTGGCGATGGACCGCCATGTCCCTAAACTGGCACAATAGGGCCCAAATGCTCCTTTGTTGGATCTAAACGGTCCCGCCTAAGTTGATCTTAACCTCAAATACGGTTAACGTGTCCTTAGACATTTAAATAAACGATAAAACTCCAAATTAACTTTGGTTCAAGGGAACATCTCTGAACTCCTCAGACGCCTGTCGTTGTAATCCCTCAACGACGTCAGAGAGGTGACGAGTCCCGACGGCCGGATAATTAAATCAATCATGATGTTAAGTTGATCTTAGTCTAAAACAAGACTAACGTATCCTTAACGAACGTTTAAGTCGAACTTAGTCGCAACGCGACTAATGTATCCTTAAACTAAAAACACCAAACCCAAATCTAAGTAAATACGGATTTGGACTAATCCACGTCCTACGGGTGACGACATCACTCAGTCTCCGTATACAATCCACGGGCAATCACAAACAAAACAAACACACACGACACGAAGTGAAATTCTGGAGAAGGAGAAAGTTGTTACTGCGACGCGGTAGCGTAATTAACTGCAGGGGCTTGCGCCTGCAGGGAAGAGCGTCCCCACAATCAAAAACCCCTCACCCTGAGGGGGAATCTGACGAAGTCTGCTACATCGGCCGCATCCGTCTAAACCTCCGATACACAGTGCCATAAATCAACTTGGCATCTTCGGAGAAATAGACGGATAAAACCAAATAGCATCTGCCCCGAACCTCAGGCACGGACGTCCTAACGTCCCGGCCGCCGTTCGGAGGGGAACAGATTCTGGCACGCCCGGTGGGACCTCTTCCTCTTTCCACTCCACACTTCGTGTGTCGTGTTCGCGAACAAATCGCGGTTTGTTAAATGATTGCCTTCGGATTTCAAGTTGCTAAGATTTGGTCTTTTGTTTGGTACAGAACTCAAGCATTCAATGGCCACCAACTGCACCAACTGCTCGAAGTGCAACTGCGACGGACGCTCCACCTCACCTAGAGGTATAGCATATGGGCCCCAGGCGGCTTCCTTCCTAACCCTGCCGGTAGACCAGTTGACTCAGGCCACCACCGGCTTGTTCTTCGGGACCATGGTCCCACCTACAAGCTTCTCGGCACCGATACCCACACCGGAAGCGAACAAGAAGTCGGTGTTCGACCGGCTCACTGCTACTCCGACCCCTGTCAGCGGGTCGCCTGCTACTGGACCAACAGCCTCCGTTTTCACCAGGCTGGGTCAGAACTATAAGGTGGCTGTCCCAAAGAGGGCAACGGCCGCTGCTTTGGAAGTCGTTAAAGCGACTTCTCCTATCAGAGAGTCAGTCTTCACAAGATTGACGGTTCCTACTCCTCCCCCAGCTGGTCAGAAGGCATCAGTCTTCGACAGGCTGACATCAACAGTTACCCCACGCTCAAACGGGGGGCAGCAAGAAACCATCTCAATCTCCGAGCCGGCCCCGGCGGCTCGTCGTGCGCGACGTCGCCATTGGCAGCGAGTAAGGAAAGCAGGGGGCAACTCCCCCTCAGGGCTAACCCCACCTGCTCCAGTGGTGGAAGTCGATGCTGCTGTTCCAACTGGAAACAGCTTTGAAATGCTGAGGAAAGTGAGAAAGAACTCCCCGGTGGCTACGTTGAAAAAGTCTCCTCCACCCATGGAAAAAGCTCCGGAGACGAAACAGGAACAGCCTCCTCAACGGCTGTCAGCGAAAGTTTATAAAATTTGGCGGACGGTTCAAGACTCCGTGATTGACTCAGACCACTTCCGTCGCCAGAACAGGGCAAGGGTGGAAAAAGACAAAAACCGCCCCGCCAAACAACAGGGGGCAACAAATGCTAGGATGCCCACTTCAATGGCTCCTTCAACCTCAAAGGCCCATAAAAGGAAGAGGCCAGAAAAAGCTCCCATGACGCTGACAAAGTCTAAGAACGGTGAACCTAAACGCCCCAAGTCAGGGGGCATCACAGTTCATACGGTCTATATGGCTTCGGGGAAAGAAGAAAGTCGTACTTCGATGGGTCACCGACCGCTTACCCGGTCAGTGACCAAGTCTCAAGAGCAGCAACAAAAGCTCCAGGAGATGATGACTACAATGGCTGCACTCACGGGGCCAAAAGAGAGTCCTGAGACGTCCTTAGATGAACGTCAAGAAGAAGAGACCGACGCCGAGTTCCTTCGCCGAATGCTCGAAAAGAGAGACCAGGAGGCTGCTGAACAAGCAGCCAATATACAGCGCATGGGCCTTCTCTTCCAGGATATGATAGGGATGATGATACAACCAGAATCCCCGACTGAAGAACCCCCGATCGTCCTTGGGGATGATAGGGGAGAAACATCAAACCCTCAGCCCGTTCTATCGACGGCTAAAGAAAACACAATCTCTAAAACAGATCTGGACGAAAATATAGCCCAGCAGATAAAAGTTCATCACGCGGCCGAAGCAGCCGGCCACGTTGTAAAAACGGGACGGCCATACCCGGGCTGGTATGACCAAATTAAGTACCCGCCAGGTTACACAATTCCAAAGTTTCATGTCTATAAGGGGATCGGCAATCCCCATCAACATGTTGCCCAATTCAGGGCGCTTTGTGGTAACACCGGAGGCGACGACAAGCTCTTGCTGCGCCAGTTTGTTGGAAGCTTATCAGATACGGCTTTCGAGTGGTATTCAGAGCTCCCCAACGACTCCATTAAAACCTTCGCAGAGATGGAGCTGCTCTTCACCCAACGCTTTGCAAGTGCCAGCGAACGTACTCCGATGACGGCGCTGATTAACGCCAGGGTAAAGCCCGGCGAGACATGGGTCCAGTACGCTATACGGTGGCGTAATTTATGGTCTAAATGTGAACAGCGTATATAAGAAGCCCCTGCGGTGGGAATGTTTGTTGGAACCCTTGATCCACAAGCAACCATTTCGCAGTTTATGATGTTCTTCAAGCCGACTTCTTTCCAGGCTTTGATCGACAAATTGGCGCAGATGGACCAGATGGGCCATAAACCCCCTCTCCCGAAGCCCGACTCTCGAAACGACAAAGGAAAGGGAAAAGCGATCATCGTCGCTAATGCCCAACAACAACCGAACGACTCGAAGCCGGTTGCTCGTCCAAATAACACGCGCCCATACGTACCCCTTGAGGACAGGATGGGACGTGCTTACTCCTTCCCCCGTGATAAAACAAGGAGGTTATTTGAGCTGGCATTGCGCAATAGGCTTATAAATCTGCCGGATCCAAAACGTCCGTCACAACCAAGTGACGCTAACGAGCCTAATTATTGCCCTTACCATCGAGTGCTAGGACATCCAATCGAAGACTGTTACGTGTTCAAAAATTGGCTCGAAAACCAGTACCGTCAGGGCAAGTTTGCGCTATCTGACAAATGGAAGGTGAATCCTCCGCAGCTCCACACCTATAAGGGAACGAATACGCCGGGGGCAACATGCTCCGTCATTGAAGAAGCTCCCTGGGAGGTTGTATTATCAGCCAAAACGAGGAGAATGCTAAATGATCTGCAGACCTGTCCAGCGGTCAAGTGGAAGAACCCCTTGGAGCCGCAGGTTATTAAGGGGATGTTGAAACCACGTCCGACTCCGAAGGCCGATGACGGTAGTTCAAGCGTCCATAACCAGCCGTCAAAATCTTCGAAAAAGAAGAAAAAGAAATCTAAGAAGCCCGTGAAGCCTAGCGACAAGCGGACGGACTTACAGAAGCAGATTGACGCACTGGACGAGTATAACCAAAAGGCGCGGACTCCCATTACGCTCCAAGATTTCCTTGATCACGTCTTTCAAAAAGAAGATGAGGAAGAAGCTTCATCGGATGAATCCGACGGAGATGTGGCAAGCTGTCATATGATCTCTCACTCGACATCGAACGATGAGGGGACTTCTGGCACCAAAACGCCGGGGGCAAATACTGAGTCAAGGGTTCCGGAATTATCAATAGAAATGATTGACGCGTTTCTTAATGAAGCTCGATTGAAAAGTAAAGCTGATCAAGAACGCGAGACGACGATATTCGAAACGGCCAAGCGCCAGCGACTTGAGGGAGGAGCTGAGATGATCCCACTGGAGCAAAATACCTCCACCGCTGACAAAAGCCAATTTAAGATAAAAAAGAAGTTCGCTAAGGCCATATCGATGGGCATGAAGCTACCACCCTCAGAAGAAAAAGTTACTAGCGTGGTAGAAATGCACCCCTCTTATTGCTTATATCATCAGAAGGTCTCACATTCTACCCAAGAGTGCAAAGCGTTCGATAAATGGTGGCAAGGATACGTCGCTAATCAACAACGCTTTAAACGGAAAAAGCGCAAGGTGCGTCGGGAGCAAAGAAACACGACCAAAGTGCTTGAAAGAACTGTCGGCAACTGTCACATGGTTAACACAACCAGGTCACAAGTGCCCACATTTGGGAGCGACTCTGATGAGGAACTAGAGATTGCCCCTCTCTTTAAAGAGTCAACTTCGGGAAAAGAAGAAGAACCGAAGTCTTGCGAAAATATACAGCTGCGGAATCGGACACTGCCTGAAAAGAATCTCGGACCCTCGAATAGAAAAGATAAAGGGAAAGAGAAGGTCTCTGAAGACATTACCTTGGATGACCAAGTCGCGGAAGAGTTAACCGCCAAAAATCCGCCAAAGAGGAGTAAAGTGGATTACAATGTCTTAGCGCATCTGAGGAAGCTACCCTCACAACTCAGCATCCTTGATGCTTTGTTACTATCAAAGGAGGCGAGAGACTCTTTGATTAAGGCACTACAAGATCCGGACCAGTTCCAAGCCTTCTTGGCCGAAGAAAAGATGAAAGACGAATTGGAAGAAGGGCACACAGCCGACGTTGCTTTTGGTGATGAAGACCTTCTTCTCGGGACGTGTGAACACAATCGCCCTCTTTATGTCTCAGGATACTGCCATGACATAAAGATAGGTAAAATCTTGGTCGATAACGGATCGTCCGTCAATTTACTCAACGTACGAGTGTTAAAGGAGATTTGCATGAGTGTCCAACACCTCGCCCGGGACAAGATCACTATCTCCGGTTTCGACTCTCAATCTTCAAAGACTCTTGGATCTGTGATATTGACGCTACGCTTCGGGTTGCTCGTCACAGACATCAAATTGCATGTTATAGATGCCAAGACGTGCTATAATGCTCTGCTCGGCCGACCATGGCTACACGAGTACAACATCATCCCTTCTACACAGCATCAGTGCATAAAGTATTCCAGGGATGGCCTCGAGTACACTGTGGCCGGAGAGTTGAATCCGTTTTCCGTGAACGAAGTTCGCAAGTATGAAGATGCCAAATACTTCTTGCCGAGTTTCGAAGACACGGAAAAGTGTCACAAACCGGAGAACAAAACTAATGCCACCATCCCTGTCTTCGGCAGTGACACCGAGGAGGAGGATATAATTTATTCAGGTCCACCCCAATCTACCAGGCCAGGACCATCCGTTCCTTCGTTGATCTTCGGTAGTAATTCAGAGGATGAAGTTCATGCTGTATTTCCTGCTCGGCCTTCGATACGGATCTCCGCCGATGAAGAGCGAAGTCTGCAGATAACCATGGTGCCACTTAAACATTACAAAGAACTGGATGTACTCGACACCAACAGCGTAGAAGAATTGCAGACATTCTATATCCCTCCCGGTCGAAGGGGCGAGAAGGCAATCTTATTCTACCGTTCTGAAGAGAACAAGGTAGAAAAAGAAGTTTGGCATGGCGCGGATCCCACGCTCGACAGGCTTCAGCCTATCCGTCTTCCCCGGTATTATACCAAAGGTTTGAAGAAACTGCTAAAACGCCAGGGGATGTCCTTCACACAGACCGTTAGAAAAGCCAAATTCTATGACAAAGTCTGGAACATTCCCGGGACCCAATACAAACTGCCTAACGGGAAAGTAGAAACCAAAGGGCATGGGTACATCCGGCCAAAGAAGCGGGAGCTAGTAAACAACTGTTATGCCATGTATGACTTCGATGAAGAGGCGGACGCTCAATGGGAGGACGCTAATCTTGAACCAGTAAAAGTTCCTGATACAAAACCGCCCAGTCCATCGTCCGAAGACCAGATGAGCAAACTTATAAGGGATGCGAGTCAAAAAGCCCGAGATGATCACGATCGTGAAATGACAATCTATGAGAAAGCTAAGACACAGCGCCTCCTCCAACAGGCAGTAAAGAACGAAGATGCCGCTCCTTGTCAACCTGCTACAAAAAAGGTGCGACGCGAGAACAAAAACAAGTCGAAATGCAAGAGAGGCGCTCGACAACTGCAAAGCAGAGCTAAGAAGCCGCGCATCCGAGAATCGAGCATTATTGACTTAGCCCTCGGGAAGAAAATGGGTCGAGCATACTCTTTTCCTCGGAACAAAACAAAGAAAATATTCGATCTCGCTCTAAAACATCAAATGCTTACGTTGCCAGAGTCTAAACACCCTGAACAAGCAGGCGAGGTCTCCAACCCGAAGTATTGCTTTTACCATCGAGTAGTAGGGCATTCGCTTGAAGATTGCTTCACCTTTAAGAATTGGGTTGAGGACCAATATCAGCTTGGCAAATTCACGTTGTCTGACGGTTGGAGGGTAGCGCCGCCGCAAAAGCACGAACCCGAAAACACAAGAATAAAACCAACTCCGCATTGGGATTGTCAGAAAATTTACACCTGCCATGTGATAACAATATTAAAAGAAGGGTCCGAGGACATGAACAACCTCCCTTGGTGTTTTGAAAGTGGCAGCGATGAGGTAATCTCAGAATTTCCCCCAGCTCCGAAAGAACTGGAAGATGGAATCCATACCACTGCAGATAATCTCAAGAAAATTGAGTTAGGGACGGAAAATGACCCGCGACCGACATTCATCAGCGAACTGCTATCTGGAGAAAGGGTGGCTGCGTTAAAGGATGTGCTTCTACAGCACAAAGATTGCTTCGCGTGGAACTATTCCGAAATGCCGGGACTAGATCCAGAAATCGCTGTGCACAAATTGGCGATATCCCCGGACATCAAGCCAGTCAAACAAGCGCCGAGAAGAATGCGACTCGAGCTTGAGATGAGCATCAACGCCGAAGTCAAAAAGCTGATAGATTCAGGCTTCATCCAAGAAGTCCAATACCCTGAATGGATCGCCAACATTGTCCCGGTGATGAAGAAAAATGGGACAGTGCGCATATGCGTAGACTTCCGGGATCTCAATAAAGCCTGCCCAAAAGATGATTTTCCAGTGCCAGTCACCGAACTGATGATAGACAACACATCCACTCACGAGGTTTTCTCCTTCATGGATGGCTCATCGGGATATAATCAAATAAAAATGCACCCTGAAGATCAGAAGCGCACAGCCTTCAGGACCCCGCTTGGTATATTTTGTTATAAAGTGATGCCTTTCGGTTTGAAAAACGCCGGTGCTACTTATCAGAGGGCCATGACGAAGATCTTCGACGACCTTATACACGAAATCGTCGAATGCTATATCGACGATCTCGTGGTCAAGAGCAAATCATACGAGGAACATCTCGAGCATCTGAAGACTGTATTTCAACGCCTTCGGCAATACAACTTGAAGATGAATCCTCTTAAATGTGCGTTCGGGGTTTCCTCGGGCAAGTTCCTGGGATTCGTCGTTCGGCACCGTGGTATTGAAATAGATCCGTCAAAGATCAAAGCGATCATGGAAATGCCTCCGCCGAGGACTCTCAAACAGCTGCGGTCTCTCCAAGGGAAACTCGCGTATATACGGCGATTCATAGCAAACCTTTCAGGAAAGTGCCGTCCTTACAGCCACCTGATGAAGAAGGGAACCCCATTTGTTTGGGACCAAAAATGCCAAGGCGCACTGGATGAGATCAAGCAATACCTGCAGAACCCTCCGGTGTTGGCTGCTCCAGTTAAGGGGAAGCCTCTTATTCTTTATACAACCGCCCTCGAAGGTTCTTTAGGCGCATTATGGGCACAAGAGAACGATCAAGGGAAAGAAAGAGCACTTTACTACTGAAGTCGAGTCCTGCTGGGGGCAGAAAGCAACTACTCTCCCATTGAAAAACATTGCCTGGCGTTGATCTTCGCAATAACAAAGCTTAGGCACTACGCGTTGGCGCACGAGGTCCGTCTGATTTCAAAAGTGGACCCTCTTAAATATCTAATGTCAAAAGCCATATTGACAGGACGACTCGCTAAATGGGCCCTGCTCTTGATGGAATTCTCGATAACGTATCAACCTCTCAAGGCAGTGAAAGGCCAGGCCATCGCGGACTTCCTCGCTGAGCATCCGATACCCGCCGATTCTCCTCTGAATTGCGATCTTCCAGACGAACATGCGTTCGATGCGATCGACGGCGATAATATTCGATGGGAGCTTTATTTCGATGGAGCATCTTCCATGAAGAAACGCAAACAAAGTACCCCTATAATTAAATCAGGGGTAGGACTCATCTTTGTAACTCCACAAGGAGGAATAATGCGCTACGCCTTCTCCCTAACGGAGCCGAGAACAAACAATGAAGCCGAATACGAAGCTCTGATAGCAGGCCTCGAGATCGCCATTGACATGGGAATTGAAGATCTCCTCATATACGGCGATTCCCAACTGGTCGTTAGTCAAGTAAACGGCGACTACCAAACGTGCAAACCGGAATTGGTAAAATACGGTGAAAAAGTGCAGCAACTGCTAACCCAAATTCCCTCTTACACTTTGGAAAGTATACCGCGTACGGAAAACAGCAAAGCGGACGCACTGGCCAAACTTGCTAAAGAATTGGCTGACGAGAACCTCGATGACGTTAGAATCGTGATACAAAGCCGTCGAGTGCTCGCCCCAACAGAAATATCTCCGAAATCGTCTGAAGAAAAAGGAGCGAAAGAGGAGACAACCCTGCAAATAAAGGACTGGGAAAATACCGAGGACTGGAGAGAAGTATAGACTATTTCAAGTTCCACCGAATACCTGAAGGAGCGTCCACAAGACATCAGCTCACGAAACGAGCTTTGTCTTTCGCCTTCGTCAATGATACTCTATACAAGAGGACATTCGACTCTCTGTGGTTGAGATGCTTAGGACCTAACGAAGTGAGAAGGGTCGTCCAAGAAGTTCACGACGGACTCTGCGGTTCCCACCAAGCAGGCCCTAAGATGAAATTGAAGATAAAGCGGATGGGCTACTACTGGCCCACGATGATGCAGGATTGCCTGGAATATGCGAGGCAATGTCATCCATGCCAAATTCATGGGGACTTCATCCATCAGCATCCCAATCCACTGCATCCAACAATGGCTAGTTGGCCATTCGAAATGTGGGGAACTGACATAGTCGGTCCCATCGAACCAGCATCGTCAAAGGGACATCGTTTCATCTTGGCGACGACTGATTACTTCTCCAAATGGGCAGAGGCAGTACCATTGAGGGAAGTGAAGACGGAGAACATCCTCCATTTCTTCAAAACGCATGTCATCTACCGGTTTGGAACCCCGAGAAGAATCATCTCTGATAATGGGCCAGCCTATCGAAGTCATAAAATTAGCCGTTTCGCACAGCAGCACAATATAGACTGGAGATATTCCTCAGTTTATAACCCGCGAGCTAACGGTCTAGCTGAAGCCTTCAACAAGACCTTGACGAAGATCATAAAGAAAACAGTGTCACGAAATAAGAGAGATTAGCACGAAAGATTGCAAGAGGCTCTTTGGGCGTATCGGACTACGTTTAAAACGGCCACAAACACAACGCCATACGCGTTGGTATTTGGGACGGAAGCAGTACTCCCTCTCGAGATAGAATTACCCTCTCTACGAGTGGCAGTCCACTACGAGCTGACAGACGAAGAAAATGCTCACCTTCGGTTTGAAGAGCTTGACGCCCTTGATGAAATCCGGCTTCTAGCACAACAAAATCTGGAAGCCTATAAAGCAAAGATGACGCGCTCGTATGAAAGATTGAGCCGCCCGAGGACATTCCGCCAAGGCGAACTCGTGCTAGTGGTCAAAAGGCCCATGATCCCCAATCGCGCCAAGCGGGGAAAATTTGAGCCAAACTATGAAGGACCGTACATCGTTGATAAGGTCTACCAAGGTGGGGCCTATCTACTCATGGATATGCACGGTGAAAGGCCTTTCAGGCCAATAAACGGACCCTTCCTAAAGAAATACTACGCTTAATGAGCCACAGCCTAGGTCAATGGTAGATGACGACGACTATGTCCGCTCGCTATCTTCCTAAGCTCAAGCTTTATAAGTAGTAGCCAACCCTCTCAACGGCGGACCGAAATGTCCTTAAACTAATAGCAGACCGAAAACGTCTTTAAACTAATACTGCGGCATCCTTGGGCTGACGAAATGAATAAAAATAAATAAAAAAAATATAATAAAAATAAAAATAAAATAAAAAAAAAGCGGTAAGTCCATAAGCAAAATGGGCACGGATGAAAACCCGAAAGGGCTCCGTGAGTAAAAACAGCAGGACTACCGGCGGATGTTGTGAAAACCCGAAAGGGCGCAACTTCGTTAAAGAACCCTTATGGAGTCCTCTCGACCCTGTAAGGAGAAACCTTCCTGTAGGATCCTTACGACTTACAGGAGAACAAAACACTTAGGAATCCCCACGATTCCTAAGGAGAAAATACGCTTGCGAGATCCTCACGACTCGTAAGGAGAACTCTCTTATGGGACCCTCACGGCTCATAGGATTTGAAAGTCTTAAGTCACAGAGACCTGAACCTGTGCTTAAGCAAACCCCCACAAACTTCCAATATTGCCCTACAAGTGGCTCAATACTGACCCTTGTATACAATCCACGGGCGCGAATAAACATTTCCCTAACCAAAGTCCATCCATGACTGGGAATACGTTCGTATGGTAAACAACCCTTATAAATCCCCTCGATTTATGAGGAGAAAACCTTCCTGCAGGATCCTTACGACTTACAGGAGAACAAAACACTTAGGAACCCTCACGGTTCCTAAGGAGAAAATATACTTACAAGGTCCACACGACTTGTAGGGAGAAATACCTTCACGAGACCCTTACGGCTCATGAAGTCAAAAGCCTTAGCCGACGGGATCCTCACCCCGGTCACTAAGCCTCCTTTGTCCAGCGACGATAGAAGCAAATGATGATTCGCTCCTGGCAATATCCCAGTCGCAGCGGTGCTGATGCCGAAATCGATGTCCAATTTCAGGTTGACGGCGAAAGCCGGTAAACCGCTCATGCATACGAAATAGCCGAAATGATAGGGCAACTTGCAATAAAAAGCAGCAAGTAAAATTTATGCATGCAAAATAGCCGAAATGATCGGGTAACTCGTAATAAAGAACAACGAGTAAAAAAAACAAAATAATGAAAAGCCGAAATGATTGGGCACCGCGAAAAATAGCCGAAATGTTTGGGCAATCGCAACCTTCGCGATATAAAAGCTGAAATGATAGAGCATCGCGGAAATAAAATAAAAAAAAATAATAATAAGAAATGATAAAACTTCGGCCCTACAGTTAAGATCACATCGATCCCTGTATACAATCCAAGGGCGTAAACAAAGAAGAAACCATACCTCCCCAGCGGATTCCGTCAAACGACGAAACCAAACCTCAACGGTTCATTTCAACCGAAGAAGCCAGTGACTTCAACGAAAATTCCTCGACTCACGGATACAAACACTCCTTGACGAGAGCCCTCTGATCCGCGTCGACCCGCAGAGCCACCAGTGCCTCCGTAGGAACCCTCGACTCGTTTCAAACCCCAAGGACACAAATAATCCTTGGCGCTTGGGAAACAAATAATCCCGGCAAACTTCTCGACTCACGGATACAAACACTCCTTGACGAGAGCCCTCTGATCCGCGTCGACCCGCAGAGCCACCAGTGCCTCCGTAGGAACCCTCGACTCGTTTCAAACCCCAAGGACACAAATAATCCTTGGCGCTCGGGAAACAAATAATCCCGGCAAACTTCTCGACTCACGGATACAAACACTCCTTGACGAGAGCCCTCTGATCCGCGTCGACCCGCAGAGCCACCAGTGCCTCCGTAGGAACCCTCGACTCGTTTCAAACCCCAAGGACACAAATAATCCTTGGCGCTCGGGAAACAAATAATCCCGGCAAATTCCTCAACTCACGGATACAAACACTCCTTGACGAGAGCCTTCTGATCCGCGTCGACCCGCAGAACCACCAGTGTCTCCGTAGGAACCCTCGACTCGTTTCAAACCCCAAGGACACAAATAATCCTTGGCGCTCGGGAAACAAATAATCCCGGCAAACTTCTCAACTCACGGATACAAACACTCCATGACGAGAGCTTCTTTGACTCACATCTTGGGCAGTAGGGATTCAAAACTTACTTCCTGAACAAATGGGACCCTGCAAGTCAATCCTAAATGGTCTCTTGCATACTATCCACGGGCCTCACTCTCTGAAGTCGATTCTCGACAAAGAGGGAAACAACCGCTTACGAGCCTTTTTCGACTCGTAAGAGGGGCAATGGGATCCTGCAAGTCAATCCTAAATGGTCTCTTGCATACTATCCACGGGTCTCACTCTCTGAAGTCGATTCTCGACAAAGAGGGAAACAACCGCTTACGAGCCCTCTCGACTCGTAAGAGGGAGAAATTCTCTTATAGGATCCTTCCGACTTATGAGAGGAAACCACACTTGGGAATCCTCACGATTCCTAGGAAAAAAATTCACCTGCGAGATCCTCTCGATCCGTAGGAAGAAGAGTCTCTATGAGACCCTCACGGCTTATAGAGTTGAAAAGTCTTAGGCAACAGATCTGAACCTGCGGCCTAAGCCATCGTTATTTCTTAATAAGGTCGGGATACTCGTCCCAATCGTTCGTCAATTGTGGTTATTAAGGTGGCGTACTGATTATAAAAGAAAAGAAAGACAGAGAAATGACACAAGACATTACAAAATGTGTATCTTTTATTCATAAAAATTGGTTGAGTACAGGATACATTGTGCTAAAGGATAAAAAAAAAACATATACATATAATTTACAAAGACAAATGATACAAGGGGAATTATGGGGAAGGAAGCGTCTTGCACAGATCTAGCAATTGCTCGCATACGTCCTTCCAAGCCTTCTCCTGATCAGCTGCCATTGCCAGCTCCGCCTCTACTTGAGCCCGCTGTTGCGTGAAGGATGCGAGCTCTTCCCCAACAACCTGATGAGCTGCTTCTTGGCCTTGGGCATCGCGCTCAGCAGCATCAAGTTTCCGCTTCAGCGCTAGCCCATTAGATATACGTTTGAGAAGACCTTCAAAGACAGCTTTCACCTCAGCAACATTCGTCCTAACTTCGGCACGAAGGCAAGCGGTCGCGTTTGAAGATTCCTGATGCGCCTTTAACCGTAAAGCTGCCTTCTGCTCCAAATGGCGGAGATAAGAGGTGCTTTGCTCAAGCCAAGCTATCCGTTCGGCGCTCGCGACCAAAGCCTCGGGAGAAGGGCGTGTCGACTCCAACCGATACAGGCGAGCTTCGATCTCTCTGCAGTGGTTAACCCACGATTCGACGACGCCTTCGTTATGGAAAGTTACGAGCGCCGCCAACATTGGGTTAACGTCCACAGCGAAATCTACGGCCGAAGGAAGGGCATCCATGTTGAGCTCTTCGATGTACCCGCTCAACATACCCAAGCTCATTACAGCACCCTTTGAAGACGGGCGTCGCGAGAAAGGACCCGCCGGTGAGAGGACATGAGACTCAAAAGGAACTGGAGCTGGGACAATAGCTGCAAAAAACGAAACATGGTCAAACAATGATTCGAAAAGTCGATGAAAGATCATATAAAAAGAGGAAAGGAATATCTGTACCAGTCGCAACGGACGCCAAAGCCGGAAGTGCCAGTGGCAGCACAGGCCCGGCATCCCCTCCTTCGATCTGAGGCACTGCAGTCAGGAAGAGGAAAAGTCAGATACGATCCTATATTCCCTCGAAAAAGACCAAGACGGCACTTACCGGTACCCTTAGAGGGAGAAGCGAGCTCGGATGGGAAGGAGAAGTGTGGGAGCAACACCTGATATAGATGATCAAAGAGCCCTTCTGAAAAGGCACAATGGTGTAGCATTAGTACAAAAGCCACATTTTTGAAAGATTAATGCATGAGTCGTGGATCCTTACCTTCCAACATCCGTGACGGCACGAGGGAAGACGGAGAGGTAACTATTGCCAAAGCAGTAGTTGATGGTGCCCCCTCGAGCAATGGAGCATCGGTACTGGCCACACCTGCAAGAACAAGCTTGTTAGAAGAGATCACGAGATATATACAAAAAAAATGGAAACGCTGGTGACTCGAAAATTCACCTGACGAGCTGCCAGCAGAAACTGAGGTAGTCCCTTCCTCCACTGACGGAAGACCACCGCCTGTAGCTTCGTCACCCGACTCAAGGGGAACCGTTGTTACGCTCTCAAGCTCTGCAGGCGGCGGGGAACCATAGGCAGGGAGGGCCAAGATAGGAACATTGCCTGATTCCTGAGAAGGAGCACCTAGCTCGTCTTCAGGAATCATGGCCGCATCACCTGCTGTTCCCTCAGGATCAGCGATTACAGCTGTCCCGTCCATCGGCACCACGAGGTCCCCAGCCTCAAGTACCTCGCCCTCTACCGCCTTCGGCACGGTTGAGACAATCATCTCATCTGCCGCCACTTCGGGTATGGCATCAATGACCTGCTCCGCGGTAGGTTCCTCAATCTCGGCTCCAGGCTCCATGACCTCGACGAAGTTGTCCACTGTCGGTTCGGGGTCGGCGAGTACCGCTTCCTCCGCTCCCCTGGGCTCGACGGTCGTCTCCGCCTCTCCCTCAGTTGGACTTGACCCTACAAAATGGAATATGTATAAGCCAACAGCTCTACAATTCGTATGACGAGATTCTGGAAGAAGCACTACCTGAAGTGGATTTGTCATTGGCACTCCGAACCGCGCGCGCCACTTGCCGACGAGCAGTAGACAGGGCCACAGGGGGCTCTTCAGAAGGAGTATTATCGTGAAGAATAGTGCTAGGGCCCGCTCCTGCGGCCAAAGCAGCTCTGCGCGCCTTAGCTTCGCGTCTAAACCATTTCTGCTCCTCTCGAGCCGATGAGACAGATGCCACCAAGGCCTCCTTAAGGGAGGCTTCTTCGCCCGTATACAGGGATGCCTCTAAATCCTTCAAGGCATCCCTCGTCGCGCTATCAAGCTGAGGCTCTTGCGGCAGTTTCGACGGAGCTGGGACTCCGATGACAGGCTTGGGAAGGGTCCTTGCGCCGATTAATACAACCCCTGTAAAGAAACAAGAGAAGGTCAGGTCGACTATCATAAAAAGACAACAAACTTTCCTTATAAAAGAGAACGAGGTAAAACATACCGACGCTTTCTAGGGCACGCTTCTTCTCCTCCGCCTGGAAGGTCTTCAGAGAGGCATCGATGGCATGTTCAGTAGATCCACCTGCTGAAAATGAGGCAAATATTAGCTAAAGATAGTAATAAAAAGTGGGATAAAATGACAAATAAGGAGGCTGATGATTACCTGATTCAGCGAGTCTGCTTAACATCGCTTCGAGCCTCGCTGATCGCTCCGAAGCTGCAATGGCAGCGGCTAGATTGGTGTCCTCAGGGTCCACCACGAAACCCTCATTACTGCCGTTCTCGCATATAGTCTCGGCAGGATGAGCCGCGGGTTCTAAGTTAAGGATCGCGTCAAGGGATAGGATGGACTTCTTCTTCTTCTGTCCACCAGCCTTGGATCCACCCGGAGCATCTTTGCGCTTGCCAGTTTTGGCAGTCACTTTCGGGCGGCGAGTCCCGATGTCCGCTCCTACACCCGACTCCGGCGAGGCCGCTTTAGCCGTCTTTGTCGGAGCACGGGGTACAGTTGGAGCATCCACCGCAGTGGGCAGTGGCAGTCCACGCGGAGGGGCCAATACGCGTGGTCGATCGGCTCCAGCCTCTTTCGTCGGAGGGATAACCTGAACCCTGGGCTGCAATGGAGCCTTGCGATTGCCGCCGGGAGGCGCAGCCCTACGATCGACCAATAGACGTTTCTCCATCAAGATGATTGGTCCCATCGCGTGCGCGTACCAGGCCACATACGAATTGAGTATCTTGGGGGTACAGCTGGGCTCGCTGATGAAAAAGTAAGAGCCTGTATTTAGCCGGATGAAGTGATGCATCGCATTCCGTACCCCCTCTAGACCGACTGCAGGTGTCCCCAAGAAGGCTTCCAATGGGACCCCTTGGTTATAACTCGATTGCCGGGCAAATTGATGCGGGTTATACCTCATGAAGAGGGCCGTTTCATTCTGCCTAAATACCAAGTAGCCCGGCCGAATGGAATAAAGGTGAAGAATCTCTCGAGCCTTCAACACGGAAACACCGCCCTTAAAGTCATCACGCAGCGGCACCACCGACTTAGTGGACTCGGAACCCATGGTGATGACCTTATCCACCAAAGAGGTCTTCGCCCCGACTAGATGCGAACGCAGAAGCAGTCCTCTAGACTCCCGCGGAGGTGCAAACACGATGGAAGCCCCGACCAATCGCATGATTCTTGGAAGTTTGAATCTCTCAAAGAACTGAGGAGTTTTATGGGCACCAAACACTCCCCGAACATGCAGCTCCATCCAAGAAATGAAGTAGTGCATCGGGAAGTTAGCAGGCTGTACCCCAGGTTCATTAGCGTCCGCCGCTATGCTAAGTCCGTTGTAAATGTAAGCCAACTCGGCGATCCCCACTGATAACTGCAGACCGGCCACGATTCGATGCGCCGGGTAAAATACAGAAGACCGCATGAGGCGTGGGTGCATGGGAAGCGCAAAGCTGCACAGCCACAGACCTAAGAACCCTATGAAGAAGGTCTCCTCATCCATGCCAGGGACAGCGATCTCTGAGAAAGGGACGATAGCAGTGCCGGGAAGGTAGAAACTCCGCTGATCAATTTCTGATGAAGGCCGGCGGTCCAGGCCGAAACCAAAAGGGTCAGCAAGTTGGGCGAACTTATCACCTCGCTCTGATAAAAATTCCGGGCGAATAAAGCGAGCAATGAAGTCCGCGAAACTAACGCCTCGGTCGCCCAATTCCAAATGAAGCTCCTCGTAAATCTCCAACACCCTCACCAGGCCCGGATGCTGATGCTGGATGGCATTTTCCGGAGTTAAGTCGAGTACCACCTGCTTGGTAGCAAAGACGTACTCATCAGGAGGAAGCAGCTCCTCATAATGCTCCCCCCTCGCCGGTAAACCCGAAAGCTCAACGAACTCCTCTAGAGAAATGGAAACTTCCCTATCCGCCGTCAGGAAAGTATGCGTGGGGATATTCCATTGTTCAATGAAAGCCCTTGTCCACCACGTTGGAGGAGTAGGATATTCGAAAAGCGAGACATAGACGGCGGAGTATAAACCGATCTTCGTCAGATGAGCTCTTTTCGCCGCTAAGATATACCGGGCCCATGGCAGGTATCCAGCAAGCGGTCGCGGATTCAATCCAATATTGTAGGCCTGTCCCCAAGGGCGTGCTTCACCCTGACAGATTCGCCTTCCTAAGATGTCTATGGCCGGCGGCGGCTGTACCGGAATAGCGCCGATTGCAGGCTGAAGAAGATCGTCCGAATTCCAATTTTTAACCTCCACGGCATACTCCACCGGGGGTTTATCTGCGTAGGGGATCGTAACTATAGGTTCGGAGGGCGAGGCGGAACTAAAACTGCGACGACCCTGGATGATTTGGCTATACCACCTTCCCCATAGGTGGAGATGTTTGCACTCAGGATCACGATCTTTAATCAAGGCAAACACTACCCGGTCCACTGGTGCGTGTGGGAACCCTCCTTCCGAGCGAACGAAGGGAAAAGACAAGTCGTCAGACATCCTTCCTGCATAAAATATATATATATCATTAGTGGCTTGACACTTAACATTCAATAAAAATAATATAAAAAAATATATATAATAAAAATAATAGTAATAAATAAAGATCTGGCTCCACGCTGTGATGCAATGGGCAGGGGACCAAAGGGGGACCCACAAAATCAAGATGACGGCGCATCATTTGATGAGACAATCCCACCATTGAATGGGACTATCAGTCAATAAAAGAGACCCCCAAGAGAATATCCTCATTGGGGGGGACCCCTAAAGACAAAGAGAAGATCTCCTTTTTTCAGAGCAAAGCTCTGTCACAGAGTGACATTTGTCAAACCCTTGTTTCAAAAGAATAAAACTTCTAAAAAAAAGAGCCTAGCTCTGTAGCAGTAATAAAAAACTTATAATTCCTAAGAATTAAAATTGTGGGATCTTAAAAATCCATGGAAACCTTTAGAAAGTTTACTAATTAATCTGTGAGCCCCTCTGTTCATGGGTTAAAACCTAAGAACAGAATCTCTACAAATTCTTGAGAGCAAGGCTCTGTGGATAAAAACCCCAAAGAGGTTTCTTTTAGATCAAAGATCTATAAGAGCAAGGCTCTGATTATTTAAATTTGATTTAAATTAAATTAATTTAATTTACCTAGAATGGTTCTAAGGATAAAACTTGGAAGTTCTTAAAAAATCGCAAGAGCAAGGCTCTGGAAGTTCTCAAGTGAGAGCAAGGTTCTGAAATCTAATTTCTTGAGAATGGTAAAAAATTACCAAGGACCAAGGGTCCTATTTATAGGCGCCTGCGCCTGTTCACCTGACTCGTCGATCCGACGGTCAGGATCTTGCCACCGTTGCACCCACGCGCGCGCCACGTGAGCGCAACGGTGGGGGGGCATCTGTTTCCCCCAATCAGAGCAAGGCTCTGTTGAATTTTGAAAATTCAAAATTCGAAGCAACGCTTCGGTTTCCGTGCGCAGCGCGCAATTTGCCACGTGGCAGAAGCTGAATGGGCAGCGTAACGCCCGAGACAGTGCGTCCCATCAGAGCAAGGCTCTTCAGAAAACGTAATTAAAGACTTAACTGCGCAAACGCACGGATGCGCGACACGTGTCTGCGCAAGCGCATGGATGCACGACACGTGTCTGCGCAGTTGCGCAGTCGCAACTGCGCAAACGCACGGATGTGCGACACGTGTCTGCGCAAGCGCATGGATGCACGACACGTGTCTGCGCAGTTGCGCAGTCGCAACTGCGCAAACGCACGGATGCGCGACACGTGTCTGCGTAAGCGCACAGATGCGTGACACGTGTCTGCGCAGTTGCGCAGTGGCAGCTGCGCAAACGCACCGATGCGCGACACGTGTCTGCGCAGTTGCGCAATCACACTGCGCAAGCGCACGGATGCGCGATACGTGTCTGCGCAGTTGCGCAGTCGCAGCTGCGCAAACGCACAGATGCGCGACACGTGTCTGCGCAGTTGCGCAATCGCAACTGCGCAAGCGCTTGGATGCGCGACACGTGTCATTTGCTGGTGAGTTGCGCAGCAACTGAATGAAGATTTAGATAAATCTTTTCTGTTCTCCTATAAAACAGGAACCCTTGGATCAAAGATTCAATGGTGGGAAAATTCCCAAAATTATTCAGGAAAGATTTTGTTAACAAATCCAACAAATTTGTGGGCACTATAAATAAGACCCCAAGCCTCATTCAAAGGAGATCAATCAGATAATCAGAGAGAGAATCAATCATCAAGAGAAGGATAAACTTCTGAAAAAAAAAGCTCTTGAAGATTAATCAAGAACAAAAAAAAAAGAAGAAGGTAAAATTTCTGAAGAACAAAAAATAAAAAAATAAATAGTGCCTTGCACTTGATATGAACCCCTGGTTCTAAAAAAAAAAAAGAATAATAAATAGTGCCTTGCACTTGATATGAACCCTTGGTTCTGTGAAAAGAAAACAAGAAGAAAAACTTGTTTTCTTTTGATCTAAATGTAGATCAAAAGTGCTATGCACTTTTGTTCTTCAATCAGAATATTCTTGAGTTCCTGCAACTCATTATTTAAAAGGGCCTGGCCCAAATCAGAAATGAAAGGGCAGAGCCCTATTTGAAAAATTCTTGAGGGCCTGGCCCAAATCAAATCATGAAAGGGCAGAGCCCTATTTGAAAAATTATTGAGGGCCTGGCCCAAATCAGAAATGAAAGGGCAGAGCCCTATTTGAAAAATTCTTGAGGGCCTGGCCCAAATCAAATCATACAAAGGGCAGAGCCCTGTTTGGAAATGCTTGAGGGCTTGGCCCAAATCAAACTGCAAGAATAAAAAGAAGCAGAGCCCTGTTTAGATTGATCGGGCAGAGCCTAAAATAACAATTGGACTTAACCCAATCCTGGCTGTAAGTCCTTAAATTAAACGCCTTTCATGAACTAAGTCACGACCGGTTCGAGGGTACATCTCCGAACTCCTTTGACATCTGTCGTTGTAATTCTTCAACGACGTCAAAGAGGTGACGAGTCCCAACGAACCATTCATTTAATAATGGACCGAAACGTCCTTAAACTAATATTCACTCCAAAATGAGAATATTGGACCGAAACGTCCCTAAACTAATATTGGACCGAGACGTCCTTAAACTAATATCGGACCGAAACGTCCCTAAACTAATAATGGACCATTACGTCCCTAAACTGGCGACGGACCACCACGTCTCTAAACTGGAATATGGACCACTACGTCTTTAAACTGGCGACGGACCGTAACGTCCCTAAACTAATAATGGACCCCCACGTCCCTAAAACTGGCGATGGACCGCCATGTCCCTAAACTGGCACAATAAGGCCCAAATGCTCCTTTGTTGGATCTAAACGGTCCCGCCTAAGTTGATCTTAACCTCAAATACGGTTAACGTGCCCTTAGACATTTAAATAAACGATAAAACTCCAAATTAACTTTGGTTCAAGGGAACATCTCTGAACTCCTCAGACGCCTGTCGTTGTAATCCCTCAACGACGTCAGAGAGGTGACGAGTCCCGACGGCCGGATAATTAAATCAATCATGATGTTAAGTTGATCTTAGTCTAAAACAAGACTAACGTATCCTTAACGAACGTTTAAGTCGATCTTAGTCGCAACGCGACTAATGTATCCTTAAACTAAAAACACCAAACCCAAATCTAAGTAAATACGGATTTGGACTAATCCACGTCCTACGGGTGACGACATCACTCAGTCTCCGTATACAATCCACGGGCAATCACAAACAAAACAAACACACACGACACGAAGTGAAATTCTGGAGAAGGAGAAAGTTGTTACTGCGACGCGGTAGCGTAATTAACTGCAGGGGCTTGCGCCTGCAGGGAAGAGCGTCCCCACAATCAAAAACCCCTCACCCTGAGGGGGAATCTGACGAAGTCTGCTACATCGGCCGCATCCGTCTAAACCTCCGATACACAGTGCCATAAATCAACTTGGCATCTTCGGAGAAATAGACGGATAAAACCAAATAGCATCTGCCCCGAACCTCAGGCACGGACGTCCTAACGTCCCGGCCGCCGTTCGGAGGGGAACAGGCCCATAAAAGGAAGAGGCCAGAAAAAGCTCCCATGACGCTGACAAAGTCTAAGAACGGTGAACCTAAACGTCCCAAGTCAGGGGGTATCACAGTTCATACGGTCTATGTGGCTTCGGGGAAAGAAGAAAGTCGTACTTCTATGGGTCACCGACCGCTTACCCGGTCAGTGACCAAGTCTCAGGAGCAGCAACAAAAGCTCCAGGAGATGATGACTACCATGGCTGCACTTACGGGGCCAAAAGAGAATCCTGAGACGTCCTTAGATGAACGTCAAGAAGAAGAGACCGACGCCGAGTTCCTTCGCCAAATTCTCGAAAAGAGAGACCAAGAGGCTGCTGAACAAGCAGCCAATATACAGCGCATGGGCCTTCTCTTCCAGGATATGATAGGGATGATGATACAACCAGAATCCCCGACTGAAGAACCCCCGATCGTCCTTGGGGATGATAGGGGAGAAACATCAAACCCTCAGCCCGTTCTATCGACGGCTAAAGAAGACACAATCTCTAAAACAGATCTGGACGAATATATAGCCCAGCAGATAAAAGTTCATCACGCGGCCGAAGCAGCCGGCCACGTTGTAAAAACGGGACGGCCATATCCGGGCTGGTATGACCAAATCAAGTACCCGCCAGGTTACACAATTCTAAAGTTTCATGTCTACAAGGGGACCGGCAATCCCCATCAACATGTTGCCCAATTCAGGGCGCTTTGTGGTAACACTGGAGGCGACGACAAGCTCTTGCTGCGCCAGTTTGTTGGAAGTTTATCAGATACGGCTTTCGAGTGGTATTCCGAGCTCCCCAACGACTCCATTAAAACCTTCGCAGAGATGGAGCTGCTCTTCACCCAACGCTTTGCAAGCGCCAGCGAACGTACTCCGATGACGGCGCTGATTAACGCCAGGGTAAAGCCCGGCGAGACATGGGTCCAGTACGCTATACGGTGGCGTAATTTATGGTCTAAATGTGAACAGCGTATAGAAGAAGCCCCTGCGGTGGGAATGTTTGTTGGAACCCTTGATCCACAAGCAACCATTTCGCAGTTTATGATGTTCTTCAAGCCAACTTCTTTCCAGGCTTTGATCGACAAATTGGCGCAGATGGACCAGATGGGCCATAAACCCCCTCTCCCGAAGCCCGACTCTCGAAACGACAAAGGAAAAGGAAAAGCGATCATCGTCGCTAATGCCCAACAGCAACCGAACGACTCGAAGCCGGTTGCTCGTCCAAATAACACGCTCCCATACGTACCCCTTGAGGACAGGATGGGACGTGCTTACTCCTTCCCCCGTGATAAAACAAGGAGGTTATTTGAGCTGGCATTGCGCAATAGGCTTATAAATCTGCCAGATCCAAAACGTCCATCACAACCAAGTGACGTTAACGAGCCTAATTATTGCCCTTACCATCGAGTGCTAGGACATCCAATCGAAGACTGTTACGTGTTCAAAAATTGGCTCGAAAACCAGTACCGTCAGGGCAAGTTTGCGCTATCTGACAAATGGAAGGTGAATCCTCCGCAGCCCCACACCTATAAGGGAACGAATACGCCGGGGGCAACATGCTCCGTCATTGAAGAAGCTCCCTGGGAGGTTGTATTATCAGCCAAAACGAGGAGAATGCTAAATGATCTGCAGACCTGTCCAGCGGTCAAGTGGAAGAACCCCTTGGAGCCGCAGGTTATTGAGGGGATGTTGAAACCACGTCCGACTCCGAAGGCCGATGACGGTAGTTCAAGCGTCCATAACCAGCCGTCAAAATCTTCGAAAAAGAAGAAAAAGAAATCTAAGAAGCCCGTGAAGCCTAGCGACAAGCGGACGGACTTACAGAAGCAGATTGACGCACTGGACGAGTATAACCAAAAGGCGCGGACTCCCATTACGCTCCAAGATTTCCTTGATCACGTCTTTCAAAAAGAAGATGAGGAAGAAGCTTCATCGGATGAATTCGACGGAGATGTGGCAAGCTGTCATATGATCTCTCACTCGACCTCGAACGATGAAGGGACTTCTGGCACCAAAACACCGGGGGCAAATACTGAGTCAAGGGTTCCGGAATTATCAATAGAAATGATTGACGCGTTTCTTAGTGAAGCTCGATTGAAAAGTAAAGCTGATCAAGAACGCGAGATGGCGATATTCGAAACGGCCAAGCGCCAGCGACTTGAGGGAGGAGCTGAGATGATCCCACTGGAGCAAAATGCCTCCACCGCTGACAAAAGACAATTTAAGATAAAAAAGAAGTTCGCTAAGGCCATATCGATGGGCATGAAGCTACCACCCTCAGAAGAAAAAGTTACTAGCGTGGTAGAAATGCACCCCTCTTATTGCTTATATCATCAGAAGGTCTCACATTCTACCCAAGAGTGCAAAGCGTTCGATAAATGGTGGCAAGGATACGTCGCTAATCAACAACGCTTTAAACGGGAAAAGCGCAAGGTGCGTCGGGAGCAAAGAAACACGACCAAAGTGCTTGAAAGAACTGCCGGCAACTGTCACATGGTTAACACAACCAGGTCACAAGTGCCCACATTTGGGAGCGACTCTGATGAGGAACTAGAGATTGCCCCTCTCTTTAAAGAGTCAACTTCGGGAAAAGAAGAAGAACCGAAGTCTTGCGAAAATATACAGCTGCGGAATCGGACACTGCCTGAAAAGAATCTCGGACCCTCGAATAGAAAAGATAAAGGGAAAGAGAAGGTCTCTGAAGACATTACTTTGGATGACCAAGTCGCAGAAGAGTTAACCGCCAAAAATCCGCCAAAGAGGAGTAAAGTGGATTACAATGTCTTAGCGCATCTGAGGAAGCTACCTTCACAACTCAGCATCCTCGATGCTTTGTTACTATCAAAGGAGGCGAGAGACTCTTTGATTAAGGCACTACAAGATCCGGACCAGTTCCAAGCCTTCTTGGCCGAAGAAAAGATGAAAGACGGATTGGAAGAAGTGCACACAGCCGACGTTGCTTTTGGTGATGAGGACCTTCTTCTCGGGACGTGTGAACACAATCGCCCTCTTTATGTCTCAGGATACTGCCATGACATAAAGATAGGTAAAATCTTGGTCGATAACGGATCGTCCGTCAATTTACTCAACGTACGAGTGTTAAAGGAGATTTGCATGAGTGTCCAACACCTTGCCCGGGACAAGATCACTATCTCCGGTTTCAACTCTCAATCTTCAAAGACTCTTGGATCTGTGATATTGACGCTACGCTTCGGGTTGCTCGTCACAGACATCAAATTCCATGTTATAGATGCCAAGACGTGCTATAATGCTCTGCTCGGCCGACCATGGCTACACGAGTACAACATCATCCCTTCTACACAGCATCAGTGCATGAAGTATTCCAGGGATGGCCTCGAGTACACTGTGGCCGGAGAGTTGAATCCGTTTTCCGTGAACGAAGTTCGCAAGTATGAAGATGCCAAATACTTCTTGCCGAGTTTCGAAAACACGGAAAGGTGTCACAAGCCGGAGAACAAAACTAATGCCACCATCCCTGTCTTCGGCAGTGACACCGAGGAGGAGGATATAATCTATTCAGGTCCATCCCAATCTACCAGGCCAGGACCATCCGTTCCTTCGTTGATCTTCGGTAGTGATTCAGAGGATGAAGTTCATGCTGTATTTCCTGCTCGGCCTTCGATACGGATCTCCGCCGATGAAGAGCGAAGTCTGCAGATAACCATGGTGCCACTTGAACATTACAAAGAACTGGATGTACTCGACACCAACAGCGTAGAAGAATTGCAGACATTCTATATCCCTCCCGGTCGAAGAGGCGAGAAGGCAATCTTATTCTACCGTTCTGAAGAAAACAAAGTAGAAAAAGAAGTTTGGCATGGCGCGGATCCCACGCTCGACAGGCTTCAGCCTATCCGTCTTCCCCGATATTATACCGAAGGTTTGAAGAAACTGCTAAAACGCCAAGGGATGTCCTTCACACAGACCGTTAGAAAAGCCAAATTCTATGACAAGGTCTGGAACATTCCCGGGACCCAATGCAAACTGCCTAACGGGAAAGTAGAAACCAGAGGGCTTGGGTACATCCGGCCAAAGAAGCGGGAGCTAGTAAACAGCTGTTATGCCATGTATGACTTCAACGAAGAGGCGGACGCTCAATGGGAGGACGCTAATCCTGAGCCAACAAAAGTTCATAATACAAAACCGCCCAGTCCATCATTTGAAGACCAGATGAGCAAACTTATAAGGGATGCGAGTCAAAAAGCCCGAGACGATCACGATCGTGAAATGGCAATTTATGAGAAAGCTAAGACACAGCGCCTCCTCCAACAGGCAGTAAAGAACGAAGATGTCGCTCCTCGTCAACCTGCTACAAAAAAGGTGCGACGCGAGAACAAAAACAAGTCGAAAGGCAAGAGAGGCGCTCGACAACTACAAAGCAGAGCTAAGAAGCCGCGCATCCGAGAATCGAGCGTTATTGACTTAGCCCTCGGGAAGAAAATGGGTCGAGCATACTCTTTTCCTCGGAACAAAACAAAGAAAATATTCGATCTCGCTCTAAAACATCAAATGCTTACGTTGCCAGAGTCTAAACACCCTGAACAAGCAGGCGAGGTCTCCAACCCGAAGTATTGCTTTTACCATCGAATAGTAGGGCATTCGCTTGAAGATTGCTTCACCTTTAAGAATTGGGTTGAGGACCAATATCAGCTTGGCAAATTCGCGTTGTCTGACAGTTGGAGGGTAGCGCCGCCGCAAAAGCACGAACCCAAAAACACAAGAATAAAACCAACTCCGCATTGGGATTGTCAGAAAATTTACACCTGCCATGTGATAACAATATTAAAAGAAGGGTCCGAGGACATGAACAATCTCCCTTGGTGTTTTGAAAGCGGCAGCGATGAGGTAATCTCAGAATTTCCCCCAGCTCCGAAAGAACTGGAAGATGGAATCCATACCACTGCAGATAATCTCAAGAAAATTGAGTTAGGGACGGAAAATGACCCGCGACCGACATTCATCAGCGAACTGCTATCTGGAGAAAGGGTGGCTGCGTTAAAGGATGTGCTTCTACAGCACAAAGATTGCTTCGCGTGGAACTATTCCGAAATGCCGGGACTAGATCCAGAAATCGCTGTGCACAAATTGGCGATATCCCCGAACATCAAGCCAGTCAAACAAGCGCCGAGAAGAATGCGACTCGAGCTTGAGATGAGCATCAACGCCGAAGTCAAAAAGTTGATAGATTCAGGCTTCATCCAAGAAGTCCAATACCCTGAATGGATTGCCAACATTGTCCCAGTGATGAAGAAAAATGGGACAGTGCGCATTTGCGTAGACTTCCGGGATCTCAATAAAGCCTGCCCAAAAGATGATTTTCCAGTGCCAGTCACCGAACTGATGATAGACAACACATCCACTCATGAGGTTTTCTCCTTCATGGATGGCTCATCGGGGTATAATCAAATAAAAATGCACCCTGAAGATCAGAAGCGCACAGCCTTCAGGACTCCGCTTGGTATATTTTGTTATAAAGTGATGCTTTTCGGTTTGAAGAACGCCGGTGCTACTTATCAGAGGGCCATGACGAAGATCTTCGACGACCTTATACACGAAATCGTCGAATGCTATATCGACGATCTCGTGGTCAAGAGCAAATCATACGAGGAACATCTCGAGCATCTGAAGACTGTATTTCAACGCCTTCGGCAATACAACTTGAAGATGAATCCTCTTAAATGTGCGTTCGGGGTTTCTTCGGGTAAATTCCTGGGATTCGTCGTTCGACACCGAGGTATTGAAATAGATCCGTCAAAGATCAAAGCGATCATGGAAATGCCTCCGCCGAGGATTCTCAAACAGCTGCGGTCTCTCCAAGGGAAACTTGCGTATATACGGCGATTTATAGCCAACCTTTCAGGAAAGTGCCGTCCTTACAGCCACCTGATGAAGAAGGGAACCCCATTCGTTTGGGACCAAAAATGCCAGGGTGCACTGGACGAGATCAAGCAATACCTGCAGAACCCGCCGGTGTTGGCTGCTCCGGTAAAGGGGAAGCCTCTTATTCTTTATACAACCGCCCTCGAAGGTTCCTTAGGCGCATTATGGGCACAAGAGAACGATCAGGGGAAAGAAAGAGCGCTCTACTACTTAAGTCGAGTTCTGCTGGGGGCAGAAAGCAATTACTCTCCCATTGAAAAACACTGCCTGGCGTTGATCTTCGCAATAACAAAGCTTAGGCACTATGCGTTGGCGCACGAGGTCCGTCTGATTTCAAAAGTGGACCCCCTTAAATATTTAATGTCAAAAGCCATATTGACAGGACGACTCGCTAAATGGGCCCTGCTCTTGATGGAATTCTCGATAACATATCAACCTCTCAAGGCAGTGAAAGGCCAGGCTATTGCCGACTTCCTCGCTGAGCATCCAATACCCGCCGATTCTCCTCTGAATTGCGACCTTCCGGACGAACATGCGTTCGATGCGATCGACGGCGATAATATCCGATGGGATCTTTATTTCGATGGAGCATCTTCCATGAAGAAACGCAAACAAAGTACCCTTATAATTAAATCAGGGGTATGACTCATCTTCGTAACTCCACAAGGAGGGATAATGCGCTACGCGTTCTCCCTAACGGAGCCGAGAACAAACAATGAAGCCGAATACGAAGCTCTGATAGTAGGCCTCGAGATCGCCATTGACATGGGAATTGAAGATCTCCTCATATACGGTGATTCCCAACTGGTCGTTAGTCAAGTAAACGGCGATTACCAAACATGCAAACCGGAATTGGTAAAATACGGCGAAAAAGTGCAACAACTGCTAACCCAAATTCCCTCATATACTTTGGAGAGCATACCGCGCGCGGAAAACAGCAAAGCGGACGCACTAGCCAAACTTGCTAAAGAATTGGCTGACGAGAACCTCGATGACGTTAGAATCGTGATACAAAGCCGTCGAGTGCTCGCCCCAACAGAAATATCTCCGAAATCGTCTGAAGAAAAAGGAACGAAAGAGGAGACAACCCTGCAAATAAAAGACAGGGAAAATACCGAGGACTGGAGAGAAGTCTTCATAGATTACTTCAAGTTCCACCGAATACCTGAAGAGGTATCCATAAGACATCAGCTCGCGAAACGAGCTCTGTCTTTCGCCTTCGTCAATGATACACTATACAAGAGGTCATTCGACTCTCTGTGGTTGAGATGCTTAGGACCTGACGAAGCGAGAAGGGTCGTCCAAGAAGTTCACGACGGACTCTGCGGTTCCCACCAAGCAGGCCCTAAGATGAAATTGAAAATAAAGCGGATGGGCTACTACTGGCCCACGATGATGCAGGATTGCCTGGAATATGCGAGGCAATGTCACCCATGCCAAATTCATGGGGACTTCATCCATCAGCATCCCAATCCACTGCATCCAACAATGGCTAGTTGGCCATTCGAAATGTGGGGAACTGACATAGTCGGTCCCATCGAACCAGCATCGTCAAAGGGACATCGTTTCATCTTGGCGACGACTGATTACTTCTCCAAATGGGCAGAGGCAGTACCATTGAGGGAAGTGAAGACGGAGAACATCCTCTATTTCTTCAAAACGCATGTCATCTACCGGTTTGGAACCCCGAGAAGAATCATCTCTGATAATGGGCCAGCCTATCGAAGTCATAAAATTAGCCGTTTTGCACAGCAGCACAATATAGACTGGAGATATTCCTCAGTTTATAACCCGCGAGCTAACGGTCTAGCTGAAGCCTTCAACAAAACCTTGACTAAGATCATAAAGAAAACAGTGTCACGAAATAAGAAAGATTGGCACGAAAGATTGCAGGAGGCTCTTTGGGCGTATCGGACTACGTTTAAAACGGCCACAAACACAACGCCATACGCATTGGTATTTGGGACGGAAGCAGTACTCCCTCTCGAGATAGAATTACCCTCTCTACGAGTGGCAGTCCACTACGAGCTGACAGACGAAGAAAATGCTCACCTTCGGTTTGAAGAGCTTGACGCCCTTGATGAAATCCGGCTTCTAGCACAACAAAATCTGGAAGCCTATAAAGCAAAGATGACGCGCTCGTATGAAAGATTGAGCCACCCGAGGACATTCCACCAAGGCGAACTCGTGCTAGTGGTCAAAAGGCCCATGATCCCCAATCGCGCCAAGCGGGGAAAATTTGAGCCAAACTATGAAGGACCGTATATCATTGATAAGGTCTACCAAGGTGGGGCTTATCTACTTATGGACATGCACGGTGAAAGGCCTTTCAGGCCAATAAACGGACGCTTCCTAAAGAAATACTACGCTTAATGAGCCACAGCCTAGGTCAATGGTAGATGACGACGACTATGTCCGCTCGCTATCTTCCTGGGCTCAGGCTTTATAGGTAGTAGCCAACCCTCTCAACATCGGACCGAAATGTCCTTAAACTAATATCAGACCGAAACGTCTTTAAACTAATACTGCGGCATCCTTGGGCTGACGAGATGAATAAAAATAAATAAAAAAAAAAGAAATATAAATAAAATGAAAAAAGGGCGGTAAGTCCATAAGCAAAATGGGCACGGATGAAAACCCGAAAGGGCTCCGTGAGTAAAAACAGCAGGACTACCGGCGAATGTTGTGAAAACCCGAAAGGGCGCAACTTCGTTAAAGAACACTTATGGAGTCCTCTCGACCCTGTAAGGAGAAACCACCCGCGTGAGATCCTTACGACTTACAAGGGAACAACACACTTAGGAATCCCCACGATTCCTAAGGAGAAAATACGCTTGCGAGATCCTCACGACTCGTAAGGAGAACTCTCTTATGGGACCCTCACGGCTCATAGGATTTGAAAGTCTTAAGTCACAGAGACCTAAAGCTGGGCTTAAGCAAACCCCCACAAACTTCCAATATTGCCCTACAAGTGGCTCAATACTGACCCTTGTATACAATCCACGGGCGCGAATAAACATTTCCCTAACCAAGGTCCATCCATGACTAGGAATACGTTCGTATGGTAAACAACCCTTATAAATCCTCTCGATTTATGAGGAGAAAATCTTCCTGTAGGATCCTTACGACTTACAGGAGAACAAAACACTTAGAAACCCTCACGGTTCCTAAGGAGAAAATACACTTACAAGATCCCCATGACTTGTAGGGAGAAATACCTTCACGAGACCCTTACGGCTCATGAAGTCAAAAGCCTTAGCCGACGGGATCCTAACCCCGGTCGCTAAGCCTCCTTTGTTCAACAACGATAGAGGCAAATGATGATTCGCTCCTGTTAATATCCCAGTCGCAGCGATGCTGATGCCGAAATCGGTGTCTAATTTCAGGTTGACGGCGAAAGCCGGTAGACCGCTCATGCATACGAAATAGCCGAAATGATAGGGCAACTTGCAATAAAAAACAGCAAGTAAAATGTATGCATGCAAAGTAGCCGAAATGATCGGGCAACTCGTAATAAAGAGCAACGAGTAAAAAACAAAATAATGAAAAGCCGAAATGATTGGGCACCGCGAAAAATAGCCGAAATGATTGGGCAATCGCGACCTTCGCGATATAAAAGCTGAAATGATAGAGCATCGCGGAAATAAAATAAAAAAAAAGTATATAAGAAATGATAAAACTTCGGCCCTACAGTTAAGATCACATCGATACCTGTATACAATCCAAGGGCGTAAAACAAATAAGGAACCATGCCTCCCCAGCGGATTCCGTCAAACGACGAAACCAAGCCTCAACAGCTCATTTCAACCGAAGAAGCCAATGACTCCAACGAAAGCTCCTCGACTCACGGATACAAACACTCCTTGACGAGAGCCTCCTGATCCGCGTCGACCCGCAGAGCCACCAGTGCCTCCGTAGGAACCCTCGACTCGTTTCAAACCCCAAGGACACAAATAATCCTTGGCACTCGGGAAATAAATAATCCTGGCAAATTTCTCAACTCACGGATACAAACACTCCTTGACGAGAGCCTCCTGATCCGCGTCGACCCGCAGAGCCACCAGTGCCTCCGTAGGAACCCTCGACTCGTTTCAAACCCCAAGGACACAAATAATCCTTGGCACTCGGGAAACAAATAATCCCGGCAAATTTCTCAACTCACGGATACAAACACTCCTTGACGAGAGCCTCCTGATCCGCGTCGACCCGCAGAGCCACCAGTGCCTCCGTAGGAACCCTCGACTCGTTTCAAACCCCAAGGACACAAATAATCCTTGGCGCTCGGGAAACAAATAATCCCGGCAAATTCCTCAACTCACGGATACAAACACTCCTTGACGAGAGCCTTCTGATCCGCGTCGACCCGCAGAGCCGCCAGTGTCTCCGTAGGAACCCTCGACTCGTTTCAAACCCCAAGGACACAAATAATCCTTGGCGCTCGGGAAACAAATAACCCCGGCAAACTTCTCAACTCACGGATACAAACACTCCATGACGAGAGCTTCTTTAACTCACATCTTGGGCAGTAAGTATTCAAAACTTGCTTCCTGAACAATGGGACCCTGCAAGTCAATCCTAAATGGTCTCTTGCATACTATCCACGGGCCTCACTCTCTGAAGTCGATTCTCGACAAAGAGGGAAACAACCGCTTACGAGCCCTCTCGACTTGTAAGAGGGAGAAATTCTCTTATAGGATCCTTCCGACTTATGAGAGGAAACCACACTTGGGAATCCTCACGATTCTTAAGGAGAAAATTCACCTGCGAGATCCTCTCGATCCGTAGGGAGAAAAGTCTCTATGAGACCCTCACGGCTTATAGAGTTGAAAAGTCTTAGGCAGCAGATCTGAACCTGCGGCCTAAGCCATCGCTATTTCTTAAGAAGGTCGGGATGCTCGTCCCAATCGTCTGTAAATTATGGTTATTAAGGTGGCGTACTGATTATAAAAAGAAAGAAAAAGCGAAGAAGTGACACAAGACATTACAAAAAGGTGTATCTCTTATTCATAAACTTGATCAAATACAGGATACATTATGTCAAAGGATAAAAAAAAACATATACATATACATTCTTTTATCTATAAGTACGACTGATACAAAAATGGATAGCTACTGAGGAGGAAGTGCCTTTAGTAAATTCACAAGCTGTTCTCGCACTCCCTTCAGCACTTCCTCTCGGGTGACAGCCGCGGCCACCTCCGCCTCCACCTGAGCCCGTTGTTGCAAGGAAGATGAAAGTTGCTCCTCTACCGCCTTCTGGGCTGCTTCCTGGCTGGCTGAAGATCGCTCGACAATGTGAAGGTTATGCCTCAATGATAATCCTTCGGAGAGACATTGCAGGAGGCCCTCAAAGATAACCTTCAGCCGTGCAGCGTTGGCCTCCACCCGAGCATGCAGTTGAGCAGACCTGCTCGAAACATCATCACGCTCTTTGCGCCTTGAAATAACCTCTTGTTCGAGATGGCGGAAGTAAGAAGCGCTCTGCTCGATCCACGCAGTCCTTTGAGTATTGGCAGCCACAGTCTCAGGAGTGGGACGCAACGATTCCAATTGGAATAGGCAACCCTCGATCTCCTTACAATGGTTAACCCAGGATGCAATGGTGCTCTCATTATGGAAGTTCACGAGTACTGCTAGCATCGGGTTAACCACCAGAGCGAAGTCCGCGGCAGATGTAGGAGCTTCAACATCGAGTTCCTCGACATAATCACTTAACATGCGCAGACTATTTGCAGCGCCCTTTGAAGACAGACTCCTCAGGTAAGGACCCGCCGGCATTGTGACGCGAGGTTCGAAGGATGCCGAAGCCAGAGCAACAGCTGAAAGAGACGGGATTCGATCAGATAACAGTACAGAAAATAGAGAGAGGAAAGTTACCAATATGATGGTCTTTGTACCAGTTAAGACAGGTGGCAAGGTCGGAAGGGTTGGTAGTACAGCCGAGCTTTTATCCCCTTCTTCAATCTGTAGCACTGCAGTTGACGTGAGAAAAAGAGTTTAGAGATAATTCCATCAATAAAAAAAAAAAGGAAAAGGGAGAGAGGAAGAATGTTGACAGAAATTATACTTACCGACGCCACCAGGGGAAGAAGCAAGCTTAGATGGGAAGAAGAAATATGGGAGCAACATCTGATGTACATGATCAAAAAGCGCTCCTGAGAACACAATAGGATGACTTTAGTACGCGAATTAAATATCTAGAAAACAAGATTAATAAAGTGTAAACATATACCTTCCAACATCTTCGAGGGTATGAGAGAAGGTTGAGAGGTGACCACCGCCAAAGCGGTCATCGAAGGCGTTCCCTCGAGCGGTGGGGCATCGGCACTAGCTGCACCTGCATCACGAAAAGGCGGACTTGTCAGAAATGGTTGTAAAGTAAAGAAAAGCAGCCATTTAGGGTTTACCTGAGGAGCTCCCGGCTGAAACGGAGGCGACTCCCTCCTCTATCGACATGAGACCACCACCTGTAGCCTCATCGCCCGACTCGATGGGGACCGTTGTCGTGCTCGCGAGACCTGGAGACGGTGGAGGACCATAGATGGGGAGGGCAATGACTGGAGTATTGCCAGATTCCAGAGAAGGAGCGTTTGGTTCGTCCTCGGGAATCATGGCCGCCTCACCCACTACTTTCTCAGGTTCAATAATGGCGGTCGTATCGTCCGCCATCGCCAGGGGATCGCCGACCTCGAGTGCTTCACTCGCCACCACCCTGGACTCAGCTATAATGATCATATCATCTGCCCCCGCTTCAGGTTCGGCATCAATGACCTTCTCAGTGGTAGCCCCCCCGACCTCCACTCCAGGCTCCACGGCCTCAACAATATTACCTACTGTCGGCTCGAGTTCGGCAGGCATCGCCTCCTCCGTTCCCCTCGGGTCAACGGCTTCCGCCTCTCCCTCGATCAGACTTGGCCCTGTAAAGATGAGAGATATAAGGACCAGTGACGTTAAAATCCTTATAACAAAAACTCTGAGAGAAATGTTACCTGAAGCGGATTTGCCGTTTGCGCTCCGAACTGCCCGCGCCACCTCTCTACGGGCGGTAGATAGGGTGACAGGGGCCTCTTCAGAAAGAGTATCAGCGCGAGGGGCGGCGCTGGGTCCCGCTCCCATGGCTAAAGCAGCCCTGCGCGCCTTCGCCCCACGCCTCAACCGCTTTCTCTCCTCCCGAGCGGTTATGAGGGACCTCTGTGACGCCTCCCTCAAGGCATCATCATCTTCATTCAGGGAAGCCTCCAAAGCCTTTAAGGCATCTCTCATCGGCTTTTCAAGACGAGCCCCCTGCGGTGTCTCAGAGGGAACAGGAACATCGGCCGCTGGTAGAACATCTGCGTCGCTAGGAGGAAGCGGCGTTGAGGTCCCTGCAATTAAATGGAAAGGTTAGGTCGACCATAACGTAAGAAAAATGAAAAATTCGATGAAGTCGAAACTTACTAAGGCCGACAGACGCCCTGGCACGTTCCTCCTCCTGAAAGGTCTTCAGAGAAGCGGCAATGGCTTCTTCGTCGGTGACGCCTGTTAGAAGAAAAGGAAGAAAAGCGTTAGCCAAAAATAATGAAATAAGGAAGAAAATACGTTACAGTAAAGAAAGAGCGACTCGTAGTTACCTGATTGCACAAGCTTAGCCAGCCACGCATCACGCTTCACCAGCCATGCTGAAGCTCTGAGAGCAGCTTCCAAGTCTGTATCGTCCGGCGGCGGCATCACCAATCCCGCGTTAGTCCCATATTCGAGCAGACCCTCGGAATAAGGAGCGTGGGGTTCCTGGCCGAACGCGACGTCCGCGGCGAAAAGCGATTTCTTTTTCTTTTTCCCTCCAGCCCTGGGCTCACGGGGAAGCGACTTACGCTTGGCAGCCGCTTTGGGACGACGGGTCCCGATGTCCGCACCCGCGCCAGACTCCGGCGAAGATACAACCACTGTTTCCACCTGAACGCGGGGTGCAGGGGAGGCATCCGCGATATCGGGAAGCGGTAATTCATGTGAAGGACTTTGCGCGCGTGACGGTCTACTCCCAGCATCTTTTAAGGGAGCGACTATTGGAGTCCTCGGCACCAGAGGAGCGCTGCGATCGCTACCTGGAGGTGCACCCTTACGGTCGATCAGCAACCGCCTTTCCTCTTTTATGACCGCTCCCGTCGAATGACTATACCATTCGGTGTATACCCTAAGGAGACGGGGAGCACAAGACGGCTCACTGATAAAGAAGTAAGAGCCCGTGTTTAGACGCATGAAGTGATGCAGCGCCCTCTCTATCCCTTCTTCGTTCGCGGTAGGCTCCGATAAAAAGGCCTCCAGCGGTACCCCTTGGTTATAACTCAGCTGCTGAGCGAAACGATGCGGGTTGTATCTCATGAAGATCGCTCCCCCGTCTTGCCTAAACACCAAAAAGCCCGGTCTGATAGAGTATAAGTGAAGGGTCTCCCGGGCCGTTAAAATCGAAGCGCCGTCCTTGAAAGCGTCTTGCAATGGCCGCACTGCAGTAGCGGACGTTTTTCCAATGGTCAGCACCTTGTCAATAAAAGACACACCGGCTCCAACGGTGTGGGAACGAAGGAGTAAACTCCTGGCATCTCGCGGCGATGGATTTACGATTGATGCGCCAATCAACTGTAAAAGGCGAGGAAAAATGCACCTTTCGTAGAATGAGGGCCTTTTGTGCATGCCGAAAACACCCGCTGTATGTAATTCGAGCCACGACATGAAGTAGTGCATTGGGAAAACCATATGCAACGCCCCAGGCTCATTAGCATCTGCCGCTCGGCTAAGGCCATGATATAAATGTGCCAAGCCGGCGATCCCGACGGCCACCTTTACCCCGATAACCATTCGGTGGGCCGGGTAAAAAACAGAGGGCCGCATGCGGTGAGAATGCATCGGAAGTGCAAACCAACTCAGCCAAAGCCCAAGAAATCCCAAAAAGAAGGCCTCCTCGTCCATCTCGGGGGCTGCAACTTCCGCAAAAGACATGGTTGAAGAGTTGGGAAGAAAAAAGTCCTTCTGATCTATGTCTCTCGCTGGCAGGTTATCCAAACCTAAGCCGAAAGGATCCTCAAGGTAAGCAAACTTGGCAGTCTTCGCCGAAAGGACGTTTGGATGAAGGAACCGAGCAATAAAATCCTCAAAATTAACTCCACGGCTCCCATGCTCAACGAAAAGATTCTCATAGATGTTCAACACCTTAATCAGACTTGGAAACTGATGTTGAACAGCGTTCTCCGGCGTGAGCTCCCTTACCATCGGCTTAGCCCCATAGATGTACTCATCCGGCGGGAGCAATTCCTCATAATGTTCCCCCATAGCCTGTAGGCCAGACACCTCCGTAAACTCTTCCAGCAAAATGGACACTTCCCGATCCATGGCAAGGAAAGTATGAGTAGGAATGTTCCACTGCTCCAAGAAGGCCTTGAACCACCAAGTAGGAAGCGTAGGATACTGGAAGAGAGAGACGTAGACTGCGGTGTACAGTCCTAGCCTTATCAACTGCGACTTCCTCGTCGACAGGATATACCGGGCCCATGGCAGATAGCCAACCGGGTGGCGGGGGATCAGACCAAGGTTATATGATTGCCCCCAAGGTCTCGCCTCGCCCTGACAGATACGGCGCCCTAGGATGTCCAAAACCATCGGACGCTGGACCGGGATGGCATCTATGGCCGGATGAAGAAAACCCTTCGATGTCCAATCTGTCATCTCCGCGGCATACTGCACCGGGGGTGGGCTGGCGTAGTGAATCGCCGTTATGGGCTCTGACGGCACCGCACATGTAAAGCTGCGCCGACCCATAATAATTTGATTGTACCACGACCCCCAAAGGTGGAGACTCTTATACTCCGGGTCGTGCGCCTTGATCATGGCCAGAACCTCGCGATCCAAAGGCGCCTCTGGAAACCCCTCCTCTGAACGGACAAACGGGAATGAAGTGTCTTCAGACATGATCGCTGCAAAAAGAACAATCTAGCCGTTAGTGTTGTAATCCCAACGTTTGGCGTCTAAAAAAATGCATTAATTAAATTAAATTAAAATTAACTAATTACACCACACAGCAGTGCAGTGAGTAGGGGACCAAAGAGGGACCCACAAAATCTGGATGACAATACGTCAGTTAATAAAACAACCTCATCATTGGATGAGATTGTCAGTTGGTCCCCATGGGAACATTCCCATTAATAAAAAAGGGGAAGAATCCCTAGGGACAAGGAGAAAATCTCCTCTTTCAGAGCAAAGCCCTGTCACAGAGTGACACTTGTCAAACTCTGGAAAATAAGTTTCCTTAAAAGAGCATAGCTCTATGGTAATAATGGAAAAGTCCATCAGAAAATGTTTACACCTAAAAGAATTAAGAAATTTGGAATCCTGAGAAACCCATGAAAAACTCATAAAAAATTTCCTCATTTTTCAGATCTAAAAGATCTACAGATGATTCAAAGAGCAAAGCTCTGTTCATGGATTAGAACCCATGAACAAGATCTCTGCAGATCTATAAGTTTTTGAGAGCAAAGCTCTGTTTATGAAACCCCAATGGGGATCTCTTTAAGATCAAAAAGATCTGTAAGAGCAAAGCTCTTTGGTTAAGGTTAATTTAAATTAATTTGATTTAAATTAATGTTACCTAAAGTTTCTAACTTTAGAAATGAGCAAAGCTCTGAAACTCTCAAGCAAGAGCAAAGCTCTGGAAATTAAAATTCTGAAGATGGTAAAAATTTTCTGAGGGTCAAACGCCCTATTTATAAGGCGCTTGCGCCTCTTCGGATTCCCCTTTGATCCAACGGTCTGGAAGGTGGCCACCGTTGCACTCACGTGTGCGCCACGTGAGCGCAACGGTGGGGGGCATTTGTTTCGCCCAATCAGAGCAAAGCTCTGTTTGAATTCAAAATTCAAAATTTTGAAGCAAAGCTTCAAGTCCCGCGCGCAGCGCCCAAGAAAGCGCACCCAATCAGAGCAAAGCTCTGTTTAAAGGAAGCAACGCTTCAGCTGCGCTGCGCCCTGCGCTGCGTGACACGTGTCAGCGCAGATGCGCTAGCGCAGTTGCGCTGCGCTCTGCGCTGCGCGACACGCGTCAGCGCAGATGCGCTAGCGCACTTGCGCTGCGCTCTGCGCTGCGCGACACGCGTCAGCGCAGATGCGCTAGCGCACTTGCGCTGTGCTCTGGGCTGCGCGACACGTGTCATGCGCTGGGGCATCTGCGCCAAACTGAATTAAGATTTTTATGAAATCTTTTCTGTTCTTTCCAGAACTAGAAGACTTTCTTCGGCCTTTGGATCAAAGATCCAACGGTGGGAAAACTCCCAAAAATCATTCAGGAAAGATCCCGTTAACAAATTCAACAGATTTGTGGTCACTATAAATAGGACCCTAAGCCTCAATTCAAAGGCATCAAGAATTTTCTCGAAAAATCAAGAACTCTAAACAGAGAAAATTCCGAGAAGATTTCAAAAAAAAAAAGGTAAAGAACCTTCATGAGGTAGAAAAAAGGCCTTCTAATAGATCATCGATCTAAAAATAAGATCAATGATCTTTGTATAAAAAACAGTGCTTTGCACTTCTTGTGAACCTTCGGTTCTGTAAAAACAATAAAAATAATAAAATAATAAAAGAATAGTGCTTTGCACTTTTAAGAACCTCTGGTTCTTCGAATAAAGAAAAATTTATTTTTCTTTGATCTAATTTAGACGAAGAAATTAAACAGTGCTTTGCACTTCCCTTCTTGAATCTAAAAGATTCTTAGTGCTTTGCACTTCCAAGTTGCGCCGTTGCGCTCTTAAGAGAGCGCCACGTGTCGGCTATAAAACCACTTGCGCTAAGCGCCCTTAAGATAGAGCTTTGCTCTCTGGAATTAGCGCAACTAACTGAGAGCGCGCCACGTGTCAGCAGCGCAATAGCGCAGCGCAACAGCGCAACGCGCTGCGCTAGTGCGCTTGCACTCATCAGAGCGCGACACGTGTCATCACCATATGGACTTGCGCTCATTACTTAGCGCAAAGCGCAGATGCATTAAAAAGGGCCAAGCCCAATTAAGAGAAGGCCTAACAGGCTCAATAAAGCGCAAATGCATTATTTTAAGGGGCAGAGCCCAAATCAAAACAGATGCTTTGCATCATTTATAAATGGGCAGAGCCCAAACAGAATCTCCAGAATGCTATGCATTTTACAAGGGGCAGAGCCCAAATCAAAACAGATGCATTGCATCATTCATAAATGAGCAGAGCTCAGAATAAATTGATGCTCTGCAGAGCCTAAATGCAATGCATTACTTAATAAAGATGTTGAACTGGACTTAGCCCAATCGTGGCCATAAGTCCTTAAATTAAATTGACTGGGCAAAACGGCTCTCCAAAATCAACTCACGACCGGTTCGAGGGTACATCTCCGAACTCCTTTGACATTTGTCGTTGTAATTCCTCAACGACGTCAAAGAGGTGACGGGTCCCAACGACCACTCATCGAATATTGGACCGAAACGTCCCTAAACTAATATTGGACCGAAACGTCCCTAAACTAATATCGGACCGGAACGTCCCTAAACTAATATCGGACCACCACGTCCCTAAACTGGAATATGGACCGAAACGTCCTTAAACTAATATTCACTCCAAAATGAGAATAACGGACCGAAACGTCCCTAAACTAATATCGGACCGAAACGTCCCTAAACTAATATTGGACCGGAATGTCCCTAAACTAATAATGGACCCCCACGTCCCTAAAACTGGCGATGGACCCCTATGTCCCTAAACTGCCACAATAGGGCCCAAACGCTCTTTTGTTGGATCTAAACGGTCCCGCCTAAGTTGATCTTAACCCCAAATACGGTTAACGTGTCCTTAGACATTTAAATAAACGATAAAACTCCAAATTAACTTTGGTTCAAGGGTACATCTCTGAACTCCTCAGACGCCTGTCGTTGTAATCCCTCAACGACGTCAGAGAGGTGACGAGTCCCGACGGCCGGATAATTAAATCAATCATGATGTTAAGTTGATCTTAGTCTAAAACAGGACTAACGTATCCTTAACGAATGTTTAAGTTGATCTTAGCCGCAACGCGACTAACGTATCCTTAAACTAAAAACACCAAACCCAAATCTAAGTAAATACGGATTTGGACTAATCCGCGTCCTACGGGCGACGGCATTACTCAGTCTCCGTATACAATCCACGGGCAACCACAAACAAAACAAACACACACGACACGAAGTGAAATTCTGGAGAAGGAGAAAGTTGTTACCGCGATGCGGTAGCGTAATTAACTGCAGGGGCTTGCGCCTGCGGGGAAGAGCGTCCCCACAATCAAAAACCCCTCACCCTGAGGGGGAATCTGACGAAGTCTGCTACATCGGCCGCATCCGTCTAAACCTCCGATACACGGTGCCATAAATCAACTTGGCATCTTCGGAGAGATAGACGGATAAAACCAAATAGCATCTGCCCCGAACCCCAGGCCATGGACGCGAAGTCCGGGCCGCCGTTCGGAGGGGAACAATTGGCTGCTCCGGTCAAGGGAAAGCCCCTCATCCTTTATACAACCGCCCTCGAAGGTTCCTTAGGTGCATTATGGGCACAAGAGAACGATCAAGGGAAAGAAAGAGCACTCTACTACTTAAGTCGAGTTCTACCGGGGGCAGAAAGCAACTACTCCCCCATTGAAAAACACTGCCTGGCGTTGATCTTTGCGACAACAAAGCTCAGACACTATGCGTTAGCGCATGAGGTCCGTCTCATTTCGAAGGTGGACCCTCTTAAATATTTAATGTCGAAGGCCATATTGACGGGGTGACTCGCTAAATAGGCCCTGCTCTTAATGGAGTTCTCGATAACGTATCAACCTCTCAAGGCAGTGAAAGGCCAGGCCATCGCCGACTTCCTCGCTGAACATCCGATACCCGCCGATTCTCCTTTGAATTGTGATCTTCTAGATGAACATGCGTTTGATGCGATCGACGGTGGTGATACCTGATGGGAGCTTTATTTCGATGGAGTGTCGTCCACGAAGAAGCGCAAACAAAGTACACCCATAATCAAATCGGGGGTAGGCCTCATCTTTGTAACTCCACAAGGAGGGATAATGCGCTTTGCTTTCTCCCTAGCAGAACCGAGGACAAACAATGAAGCCGAATACGAAACTTTAATAGCAGGCCTCGAGATCGCCATTGCCATGGGAATTGAAAACCTCCTCATATACGGAAACTCCCAGCTGGTCGTTAGTCAAGTAAACGGCGACTACCAAACGTGCAAATCAGAGTTGGTGAAGTACGGCGAAAAGGTGCAGCAACTGTTGACCCAAATTCCTTCCTACACTTTGGAAAGCATACCGCGTCTCGGAAAACAGCAAAGCGGACGCATTAGTCAAGCTCGCTAAAGAACTGGCTGACGAGAACCTCGATGACGTCAGAATTGTGGTACAAAGCCGTCGGGTGCTCGCCCCAGCGGAAATATCTCCGGAATCACCCGAAGAGAAGGGAGCGACTGAGTGAATGACTCTGAAAATAAAAGACCGGGAAAAGGCCGAGGATTGGAGGGAAGTCTTTATAGACTACTTCAAATACCGTCGAACGCCCGAAGATGCGTCCTCAAGACATCAGCTTATGAAACGAGCTCTGTCTTTCGCCTTCGTCAATGATACTCTGTACAGGAGGTCGTTCGATTCTTTGTGGTTGAGATGTCTGGGACTTGACGAAGCGAAAAGAGTCGTTCAGGAAGTTCATGATGGACTCTGTGGTTCTCACCAAGCAGGCCCAAAGATGAAGTTGAAGATCAAACGGATGGGCTACTACTGGCCCACGATGATTCGGGACTGCCTCGAATATGCGAAGCAATGCCACTCATGCCAAATCCATGGGGACTTCATCCACCAGCATCCAAATTCGCTACACCCGACAGTGGTAGCTGGCCATTCGAAATGTGGGGAACTGACATAGTCGGCCCCATCGAACCAGCATCGTCCAGGGGACATCGTTTCATCCTGGTGATGACTGACTACTTCTCCAAATAGGCATAGGCAGTACCGCTGAAGGAAGTGAAGACGGAGAATATCCTCCACTTCTTCAAGACGCACGTCATATATCGGTTTGGAACTCCGCGACGGATCATCTCCGATAACGGGCCAGCTTACAGAAGCCACAAGATCAGTCGCTTCGCGCAACAACACAATATAGACTGGAGATATTCCTCATTTTATAATCTGCGAGCTAACGGTCTAGCTGAGGCCTTCAACAAAACCTTGACAAAGATCTTGAAGAAAACGGTGTCCCGAAATAAGAAGGACTGGCACGAGAGACTGCAAGAAGCTCTCTTGGCGTATCGAACTACGTTCAAGACAGCCACGAACACAACGCCATATGCGTTGGTATTCGGTACAGAAGCAGTACTCCCCCTCGAGATAGAGTTACCCTCTCTACGAGTGGCAGTCCACTATGAGCTGACGGACGAAGAGAATGCTCATCTTCGGCTTGAGGAGCTTGATGCCCTTGATGAAACCCGGCTCATAGCGCAACAAAATCTGGAGGCCTATAAAGCAAAGATGACGCGCTCATATGAAAGATTGACCCGACCGATGACATTTCACCAGGGCGAACTCGTATTAGTGGTCAAAAGACCTATGATCCCCAATCGCGCCAAGCGGGGAAAATTTGAGCCAAACTATGAAGGCCCGTACATAATAGACAAGGTCTACCAGGGTGGAGCCTATCTACTCATGGATATGCACGGTGAAAGGCCTTTCAGGCCAATAAACGGTCGATTCCTAAAGAAATACTATGCTTAGCGAGTTACTGCCTAGGTCAATGATAGATGACGACGACTATGTCCGTTCGCTATCTTCCTAAGCTCAAACTTTATAAGCAGTAGCCAGCCTTCTCCTGGACGGACCGAAACGTCCTTAAACTAATGGCGGACCGAAACGTCCTTAAACTAATGGCGGACCGAAACGTCCTTAAACTAATAACGGACCAAAACGTCCTTAAACTACTACCGCAGCATCCTTAGGCTGACGAAATGAATAAAAAAAAGAGAAAAGGAAAAAAATATAAATATAATAAAAAAAATATAAAAATGGTATGTCCATAAGCAAAAAGGGCACGGATGAAAACCCGAAAGGGCTCCGTGAGTAAAAACAGCAGGCCTACCGGCGAGTGTTCGTGAAAACTCGAAAGGGCGCGACCTCGTAAAAAAAAAGAAAAAGAAATAAAAACAATAAAAAAAACGGTATGTCCATAAGCAAAATGGGCACGGATGAAAATCCGAAAGGGCTCCGTGAGTAAAAACAGCAGGACTATCGGCGAGTGTTTGTAAAAACCTGAAAGGGCGCAACCTCGTTAAAGGATATTTACAGGGTCCTCTCGACCTTGTAAGGAGAAACCACCCGCGTGAGATCCTTACGACTCACAAGGGAGCAACACACTTAGGGATCCCCACGATTCCTAAGGAGAAAATACACTTGCGAGATCCTCACGACTTGTAAGGAGAACTCTCTTATGGGACCCTCACGGCTCATGAGATTTGAAAGTCTTAAGTTACAGAGACCTAAACCCGTGCTTAAGCAACCCCCTACAACCTTCGATATTGCCCTACAAGTGGCTCAGCATATCTTCAAGAGCTTGGATCGTTCTCTCCGACTGACCATCAGTTTGAGAATGATATGCTGTGCTAAACTTTAATCAAGTCCCCAAACTTTCCTGTAAACTCCTCCAGAAGTGTGATAAGAACCGAGTGTCCCGATCGGACACGATGCTTACCGGTACTCCATGAAATCTTACAATCTCCTGCATGTACCGCTCTGCCAAAGTCTCCGTTGATTGACCAACCCGGAAAGGATTAAAGTGAGCTGCCTTGGTCAACCGATCAACAATCACCCATACTGCATTGTTGCCCTTTGGACTCCGCGGTAAAGCCGTTACGAAATACATGGTTATATGTTCCCACTTCCACTGAGGAATCGGAAGTGGTTGTAACAAACCAGCAATCCTTTGATGTTCAGCCTTAACTTGCTGACACACCAAGCACTTAGCCACAAAGCGAGCAATCTCCCGTTTCATGCCTTCCCACCAGAAATGTTGTCGAATACCTCGGTACATCTTTGTGTCTCCTGGATGTACAGAATAAGTTGAACTGTGTGCCTCCTTCATAAGCTCTTCACGAACATCTCCCTTTGGCACACACAAACGGTTACCATACCTCAATGAACCATCTTCGTGGATTAGTAAATCTGTTCGTAGTCCGGCTTCAACTTGCTCTCGAAACTTTTGCAGTCTAGGATCCTGCGATTGTGCTGCTTTAATTTTCTCAATCAAAGACGACTGCACTTGCAGTTGCATCAACTGTCCTGTAGAACGCGGTAGCACAACCTCCAAGTCAAATCTTCGAAAATCTGCGACGATCTCCTTCTGCGTAGTTAACACCTGAATTACTGGTAACCGACTAAGCGCATCCGGCACAACATTAACCTTTCCCGGATGGTACTTAAGATCAAGATCGTAGTCAGCCATCAGCTCCAACCATCTACGCTGCCTCATGTTAAGATCCTTCTGTGTGAACATATACTTCAAGCTCTTATGATCTGTAAAAACTTCGACTCTTTCGCCCAAAAGGTAGTGTCTCCAAATCTTTAAAGCGAAAATCACAACCGCAAGCTCTAAGTCATGAGTCGGATAATTCTTCTCATGGGTCTTCAATTGTCTCGATGCGTATGCTACAACCTTCCC